>OZ038501.1:80514948-80662448 GCA_964036315.1 Acanthosepion esculentum
AACAAACCTCATCAATAAGCCTCTGGTGGACAGGGACATGATACGTTTCCCACCACTGCAGATCGAGTTCGGCTTGATGAAGCAGTTCACCGAACCTCTTTACAAGGATGGTGGCTGCTTCACTGACTTGTGCCAGTCTTTTGCAGGATTGACGATGGAGAAGTTGAAAGCTGTCATCTTTGATGGTCTTCAAATCCCTCAGCTCAACTGAGTTTCAGAGGTTGAAAACTCAATGTACGAAGTTGGAACTTGAAGCGTGGAAAGCTTTTGTTCTGGTCGTGAAGAATTTTATTTACAACAACAAGGCCAGGAACTATGCAGAACTTGTCATTATTATGCTGATTGCTTTCAGAAACTTCGGATGCAACATGACCATCAAAATGAATTATTTATTCTCACATATGGTTCGGTTTCCTGCGACTCTGGGATCAATCAGCTACGAACAGGGGAAGAAATTCCATCAGGACGTGAAACAGATACAGACGATAGTGGGCTATGATAAGTTTTTAGCCACCCTTAATTATAGCAATTTTGGTTTGTGTAATAACGTCTATTTTTTTCAGACAATACCGTGTTAGTATCAAGCTACTCTCATCTATGAAGGATAGTTGACTTATATTTTGCAATGATGTATAATGATGTAAAATTTAATTAATAAATTGTGTTAAAATACAATTTTTTTTTCTCTTAAAAACCGATTTCGTATGAGAAATATTAACAAAATTCAATCAATAATGTCACAAAAATTAAATCGATTTCGTCAGAAGATAGGATTTTTGAAAACTCAACTCAGCACAAAAACATGACTTCATTGAAAGAAACGGATGCCATTTTCGGATTCAGCGGTAAAACATTTTCTGAAATCATTTGGAAAACATAGACAAATTAAAAAATGTTTTTGTTTCGTTACCCATTGAATTGTTACAAACAAAAAATTGCATTACCAATGGTATCGCCTCTCAATAGTGAAATGGCAATGGTCTTTTCCCAAAAATTTTGCATAAACAATCAACATGCATTCGTTATATTGGTGATGTACTACTTATATATCTTCGTGATACAGATTTACCTGAATATATATATTATGAAATGGACAAAGTCAGAAAATTATTTTAAGACATTTTTATGTTTAACATTCTTTTTATAGATACAAATATTTAAATGCTCTGTTTTATAATAAACAGTATTAAACAACATTTACCGGCCTGAATGTCCGAGAAATTTTCATAGAAAATATTCTTCCTTCGAATTAGTTGTGTAACTCTACCGAGTGAAGATAGCTCTGGCTGACACCCAATCAGTTGTGTTTCAATCCTGGCTTGAGGCATTCGGATGTCTAGTCTCACTGAGGAGCTGTGATACAGCGAAACAGTACTGTCTGTGAATGACATAATTTAGCTCTTGAAAATACATTTCAATTGAGCACTGTTGAGTGATAAGCTATTTCTATAAACAACAGCCACCTGCACTAATGCAAAGCTCTTCAGTAAAATGAATGGAGCACTTTGGCTGATTGGCATTTGTTTACATTTGTAAAAACAATACGCTAGATTTAGTTGTGTAACTCTACCGAGTGAAGATAGCTCTGGCTAACACCAAATTAGTTGTGTTTCAATCCTGGCTTGAGGCATTCGGATGTCTAGTCGCACTGAGGAGCTGTGATACAGCGAAACAGTACTGTCTGTGAATGACATATATATATATATATCTATCTATATATATATATATATATATATATAGTAAGGTAATGAAGGGTTTGGTAAACCGTGTGGATAATTCCAAAGAGGATGTGATCCAGAGAGCTCAACGAAAACCAGAGCAAATATAAATTAAATAATTAAAAAATAGGCAACCTGAAGTTTCCATGACTATAATTTATTTCCCCAGAAAAAATATTTTCCCTGGTTCATCAGGTCACATTTCTAGTTACCAAAGAATTAGGTTTCTTTTATTTTTAATACAATTGTTGAAGGATAGTTTTTGATTGATAAAAGGTGAGAAAGGTGATTGGAGTTGGAGGATTATGTAAAGGTTCATCTTGGAAATGTAAATATATATTTTTTTAACCATCCTTAATAATTTAATTAGGTTCAAGTGTACTCAGTTAAGAGGCCAGACAATTTGACCTCTTAAATAATTATATATATATATATTAAAAAGAAGAGAGGTACCGCAAACTTTTTTGGTTGTAATGTGGATTTTAAAAAAATATTATCCTTTATTTTTCATAATTTTACAACACGCGTTACTGGTCTCGCGACCGTCTTCAGGTAAAGGGTGGAGATTTCCATATGTTATTAAAAATAATTAATTTTTTCTTTACGTTTTTCAATGTTAAATATTCTCGAGACCAGACATTCTCTGTTTTTGTGTTAGTAATCCGAATGTCTTTCGTCAAATGGCAGTGAAGACTTCTGCGTGAAGGGTCATAAAACAATTAAGTTTGGTTTGAGAAGTGATGAATTAGTTGTCGGTATCTTATCTTTTAATGTTTTAGTGACCCCTGTGTTCTTAGATCTATTTTTATTTTTCTGTGTTTCTGTCAGCATGCGTGTATATATGCGTGTGCATATTCCCCCTCAATGCATACACTGTCTCACTACGAAGAATTAGTAAACACATTTGTACACATACACACACACATAAACATACACACACACACACACTTATATATATATATATATATATATATATATATATATATATATATATATGCAGAAATATAGTCTTAAAGTGTGCTATATTTATGGGGTAAAGTGCTCAATATCAGAGATAGAGCGTGTGTAAATATAAAAGTGGACATGGAAGTCAGCACTTAGAGGCGACAGTCTGTTTCATGCTAGTGCAATCGTCAGGCGACTCAAAAAAATTAGAGTCGCCTGACGATTGCACTAGCATGAAACAGACTGTCGCCTCTAAGTGCTGACTTCCATGTCCACTTTTATATATATATATATATATATATATATATAAAGAGAGAGAGAGGCGGGGGAACCAACTAAACAAAATCGAAAACACAATAGAATTTATATACGAAATGGGAAAACGCAATTCCTCACCCTTCCTAGACATCAAGCTAACAGTATTAACAAGAGTTTAAAACTCGGTGTCCATGGGAAATCATCAAACAAAAACAACGTAATAAATTTCTATTCCCATCATAGCAACAAAAAAAAAATTCCGGAATATTCATCGGATTCTACCTAAGAGCTCTAAGAATATGCAGCCCACATTATTTACATGAAGAAGAGAAATGCATTGAAAACATTTCCAAACTTCTCCAGTACCCTAATTATTTTATGTTCAATTCGAAACAAAAGGCATACCAAATATTCCAAAACAAAGAAACACCTGAGATACCAAAAGAATCAAAAAATATTATCCTGCCTACTAATTCTATCACATCTACTATCGAAAAGAATCTATCTGAACTCAACATAAAAGTCGTTACTACTACATCTAAAACAATAAAAGACTTAGTACTAAACAAAACAATAAGCTAAAACCTGAAAGAGGAGTTTACTCCATCGCCTGTAATAGTTGTCACAAAAAATACATAGGAGAAACGTCAAGGAATCTAAGTAAAAGATTATATGAACACAAAAGGGACATTTTACAAAATAATATATCAAATGCATTGGCTGCTCAGCGTAACCAGACTGACCACAACTTTGACATAAAAATACTACTCTGATCAAAGGAGAAAAATAATTCTCTACGACGTAAATGTCTAGAGAGTGTCTTAATCGCAAGGTCATCTACAGCAAATTTGCTACCCTGGCTCTTACAACATTTCACCCTTCCTGGCAGATCTTCTAATATCACAGTGTGGAATACCAACAAACAAAAGTGATGGAAAGTAAAAGTAAAAGACTCTAAATAAAATAAATAAATAAAAATAAAAAAATAAATAAAAAGACTCTAAATAAAATAAATAAGCTGACATCCGAAGGAGGTGGTTACTCCATTGCCTGTAATAAGTGTCATTCTGTTTATAGATACAAATATTTAAGTAAATGCTCTGTTTGTAATAAACAACATTTACCGGCCTGAATGTCCGAGAAATTGTCATAGAAAATATTCGTTCTCCGACAGGATTCGAACCTGTATCCTATACGGAACAGTCATATAGCCTTACGTACCTTTTTACCGATTCGGCCACAGTCGGTTGAAGTTTATAAGCAGTAAATTCGACCTTGTCTCCCGAACGATCCTCTGTGGCCGAATCGGTTAAAAAGCATGTCAGGCTATATGACGGTTCCATATAGGATACAGGTTCGTATTCTGTCGGAGGACGAATATTTTTTATGAAAATTTCTCGGACATTCAGGTTGGTAAATGTCATGAAAGAGTGAGAGGGAGAGGGAAGGAACGAAAGAAAGAGTGAGAGAGAAAAAGAAAGTGGGAGAGAAGGAAAGAAAGATTAAGAAAGAAAAAAAGAAAGAAAGAAAGAGTGACAAAGGGAGAGAAAGAAAGAGTGAGAAAGAAAGAAAGAGTGAGAGAGGGAGAAAGAGGGAAGGAAATAAAGAAAGAGAGAGAGGGAAAGAAAGAAATAAGGTGAGAGGGAAGGAAAGAAAGAGAAAGAAAGATTGAGAGAGAGAAAGAGGGAGAGAGAGAGGGAAAGAAAGAAAGAAAGAGTGACAATGAAAACAAGAAAGAGTGACAAAGGGAAAGAAAGAAAGAAAGAAATAGTGAGTGTGAGATAGCGAGAAATAGAGGGATAGATAGACAGAAAGAGAGAAATATATAACTGATTCCTGACATGTGATTTTTAAAAGCGCTCGATTTAAAAATAATGCGAAGTTCCCATTATGGCTTCCTTCATTATACATGATAATTAACACCCTGCTAATAGCTAATTAGCGATAAGCTAAAATTTCAAATAAAATTACAGGCATTTCTATGTATGAAATTACTGTTTATTTGTATCATTTTTCCAAATTTTAATAAGTTTATGGATTGGGTGGGTGCGTGCACTTCGAGAGGAAGGACTCGGCTTTTAAATAATAATCTTCATTTTTTTAACGATACATTTACTGCTGAAATACTTGAAAACATGGCATTCGAAATTTGAAATAAGTTCTTGGGAGACATTTGGAAATCCTTCAATAATAAGATTTTAAGGATTCACGTGAAGTGAAATTAAACAGAATAATTTAAGATTTTTTACATTCAGTCATGCAAATTTGGAGATGAAAAAAATGGGAAAAAGAAAGAAAAGAAAACATAATAATAAGAATATCTTCTTCTTCTTCCTCTTCCTCTTCTTCTCCTCTTCCTCTTCTTCTTCTTCTTCTTCCTCTTCTTCTTATTCCTGTTCATCTTCTTCCTCTTCCTCTTCTTCTTATTCCTCTTCATCTTCTTCTTCTTCCTCTTCTTCTTCTTCTTCTTCTTCTTCTTCTTCTTCTTCTTCTTCTTCTTCTTCCATGTGACATATCTGTTTATGAGGTTGGCGATCATGGCTCTCCACAATTTCACACCTCTTTCATTTTGTTAAAAAAGTGTCATTTGAAGAGTTTGGCAGAGAATGTGAGAAACAAAAATTCTTAAATATTGTTCCACCACCCATATGCACAAGCTTCTTCTTCTTCTTCTTCTTCTTCTTCTTCTTCTTCTTCTTCTTCTTCTTCTTCTTCTTCTTCTTCTTCTTCTTCTTGTGTCCCTTCAGGATATTGGCGAATAAGGCTCTCCACAATTTTCTATCCTTTGTAGCCCTTAATAAATTTTGTCTTTTTTGTCTCTCCCAAACCTTGTCCCTGCATTCATTTACCCAAGCTTCTTCTTCTTCTTCTTCTTCTTCTTCTTCTTCTTCTTCTTCTTCTTTCTTCTTCTTCTTCTTCTTCTTCTTCTTCTTCTTCTTCTTCTTCTTCTTCTTCTTCTTCTTTCTCTTCTTCTTCTTCTTCTTCTTCTTCTTCTTCTTCTTCTTCTTCTTCTTCTTCTTCTTCTTCTTCTTCTTCTTCTGTCCCTTCAGGATATTGGCAATCATGGCCCTCCATAATTTCCTGTCCTTTGTAGCTCTTATTAAATTTCGTCATTTTTTATCTCCCCTTAAATTTGTCACGCCATCCATTAATGTTAATTGCCCGTAGAACCCGTATAAACGGGATCGGGTTGGTCAACCTCCCCGAACGAGGCTCTGCTCTTCGGCGGAGCCTCGTCCGGGTTCCTCTCTGCCTCTGGTCAGAGAGTTCCCCTCTGCCTCAGAAGCAGAGAGTTCGACCGTCTAGCCGAGTCGTCCAAAAAGGACTGACTGGCTCACGATGTTCAGCAACACGCCCACGTGTGTCGAATGTGGCACAAGGCCGGTTTAATGTGGGCTTTCCGAGCCCGTAGAACCCGTATAAACGGGATCGGGTTGGTCAACCCCCCGAACGAGGCTCTGCCCTTCGGCGGAGCCTCGTCCGGGTTCCTCCCTGCCCAGAGGCAGAGAGTTCGACCGTCTAGCCGAGTTGTCCAAAAAGGACTGACAGACTCACCGCTGCTTCCTCTTGAGGCGCAGTATTTATGGGGTACGGGCTAGTCCATTACTATTATGGGTAAGTTCCTATAACAAGTTCATTCAATGCAAAGTATAAAAAACTCAAAACTGTTGAAAACCAAAGAACACGTAATCCACGGAAGATTTCTGAAGATCTTCGTGGAAATTCATGCGTGAAATTAAACAAAATCCAACCGCTATTGAAAAGACACGGAGATGTCAGTTTGAAATTCGTTCGTGAACATAAGGATAAGGAAAAAATCGTATTGGGAATGAGTCTTATGGACAGACGAAACCAAGATTGAGTTTTTTGGACGTCATTCTAGGAATCATGTGTGGAGGAAAGATGGCGATGCCTTCAAACAAAAGAACACAGTTCCAGCAGTAAAATTTGGTGGTGGCAGCATCATGGTTTGGGGATGGTTTTCTGCAAAAGGTTCTGGCAACATATCAGTAATGGATGGTAGAATGAATGCCGCAGCATATCAAGATATTTTGGAAGCAAATTTAATGATTTCGGTTGAAAATCTTTAACTTCCTCCTGGTTGGATCTGCCAATAAGATAATGATCCTTAACTCACTGCAAATTCTACGAAGAAATGGCTTGCTTGAAATAATGTAAATATCCTGAAATGGCCAAATCAGACTCCAGATTTAAACCCAATCGAGAATCTGTGGCGTTATTTGAAAATTCAAATCCAATCTAGAACTCAAACATCCCGGAACTGAAGACCATATGCGAAGAAGAATGGAACAAAATACCAACTAAAATTTGAAAACCATTGATTGAGAACTACAAGAAGAGGTCAGTTGGTGTAGAAGTGAATAATGGTTACAAAGTATTAAATGAAGATTATGTATTCTTTTTTGTATTGTACGAATACTTTTTTCACCCACTACAATGAATAAATGGGATTTATTTTTATTAAATCAGTTTTTTGAGTTTTCTATCCATATTTGATCATTATGCATCTGTATACAGTTAATTATATGAAAAGTAGGTTTATTCATTAGTTGGAAATACAATAACTTAAAAATTCATGCGTGTACGAATATTTTTATCCCCACTGTATATATACAGGGTGCCCATAAAGTTCGTGTGCACTTTAAAAAATTTATAACTTTATTTGTATTTGCGATAGAAATAATCTGTAAAAAATGTTATAAAGTTTAATATACCTAGTTTTATAGCTAAAATAACTAATGTGATTTCAGGCATTACTGTAAATCAGTTGGCAAATGTTTTCCGTGAACTGCAAAATCGTATTACCCTTTGTATTGCTAATGATGGCGGACATGTTGAAACTTAAATAAAATTTCAATAAAACCTTAAAAAATATAGATTTACTTCTTTCTAATCCTTTTTAGAAATTATTTCTATCGCAAATACAAATAAAGTTATAATTTTTTTTAAAGTGCACACGATTTTATGGACACCCTATATATATATATATATATATATATATATATATAATTATTTATAAGAAAATTATAACATAAAATATGTTATAAAATCACTACAAAAATAGTCATTTTGTTTCAACACTACTGGTGTCTTATCAAGTGATGGTGTTGAATGTCATTCAACATCGTCACTTGATAAGACACCAGGGAAGAAGATATAAATGATGGGACTATCTCACAGATGAAGAAGACTCTTCAAGCAACAGAGTTGTAGGTCTACAGAAGGATGCTGAGAATGTCATATAAGCATCGAGAATGTTTTAAGGATAGGTGAAACAAAAAGGCAACTTTACTTAGAATCGGAAAGAGAAAGCTGAAAACTGTAGGGTATTTAATTAGGAAAGTGGGTTTGGAAAGTTTGACACACACAAAATATACTGAGTGCAAGAGGGACAGAGGAATACAGCGAGTAACCCTGGAAAAATAAAACTATACTAAGCGTTCTAAAGGATAGGAAGTTGTGGAGTGCCATAGTCACCGATATCCTGAAGGGCTACATAGAAGGAGAAGAATGTTAAGTTACTAACGTCTGGCAAGAATACCAAACAAAAGAGAAATATGGAAGTTTAGCGCCTTTTTCTTTGTTTCTATCGAAGTTTCCCTGTTTCTTAAAACTTTTCTTTATGTGAGCGTCACAGATGCAGATGTGGAGCCTCCATCGATGAGTTTGGTTTGATCCTCTCTCCTGTCGTCGTAGGGCCGGCCGCTTTCCACGGCATGCAGCAATTAACGACATCATCAGAAGAGGTCTAGATGCAGCTGGGTTTCCTTCCCAAATCGAACCCGTAGGCCTCGACCGTGGTGATGGAACGCGGCCGGATGGCATTACCATTTCCCCTTTTAAAATAGGTAAGTCGTTGATTTGGGATGCGACCTGTGGAGGTACATTTTCGGCCGGTAATTTGATCAGGTCCGCGGTTGAGCCGGGGTCCGTCGCCCGAGACGCAGGGATAAAAATAAAATAGCTAAATATTCTTCTCTTGCTGATAGATTTTTTTTTTTTACTTCTGTAGCAGTGGAGTCTTCAGGGGTTATTAGCCCTCGTTCGATGGCGTTCCTCCGGAGGGTTGGCGCGATTGCGTCTCGATTAAGGGACGAGCCTCGCGAAACGGAGCTTGTCTTACTGGTGATGGTTCGAGGTGATGCTTTCTCCATCATTGCGGTTGGCAGACGATAGCAAAGAAAAAAAATTGTTTATAGTTACATTTTTCAATAAATAATTTTCGCTTTCATTGTTTCCTTGATAAAGTTGGAAAACGAAATTCCAATTGCCATCCTTATACAAATTTGTCTTATCCATAGAATTATTCTGGGAAATTTGAATATATTGTCGACATGGAAAACAAAATTCTTAGTATAAAAGAAGTTAAGATTAAAATATGTTAAATTTAGTTAAAATACACAACTGTGGCACAAGGCCGAAAAGTGGGGAATGGGGTTGAGGTTGGTCGTCACTTATTATCCTATCCCTAGCTAATCTGATTCACGACCCATTCATTCGTTACATATAAAATTTAATCTGTTGTTTCACCTTCTTATGCATTACATTAATAGCGGTTTGCTAAAAAAAAAAAATGAAAAACTTGTCACCTAATTATTGGCCCTCGTTCGATGGCTTTCCTTCGGAGAATTGGCGCGTTTGCGTCTCGATTAAGGGACGAGCCTCGCAAAACGGAGTGGCTCTTGCAACGTGTCTCGCTGGCGATAGTTGGAGGTAATGCTTTCTCCATCATTGCGGTTGGCAGAAGATAGCAAAAAAATTAAAAAAAAAAAACTGTTTATAGTTACTTTGTTCAAACTTTTTTTTTTCAATAAATAATTGTCGTTTTGCTTATTGATATTTGTAGGCTTACTCATCTCCTTAAGCGATATTAAGATCAACCTGATTTAAAATGACCATCCAACTACTCAATTTAGCGACAAGTTTTCCTTCCCAAAGGTATTTACTGGACTGTTGAGTCCGGTGCAAGACGTTCTCATTTTGTTTTAAAACCTCGTGATACCATTGTAATGTACTTATCTGGTATATAATGATCCTGGGATAATTATCTAGTCACATGAGACTACGACATTTCAGAACACGGGTGGTTAATAAATAGTTCCCTTCTGGCTGTCAAACATTTGCTACTGCCAAGAAGCTACATAACTTTTTTAATACCTTTTGCCAGCCCCTAAAGTAAAGAGGCAAGCTTTACAAATAACCGGTTACGGACGTTTTTACATTGTATGTTAGGCCGTTCACACAAGCGCCACCTGACTTGCGCGATATATTCTCACTCTCATGCAATGAGTCCCACCCTTCGAAGTGTTATTCTACACCGGTGACCCACCCGTTAAGTACAACATGCAAACAATGACCGGAATGTTGGCCTGTTAAGCGATCGACTGCTAGTCCGAGACGTGTTTGTGTTTGAGGAGGGGTATTTTGCCAGAGTTGCCATTCCAAGGGTCAAATTTAGAGCCACCTGAAGACGTAAAAAAAATTGTTTATAGTTCCGTTGTTCTGGAATTATCATCAATGGTCAACTGAACTTGCATTTTTTCAATAAATTCTCTTCCATTCGTTCAAACTTTTCTTATCTTTTGGATTGAATCTTTCGCTATTTCAGTGTTTCTTCCAATTTCGGTGCCACATTTTCACAAATATGCATATTGTCGTACTTGCTTGATTTGTGCAATGTCAAATTCAGTGTTTGCATCTTAGGTTGTCTCCCTTTTTGGCAACCCGGCATTACACAAGTTATCAATATTTTTTGTTAATACGGCTTAATTCAATATAATAAATTGTTCCTATAAATTTAAACATTAATTTCCGTTTTTATTTATAAACGTTTTTTTTTTATGAAATAGAATAAAATTACATTTTATTCATTTCTTTTTTAATTTCACCCCAAACAAGGCGATAAAGTCACTGTGATGCAAGGTGTTATTAAGTGTGAAGGGACCTGAGAAAACGCTTCCAGAGGAGAAAGGAAAATAAAAAAAACAGGATTCAAAGAGACTGAAGCTGACGATTGACAAAGCATTTGTAGTTTATTTAGCGGCATATCAACTCCTTATGGGTCTGTCTATATTTCTGAGATGAGGTATTATGTACAGTATTTACATTATTCGGACTATTGTCCTCTTCTTTATTGCCATATTTATTACAACGTTTCGGCTTTTCAGTATCTGTCTATATTTCTGAGATGAGGTATTATCTACATTATTTACATTATTCAGACTATTGTCCTCTTCTTTATTGCCATATTTATTACAACGTTTCGGCCCTTCAGTATCTGTCTATATTTCTGAGATGAGGTATTATGTACACTATTTACATTATTCGGACTATTGTCCTCATCTTTGTTGCCATATTTATTACAACGTTTCGGCCTTTCAGTATCTGTCTATATTTCTGAGATGAGGTATTATCTACACTATTTACATTATTCAGACTATTGTCCTCATCTTTGTTGCCATATTCATTACAACGTTTCGGCCTTTCAGTATCTGCCTATATTTCTGAGATGAGGTATTATCTACATTATTTACATTATTCGGACTATTGTCCTCATCTTTGTCGCCATGTTTATCACAATATTTCGGCCGTTGTACGCTCCGGCCTTCTACAGGTGGTTGGAATGTCGAACTGAACCCTTTATTTCGCTCACTGAGGTAGACTATTCTAGTTCCGCGTGCCATGTCCTGTCACTCTGCCATGTGTCCTCGAGGACACATGGCACAGTGGATAAAGGGGTTGGTTAGATCCAGTGAGAGGACCCAAAGAGTGTGAGTTCAGTACCCGGTTCAGGCAGTGGAGAACTTTCAGAGGGAAATTAACAGGAGGTAACTGATAACGGACATCCATTAAACATGGCACGTGGAACTAGAACAGTCTACCCTAATGAGCGAAATAATGGGTTCAGTTCGACATTCCAACCACCTGAAGAAGGCCGGAGCTTAAAGCGGCCGAAACGTTGTGATAAACAATGCGACAAAGATGAGGACAAGGGTCCGAATAATGTAATAATGTCCTTATAGGTCATTTAACGGCAAAATTTAATTTTTAATACGGCCAGTTCAGCGCCATTTTCTTTGTTTCTAACGAAGTCTTCCTGTTTTTTACGACTTTTCTTAGCATTTGGAATGCGTCTTTTGCTATTTCAGTGCTACTTCTAATTTCCACACATATGTATATTGTCGAACTTCGTTTAATTTGTGGAATGTCAGTGTTCGAATCTTCGGTTATCTCCTTTGTTGACGCCACTAAGGGCTTCCGGGAGTGAAAGAGGAGGGAAATGACTTTAGAAATAACCGGAAACCTAGTTTTAAACAGGAAACAAGGGACACCTTTTTTTTTAATCATCTTCAAGAGAGCGGAGAAAATTGTCAACCACACGATAGGCGAACATGTCTACGATTGTTATACGTTTTCTCCCAGAAACTAAGGTCTGCTCAACTTGTCTTTGTAAGTGTCGGCGCCTGCAAGGGATTAGCTAGCCAGCATAGTCGATATGACTATATTATTTTAAATTGTAAAGTTGGTGAATCTTCATGGCAATGTTTTCGATTTTGTTAAAGAATTTCAATTAAAGATATTGATTCATACTTATATTTAGTTTTATTTCTTCGAAAAATCTGTTAGAGTTTGAAATGTTTTTCTAAGCATTTACCAAACATCCCCAGAAACGTCGCGGACCTCTCGCTAGTCTTTCGCTTTTTGCATGGGAATTCTTCTGACGGGCTTCCTTCATTATTGCCACCATTTCCGACATTTACAGTATGTCACATAAACTGGAACGAATCATCCTCATTCAATTCTGTATTCCATTTGTAAGGAGGAAGTTCCAATCGGCGAACTCCTTCCCAAGAACCGCTTCCCCGAATGCTACAATCTTAACCATTTCAGGTCCTTGTGTCAGTCGTTATTTTTTCTTAGATAGTCTCGTGATATGCACTTCTTAACTTCCCTTCTTACATTCAGACAACAACCCCATTCAGCAGCCATCTACCTTGAGCGGCCCTTAGGCCTTGTATTAAGTAAACAATTGTTTTTGTTTTAATAAATTCACCTCAAGTAAGCCGATAATGCCACTAAAACGTAACGGGCTACCGGAAATGAAAAAGAAAGAGAAGACTTTAGAAATATAATCCTAAAGAGGAAACAAGGGATAGACCTCTACTCCTGTTCAAAAGACCTGGGCGGGAGGGGTTATGTGCGGAACGGACGATAAAAAAAAATTCAACACCCGTTTCTTAGATTTTCTGCTTTTCCCAAGTACCCCATTTATTACGAACCCTACCTTTTATTTGGTACTCGAGAATAATAGTAATTTTTCTTTTACTATGGTTGCATAACGGCTAACGGGGCGTAAAGTGGATTCAAATAGCCCAATTCAAATTTTAGCCTTGTATTCATTTTTGGATTATTACCTATGAGAAAGGCATGGATCCACCTTTCCCCCACCCGAGTTCTATGGGTTAAATAATAAGGCAAACTGTCCTCCCTAGCCTTGGGTGGTAACCAGTCTACGAGAATGAAAACTGTGGGGGGAAGTAACGGGAAGCAACCACAATTCCAAAGAAGTCAAGACAATGCAGGAATAATAAAGAAACGGAAATAGTGGAGAACCATTATCACTTACGGACTGAAGAGACTCAATCACTGTAGTTTCCATACAAAGTACGATTTACCGGTTGGAGTTGCTATCCGATGCCCAGCCGGTTTTGAATTCAGTGTTGGTCTTCTCCTAGGCTGGTTACCAATCATAGTTGCATTGCTACTATTTAACCCATATGTGGTGGCGAAAATGGAGTGAATTCATACCTTTCTCAAGCTGAAAGTAAATGACATTATGAAAAATGTTTTTTATTTGTTTTTTAATTTTATTTACGCTATTTAGGTTGCTGGGTGAGGGGCAGCTAGAACTGATGGAGACAATTGGAAAAAAAAACTATGTCTCCGTTTATTTATCTTTGAGTATTATAGCTATTTGGGAACGGCACATCAAAGAAAGCGTCGAACATAAGTGCACATAAAATTGACACTTTCTTTGTTTGTTAATTGTCGACTTGGAGCGAACGATCCGCACGACGGCGGCGCCCTTAACGATTCAGTCGTTTGCTTTGATATTCGGTGGCGCCCTCTGTCCAAGTTGATTTGCATGAAGCTTTGGCTTAGACCAGTGCAGTCGAATGCCGACGTACGTCGTTCCAAACACGTATGAAGAATTTAGTGACTGGTGAGGCATGCCACGTGGTCGAGATAGTGGAGGGATATACGGCATTGACCAATGGCGACGAACGAAGCAAGGCAAGATCCAACTTTCTAAAAGATCTATCTATCTATCTATCTATCTATCTATCTATCTATCTAGATCTGTTTATTTTAATCTATCTCTCTCTTTCTCTCTCTCTCTCTCTCTCTCTCTATATATATATATATATATATATATATCTTTCCTTCTTTCTCGGTCTATTCATATCTATCTATTTGTAACTATTTCAATCTATCTATCTATCTGTAACTATTTCAATCTATCTATCTATCTGTAACTATTTCAATCTATCTATCTATCTATCTATCTATCTATCTATCTATCTATCTATCTATCTATCTATCTATCTATATATCTATCTATCTATCTCAGTCTGTTCATTGGCTATCTATCTATCTATCTATCTATCTATCTATCTATCTATCTATCTCAGTCTGTTCATTATCTATCTATCTATCTATCTATCTATCTATCTATCTATCTATCTATCTATCTATCTCATACCCATAATTAAACACACACACGCATACGTATATATTGTAGAAATCTTTTGCATTAATTACGACGAAACTTGTTTCTGTACTTGTAGCGTAACACACACACACACACACACACACACACACCCACACACACACACACACACACACACACACACACACACACACACTTGTCTTGTAAGTCACACAAAAGTGAAAATAATACTGAAATTTCATTTTAACAGATATATTTACCAAATTACACAAAAATATCTTCAAATACTAAAGAGTAAATCTATTCAATAAAATCGCCATTGGCTTCAAGTTTGGCCCGGCACATAATCCACAGTGTTGCAGTTTGAGCAGTTAGATGACCAGATGTAATGTGTAATGGTGTTGCAGCAATTGTCTTAAAGCCATGACTGTTTTCTCCAGCTTTTGTGCATGGTGCAGATTCCAGTTGCCAGACCCTCCACACCCTGTGATCCTTTGCGTGTTAGTGTCTCTACTGCCTTGCTGGAGGTGAAAGAAAAAAAACATCGCGTCATCCAGCGGACACCCTCTTGACCCAGGCTAGCACTACCTTGATTTAGGCCTCCGTGTTGAGTCTGGGGCCCTCACCAACAAATTCAGGACCTCTTTTCTTACCAGAACGATCAAAATGAGTTCTCCGAGCAGCCGTACCCTCTTAATCACCATGATAGTCATCTAACTCTTTCCGAATCCTCTGTAACGTTCTCAGACCCCCAAACACACTGAAATGTCCGTATTGGAGATTCCGGAGCGAATGCCAAGCAGTACAGCCTGCCGTTTACAAATTTCTGGTGGAGTGGATTGTGTCATGGTGCACTTTTTCTCACAGACGGTGCCCAGCTGACCCTACTATACTGTGTAATCAACAAAATAAAAAACAATGCGCATGCGCGAAATTAAAATGGCGAAACAATTTACCCATCACAGCTTGTATATATGAATGTTTGCATTTTGCGCGTGTATGTGTATGTATGTGTTTCTTTGGACTTCAAAGTATACGTATTTTCAATTTTCGATTACCGTGACGTCTATGTACCTGGAAACATTGACATTTCCTCTCCGGGTGAGAAATGACAACATTGAAGGGATCTTTGGTCTTCCCTATACTGGGGTAATACGCGGATATTCGCCGCGACATTTTAATGTCCCTGGTCGCTGGGATATTAATTTTTTTCTCCGTCTACCTCATTGTCTGTCTAATTTACCCTCAAGGTATGACAAACAAATTTGTTGTTAAGAAAAATGTCTATTAAACAATTTACAACCTCACATCAAAATTATCACGATGTCCAAGAATATATATATATATATATATATATATATATATATATATATATACATATATATATATATATATATATATATATATATATATATATATATACTCGACTCTCCCTTCGAATTCGATGCATGAGGGTCAAGTAGATGAGTTCCTAGGAAACTAACAGCCCGACACTAGCACATGAGATTTGATTATAGCGGTGAAGGTTTTGTGCAGAACCATCCACACTTTTTGAAGGGCCGAATACAGAGACTTGGTGCACTACGTATCACAGGGTCCCCAAAAAACAATTTGAATTCAGAGTTGTCCTTCTCCTAGACCAGTTCCCATCCAAGGCTATAGAACCCGGACTGTCCTGTTATTTACCCATAGCTGGAGGGAGAAGAAGAGGATTCATACCTTTCTCAAGGGTATTTGTGCATGAGTGAATGTAATGGATTCAACTGGAATTCGAACTCGGCTCTCCGATTCCTCAATCCAAACCTTCGTTTATTCATGTTTCATTAAAAACGACAGACAAGGTACTACGGTCAGTTTTTTTTAATTTAATTTTTCTTGTATTCCAACAAGAGCTTTCTTTTCTGGACAAAAAGTGTGTATAAACTGTCCAAATGTTTTATAGTTCCGAGCGCTTTCGGATATACCTTCAGCCATTATCAAGGATGATTCAATTTTTCAGCTTGAGTGTGTGCGTTATGTGTATGTTTTAGTGTGTTGTAAAGATGTTTTTAATTTCCGAATACGGTTAGAACATTGTGGCCTTGTTCGTAGTTAATATTGTTAAGAGATGGCTTTTTTCGTTTTTTATTATTAAAGATTCCATTATTTTTTACTGGCATTTAAAAGAAACGAACAAAACACCGAACGTAAAATGGAAAACAATAAATAGAACTAGAACTTGTAAAACCTGGGACGCCCTATGCCCTTTATGCCTACATGAAAAACTGCACATCATTAGGTTTCTAAATAGTGAAAAGTTATTAAACCATAGACATGAGCTAACGGTTTGCTGCCGACATCAACAGATTTTCGCATTAAATAATTAATAAATACATATAAACAAATAAAGTCCATAGTTTAAAAGCCTTAAAAGCTCAGCCCAATAATTATTGAGAAAAACCCTTTGTTAAAGTATAAAAAAGTCATGTGAATAAACAAATAAATAAACAGATCAAATAGATAATAATGAAACACAACCTTCTCGTCACTCAACGACCCGCGGCAATGCCATAAAAAATTGCCGTCTGACCAGCATAACCCACTATCACTCTTGAAATAGAATCCCCATTGTAACTTGACACACATTTTTCGAAGGGGACCGGTCTGTAGATAAAAATTAATTCATAGCTCTTTGAACCACCTAACCATAATGGCCGACACTAGCCGTTTCCATGGCAACTAATGTTCCAAGAGACCGCACTTATATACACGCGCTAACCAAAAGATAGCTTATTCCCAAATTCTCACTTGACGAGGAAGCGGGTCCAGGCACCTTAACTCAACATAACTTCAAAAAATTATGTTAGGGGTCTCGGCTCTCGCTTTTGAAACATGAGAACTCTTATGTAGCGAAGGAATAATATTTTTAAAAACAAAAAATATTATAATATAAGCTCTACTTCTGTATGGAGCACTGGCTTTTTGAAAATAAAAGCAAAAATACTAACGAACACCGGATTATTTACCTTATGTGTTCTTTCCTATTTTTCTGCATACCTGCATATATATATATATATATATATATATATATATATATATATATATATATATATATATATATATAAATATATATATATAAATATATATATATATATAAATATATATGTATATATATAAATAAATATATGTATATATAACTATATATATGCATATATATATATATATATATATATATATATATATATATATATATATATATATATATATATATATATATATATATATATATATATATATATATATATATAGTAAGGGGAAATGCTTAGAACTGCTTAAAGGAGCAAATAATAATTTGATAGACTGTGATGCTCTCTATGGCTGAGCGATCTAAAGCAGGCAGGTAGTTTCTCCCCTAAAGTGGACGCAGGTTCGAATCCTGGCGAAGGGCACATTTTCTTTACTATGGTTTCTCGGGTGCTCAGCTACGTAGACGTAATACACACTATTAACAAAAAATCTTGGCCTCTATATTAAGATATTCTTGATAAAATCCAGAGAAGAATCTGCAATGTTATTAGGCCTGACCTGGCATCCCACCACCATAACAAAGCTTCCCTCTACCTTTTCTATAAATACCTTCATGGTAATAGTTCGGATGAACTTTTCTCTATAGAAAATATTCTTTTTTTTAAATCACATCACTCCAAACAAGGTTGGAATGCCACTGGTTCGCAAGGGGTTATATAGAGTGAATGTGGGAGAAAAAACTGTGTAGAAGGGGAATGGAGAAAGGATAAAAGATTCTCAAGACATCAGAAAATAGCGATTGACGTTGCATTTAAATTTGAAGATTGTAGTTATCAAGGAAAGCGGAAGGGAGTTCGACCGCCGGGAAGATGCAAGGAAAGAAGCTGTTGGAGTAGAAGTTTCATCGGTAAAAGGTTGGGACGTAGATGCCCGTCTAGTAGCCCGCTTAAATTTGTGTAATCGGGGCACCAAGGAAAAAAGCCCGACAGAACAGTTGCCATGAAAATATTTGTAGAAAAGACAGCGGGTAGCCACGTCACGTCTGTGACAAAGTGGCTGAAGTCGAGATTCTAAGTCAGGATCGATTACATTGCAGTTCCTACTTTGGATTTTGTCAAGAATCTCGAGATGAATAGCAGGAGCACCAGACCTGATATGGCAGCAGCATTCGATGTATACACAGGAGGTAAACTGAGGGTGAAGACAGCAAAACTGCAAGTTGAGGGAGGGTGATGATGGCACACAAGGAGTCAAGGAAAAGTGAAGAATGCAAGTTTCATTTTTCAATTCCAATATAATCGTTCTTTTTTTCTTTCCTTTTTTTAGTGGGGGTGTATTTGGCTCAAACCGAGAACCTTTTATCATCTTACTTATACTAGCTGAAATATCAGTCTACGTCGGGTAAGAGATCAAGTCTTGAATCACATATTTATTTTTTTATATAATTTCATCCCAAGTAAGACAGGAATTCGACTAGTATACAGGGGGTTACAGGGAGTGAAAGAGAGATAAAAGACTGAGTATAGGGAGGATTGGCAAAAGAACAAAAGATGAACGGAATTAAAGTAGAAGATGGCGATAGACGTTGCATTTAAATTTTAGGAATTTGATTTTAACTAATGACATCAATTTTTTTCTTTTTCTTTCTTTCTTTCTTTCTTTCTTTTTCTTTCTTTCTTTCTTTCTTTTAATCTTCCTTCCTTTTTTTCCTTTTTTTTAATCATTTCGCCTCAAGCAAGGTGCGACTAGTATACAGGAGGTTACAGGGAGTGAAAGTGAAAGAAAAGACTGAGTATAGGGAGGATTGAGGAAAGGACAAAAGATGAATGGGATTCAAGAAGATAGAAGATGCTGATAGACGTTGCATTTACATTTTTGAAGATTGTAGTTATCAGGGAAGCAAGAAAACGGAAGAGAGTTCCACAGGTGGGAAGTGTGAGAAAAGAAACTGTTGGAGTACAAGTGGTTGGTGAATTTACCTATTTTAACAGTTAATGGGTGGGACCTAGTTACCAATCAAGTAGCAAGCTTTAACTCATGTATTTGAGGCTCCAGGCAAAAAAAGCTTGTCAGAGCAGTTGCCATGAAAATATTCGTAGAATAGACAGAGGGGAGCCATGTCACATCTGTGAGAAAGTGACTGAAGTCGAGATGCCAAGTCAGGATCTATTATGTTGCAGGTTCTTCTTTGGATTTTGTCGAGAACCTCGAGATGAACAGCGGGGGCACTAAACCAGATATGGCAACAGAACTCAGTGCACGGATTTCTAGATATGTAAAATAGAATCTGGTGAGAAAAACCTTCTGGCACGACACAGTGAGCCAACTCTCCCTGCAGTAGATGCAGCTATTGATTCAATGCAGTTGTCCCATTTAAAGTCATTCGAAAACGTAAGGCCAAGAAGGCGCAGTGAGACACTCTCCCGGAGTTTAGCATCAACCATGCTATTAGCGGACAGGAAATTATCTCTGTGGTCGCTAAATGAGAGCAGTTTCGTTTTGGAGGCATTAAAATTTACATGCCATTTCGTACCCCAGTTTCGTTTTAAATGTCATTTTTAATTCCCCACAAACAAGAAGGGCGTCTGCACACATTTCACTTGAGAAACATCGGCCGGATCCTGGGAATAACGTGGCAAGACAAGGTGCCCAACACTGAGGTCCTGTCTCGAACAGGTCTGCTCAGCATGTTCACACTGCTCAGACAGTGCAGACGCCGTTGGTTAGGCCACGTACACCGCTTGCCAGACGGCCTCATCCCCAAAGACCTCCTCTATGAAGAGCTGGTCTCTGGAAGGAGACACGCCGGGCGGTCACAGCTGCAGTACCGCGGTGTCGTGAAGTCCTGGGAGAGCCTGGCAGCCATAAGATCCAAATGGAGAGGAACGGTCACCAAATATCTCAAGTCAGGAGAGGAGAACTTGGCACAACTCGCCACGGAAAGGCTAAGTGGCACCTCCAACAGACCAGAGACAGAACACACATGCGACATCTGTAATAGAGATTGTCACTCCTGCATTGGCGTCGACACTCACAGAAACTGATGCTCCAGCCAAGCAGACAACTAGGATCCTACCCATGATCAACTCTGACCGAAGGAGGTCTACGGCTTCCCACATACAACTTGAGATATAAGAATTAGTTAATACATAAAAACTTTGAATTGACTATTTACATTAATCGGACTATTGTCCTCGTCTTTGTCGCCATGTTTATCCCAACGTTTCGGCCGTTGTACGCTCTGGCCTTCTTCAGGTGGTTGGAATGTCGAACTGAAACCTTTATTTCGCTCACTGGGGTAGACTGTTCTAGTTCCACGTGCCGTGTCTAATGGATGTCAGTTATCAGTTATCTCCTGTTAATTCCCCTCTCCAAGTTCTCCACCCCTTTAACCAGGTATTGAATTCACGCTCTTTGGGTCCTGTCACTGGATCTGACCAACGCCTTTATCCACTGTGCCATATATCCTTGAGGCACGTGGAAATAGAACAGTCTACCCCAGTAAGCGAAATAAAAAATTCAATTTGACATTACCACCACCTGAAGAAGGCCGGAGCGTACAACGGCCGAAACGTTGTGATAAACATGGCGCCAAAGATGAGGACAATAATCCGATGAATGTAAATAGTGTACATAATACCTCATCTCAGAAATATAGACAGATACTGAAAGGCCGAAACGTTGTAATAAATATGGCGACAAAGATGAGGACAAGAGTCCGAATAATGTAAATAGTGTACATAATACCTCATCTCTGACATATAGACAGATACTGAAGGGCCGAAACGTTGTAATAAATATGGCGACAAAGATGAGGACAAGAGTCCGAATAATGTAAATAGTGTACATAATAACTCATCTCAGATATATAGACAGATACTAAACTTTGAATTATTATGGTGTCTATTGTAAGAACGTGTTGTTTTGGTGTAAGGAATACTGTGGAATGGTTGGATCAGTAATCATGTTTAGCTAAGTTTAAGATAAGAAAGATTGAAGAAGAACTCCCCCCTTGATGGCCTTGTGTCACATATTTGTATTACTCGAAATAAATATTACTTTCCTCTATGGTACCTAGACTTTATGAATTTAAGTGCAGTAATAGATTTGCGGCGCGTCCTCATTGTTTTACAGTTGAATTGGCTCGATGTAACCGTAAGTTCTATGCTAACAGTTTCTTCTATCGCACTTCTCGCTTGTGGAACTCTCTTCTGGCTCCTTGCATTCCAGACAGCTATAATCTTCAAAAATGTAAATACAATCAATCAGTTATGTGACATGCTTGATACACGCTTAGGCGATCATGTAGCTTTCGATAGCTGACTGACGAGGCTATTTACACATAGGTGAGGGTGGGAGAAGAAGAAGATTCATACCTTTCCCAATGGTATTAGCACATCAGTCAGTCAGTTATGTGCCATGCGCGATACACGCTTAGGCAAACATGTATCTTTCGATACATGACTGACGAGGCAGATTTTTTTCTCGCAGTAGGTTGCCATTTCTTTCTGTTGTAGACCACTTGCCATCCAAGGCTATAGAACCTGGTTTGTCATACTATTTACCCATATCTGGGGGACAAGAAGAGGAATCATACCTTTCCTAAGGGTATTAGAACGTCAGTGAATCAGTTATGTGCCATTCGTGATACACGCTTAGGCGATCGTGTACCTTTCGATACATGACTGACGAAGTAGGTTGCCATTTCTTTCTGCGGTAGACCGATTGCCATCCAAAGTTATAGAACCCGGTCTATTCTGCTATTTACCCATAGCTAGGTGGTGAGAAGAGGATTCATGCCTTTCCCAAGGGTATTAGCACGTAAGTGAATGTAATGCGTTCGACTGGAATTCGAATTCGGCTCTCCGATTCCTCAATCCGAGCCGCTATCCACTTCTCCACCATGCCTTCTGTAAATGCAATTCCAATTGTTATCTTGTTTTTTTTTTTGTCTTCTCTCATTAATAATATATTTATTTCATATTATCTAACTCTCAATTACCCCATGCATCTTAGTTTCTTTACTGCCTTGCTTGGGGTGAAATATATATATATATATATATATATATATATATATATATATATATATATATATATATATATATATAATAGGTGTTATTAAAAATTTCCTCACGAGGGCGCACGAGAACTCATCTTCTCGCACGCTTTTCCTTAACGAATAAAACAATGTAAAGCAGACGCTGATTAATAACGGATTTCCTAATCAATTGTTGGATTTCCACATTAGGCGTTTCTTGTCTAAGGTAAATAATAGCAACGACGAGAATAGAAACATAAACAATAATATTAATATTTTTTTATAAAAATCACATGAACGAAAATTATAAACATGATGAATGCAGAATTACCATTATAAAAAAATGCATAACACCAGTTGACAATAGCAAAAAAATTAGATTAATTATATATAAAAAATTTAAAACATCTAACCTTATAGTTAAAAATAATAATTCACTTTTTAGAACAAAATTAAATCGGGCAAATATTATTTACGAATTGAAATGCTCGTTAAGGGATTGTATTCCTGATCAATCAAAATTCGTAAATAATTATATAGCCCATACAACAACATGTTTGACACGAAGACTCACTCTACACCTTTCTGACCATAGCTCAATTAGATCTCATTTAAATATTCATCGAGACCTACCGGACACTATTCGTAACATACTTGTTGACAACACTAATATAATAGCATCATCTACATCCAAAAAAAGGCTAAAAATAATGGAAGCCTTATTAATAAAAACAAAAACAACATCACTTAATAATATTAACTTTGAACATGGACATAATATCTTGACCGTGTTTTGAAAAATGGAAACATTTTATAAACATACATACAACAAACTATTTCTTATTTAACAGTTAAAAATATTTAATCCTTGAAAATGGCTAAATGTATAGCCGAAAGCGTTTGGATAAAAAGAACATTCGGACAGTTTTTATATAATTTATCATCCGAATAGAAAAAGAATTATT
The DNA here is from genome assembly GCA_964036315.1 of Acanthosepion esculentum. Lineage (NCBI taxonomy): Eukaryota > Metazoa > Mollusca > Cephalopoda > Sepiida > Sepiidae > Acanthosepion > Acanthosepion esculentum. Next base: position 80,538,631 of record OZ038501.1, read on the forward strand.
AGATCGCATGAAAAATTGTATAAAAAACTAAATAAATTCACCTTGTCTGTCGTTTTCAATGAAATGTGCATGAAAGAAGGATTGCTGCCTAAATATACACACACACACACACACATATATATATATATATATATATATATATATATATATTTTTTCTTTTTCACTTTTTTCTCAGGCTATATGACGGTTCCGTATAGGATACAGGTTCGAATCCTGTCGAGGACGAATATTTTCTATGAAAATTTCTCGGACATTCAGGCCGGTAAATGTTGTTTAATACTGTTTATTATAAACAGAGCATTTACTTAAATACTTGTATCTATAAAAACAATGTTAAACATAAAAATGTCTTTAAATAATTGTCGGACTTTGTCCATTTCATAATGTGTGACGTCATTTGTTTACATTTGATACGCCATGAGCAGTTATGAATGTACGTGAGAGATTCATGGAAGATTGGAGTTTATAAGCAGTCAATTCGACCTTGCCAACCGAACGATCCTTAATGGCCGAAATGGTTAAGGCACATCCGGCTATATGACGGTTCCGTATAGGATACAGGTTCGAATCCTGTCGAGGACGAATATTTTCTATGAAAATTTCTCGGGCATTCAGGCCGGCAAATGTTATTTAATACTGTTTATTATAAACAGAGCATTTACTTAAATACTTGTATCTATAAAAACAATGTTAAACATAAAAATGTCTTTAAATATATATATATATATATATATATATATATATATATATATATATATATATATATATATATATATATATATATATATATATGGTTAGTTAGTTAGATAGATAGACGTTACGAAAAGTAATGAGGAAAGTGCTTAGTATTGTGTCGGTGGCGATCTTCTCTGGGAAGTTCATTAACACGACATGACATCGATTCTGAATGTGATCAGAAGACCGCTAAGAATTTGGCAAAGGCTGATGTAAAAACCCAAGTCATGCAGTTGCGAATATTTTGACATATAAAGCCAACTGTGATATTCTGTAAATTACTGTTTGTCAACAACTCTCCAAGCCTTTTGCTAGTTCAACAGCTGCGTAAAAAAAATGAGACTCCCTCGCAAATTTGTTTTTTTTTTACGAAAAAGAAAATTGTAAGTAAGTTTGGTTTAATCTTATTCGCATTTCATCAAATGAATTGTTTCTGTTTTAATGAGACTTAGATGTCAAAATTACGAATTTTCACTTTCCTAATCGTCAATGAAAGCCTTTTTTTTTATTGCTGTCGTCAAGCGATGAGAAACTTATTTAAATATTTAAAAAAAATAAAAATAAAAATGTCTACATCTCGTAAAAACAGAAACTGTTTATTTGATGAATTGTGAACAAGATTAAACCAAAATTCCTTTTTTTTCTTTCTTAAAAAGCAGTGAAAAGCGCCCGCAATAGAGGCAGCAATTGATGTCATATGAGCAAAGCCGGTAGAAGGATCTCGTCCCCACTCCCGAATCTACCAAATCTATGATACGGGGCCCCCTACTCTACTACATCTCATTTTACAAGTAGAATTCATATAAAATACAAATTTTATTCTAACCTAATTATGTACAATAATGGATCATATGCAATATACGTAAACAATTCAACTAGAAAAACTGAAAATAAATACAATGATTATTTATTGTAATATAATTACAATTTTGGCACAATGCCGAATGGGAAGTGGTGTGTGGCTAATCTGATTCACGACCATTCATTCATTATAATTTACTCTATCACCACAAGAACTCTTCAATCACTATTCGATCCAGGATATACCACAATACTGCATATTCATAGGGATACTACTAAAATACACATGACATAGAGATTTGATAATATTATCATATTATATAAAAATATATAAAAATATATTAGTACCTGTCTATATTTCTGAGATGAGGTATTATGTACACTATTTACATTACTCGGACTATTGTCCTCATCTTTGTCGCCATATTTATTACAACGTTTCGGCCCTTCAGTATCTGTCTATATTTCTGAGATGAGGTATTATGTACACTATTTACATTATTCGGACTATTGTCCTCATCTTTGTCGCCATATTTATTACAACGTTTCGGCCTTTTAGTATCAGTCTATATTTTTGAGATGAGGTATTATGTAAACTATTTACATTATTTGGACTATTGTCCGCAACTTTGTCGCCATGTTTATTACAACGTTTCGGCCTTTTAGCATCAGTCTATATTTCTGAGATGAGGTATTATGTACACTATTTACATTATTCGGACTATTGTCCTCATCTTTGTCGCCATATTTATTACAACGTTTCGGCCCTTCAGTATCTGTCTATATTTCTGAGATGAGGTATTATGTATACTATTTACATTCCTCGGACTATTGTCCTCATCTTTGTTGCCATATTTATTACAACGTTTCAGCCGTTGTACGCTCCGTCCTTCTTCAGGTGGTTGGAATGTCGAACTGAACCCTTTATTTCGCCCACTGGGGTTCTTATAAAACAATTACAACTGACAGGCATCATTATGTAGTGGGTGGGTGGGGGCATGTGCAAGGGGGTCACATGGGTCCCCACCAAATTTACGATACTCTACTGCATCTCAATTTTCATAAGGTAGTATTCATATAAAATACACATTTTATAGTAACCTAATTATGTAAAATAATGAATCATATACAATATAGGTGAATGATTCAATTGGTAAAATTGAAAATAAGTCCAATGTATCTAAAGACAAATTAGAGACCTGTCATAATAGATCCTTCCATCTTAAATAAGTCAACAATGATGTGCGGCAATTTTTAACATCCAGTTGAGATTTTTCTTATTAAAAAATTGAATAATTTTAACATATTCAACATTAGGGATAAAAACAAAATAGTGAATCTTATATAGTGTATTTTTATTTAATATTTTTTTCATATTTTTCATCCTTTAATAGTCACTTGTGCATAATTTAATTCGTGACATATTGTTTTAAAAAAAAGAAAGCAGATAATGATAAGACAGCAAGGCCACAAAGCACTGCCCAGTACACCAATCATGACTGTCCCCCGGTCGGGTGTAGTACGCACCGACCCCGTATATGAGACCTATGGGCATATACCCCGACTGGTCAACAAGCAGTCTTTAAATAATATTTGGTCGTAGATCGATTATAACTGGAACTTTGTGTTCATTACTCCCTTTATCAGAATTTGTATGTTGGTCTGTCTCCTAGAGAAGGTGAGACCGACTAAAATATAATTTTCAATTGATTTCCCTCCATTTATACAAAAGTGACATTGGCAGCTAAAAAATAGATAGAGAGATATGAACAAACATAGATAGATAGATAGATAGATAGATAGATAGATAGATTTGAACTGATTCGCGTAGATAGATTTATATTTATTCATATATATATATATATATATATATATATATATATATATATATATATATATATAGATAGATAGGTAGGTAGATAGATAGAAACAGAATCGGATAGATAGATAGATAGATCATAACAGAGATATATCCTGATAGATAGATAGATTTGAAATGATTCGCGTAGATAGATTTAAATTTATTCAGATAGATAGATAGATAGAAACAGAATCGAATAGATAGATAGATAGATAGATAGATAGATAGATTTGAACTGATTCGCGTAGATAGATTTATATTTATTCATATATATATATATATATATATATATATATATATATATATAGATAGATAGATAGATAGATAGATAGAAACAGAATCGGATAGATAGATAGATAGATAGATAGATAGATAGATAGAGAGATAGATAGATCATAACAGAGATATATCCTGATAGATAGATAGATTTGAACTGATTCGCGTAGAGAGATTTAAATTTATTCAGATGGATAGATAGATAGAAACAGAATCGAATAGATAGATAGAAACAGAATCGAATAGATAGATAGATAGATAGATAGATAGATAGATAGATAGATAGATAGATAGATAGATAGATAGATAGATAGATAATGAACAATGGATACTAAAATGAGACAAGATTTAAACAGATTTTCGCTCGATCCTACGACAGAGAAACGTAAACAGATCGATAGTTCTCTCTAAAGAAACGGTGGCCGTAAAATCAACCGTTTATTACTGAATGCAGAGTCTGGGCCAGTATGGCAAGCGATGGTTCAGAATACATAGTGGGCGTTGTATTCTGACAGGGACGGATTGATAACACGGCGCGAAGTCGGCAGAGGGCCGTTGGCATTTGGAAGCGTAGATACGCTTTCTACACCCAGATTCGATGGATAGGCTAAAGCCGCACGTGGCGATATGCTAAGCAAACGGGTCGACATATATTCTCCTGAAGCTCTTCCACGCGCTCCCACCCTAGAATCAATGCTACCACGTCTGTCCCTCTAGTATAAAAAATGAATAATAGGAAGAAACCGTCTCTGGGTTGACGTTGTGTTACCGCATTATGATGTTCTTGCAGTCTTACCTTAAGGGGGCGGCCTTAAGGTAAGGTTGCAAGAACATCGTAAAGCGGTAACACAAAGGGAAACAGAAAAATCAGGCGTAGCTGACCACATATAGAGGGAATAGTGTGATCACCGCCCCCTGTGAGATGAGATTCAAATAATTGACAGAGAGCATCACTGGAAAACCAGTAATAAGGAGTGCTAGGGAGTGCTAGAGAAAAGCATTGAATAACAACAAATTGCAATATAAGCTCTGGTAAAAAAATGGTTTTTTATTATAATTATTAAAAAAATTCAATATGAGCACTGGTAAAAAATTGGTATTGAGACATTAGGTTTATAAGTGCCAAAAATTCATTCACATGGGCCAGTGGATAAAGACGTTGGTTACATCCAGTGACTAGACCCAAAGAGTTCAAATTGAGTTCAAGTTGAGACACCTGAAAGAGGCACGGCACATGGAACTAGAACAATCTACCCCGGTGGACGAAATAAAGGGTCCGGTTTGAAATTCAAATCAATTGAAGGAGGCAGGGCCGTATAACGGCCAAAACGTTGTGAATATGGCAATGAAGATGAGGATAACAGTTCGAACAATGTAAATAATGTAAATAAACATAATACCTTATCTCAGAGATATAGTTCAAAATTACAATCACCTGAAGAAGGATGGAGCGTATAACGGCTGAAACGTTATAAATATGGCAATCAAGATGAGAATAACAGTCCGAACAATGTAGATAATGTAAATAAACATAATACATTATCTCAGAGATATAGATCAAAATTACAACCACCTGAAGAAGGCCGGAGCGTATAACGGCTGAAACGTTATAAATATGAAGATGAGGATAACAGTCCGAATAATATAAATAATGTCAGTAGTTATCGTTATTGTTGGTTGAAAGTTATTTTTTTAATCATTTCACTAGTGGGTTTTATGGGAGAAGTGAGGAAAAGGACATTAAATTGGGCTGAGGAAGAAAACAGATGGTGATTGAAGTTGTGTTTAAATATTTAAAGATTTTAGGTGCCGGTGAAGCAATGAACCAGAAGTGTTTTCCAAAGGCGAGAAGTACGAGTGACTGAATTTTTAGAACAGAAGAGACAGCTGTATCTAGCTATTTCAGCATTAAAACGGTGAGACCTAATTGCCAATCTAGTAGCATGCATAAATTCATGGAGTCGAATCAGAAAGGAGAAAAACTCCTCAGAATAACTGCAAGTATAATATTTGTAGAAAAGTCTTAAGAAAGTCAGGTCACATCGGTGGGTAAGTGGCTGAAATCGAGATGCAAACTCAAGATCAAGATCAAGTAGCCTTACACACCCTTCTTTGAGTTATGTTAGGTAGAATGCATGGTCATGCAATTTACAGGCCGGGGACACTAAAATCAAGCAGGTGCGGAAATTTAAATATCTGGGAAGTGTTTTGACTGAGGACGGTAAGTGCGACGCTGAGATCTGAAGACGTATTGGGATGGCCAAAGACACATTCCATAAGCTAGGCAGAGTATTACGAGACAGGAGGATTTCGTTGGTAACAAAGAAAAGAGTCCTGAACTACTACGTGATACAGGTCGGGGACACTACAATCAAGCAGGTGTGGAAATTTAAATATCTGGGAAGTGTTTTGACAGAGGACGGTAAGTGCGACGCTGAGATCTGAAGACGTATTGGGATGGCCAAAGACACATTCCAATAGCTAGGCAGAGTATTACTAGACAGGAGGAATTCGTTGATAACAAAGAAAAGAGTCCTGAACTACTACGTGATACAGGCCGGGGACACTAAAATCAAGCAGGTGCGGAAATTTAAATATCTGGGAAGTGTTTTGACTGAGGACGGTAAGTGCGACGCTGAGATCTGAAGACGTATTGGGATGGCCAAAGACACATTCCAAAAGCTAGGCAGAGTATTACGAGACAGGAGGATTTCGTTGGTAACAAAGAAAAGAGTCCTGAACTACTACGTGATACAGGTCGGGGACACTACAATCAAGCAGGTGTGGAAATTTAAATATCTGGGAAGTGTTTTGACAGAGGACGGTAAGTGCGACGCTGAGATCTGAAGACGTATTGGGATGGCCAAAGACACATTCCAATAGCTAGGCAGAGTATTACTAGACAGGAGGAATTCGTTGATAACAAAGAAAAGAGTCCGGAACTAATACGTGATACAGGTCGGGGACACTAAAATCAAGCAGGTGTGGAAATTTAAATATCTGGGAAGTGTTTTGACAGAGGACGGTAAGTGCGACGCTGAGATCCGAAGACGTATTGGGATGGCCAAAGACACATTCCAAAAGCTAGGCAGAGTATTACGAGGCAGGAGGATTTCGTTGGTAACAAAGAAAAGAGTCCTGAACTACTACGTGATACAGGTCGGGGACACTAAAATCAAGCAGGTGTGGAAATTTAAATATCTGGGAAGTGTTTTGAATGAGGACGGTAAGTGCGACGCTGAGATCCGAAGACGTAGTATTTGGATGGCCAAAGACACATTCCAAAAGCTAGGCAGAGTATTACGAGGCAGGAGGATTTCGTTGGTAACAAAGAAAAGAGTCCTGAACTACTACGTGATACAGGTCGGGGACACTAAAATCAAGCAGGTGTGGAAATTTAAATATCTGGGAAGTGTTTTGACAGAGGACGGTAAGTGCGACGCTGAGATCTGAAGACGTATTGGGATGGCCAAAGACACATTCCATAAGCTAGGCAGAGTATTACGAGACAGGAGGATTTCGTTGGTAACAAAGAAAAGAGTCCTGAACTACTACGTGATACAGGTCCGGGACACTAAAATCAAGCCGGTGTGGAAATTTAAATATCTGGGAAGTGTTTTGACAGAGGACGGTAAGTGCGACGCTGAGATCTGAAGACGTATTGGGATGGCCAAAGACACATTCCAATAGCTAGGCAGAGTATTACGAGACAGGAGGATTTCGTTGGTAACAAAGAAAAGAGTCCTGAACTACTACGTGATACAGGTCGGGGACACTAAAATCAAGCAGGTGTGGAAATTTAAATATCTGGGAAGTGTTTTGACTGAGGACGGTAAGTGCGACGCCGAGATCTGAAGACGTATTGGGATGGCCAAAGACACATTCCAAAAGCTGGGCAGAGTATTACGAGACAGGAGGATTTCGTTGGTAACAAAGAAAAGAGTCCTGAACTACTACGTGATACAGGTCGGGGACACTAAAATCAAGCCGGTGTGGAAATTTAAATATCTGGGAAGTGTTTTGACTGAGGACGGTAAGTGCGACGCTGAGATCTGAAGACGTATTGGGATGGCCAAAGACACATTCCAATAGCTAGGCAGAGTATTACGAGACAGGAGGATTTCGTTGGTAACAAAGAAAAGAGTCCTGAACTACTACGTGATACAGGTCGGGGACACTAAAATCAAGCAGGTGTGGAAATTTAAATATCTGGGAAGTGTTTTGACTGAGGACGGTAAGTGCGACGCCGAGATCTGAAGACGTATTGGGATGGCCAAAGACACATTCCAAAAGCTGGGCAGAGTATTACGAGACAGGAGGATTTCGTTGGTAACAAAGAAAAGAGTCCTGAACTACTACGTGATACAGGTCGGGGACACTAAAATCAAGCAGGTGTGGAAATTTAAATATCTGGGAAGTGTTTTGACTGAGGACGGTAAGTGCGACGCTGAGATCTGAAGACGTATTGGGATGGCCAAAGACACATTCCAAAAGCTAGGCAGAGTATTACGAGACAGGAGGATTTCGTTGGTAACAAAATAAAGATAAACTAATATATGATATCTGTTCTCCTTTACGGCAGCGAATGTTGGACGGTCTCTTCAAAGATGAAGAGACTCTGGGCAATGGAGGTATGGTTCTACAGAAAGATGCTAAGGATATCATGGACCGAGCATGTGGGCAACGACGATGTCTTAGAGAGAATGCAATGAAGGGGGAAACTTATAATTAACATCAGCAAGAGGCAGCTGAAATTTCTGGGACACGTAATGAGAAAGGAGGGCTTGGAGAATCGGATACTCACAGGGTTAATAGAGAGAAAGAGAGACAAGAGGAAGCAATGCATGATATACCTGGCGGGCTTAAGCAAGTGGATGACAGAACATGGCCTGGGGCAAGTGGCGAAGGGATAAAACTTAGAGTGGACAGCCATGATTACCTACGTCCTGAAGGGCGGATGAATAGAATAGATCTCGAGATATATAGTAACAGCACCAGGCATGAGATGGAAACAGTATTCAACGCAGGGATGAATGGCAGATTTTTAAGTGTGCGTGATGGAAAGTTATAAAATCTTTTTCTTAAAAGATTTAAAAAAAAATAAAACTATCCATTGTCTATTGTTATCGACCTTTCAAGTAATGATGGAAGTTTTCTACCCAATTTTTTTTTATTGCTTTGGTTTTGTGAAAAATGAACATTTTGTTTTTATATTTATTTTCCAACCTCGATATATGTGGAGTTCATTTTAGTTGTTTTGGCTGTTGGAATTCTTCAAATAGTTATTGTGATTTGGTAAAGTTCTTTGTTATTCTGGTAGTTGAAGAAACAGATAAAAGGGTGAGTGTGCGCCAGAGAGGGCGAAAGGGTTATACCTTTCAGTAGATTTAGATAGATAAAGAGAGATAGATAGATAGATATAGAGAGAGAAACACATTTTTTATTTAGCCTTTATTCATACGATAGATAGATGTGAGAAAACTGAGAGAGACAGAATAATAGATATATATATAGAGAGAGACAGAGAGAAAGGAAGAAAGTGATATTTTTAATGATTTTCCTTTAATCATACAAAAAATTATATATATATATATATATATATATATATAGAGAGAGAGAGAGAGAGAGAGAGAGTGAAAGAGAGAGAGAGATAAGTAGATAGATAGATGTGAAAAAAATGAAATAGAGAAATAAGGGAAAAAGAAATTATTTTTATCGATTTTCCTTTATACGGAATTGAGAGATAGATAAACAGACAGCCAAACTGATAGATAGATAGATAGATAGATACGAACAGCGTGATATATTATATATATATATATATATATATATATATATATATATATATATATATAGATAGATAGATAGATGGCTAGATAGATAGATACATAGATAGATAATGAACAGATTGAGATAGATAGATAGATAGATAGATAGATAGATAGATAGATAGCTATTGACTAGGATATATATGAGCAGATAGACAGCCAGACAAACAGATAGAGAGAGAGAGAGAGAGAAAGAGAGAGAGTAAGAGAGAGAGAGAGAGAGAAATAAAAAAGTAATGATTTCTATCGATTTTCCTTTATTCATACGCAATTGAGATAAAGACTGGGAGAGATAGATAGATAGATAGATAGATAGATAGATAGATAGAAAGGGAAGACTATTAGATAGATAGAAAGAAAGGGAAGACTATTAGATAGATAGATAGATAGATAGATAGATAGATAGATAGAAAGCGAAGACTATTAGATAGATAGATAGAAAGGGAAGACTATTAGATAGATAGATATATAGATAGATATATAGATAGATAGATAGATAGAAAGGGAAGACTATTAGATAGATAGATAGATAGATAGATAGAAAGGGAAGACTATTAGATAGATAGATAGATAGATAGATAGATAGATAGATAGATAGATAGATAGATAGATCGGAACAGAGAGATGGAGTATTATCTTTGAATAGACTAACAGATTTTGTGAGAGAGATTGTCTGTGTGTGACCTTGTGTGTGTGTGTGTGTGTGTGTGAGAGAGAGAGAGAGAGAAGGGGAGGGAGTGAATGAGAGGGGGAGTTTATTTTCTCGCCCGGTAAATAAATAAATAAATAAATATAGTTAACCGGTCCAAAACAACAGAGGCGAATCTCTGACATCCAATGATGATCGTGTAGCATATTTCAAAATTTCGTGATGGATTGGGTTGTCACGATAGAAAATAACACCAAAGATTTCAGGAATATAAGCTATCATCAAGTCTTTTAACCACCAACGATAGAGAATGTATGGCGTGAAAGATTGAAAGAAAAGCTACATATTGGACACGAACGATACTAGACGAAACGGTGAGAAAATCAACTCAACACGGAGGCAAGAAGGAAAGATGAAGGGCGAAGACGAGCAGTCATTTTCTTTGCATGCATTTAAAATAAGGAGTAATAATGGCCGTTCATGTCGTATACATATCCTTCCGCTTCTGGAACTATTTTCTTTTCTTTTCTAGGCTCGCCTGTTTCTCTCGGAATGACAAAGTGCATTTTGGCGGTTATTTGACAGGCACGAAACTGTTTTGTTGCTCGTCATACAAGTGAATCTTGATTTCAGGCGATATTTCATTTTTTTTTAATTATCCTATTTTTCGTTCTTCTTCTTTGTTGTTCTGCTTTTTCCTTTTTTTTCGTTTTCATTCTTCGTTCTTCTGCTTCGTCGTTCTTCGTTTGTCTGCGTCCTTTTCTTCTTCTGCTTCGTCGCCCTTCGTTTTCCTCGTTCTTTTCTTCGTTCTTTTCTTCTTCTTATTATTATTTTCCTTCGTTTTCATTCTTTGTTCTTCTGATTCGTCGTTCTTCGTTTCTCTGCGTTCTTTTCTTCTTCTACTTCGTCGCCCTTCGTTTTCTTCGTTCTTTTCTTCGTTCTTTTCTTCTTCTTCTTCTTCTTCTTCTTCTTCTTCTTTATTTTTCATTTTCATTCTTCGTTTTTCTGCTTCGTCGTTCTTCGTTTGTTTGCGTTCTTTTCTTTTTCTGCTTCGTCGCCCTTCGTTTTCTTCGTTCTATTCATCTTATTATTCTTTTTTCCTCGTTTTCATTCTTCGTTCTTCTGCTTCGTCGTTCTTCGTTTGTCTGCGTCCGTTTCTTATTATTATTCTTCGTCGCCTTTCGTTTTCTTCGTTCTATTCTTCTTCTTTTTTCTTCGTTTTCATTCTTCGTTCATCTCGTTCGTCGTTCTTCGTTTGTCTGCGTCCTTTTCTTCTTCTTCTTCGTCCCCCTTCGTTTGCTTCGTTCTTTTCTTCTTCTTCTTCTTTTTCTTCCTTTTTTCTTCGTTTTCATTCTTCGTTCTTCTGCTTCGTCGTTCTTTGTTTGTCTGCGTCCTTTTCTTCTTCTGCTTCGTCGCCCTTCGTTTTCTTCGTTCTTTTCTTCGTTCATTTCTTCTTATTATTCTTTTTCCTTCGTTTTCATTCTTCGTTCTTCTGCTTCGTCGTTCTTCGTTTGTCTGAGTTCTTTTCTTCTTATTATTCTTCTTCTGCTTCGTCGTCTCTCTGCTTCGTCGTTATTCGTTTTTCTTCGTTCCTTTTTTCTTTCTTTCTTCTGATTCTTCATTCTTCTCAGTTTTTTCCTTTTTTTCGTTTTCATTTTTCTTCTTTGTTCTGTTTCGTTCTTTGCTTTTCTTCCTTCTTTTCTTGTTATTGTTGTTCTTCGTTCGTCTTGCCTATCATTTTGCTTCACTCTTCTTCATCGTTTTTCTTCGTTCTTTCTTCTTTTTCTTCGCATTTTTCTTCTGCTTCGCCGTTTTGCTTCTATCTTTTTTCCTTTTTCTTCGTTCTCTTCTTCTTCTTCTTCGTTCTTCGTTCTTCGTCTTTCTTCGTCTCTCGTCGTTCTTTGTTCTTCTACCTCTTTGTTCATCGTTTTACTTCGTTCTCCACTTCGTTCTTTGTTTTTCTTTGTTCTTTTCTTCTTTTTTTGTTCTTCTGTTCCTTCCTTTTTCATCGTTTTCATTCTTCTGCCCAGTTCTTCTACTTCTTCGTTCTTCGTTTTGCTTCGATCTTTTCTTTTTCTTCTTCGTTGTTCTGCTTCTTCTGCTTTGTCGTTCTTCTTCGTTTTTTTGTTCTTTTCTTCTTCTTCTTTGCTCTTATGCTTCTTTCTTTTTGTTCTTCTTTTTTCTGATTCCTTCTTCAGCTTCTTCGTTCTTCTGCTTCTTTGTTTTCTGTTCTGCTTCGTTCTTCTTTTTGTCCTTCGACTTTCTTCGTTCTTTTCTTTTTCTTTTTCGTTTTTCTGCTTCTTCTGCTTCATCGTTCTTTTTTGTTTTTCTTCGTTCTTTTCTTCTACTTCGTTCTCCTGCTTCTTCCTTTTTCTTCGTTTTCGTTCTTCTTCTTTGTTCTTTTTCGTTCCTCTTTCTTCGTTTTCCTTCGTTCTTCCTTTTTCTTCTCTCTTCTTCTTCTTCTTCTTCTTCTTCTTCTTCTTCTTCTTCTTCTTCCTAGTTTTCTGTTTCTTCGTTCTTCTAATTCGTCGCTCGATTTTTTTCTTTTCTTAGTTCTTCTGATTCCTCCTTTTTCGTTTGCTTGTGTTCTTTTCTTCTTCTTCGTTCACCCGCTTCTTCCTATTCCTTCGTTTTCGTTCTTCTTCATTGTACTGCTTCGTTCTTCTGCTTCTTCGTTCTTCGTTTCCATTCATTCCTCCTTTTTCTTCTTTCTTTTCTTCTTCCTCGCTTTTCTGCGTCGTCGCGAGATTATTTGATTCTTTTCTTCTTAGTTTTTCTGATACCTCGTTTTTCGTTTGCTTGTGTTCTTTTCTTCTTCTTCTTCTTCTTCGTTCATCTTCTTCTTCGTTCTCCTGCTTTTCGTTCTTCGTTTTGCTTCGTTCTTCTTGTTCTTTCTACGTTTTTCTTCGTTCTTTTCTTCTTCGTCATTCTCACTTTTCGTTCTTCGTTTTCATTCTTATTCTTCATCATTTTCGTTTTCGTCCACCGTATTCTTTATTCTTCTTATACTTCCTTCTTCTGATTCTTTTACGTACTTCTTAGTTTCTCTTCGTTCTTCTTCTTCGTTCTTCTTCGTACTTCGTTTTTGACCTTCCTTTTTCTTCTTCGTCATCTTTTTCTTTTTCTTGTTATTCGTACCTCTTCTTCGTCCTTCTTCGTATTTCTGCTTCTTTCTTCTTCGTTCTTCTTCTTCATGTTACTTCTTCATCATCATCTTCATTATTCTTCTTCCTCGTTCTTCTTTTTCGTCCTTGTCGTTCTTCAGCTTCTTTGTTTATTTTCTTTTCTTCTTTCATTTAAAAATTCCTCTTATTTTTCTTTATGGTGGCTTTCCTTCTTAATCGTGGATGTGCAGCTGGTGTAAATGGTCAGAAGCCGAGCTCGAATTCAGGTCGAGTTCCTTACATTCACTTTCGCAAAAAATACCTTTGAGCAAGGTTGGAATCGACCTCTTCTCCCTACAGCTATAGATTAAATAGTACTAAAGATTGGGCTTTCTAGCCGTGACTGGCAACCAGGCTAGGAGAAGAGGAATCTTTCTACTTGAAATCTCATTTTAGGTTTATTTTCTTTTAGATTTTTGTTCTTTCTCTGTAAAAATCAACACCAATTTCGTTATTTGAAATTTTCTTGAAATTTGAACCTTTCTTTTTCTCTGCTTTTTTTTTTCAAATATTTTTCTTATTTTTATTTTCTTCGGTGTTTGTCATCGACTTCATTTGAATTTTCCTTTTTAAACACAGAACTTAATCCATTCCTGACTCAAGACATGAACCTTGATCTCATCTATTTTTATCCCATTCTGTTGATTTTCTTCTTCTTTTATGTTCCCAAACTTATCAAATTCTTCCATTTTTTGTCTCTACTTTCCATTCGGTTTGTAGTATTAACAAATCTGTTTCTCACCTGTCATCAGTTTTTCAGACGAGAATATTCGCCAGGAATATTAATTTTTTTTTAATCTATCAATCTGTCTTATCATTCTTTTTTTCTTCTATTTTCTTCTTTTTTTCTTTCTCTCTCCTTTCTTATTTTCATTCTTTAATAACTTTCTTATTATTTCAATCATATTTTTCTTCATTCTTTCTTTCTGTTGTCGTTTTCTCCATTTTCTTTCTTTCACTCTTCAATTTCCTTCCTTTATCGTTTTCTCTCCTTTCTTACTTTCAAACTTTAATAATTTTCGTATTATTTATTTCAATATTTTTTTTTCATCCGTTCCTTCTGTCGTCTTTTCTTTGAATTTCTTTTTTCTACCTATCTTTCTTTTATTCTGTTTTTCTTTTTTCTTCTCTCTCCCTCCTAACTTTCATTCTTTAAAAACTCTCTTATTATTTATTTCAATATTTTTCTTCATTTCTTCATGCTATCGTCTTTTCTAAGATTTTCTTTCTTTCTTTTATTCTGTTTTTCTTTTTTCTTCTCTCTCCCTCCTAACTTTCATTCTTTAAAAATTTTCTTATTTATCTCTATATTCTTTTTTCTTCATTCTTTCTTTCTGCCATGTATTTCATTCATTTTCTTTCTTTCTTTCACTCTTCTATTTTCTTCATTTTTCATTCTCTCTGTTATCTTACTTCCATTCTTTAGTAAAATTCTACTTTTTTCTTCATTCTTCCCCCCTGTTGTCTTTTCCTTTATTTTCCCTTTTCCACCCTTCTGTTTTCTTTCTTTTCTTTTCTCTCTTCTTTCTAACTTTCATTCTATTTATCTCAATATTCTTTTTTCTTCATTCTTTGTGTTGCATTTTTCTTTCATCTTCTTGCTTTCTTTCACTCATCATTTTTTGTATTTTGTGACGTTCTTTCTTTCATATCATTCATATTATTTATTTCAATCTTTCCTCTCCCTCAATCTTTCTGTAGTCTTTTCCTATTTTTTACTTTCTTTCTTTCTTTCTTTCCTTTTTCTCCTTTCTAATTTTCATTCTTTAATAACTTTATCATTATTTATTTCAATATTTTTCTTCATTCTTTCATTTTGTCGTCTTTTCTTTGGTTTTCTTTCTTTGGTTTTCTTTCTTTCTTTCTTTCCTTCTTTATTTCTTTCTTCATTTAATCTATTTTTCTTTTTTCTTCTCTCACTTTTCTAATTTTCATTCTGTAATAACTTTCTTATTATTTATCTGAATATTCTTTTTTCTTCATTCTTTCTTTCTGTCGTATTTTTCATTCATTTTCTTTCTTTCGCTAATCCGCTTTCTTCTTTTTTCATTCTCTCCCCTATTTGAATTCTATTCTTTAGTAAATTTCTTAACATTTATTTCAATTTACTTTTTTCTTCATTCTTCCTCCCTGTTGTCTTTTCCTTCATTTTCCTTTTTCCACCCTTCTGTTTCTTCTTTTTTTTCCTTTCCCTCTCCTTTCTAACTTTCCTTCTTTAATAACTTTCTTATTATTTATATCAATCTTATTTTTTCTTCATTCTTTCTTTCCGTTGTATGTTTCTTCCATTTTTTTTCTTTCTTTCACTCATCATTTTTTTGTATTTTTGTCCCCTTTGTGACGTTCTTTCTTTCATAATAACATCCATATTATTTATTTAAATCTTTCGGCACCTTCATTCTTTCTGTGGTCTTCTTTCTTTCTTTCAATCTTTCTTTCTTTCTTTCTTGTTTACATTTTCTGTCTTGTTGGCCATTTCTTTCTTGTTAGCTTTCTTTCTTATTTTCCTTTTTTATTCTTTCTTTCTTTCTTTCATAATATCATTCATATTATTTATTTCAATCTTTCATCTCCTTCATTCTTTCTGTCATCTTCTTTTTCTTTTTATTCTTGCTTTCTTTCTTTCTTTCATAATATCATTCATATTATTTATTTCAATCTTTCATCTCCTTCATTCTTTCTGTCATCTTTTTCTTTCTTTCTTGCTTTCTTTCTTTCTTTCTTTCATAATATCATTCATATTATTTATTTCAATCTTTCATCTCCTTCATTCTTTCTGTCATCTTTTTCTTTCTTTCTTGCTTTCTTTCTTTCTTTCTTTCATAATATCATTCATATTATTTATTTCAATCTTTCCTCTCTTTCATTCTTTCTGTCATCTTCTTTTTCATTCTTTCTTTCTTTCTTTCATAATATCATTCATATTATTTATTTCAATCTTTCCTCTCTTTCATTCTTTCTGTCGTCTTCCTTTTCTTTCTTTCTTTCTTTCTTTTTACATACCTGCTTATTCCTCTTAATCGACTTCTTCCTCACTCTGCTATGTCAATCTATGTCATTCTGTTCAGCTCTTTCTCACCCTCTCTCTCTCTCTTTACATATATATACACATATATATATATATATGCACATATATATGCACACACACACACACACACACACACACACACATATATATATATATATATATATATATATATATATATATATATATATATATATATATATATATCGGTTCTATACTAATACTGAAATTCAATCTAGCTCCATTTCCCATTCGCCTGTTTTTATTTGCCTTTCCTCTAAGCTGATTTCGAATCAACAAAAAGTTCCATCTTCCTATCGGCCAGAATAACTCAACTCAAAAGTTTCCTGCGAATCTCCATATACAGCCGAACGTGATTTTCTCTATACCGCATTCAGCAACATGGTGAGGCACACAGGTAACTAAAAAAAAAAAAAAAATAACAGACGTGATGAATTCAGTCCCGAAGAATGAAAGATGAAAAAAGCAACAACAAAAAAAACATGCCTTCCTTGATGCATGTTCATCTACGTGCACGCAGGTGCAAGTGCGTGCACAGAAAAGTGACTTGCCGTTTCTTAGCGAAACAGACCTGAGGATATGCAAAGGATTTCTAATTAAAAACTAGCTACAAGGAAACAAAGCCTGCCTACTGAATCTATCTATCTATCTATCTATCTAACACAGTTTGTCCATATATCTCTCGCTCTATCTAAATCTGCATATATATATATATATATATATATATATATATATATATATATATATATGTATGTATGTATATATATATATATATATATATATATATATATGGTTTTGAAAATCGGGAGGTAAATTTTCTTTACTAAGACTTTCAATCTCTAGGCCAGTACATGTTTTTTGGTTATGCTAACAGAAAGCATCGGCCTATTTATCTATTTCAATTTGTTACATCTCTCTCTCTCTCTCTCTCTCTCTCTCTATCTATCTATCTATCTATCTATCTATCTATCTATATATATATATATATATATATATATATATATTTAAATAAAAATAAAACCAGACCACTTCAAGGTTCCATGTAATAAATTATTTCACCACAGCCCTTTTAAAGGACTGCGGATCATCAGACTTTATTTCCAAAAGTTGAAACGAAAAATGAAAAGAAATTTACACATTTTTGACGGGCAGTACTAAGCATATATAAATTAACGAAGTGAGGAAGTGAGGGGCCAGAGACATGATTGAGTTAGATGTAAATTTTCAAGTCAAAACATTGACACATTAAATCGGTTAACTTAACGGAAGTTATATATTGATATGGAAGGGGGAGAGGAGAAAAAGGCATAAAGAGAAAAAGAGAGAAGGAAGTCATGAGATAAAGTGTCACTAACTTTCTTTGGAATGAAAGGCTCGAAATAGACGCTGTTGTTTTGCTTTGCGAGTTCATAAATATTATAATGGTTGATATAAATTTGAATGTTTAAACAGTCGAGAAGGAATTTAATTGGATGTTTGTTAGCGATTTAAGTTTTTTTAAAAACTTTATTACAAAAATTTTGGGGATTTAATATGAAATAGACGATTAGAAAAATATTCATATATATATATATATATATATATGAATATATATATATATATGTATATATATTTTTTTTAGAATTGGACATTGTCCGACAATTTATTTAAATAAATTGTCGGACAATGTCCAATTCTAAAATATATGACGTCATTTGTTTACATTTGATACGCTAGAGCAGATATGAATAGAAGAGATTCATGGAAGATTTAAGTTTAAAGATAGTAAAATCGACCTTGCTAACCAGACGCTGCTCTGTGGCCGAAAGGTTAAGGCACATCACGCGAAATGATGGTTCCGTATAGGATACAGGTTCGATTCCTGTCGGAGAGCGAAAATTTTCTATGAAAATTTCTCGGACATTCAGGCCGGTAAATGTTATTTAGTACTGTTTATTATAAAACAGAGCATTTGCTTAAATACTTGTATCTATAAAAAGAACGTTAAACATAATATAAATGTCTTTAAATAAATATATATGTATATATATATATATATATATGTGTGTGTGTGTATTTCTTTGTGTGTATGTGTGTGTACACGCATAGTTTGGAAGTCGTTTTTCTAATTTCAAAAGTACACATCCGATTTTTGTCGGGAGGCACATTTTCTTCAATAAGGCTTTCTATTTCTAAGCCGGTTGATATTAACATTACTGTTGAGGAAATACGTGTGATCACTAAATATAACATTGATAGCAGAAATAGAAAAAAATGTCGGACTAAAAACAAATGTATTCATTGCTTCAAAAAGGACATGTTTTTGGTACGAATATCAAATCAACAGAGAACGTCATCGAAAGGTTCCAACGCGAAATGAGAAGAAAAAAAAGAAGTAACAATTTGTATATTAAAGTCATCTTTTATGGTCTATAAGTTACAAAATTTATACACGATGTCCATAAAGTTCGTGTGCACTTTAAAAAAATTATAACTTTATTTGTATTTGCGATAGAAATAATCTGTACAAAATTTTATAAAGTTTAATGTACCTAGTTTTAAGTATAGCTAAAATAACTAATGTGATTTCAGGCATTACTTTAAATCAGTTGGCAAATGTTTTCCGTAAACTGCAAAATCGTATTACCCTTTTGTTGAAACTTGACTAATGCATGGAATAATAATGCAAACACAAAATGTAGTTAGAATAAAATGTATTGAAACAAGAAAGTGTAGACAATATTTACATATAGTCTTTTGTAGATTCCTGGGAAGACCGTTCCTGGAGAATGTGTTGACTAAGTCGCAGTCGGGCAGAGTCTCTATTTGGATCTCTTGATTCACCTCCCTGTCTTCCGGTACCAACCATATTTATATCGTCGGTACTCCGCTATGCAAATTAGGTGGATCCTACCACAACACCTTTATTGCGAATGATGCAGGACATGTGGAAACTTAAATAAAATTTCAATAAAACCTTAAAAAATATAGATTTACTTCTTTCTAATCCTTTTTACAAACTATTTCTATCGCAAATGCAAATAAAGTTATAAAATGTTTAAAGTGCACACGAACTTTATGGACATCGTGTATATGTTGAATAAATTTCAAGATATTTTCGTGTAATTTTGGTAAATATATCTGTTAAAATGAGATGACAGTTTTATTTTCATTTTTGCGTCATTTAGACGACAATTTATCCATCGTTCCATGTATAAGTTAGAAAATTATTTTAGCTAAAAACTATGAACAAATATTACAAATGGTCAATAGATTTGTAACGATGCTGCAGCTATTAGTCATAATTACTACTGAATCTGATGACGTAACTTTTTTTTTTAAGCGCTGATAATTTATTGAACAAAGTAACTAATATTAACAAAACAAAAGTCATTGAAACAAAGCAAGTTCAGTTCAGCAATGATGACAATTCCAGAACAACGCAACTATAAACAATTTTTTCTATCCTCTGCCAGCCGCTATGATGGAGAAAGCATTACCTCGAACCGTCGCCAGTGAGACACGCTGGAAAGAGCCACTCCGTTTCGCGAGGCTCGAGACGCAATCGCGCCAATCCTCCGAAAGAAAAACATCGAACGATGGCCAATAACCCCTGAAGTCTCCACTGCCACGGGAGTAAAAAAAAAAAAATCTATCAGCAAGAGAAGAATATTTAGCTATTTTTTTCATCTCTGCGTCTCGGGCGACGAACCCCGGCTCAACCGCGGACCTGATCAAATTACCGGCCGAAAATGTATCTGCACAGGTCGCATCCCAAATCAAAAATTTGTACCTAATATTAATATCTATTATAGTGAACATCGATTTTCTGTTCTGTTGGTTTTTGTTAAGATATTTAATTTCATCTTTCGAATGGAAATTTCTTTCCTTTATAAGAAAGTGTGGTAACGAGATTCACTAACCCAGTTCCTAAAAACTTCAAAATGTTTTATAAAAGCAAGTTAATTAATAAACATGTTTAGAATTTCTTTTAAAGTCTCATAACCACAAGTGACTAAGGCCGGAATATGATTGGGTCGTAGGAAATTAGCTGGTTATATCCAATACCTCGAAAACTTGTGGCATTCCATCATTAGAGAGTGAACACTGAAATTAAATACAGAAATGTGTACCTTTATTTTTGGTTTATGTGGAAACAGAATAGAAACAATAACTAAATATTACTCTTCTATCATAAAAAAGAAAACAAGAAAACAAATAAGTAACGGATTGTATAGTAAAGTCATCTTTTATAATATATAAGTTACAAAATTTACATTAGCTTTCTAGTGTTTTTGGTTTATCTAGAGACAGGATATAGATATTAACTAAATATTACTTTTGTATCGCAAAAAGGAGAAGAAAAAAAGAAGGAATAAATTGTATATTAAAGTCATCTTTTATGATCTATAAGTTACAAAAGTTATATTAGCTTTCTTAACTAAATATTGTATCGTAAAAATAATTTTAAAAAATTAGCTTTCTGGCATTTTATTTTAAAAGAATGAATTAGCATCCAAAACTCTCCCCAATTTGATCTGAAATAATACCCAATTCCATACTTTTAAATGTATTTAATAGTTTTCCTTGTGTTTCACAGAATTCTAACTGGTGAATAGATTTGTAACTAATATAATCATCTATCGTAGTGAACATTTTCTATTCTATTCTTTTTGTTAAGATATTAAATCTTATCTTTCAAATCTGTTGTAATTTTGGTTAATCCTCATCGCCAAAATCTTGTAACCTAGGGAAGGTTACAGAATACAATAATCAAACGAAGGTTGGTAATGAACAATAATACTTAAGACACGAACAATGCATATAAGATTCGCCAGCGGCGCGTAGACGTAGTAGTCAACTGCTAGAAGTGAGTCAAGTGAATTCCACAATGAATCTCCAACTCTAGGATATCTACCAACCGCCCCACGCGGTCAAATGTGTCACAAGGCCGAATTTAATGTCGGGTATCCGAGCCCGTAGGCAGGCCAAAAATTCCCCGTAGACCCCTTATAAAACGGAGTCGGGTAGCTGATTTCCGAGACGAGACTCTGTCCTTCGACGTTAACCTTGTCTAGCGATCCTCACTGCCCGGAGGCAGAGTGTTTGACCAGGACAGCTGGAGACGAATCTCTGACTGCAGACCAACATACAGTATTTACTACTGTATTTATGTGAATGGGGACATACCTATTATCGTCCGTAGGTATGCTACAGCAAAATCAAATTTTCTTTCTCCTGTGTGAAATTGTAGAGTAGAGATGGAATCATACAGTTCCCAATAGTATTCGCACGTAAGTAGTAAATGTAATGGACTCGACCTGAATTCGAACTCCGCTCTCCGATTCCTCTATCCATTACTCCATCGTGCTTCCACACAAAATATTCAATTGCATAACAAATATCTGGCGTTGTCTCTGCTTTTCCTATACATATATAGAATAAAATTTCCTTGAACAAAATGTGAGTTCAGCAACAATAACTGATAAGAAAACAGAGCAAATAAAATAATATGATATGAGGTCGGGACATTTGCTCATACTGTAGAACACAGACGTAGTAAACAAATTATACAACACTGGTGAAATACTGGGTGACTTCAGTAAATCCATCTCTCGTAACCTTAAGTAATAAACCCGGTGCAAATGAATGCGAGCTCCATTGAACAATCAGTTTAATGAACCACATAACCGATGATGGAGATCCTGTTGAATAATGCTCAAAGCAGAATTAGACCGAAAAAAGGATATGAACAGCACGGATGTCAAGAGTACTGGAACAAGAAATACAATTATTCATGATTAGAATTTTATCAGAGAGAGAGAGAGAGAGAGAGAGAGAGAGAGAGAGAGAGAGAGAGAGAGAGAGAGAGAGAGAGAGAGAGAGAGAGAGAGAGAGAGAGAGAGCAATGCAAATGCAGAAGGATGTTCATTTATGTTTTACAGATTACGCAAAAGCATTTAACAAGATACTACACAAGGTACTTTTGGTTTGTTTTACAGCATATCAACACCTCAATGGGTTATTTAATGCCGACACGATTTTTATTGCTGGAAATATTTTTGTTTCAAAATGTATTGCTGGTAATATTTTTTCCAAAAATGTTTTGCTAGTAATTTTTTTTCCAAAATGTATTGCTGGTAATGTTTTGACCCCAGTTTGGGGGTTAACTATTTGCCCATAGCTGGAAACCTAACTGGTGCTACCACCCCGGGTCAGGGTTGACCTGGGAACACCAGCAATTAAGAGGTGGTTCCACGCTCCTCAAATTATCCTAATCAGAGCATTATTACTGTTGGATGTAATTTATCGTCTTACCCAGGACGCGGATGTAGTTTAACGTCTTACCCAGGACGCGGATGTAGTTTAACGTCTTACCCAGGACGCGGGTGTAGTTTAACGTCTTACCCAGGACGCGGATGTAGTTTAACGTCTTACCCAGGACGCGGATGTAGTTTAACGTCTTGCCCAGGACGCGGATGTAGTTTAACGTCTTACCTAGGACGTGGATGTCCTGTATAGTCTTAATCTTTTGGCCTGTTAGGGGAGGTTACAGTGCTTCCCAACTGCCTCCTTAGGAAGTCTCGCAGGTTAGTATTTATGAAGGAAGAAGAGTTCATTCTAATGTAGATAGATCACCATAACACTTACCCAGGAAGGAAACTCGATCTATTTGAAAAGGATGTTAGAATAAGCCAGAACATATACAGGGAGCCAGCTGCCTGCATACGGATAGATAATGAATTGAGTAGCTAAGCAAAAATAGAAATGAGCGTGAGGCAAGGATGTGTCTTCTCCCCAGATTTATTCAACCTCTACAGCAAGGCTATCCTAAGATAACTGGAGACGCTACGCGGTGGGCGTAATTGTTAACAGAGTAAGATACACAGATGACATTGTGTTGATGGCCGACTCGGAAAGAAAACTACAGGGCTTCCTAGACAGGATGGTAAAAGAAAAGCGGGAAGAAAGGACTAACTATCAACCGCAAGGAGATAGAAAAAAAACCTAAGACGCAAGTTACAATTTGGAGATATAAAGATCAATCTTGGAAAGCAGTTTAAAAATTTGGGAAGCATTTTAACAGAGGATGGAAAAATGCGACACCAATATCCAAACATGCATTTCGACTAGCGAAAGATGCCTTTCAAAAGCTAAGCAATGTACTGAGAAAGGGAAAAAAATTATTTCGAATCGAAGAAAACAGTGTTGAATTGCGATGTGATATTCATCCTCTGATATGACAGCGATTGCTTGGCAATCACCCAACGGACGAAGAGAAAACTAGAGGCAGCAGAAATGTGGTTCTACAGAGGGATGCTGAGAATTCCATGGACGGAATGAATAAGCTACGAAGAAGTCTAAACGAAATGGCAACAAAATGAACGCTTATGCTCAGAAGAAAATAAAGCTAACATTTATTGGATGAAAATAGAGGAAGGAATGCTCGGCAAACTCATCGGTCTCAAGACATATCTAGGTGCAATGGATGGCAGCAGGCTACCTACATGAAGAGCTTGTTTGGATAGATGTTTTGTTTCGTTTGTTTAGCGGCATATCGACACCTATATGGGTCAGTTAATGACAAATTTTAATTGTCTTCGGAGTATTAGTAATTTCTTTTACAAAAAATGTATTGCTGATAATATATTTTTCCATACAGATGTGTATCGGTGGTATGTGTCTCTATTTCTGAGATGAGGTATTATGTACACTATTTACATTATTCGGACTATTGTCCTCATCTCATATCAACCTCAATTGGTTATTTAATGCCGACAAGATTTTTATTCCTGGTAATATTTTTTTTCCAAAATGCATTGTTGTTCAAATTTTCCGAAATTGTACCGTCCAGGGTAAGAGGATAAACTACATCCGCGTCCTGGGTATGACAGTAAGCTACATCCGCGCCCTGGGTCAGACGATAAACTACATTCGCGCCCTGGGTAAGACGATAAACTACATCCGCTCCCTGGGTATGACGGTAAGCTACATCCGCGCCCTGGGTCAGACGATAAACTACATCCGCGCCCTGGGTCACACGATAAACTACATTCGCGTCCTGGGTAAGACGAAAAACTACATCCGCTCCCTAGGTATGACTGTAAGCTACATCCACGCCCTGGGTCAGACGATAAACTACATTCGCGCACTGGGTAAGACGATAAACTACAACCGCGGCCTGGGTAAGACGATAAACTACATCCGCGTCCTGGGTAAGACGAAAAACTAAATCCAACAGCAAAGCCTCTGATCAGGTTTTGAGGAGCGTGGAACCACCTTTTAATTGCTGGTGTTTCTATGTTCACCCTGACCCGGGTGGAAGCACCCGTTAGGTTCACAGCTATGGGGAAATATTTGACACCCAAACTGGGGTCAAAACACCCTGAAAGTGTAAAAAAAAAGTTTTAATACCAGCAATACATTTTTGGAAAATGTTATTACCAGCAATGAAATTTTGAAGAAAAAAAATTATTACCAGCAATACATTTTGGAAAAAATATTAGCAGCAATAAAATTTTTATCGGCATAAAAAACCCATTGAGGTTGATATGCCGTAAAACAAACCAAATCAAACCAAACCAAACCAAACCAAATCAAACCAAACCAAACCAAACAAAACCAAATCAAACCAAACCAAATCAAACCAAACCAAACCAAACAAAACCAAATCAAACCAAACCAAATCAAACCAAACCAAACCAAATCAAACCAAACCAAACCAAACAAAACCAAATCAAATCAAACCAAATCAAACCAAACCAAATCAAACCAAACCAAATCAAACCAAACCAAACCAAACAAAACCAAAAATGTACTGCTGGTAAATATTTTTTCCAAGAAAATATTGCTGGTATTAAAACCTATTTTTATACTTTCATAGCGTTTTTTGGGGGGTGACACGAGGAGGCACGGTGGAGTGATGTATGGCGGCTCGGATGGAGGAATCGGGTAGGCGAATTTGAATTCCATTACATACATTTACGTGCTAACACCCTTCTGGCAATCCTATTCTTCTACCCACCCCCAGCTATGGGTAAATAGCACGACAGACCGGGTTCTATAGCCTTGGATGGCAACTGGTCTACCGCAGAAAGAAATGGCAACCCACTGCGGGGAAAAATCTGCCACGCCAGTCATGTATCAAAAGATACATGATCGCCTAAGCGTGTATCACGCATGGCACATAACTGACTATCTATCTATCTGTAGCCGTCTTTCCTTATCGTTTTCTCCCTCTCTCTCTCTCTCTCTCTCTCTCTCTCTCTATATATATATATATATATATATATATATATATATATATATATATACGCCGTTTCATATCTATCTATCTACTATCTCTGTTTATTCATATCTATCTATCTATCTATCTATCTCTGTTTATTCATATCTATCTATCTATCTATCTATCTATCTATCTATCTCTGTTTATTCATATCTATCTATCTATCTATCTATCTATCTATCTATCTATCTCTGTTTATTCATATCTATCTATCTATCTATCTATCTATCTATCTATCTATCTATCTCTGTTTATTCATATCTATCTATCTATCTATCTATCTATCTATCTCTGTTTATTCATATCTATCTATCTATCTATCTATCTATCTATCTATCTATCTATCTATCTATCTATCTATCTCTGTTTATTCATATCTATCTATCTATCTATCTATCTATCTATCTATCTCTGTTTATTCATATCTATCTATCTATCTATCTATCTATCTATCTATCTATCTATCTATCTATCTCTGTTTATTCATATCTATCTATCTATCTATCTATCTATCTATCTATCTCTGTTTATTCATATCTATCTATCTATCTATCTATCTATCTATCTATCTATCTATCTCTGTTTATTCATATCTATCTATCTATCTATCTATCTATCTATCTCTGTTTATTCATATCTATCTATCTATCTATCTATCTCTGTTTATTCATATCTATCTATCTATCTATCTATCTCTGTTTATTCATATCTATCTATCTATCTATCTATCTATCTATCTATCTATCTATCTCTGTTTATTCATATCTATCTATCTATCTATCTATCTATCTATCTATCTATCTATCTATCTCTGTTTATTCATATCTATCTATCTATCTATCTATCTATCTATCTATCTATCTATCTATCTATCTATCTATCTCTGTTTATTCATATCTATCTATCTATCTATCTATCTATCTATCTATCTATCTATCTATCTCTGTTTATTCATATCTATCTATCTATCTATCTATCTATCTATCTATCTATCTCAGTCTGTTCATAACTATCGAGCTATTTTAGTATATTTATTTTAAAAGTGATTGCTGGTCATATATACACACACACAAACGCGGGCGCCCGCACGCACACACACACACACACACATATGACTGACCCTTGAGAATGGTATGAATCCTTTTCTTGTCCCCCCAGCTATGGGTAAATAGGAGGACAGACCGGGTTCTATAGCCCTGGATGGCAACTGGTCTACCGCATAAAGAAATGGCAACCCACTGCCGGAACAAATCTGCCTCGTCAGTTACGTATCGAAGGCTACATGATCACCGTGTATCACGCATGGCACATAACTGACTGATATGCTAGTGAATATTGGACAATGTCATCACAGATGAAGAAGAGACTTGAGACAGCAAAAATGTGGTTCTACAGAAGGATGCTGAGGATACCATGGACTGATCATGTGAATAATGAGAAACCTTTATACATTCAGACGGAAATCTTATGCAACTTTTGTCACGTAAGTTATTTTAATGGCTTGCGTAAGTTATTTTAACGGCTTGTGCTGTAAGCTAAATTTGGAAAGAATGTATTGTGGCCCAAGCCAGAATCTTTCTTTCTTTTTTTTTCTTTCTGTTTGTTTATTTATTTATTTGTAGCTTGTCCCTGCATTTATTTTACAATGTTCACAACACATGACCGGAAACTTTGCCTCAAGGCCAGCGCGCATGCGTATTCAAGCGCATGCGTATATTCAGGCAGGCTAATTAAACTTGTTCACACGCTTGTGAGAGAGGAAATAAGAAGAAAAGGGAAGGGAAAGGAAGGAAGGAAGGAAGGAAAGAAGGCCGCTGGATGGAGGGCTTGGTGGAGTGATAATACGTAACTGTTCATTTTGCGTGACGCGATTTGCGAAAGAGGGTTCATACGAGTTCTTTGCTCCCGAATACACTCTTCCAATATGTTTATCGTCTGCAAACTCACGTTAACGAAGAGGGAAAATTTGAATTGTTCAGATAGCAATACATATATATATATATATATATATATATATATATATATATATATATATATATATGAACAATTATATCGCATCAATAGACCTTTGAAAGAAACAAACAAAAATGAAACATCTCTTCGAGGCTAGAAGAGCAACAAACAAAAAACAAAAAAACAAAGAACAAATAACAATCCTGTCGCTGATTGGCTGGGAGCGAGTTTTTTCAGCAATTTACCGTCTTCGTGTTTATATGTCGTCTTCATCTTTACTGTTTATTGTGTTTTGGCACCACTGCTTTTATCATCCAGGTGTGTATTTCTATGTTCGTTTTTTTTTTTTGGTGGGGAGGGGGTGGTTCCTTTTCAACTTCTTCATTTTCCTTCACTGTTTAGGGTAGCTTATCTTTTAATTCTTAATGCTTTTAGGGTTCTGCAGTAAATTCTCTTTCTGTCGTCACATTTGTAACTCATATTGGGAAAAAAAAAGAGAGGTAGCAAAAAAAAAAGTCGACTTATATTTCTGTAGCCAACCCCCTTTCAAAATATTGGGGGATTCACCTTACTGAAAGAGAGATTGATGAAAGATTGGCTGTACAATAATAATAATAATAATAATAATAATAATAATAACTGGTTGGAAAAGATTCCAGTAGGCTGATTGAAGGGATCCCTGGAAGTCCATGCCTCAGAGAGATACAAAACATTGTTCTGACAAGTACAACCCACACTTTACGAAGGGATTTATCTATGCATTTTTTTTTGTCAGAGGAAAGTGTCATGATGCCATTTCTAACCTTAGGTCCCTGGGCGGGACCCGGAAAGAAAAGTGTAAACGCCAGATATCAAAGGGAATAATAATAATAATAATAATAATAATAATAATAATAATAATAATAATAATAATAGATAAATGTGCAAAAGTTACATTCAAGAAAGGTAGAATTACAGAAGCACCCTTAATAGATTTAGATTTTGTCACAAAGATTAGGGAACTGCAGCATGATGAAGCTTATAAGTACCTAGGAATTAGCGAAGGAGATGGCATACAACACCCCCAAATGAAGGGGAAGGTAAGAAAGGGGTACTACATGCGGGTACGTCTAGTACTAAATACCGAGCTAAACTAAAAAAAACAGAATATCAGCCATAAACACCTTGGCTGTTCCTGTGGTGCAATACAGCTTTAATTTTCTTAACTGGACCATAGCTGACATTAAGCGAATGGACGCCAAAACGAGAAAGCTCCTCACTTGCTACCGCATGCATCATCCCAAAGCTGATGTTGATCGCCTATATGTGCCCAGATCCGAAGGAGGCAGGGGACTAGTTCAACTAGAACTGTCCTACAAAACTGCAACAATTGGCCTCCAAAGATACCTGGAAACTACAGAAGACTGGATGATGATATGTGTCAAGGAACATGAAAGCAGTAAGCGTCTTTACTCCTAATAAAGGAATCCAACAAATTCAAAATGGAGTTCCAAATGGGCGCAGAAATACAAGTACAGCACGGTAAACCGGCTGAAGCTGCAAAATACTTAAAAAAGAAAGCAAAGACAGATGCAACCGATAAGATACAGAAACAATGGCAAGATAAACCGCTCCACGGCCAATACTCTGCCCGTACGAAACAAACTGACGTAGACAAAACCCGTACCCATCAGTGGCTACATAGTGCAGGGTTGAAAGCTGAAACTGAAGGTTTTATCCTTGCTGCACAGGACCAATGCTTGTTAACTAGGAATTATCAAGCACATATACTAAAATACTGTGTTAGCCCAAAATGCAGATTCTGTGACAAATATCCAGAAACCATTGATCATCTTATATCAGGTTGCACGATAATGGCACCCACTGAATATAAAAACCGGCATGACAGAGTGGGCCAATATCTGCACTGGAAAATGTGCAGCTTCTACGGGAAGGAAACTAAAAGAAACTGGTATGAACACCACCCAGACCCGGTTACGGAGATAGGACCTGTTACAATTCTATGGGACTACACAATACACACTGACAGAACAATCAAAGCCAACCGCCCAGACATTGTTATTAAAGATCACAAACAAAAAAATGGTTCCTTATTGATATGGCCGTCCCTGCAGACTGCAATGTATCTTTGAAGATATTCGAAAAGCTGTCAAAATACAAGGACCTTGAAATAGAAATCTGAAAAATGTGGCACATGGGAACGTCAACAATCCCTGTTGTAGTTGGAGCCTTAGGATTGGTTGGAAAAGATTCCAGTAGACTAATTGAAGGGATCCCTGGAAGTCCATGCCTCAAAGAGATACAGAAAATTATTCTGACAAGTACAACCCACACTTTACGAAGGGCTTTATCTATGTAATTTTTTTTTTTTGCAGTGGAAAGTGTCATGATGCCATTTCTAACCTTAGGTCTTTAGAAAAAAACTTAAAAATGACATCGTACGTGTAATCTGTGAGGCAACTTGTTACGCCAGGACAGAAAGTTAGAAGGTTATCGTGAGTCTGGTTAGCAAGGACGCTTCTCTGTGGCCGAACGGTTAAGGCACATCACGCGAAATGATGGTTCCGTATAGGATATAGGTTCGATTCCTGTCGGAGAACTAAAATCTCCTATGAACATTTCTCGGACATTCAGGCCGGTAAATGTTATTTAATACTGTTTATTATAAAACAGAGCATTTGCTTAAATACTTGTATCTATAAAAAGAACGTTAAACATATTATAAATGTCTTTAAATAAATTGTCGGACTATGTCCAATTCAATATATATATATATATATATATATATATATATATATATATATATGAATTTATTTCAATATTTCATGAGCTTCCGATCTTTAGCCATGATTAATTAACGATGGACATGTCATTTTCGTTCATGATAGATTTCATCACGATTCTTCTGTTAAACTTGAAGAGTAATTATTAATTATTATTGTTCAAAGTCAAGTCCAATAGTGTTATAACAACCTTGGAGAATTCCAGCAAGATATCATTAATCATTTCTAAGGTACAACGCTTAAAATCTTACTCTAACAATTGAGCAATGTTGCTGTTACACGCGGTATATATATATATATATATATATATATATATTAATACATGTCTCATTAAATAATATAGATAAGCGTTATATATAAGCTATATATTAGACAACGCTTATCTATATTATTTAATGAGACATGTATTAATGAAAAAATGCTGCCTAAATACACACAATATATATATATATATATATATATATATATATATATATATATATATATATATTCGTCCTCCGACAGGAATATTTCTATGAAAATTTCTCGGACATTCAGGCCGGTAAATGTTATTTAATACTGTTTATTATAAACATAGCATTTACTTAAATACTTGTATCTATAAAGAGAATGTTAAACATAAAAATGTCTTTAATATATATATATATATAGTTGGGAAAATTTAACTTATACTTAAAAAGTGCACAGTACTAGCATATAGTACGTATAAAACATATTTTACAATTATGAAAATGGCGCTCGTAGCTTCACCCTCAGGTATGGGAAACTCTAATTAGTTTTTATTAACCCTGATGTGAACTTCATCCGCGTTCCATATTTGCCGGCAAATATTTTTGGCACGGATACATCCCGACATTACTTCCGCTTTGATACTCAGTAACAAACTTCAGTTCGGGAACCCCCAAATTGCCAACTTCTCTTGGTGCAATTTGCAAACTCCCCCACCCCTGTGCATATATTTAACTTTTGTTCTTGCTATGCTCTAAGCTACTTTGGGGCAAATGTTCTGTTTGTCTTTATTTTCCAAATGTACCAAGACTGGGCCGTGTTAATTCCGATATTTACCTAAGCTAAAGTCGCAAAATGATTTTGTATCTTTATTTTAACACATTGGCTGCCAACCTCGAGTTATATTATTTTTTCATTATGACACCGAACAGTCAGACATTTTGGAACTATATATATATGCTTTAAAATCTACGGGGAGAAAGAGAGTTGATTAAACAGGCGAAAGTTATTCCGATGTACCGTAATAATATCACTTAAAATAGCGAGAATGTGCAGTTAGGTGGACAGATCTCCGGTGAGTTCAACTCGCGGGGAAATAGAATGAATACCAGAAAAACAAAGCCGGACATTGATAAGATTTTATACACTACCAACCATTGAATAATTTGCGGCTAAAACCAGACGGTAAATAATGAGGGAAAGACGTAAAAGGTTGAAGAAATAAAGACATCGAGGAGAAATGGAGAAAATTAATGAACAAAGCAAAAAAAGAAAGGGAAATAACGAAAGAAAAATGAACGAAAAGAACTGGCAAACGAGAAAATGAATAAAAAAATGAGAGAATGAAATGCAGCTGGTCAGTTTAACGATGCATCAACACTGGTTGGGGGGGGGCATTTAATAACTTACAAGACAAAAATCACAATGAATTCAACGAGTGGTCGACATAGATTACACAGGCCACAAAAGGTAAGCATACAGTGCTGTTCGATAAAAGTGACTCACCTGATTTCTTTTTTTTTTAATAAAAATATTTTTTGTCTATTGTTTTTGGGGTTAAAATAATTTTCAATCTTACTAATATAAAGACCCCTTCCCGACCACCTAGGAAAAAAAAGTTTACTCACCCTAAGGTATTCTATTGATAATTATAAATTTGGATATAAATGAGATTCAGGAAAAAAAAAAAGGTCTGTGCAAAATAAAGTGACTCAGATATCGCATTCTAATGATTAAACTGGGAAATTTAAAGAGCTTTTGACAAAATATTGAAAACTATTTTTCAATACACTCAGAACAATATTCTAGAGAATTCTAGAACAGCTTAAATTAAATCTAGAGTATTCCAGAATATTCCAGAAAGCCTCATACAGTAACCATGCTACAAATCTTGTACACGAAGGTTTAGGCCGCTAATAAGCAAAGCCAATGGGTTCACTATTAGAAAAATTTCACCGTAGAAGACTGGAAGAATGTTCTCTTCTCCGATGAAACAAAAGTTGAGCTAAATTCAAAGGATAAGATGAGTCACTTTTATCGAACAGCACTGTATTTTGGATTTACACTGGATTTGAAAGAAACACATACGTCTGGCTTGCAATTGGTTACCAGGTAGTGGTGTAACCTTTAGTAATCCTGTATACTGACTTTAATCCTCACTGGGTGCCCCATATTTTCGGCCTTTTCACTTATCTAAGCTACGTTTAGAAAATCACCGTAGGTTTGTCTTGCACTTGAGGTAAAAAGGTAGACATCGGTTTTGATTTACCTGAGAGTCCAAAATTTAGTGCCGTGTCCTTTCAGGAAATTGGCGATCATGGCTCTCCACAATTTCCTGTCCTTTGTAGCTCTTAATAAATTTTAGCTTTCTGTTATTTCTCCTCAACCTTGTCCCACCATCCATTTACATAAGCTTCTTCTTCTTCTTCTTCTTCTTCTTCTTCTTCTTCTTCTTCTTCTTCTTCTTCTTCTTCTTCTTCGTGTTATGTCCCTTTAAGAAATTGTGGATCATGGTTCTCCACAATTTCCTGTCCTTTGTAGATCTTAATAAATTTTGTCTTTTTGTTATCTCTCCGAAATCTTGTCCTACGATCCATTTACACAAGCTTCTTCTTTTTCTTCTTCTTCTTCTGTCCCTTCAGGAAATTGGCGATCATGGCTCTCCACAATTTCCTGTCCTTTGTAGTTCTTAGTAAATTTTATCTTCTTGTTATATCCCCTAACAGACTTCTTCTATGTGCCGTGTCCTTTAAGAACATCAGCGATGATGGCTCTCCACAGCTTCAATGCTTAGTAGGTCTCAGTAATTTTTGCTATCTCTCCTAATCTCCGTTTTGCCAACCATTGACACAAACTCACTAAGTATGTAATGCGTTGTTTTCATCTGTCCCTCTTACTTTTAATCTGTCCTGTGCGTATCAAATTTTCCAAGCCCTCTTTCCTCAACATGGACCCTAGAAATTCCAATTGTCTTTTTCTGATATTAAGTATGTGTCCTTTTTGCTTTTATTTTCTCTAAAACTCCGTGTTTGCTCATGTTCTGTCCACGGTATTCTCAGCATCCTTCTGTAGAACCATATTTCTACTGCCTCAAGTCTCTTCTTCATCTGTGAGGAGATTGTCCAGTATTCACTGCTATATAGGAGGGTTTATATTACATAATAGTTCTAGCTTATTAATTTTTATTTTTATTTTTAGTCGTGGGTACGAGGATAAACTACATCCGGCAGCAAGGCTTGTGAGAAGCGTGCAACCACCTCTTAATTGCTGTTGTTCCCAGGTCTACCCTAACTCGGGGTGTTTGCACAGTTAGGATCCCAGATATGGGCAAATAGTGAACCCCAAACAAAAACAAAATACTATGAAAGTATAAAACAACATTTTGTATAGTATTATTACCAGTAATACATTTTTATATAAAAAAATCCCAACACCACCTATTGATAGTAAAATTACCAACATATATATATATATATATATATATATATATATATATATATATATATATATATATATATATATATATATAATGTCTTGACCGTATTTTGAAACAAAAAAATGAAACATTTTTATAAAACATACATATAACAAACTAGTTCTAATTCTAACAGTTGAAATATAATCCTTGAAAATGGCTAAATGTATAGCCGAAAGCGCTCGGATAAAAAAGAATATATACACACACGCACACACACACACACACACACACACACACACACACACACACACACATATATATATATATATATATATATATATATATATATATATATATCTTCCAAATCGTGTAGCAGCAGAATTCTCTAACTGTCAGAATAAACTTTGAACCGTTGTGTTTTAGAAATGATTAAATATATCTTACTGGAAGTCTTCGTGGTTTTTATAAGACTATTGGACACTAATGTTGTAGTAACCTAAGAAAGGTTACTGAACAGAGTAATCACACGAAGGTTGGTAATGAACGATAATACTTAGGACAAGAACAACACACATAAGATTCGCCAGCGGTGCGTAGAAGTAGTAGTCAACTACTAAAGTGAGTCAAGGGAATTCTACAATGAATCTTCAACTATGGACTCACATACAGTATCTATTACTGTATTTATGTGAATGTGAACATGCCTATTATCGTCCATAGGTATGATACAACAAATGTATAATTACTCTCTAAGCTTAACAGAAGAATCATGATTAAATCGATCATAAACAAAAATGACATGTTCATAATTAATTAATCATATCTAAGGATTAGAAGCTGATGAAAAATTGATATAAAGTTCACACACACACACACACACACACACACACACACACACACACACATATATATATATATATATATATATATATATATATATATTATTCTATGATCGTTTTCTAACTTATTCATGATGATTTTCACCCTCTCTAAACTTCTAGCTTTCTGTCCTGGAGTAACAAGGTGCCTCACACATTTCACGTACGATTTCATTTTCACGTCTTTTTTCACTGCTCTTTGGATTGTCATAAATGAAACTCACGTGCTAAACACCTTATGAACTGAATTGGATCTTTTCGAATTGATGTCTTTAGCTATGAGTTAATATGATGATTCCTCTTTCTGTTGTGACTTCCAGTTTTTCCTCTAAATTGTCCTCTCTTTTTTTAAACTAATTCACCGTTCTCTTGATGCTTCTTGAATGAACTTTGAAGATGAAAGCCAGTGTATGAATGTTGGTACCATTACTGAAGGCCTGAATGATCTTTTTCCTCTCACCATTGCTCATTTGGGAAGACAGTGTGGCTGAAGCCAAACGATTTTAACCTGTTCTCTTTACAGCTGAATAACTGGAAAAAATGTTCTGTGATTCTTACGACAAACAGGGTCATAATGGCTAAACATCTAAAAACCTGTTAAAAAGAAACTCAATTAGTTCAGTGTTTTTTTAGATATTGGGTTGGACATTTATACTGCAACACGATTTCGACAATTTTGCTGTTACTCCTGATATATATATATATATATATATATACCGGCTGTAACACCAATTGTTCAAATTGTGTAACAGCATAAGTCTCCCTTGCAAAAGATGTTTAATATCTAAAAACCTACTAAACTAATTGAGTTTCTTTTTTTCCAGATTTTCAGATAAGACGTTTAGCCATCATAGCCCCACTTTTGTGTAAGAATCAATGAAAAATCCTTTCAGTTATTTAGCTAGAAAGGGAACAGGTTAAAATCGTTTTTCTCAGACCCACTGTCTTTCCAAATGAGCAATGAAAATGAGAGGAAAAAGATCAATCATGCCTTCATTAATAGTACCAACATTCATACTCTGGCTTCCATCTTCAAAGTCCATTCAAGAACCATCTAGAGAACGGTGAATAAGTTTAAAAAAGAGGGAACAGTAGAGAGGAAAACTGCATGCAACACGATTTCGACAATTTTGCTGTTACTCCCGATATATATATATATATATATATATATATATATATATATATATATATATATATATATATATGTACACACGCAAGGAAAGTTGGCTCCCTGTGTCGCGCCAGGAAATTTTGATCGCCGGAGTCAATCCTTCAAATCTACAAATCAACCATTCGCCCTTGCATGGAGTCTTGCTGCCATATATGGTCCGGTGCCCCTTCTGTTTGTCTCAAGGTTCTTGATAAGATCCAGAGACGGATATGCTATGTAATTGGCCCTGATCTGGCATCTCGTCTGCAGTCGTTCTCTCACTGACGTGCAGTCGCCTCCCGCTGTCTGTTTTACAGATACTTTCACGGTAACTGCTCCGATGAGTTTCTTTCGCTGGTTCCCAGACTTCATGAATTTAAGAGTTCTACTAGGCTGGCATCTCGCTCTCACCCTTTCGCTGTCGAAACTCTTAAATGCCGCCGTCTCTTCTACTCTAACAGCTTCATGTCTTGCACTTCTCGCCTGTGGAACTCCCTCCTCTTTTCCTGTTTCCCTGAAAGCTATAATCTCTAATAATTCAAATGTAATGTCAATCGACGTCTCCAGATGCCTTGATCTATCCCCTATCCTTCTCTTCATCCTTTCCTCTATCACTCCTATCTGGCCTCACTCCAATTCTCTGTAACCCCTTGCGTGCTTGTGGCTTCCCGCCTTGCTTGGGGTGAAACACTTATATATATATTCATATCATCGTCATTTGTCGCAGCTGTGATCATCACTCCCCACAATCTCACAATTGTGGTTCATGATGACCTTCAAGGTAGAATAGACCAATGGCCTGCTGGATCCTTTTTCACCAAGGATGTTCAGGTTACATTGTCCCTCCTCCCAGGCAAGACCTACAAGACAGCAGTAGGTTTGAATT
This sequence comes from Acanthosepion esculentum, assembly GCA_964036315.1. Classification (NCBI taxonomy): domain Eukaryota; kingdom Metazoa; phylum Mollusca; class Cephalopoda; order Sepiida; family Sepiidae; genus Acanthosepion; species Acanthosepion esculentum. The sequence goes on from OZ038501.1 coordinate 80,575,555, forward strand.
CATAGTTTTCCTTCTCCTATAATGATTGTCAATCAGGATTCTAGAGCCCAGCCTTTCCTGCTGTTAACCCGTAGCTGGTGACAGAAGAGATGGATTCATATCTTTCCCAAGAGTATTAGCAGTTAAGTGAATTCAATGAACTCTACTGGAATTCGAACTCGGCTCCCGATTCCTCAATCCGAGCCGCTATCCGTTACTCCACCGTTTTATTGAAAAGACCGTTAATAGCTACTGAAAAAAATTCTGAAAAATTATTTTAATATAAAAATGCTATACATTTCAACTGACAGTGGTACCAGTTGCTCGGTCAATGAATGCCGAATGTTTCCTTATATGTAAACGGATAATATTACGATATATATATATATATAGTCAAACCTAATGAGCCAGACAAACCTACCAAGTTTTCACTTAGGCAGATCGTCAGGTTCAGCCTGACGATCTGCCGAAGTGAAACCTTGGTAGGTTTGTCTGGCTCTTTAGTTTTGACTAGGTCTGCTCTACGTTTGTATCAAGCTCTTTAGTTTGTTGTTTACTCGTATCGGTTTTTTTTTCTTTGGGGCTTGAACCTGTATCTGTGCGATTATTTTCGACAGACTTTCATGTTCCTGGCTCTTTCTTTTTTTAAAACCTTTTTTTCCCTTCGAGATTCATTTGGCTATTGTTAAATCAAGAATTCGAAGGTTTTTCGACCCGAGTATAGTTACCTATATATATATATATATATATATATATATATATCGTAATATTATCCGTTTACATATAAGGAAACATTCGGCATTCATTGACCGAGCAACTGGTGCCACTGTCAGTTGAAATGTATAGCATTTTTATATTAAAAGAATTTTTCAGAAAAAATATATATATATATATATATATATATATATATATGTGTGTGTGTGTGTGTGTGTGTGTTTCAAATATACCAAGGTTTGATTTTTCTAACTTGACATTGACTTTTTAACACATACGATTTCAAACAACTATTTTAGTGTTTATTTACATCGTTACATTTGGCTCGTGTCTGGCATTTGAGCACTATAACAGTACTATTTACTTTCCACAAGACGGCTTTTGTTTTCGATCGCTCTCAGGCATAGAACTAGGATCATGGTTTTGAATGATGTCAAGGTCAAGGACTCATTAAAAAAATATCCCGCTACCTGGCCAGCATGAGTATATGGTTACCATGCATAACAAAACAGAGGCATTCTCATGTAGAAGGCGATGGAAGGCTTTTTTTTTCTTTAATAATATTGTAAAAAAAAATGACAGTGACACTGATATATCCTTGTTCAAAACTGAGAAATAACCAGCCCTGCTGTTAAAGAAATGTCGTGGTTTGAGAAAGACCTTAAGGCATTTAAAATGAAATAAGGTTTAAAGAAAGAAAAACTATCTTTCAGAAGAAATTATCGGACATTGGAGAGCTAAAAAAAAAGTGAAGAAAGTTTTTGTTATGGTCGATAAAACGAAAAAGTTATATGCCGTGGGCCCGAGGGCGTACAGAAAGAGATTTTCAGAGGAGCTAACTAAATTTTAGAAAATGGCTCCTGCTTCTTGGATGAAATTAATACAGAAGAGATCTCTAGAACGTTTGGCATTAGCAATAAAGTCATGACACTGGCTGAAAAGCAAGCCTTCCAGACAGTAAAATACTATAAGGAAAACTTCTTTAGCAGCCCATCATTTAATAAACCCGATAAAAAACAGAGTTAGGTATTATAAGGTATAAAATTATAATGGATACCTGCAGGCTACTCAGGGTAGCTACGCAAGTCAGCCAGTGGACGAGCACTTTCGACTTTATTTCCTGGTTTAATAACATTCCGAACAAGAGTAATCAAGCATTTATTAAATGCGACATTAAAGGTTTCTATCCATCTATAACAGAAAAAAAAGTTTATTGGAAGTATTGCTGTTTGCCAAAGACGTCGTAAGTTTAAAGTGTGAACAGATTAAAGTCATTCTACATTGACATAAATCGGTATTATTTCATGGTGGTGAAGCATGAAACAAGAAATCAAAAGCTGGTAACTTCGATGTCCCCCAAGGTTCATTCGACGGGGTAGGGTTGTCTGAACTGAATCTACACTTTGAGCAAATAAATAATATTGTCCACCTCTACGCCCACAGAATATACCGTGATGATAGACAGATGGTGGTACCGGATAATAAAAGAAAAAAGGATTCCATCAGGAAAAATACACAAGATGCCTAAAGAGCTGGATTTCGATATTACAGTGGAAATCAACAGGAAAGTAGTTCAGTTTTTAAACATAGAGCTAAACCTGTTGATTGAAACTATTTTACCATTTATGAAGCCTACTATGGCTTTAAGATACGTAAATACGTCATCCAACCACCCGTCAAGTGTGATTAGACATATCTTGTTAAGCGTGCAATGCCGACTATCGAAAAATTCTTCAGATGAAGAAATATTCAATGAAAAAAAAATGTATCAGCATTAAGAGAGGAGGGGCAAAATGTCAACCTGTATTTCAAGGACCAAGTAAATCCAAGAATAAGTGACAATTGAAAAAGAAAAACGAATGTTATCTGGTTCAACTCTTCCTTCAACATGAAAGTAAGAACTAACATAGGGAAAATATTTTTTGACCTTTTAAATAAGCATTTCCCCAAAACGCTCGGGTTGTACAAATTATTTAATCGTAACACAGTCAAGTTGAACTACAGTTGTACTAGCCACCTAGGCAACATTATTAAAATGTTGAACAAAAGAAATTCGTATTTAAATTATTCGAACTACTATCCTCATCTTTGTCGCCATATTTATCACAACGTTTCGGCCGTTGTACGCTCCAGCATTTTTCAGGTGGTTGGAATGTCGAACGGAACCCTTTATTTCGCTCACTGGGGTAGACTGTTCTAGTTCCAGGTACCATGTTTAATGGATGTCAGTTATCAGTTATCTCCTGTTAATTCCCTTCTCCAAGTTCTCCACTGTCTTAAGCGGGTATTGAACTCACACACTTTGGGTCCTGTCATTGGATCTCACCAACGCATTTATCCAACATTCGACATTCCAACCACTTGAAGAAGGCCGGAGCGTACAACGGCCGAAACGTTGTGATAAATATGGCGACAAAGATGAGGAAAATAGTCCGAATAATGTAAATAGTGTACATAATACTTCATCTCAGAAATATCGACAGATACTGAAGGGCCGAAAAGTTGTGATAAACATGGCAACAAAGATGAGGACAATAGTCCGGATAATGTAAATAGTGTACATAATACCTCATCTCAGAAATATAGACAGATACTGAAGGGCCGAAACGTTGTAATAAATATGACAACAAAGAAGAGGACAATAGTCCGAATAATGTAAATAGTGTACATAATATAATATATATATATAATATATATATATATGAAGAAATATAGTTTTAAGGTGTGCTATATTTATGGAATAAAGTGCTCAATATTAGAGATGCTTCACACACACACAGGCACGTACGCACACACACACACACACACACACACACACATATATATGAAGAAATATAGTTTTAAGGTGTGCTATATTTATGGAATAAAGTGCTCAATATCAAAGATACTGGGCGCAATCATCAGGCTGCCTGATGATTGCGTCCAAAATTAAACAGCTTGTCGCCTTTGAGTGTTGACTTCAATGTTGACATAATTTAGCTCTTGAAAATACATTTCAATTGAGCACTGTTGAGTGATAAGCTAATTCTATAAACAGCCACCTGCACTAATGCAAAGCTCTTCAGTAAAATGAATGGAGCACTTTGGCTGATTGGCATTTGTTTACATTTGTAAAAACAATACGCTAGATTTAGTTGTGTAACCCTACTGAGTGAAGATAGCTCTGGCTGACACCAAATTAGTTGAGTTTCGATCCTGGCTTGGGGCATTCGGAGGTCTGGTCACATTGGGGAGCTGTGATGCAGCGAGACAGTACTGTCTGTGAATGACATATATATATATATATATATATATATATATATATATATATATATATATATATATGCTATATTTATGGGGTAAAGTGCTCAATATCAGAGATAGAGCGTATATAAATATAAATATAAAAGTGAAACATTGAAGTCGACACTCAGAGGCGACAGGCTGTTTCATCTAGACGAGATGCAGTTCATCTGATCACTTCTAATGGAAATAGCAATAGAAGCTCGCGACCTTTCGTCTGTGAGAGAGGAAAATAATTTGTCACCCACAAGGACGCGGAGATGCTTTTGGACTCTGTCGAGAATGAAAAATGAGGACTGGGTGGCTCCTGTCCAAATATGACAGCAGTGGTTCGTTTTCGGCCTGATTTGGCTCTTGTAAAATTAAAGGTTAGCAAATAGGAGTCAGGTACTAACTGGAGCGGTACAGAGAACCACCTATTTTGCCCGCGTCTTATCTTTAACGATGAATTGTGTGTATGAGGTTGAAAGAAAGAAAAGAAAAAATGGATGTCAGAAAGGTGAAAGTAAAAATAAAAAGAAAGGGATAGAGAGAAAGAATAAAAAAAAGAAGGAAATAAAGAATAAAGAAAAACCATAGAGATGAGAGAGAGAGAGAGAGAGAGAGAGAGAGAGAAAGAGAGAGAATAAGTTTGCTTTAAAAGAAGAAGAAGAGCGAAGAAAATCGACGAAGAAAAATATGTAAAAAGAAAAGAGAGAAGAGAGACCGAAAAATGAATCAAGGAAAAAAAAAAAAAATGAAGTAAAGAAAGAAAAATGAGAAATTTGAAATAAAAGAACAAAAGAAAAAACAAAACAAATGAAGGAAAAATGGCGAAGAAGAAATATATTAATAAAAAACCAAGAAACGAATGAAAAATGAAGAAAGTAAGGTAAAGAAAAACGACAAAATAAATAACGTCGGAAAAATGAAAAGAAAGGGATACAGAGAAGGAATAAAAAAGAAGGAAAAGAAGAATAAAGAAAAACCATAGAGATGAGAGAGAGTGAGAGAGAGGGAATAAGTTTGCATTAAAAGAAGAAGAGCGAAGAAAATCGACGAAGAAAAATATGTAAAAAGAAAAGAAAGAAGGAGAGAGACCGAAAAATGAATCAAGGAAAAAAAATGTGGTAAAGAAAGAAAAATGAGAAATTTGAAATAAAAGAACAAAAGAAAAAACAAAACAAATGAAGGAAAAATGGCGAAGAAGAAATGTATCAATAAAACACCAAGAAAAGAATGAAAAATGAAGAAAGTAAGGTAAAGAAAAACGACAAAATAAATGACGTCGGAAAAATGAAGGAAAAGAAACGAATGAAGAAAAAAATAAAAGATAAAAAGAATAAAAATTAAATCCTGAAACAATTTCTCTACCCCTGAAAAAAGAAAAAAAATGGTACTCGAACGTAACGACCTTTGTTGTTGAGCGTGCTGGGATGAGACGAAAGGATTTAGAAAGAATTCATTCTGTCTGACAATGCCTAAAAAATGGCGCCCTAACTGGCGGCCATATTGTCATCTAATGAACGTTAAGAGTCAAGCAGAGCTCAAGAAAAAAGAGCGAGTGAAGGGAGGTCGTCATTCGAATGCGGGAGTTTTGAACTTCCAAAAAAAATGCAAACAAGGAAAAGTGAACGGTGAGAAAGGGAAAGATTGATGCGCAAACAAAAGGAAAAAAAAAATATAAATATGTCTCGGAAGGAGGGACGTTTTCAATGATCAGTTGACAAAGAATTCTCGATTCTAATTAATATTTCTTTTCTCCCATTGAATTTGATGTTCCGTCTGGGCATTTTCACCGGAATACCTTGAAGAGGAAACTTTGTCGAGTGCTTTCAGCAAAAGAGGCGCGTACAAATGCCGCCATTTTTATTCATTAAATCGTAGTAGTAGCAGGCGCCATGATGGTAGATTTCTTTTTAGTTAAAATTCACTCCTTTGGCGATTGACCAGACCAAAACGCAGGCCTGGGCGACGGTAAATGGCGGCTCTATGCCTCCCAGACTACATGCCCGCCTCTTGATGAATAATCACTCTTGAAGTCTGCCTGTTTCAGCGGATGATGGGCATGATGTAATATTGTGATAGTAACAAAAATTTTTTTTTTCATTTTATGGAATCAAATTACTAAAACTTTATTGAATTTTTATGGTGCCTTTTTGTCTATATAACCTTGATAAATACCTTTAGCTATTCGGTTTCTTCTCTCGCATTTTTCAAAAGGTCTGTTATTATGCCATCCTTTCTTAGTGCTTTTCTGCATTTCCAAAATTGGTGGACCTTAATTTTCTGTATATATTTGATAAATACCTTTATCAATCCAAATTCTTTTATTAAAAATCAGTTATTCATAACCGAGTATATTTTTAAAGTCATTTCTTTCCATTTTTTAAAAAAAACTCGTAATTTTATTTAAAAGTAATTTCTTCCCGTTTATTTGACAATTAATTCATTTTAAATTCATTTTAAAAGTATGTTTAACTTACATTTTTTGAACCCAGGATTTTATTCTAACGTTTATTTGATTTCAAAATCACTTCTTCACATTTTTTGAACACACTAATTTTTTTTTTAATTCTTAACCTGTTCGAGTCTAGAATCAACCGCTGTCTATGTAGCCGCATAAGTTGTGCTTCTTACTCTGTAACTCTCTACATCGAGTGGCCCTCGATCCTTATAGAGGGTTGACCTCACTGTAAAAATATAAAAAAGAATTGAGAATAGGAAATTTAGATGAAGAATGCACGTCGTTCCAATATCTCCCTAGAATTTATATATATATATGTATATCTGGCCACTCGTATTCGAGGATACCCGTCTACTAGGGCGGCTAGCCCTATCCCTCTTGCAGGCTCTTGCTCAGGCGCATTTGTGTTTATTCAACACCCACAGAGCCCACCTGTGGTTTATGCTGCAGCTATTCTGAGCAGACCTTAGATACAGTTTCTGTAAAAACGTGTTATCTGGCGTGATCAATAATTTGAATAAAGCCAGCACGTTCAATCTCTCGGTCACGATGACTTGTGACTTCGTCCTAGCACAGCTATCGACCGGCGCGTGGCCGAGTGATTAGAACGTTCGCATTCTGACCATGAAACCCGGGTTCGAATCTCACCATGGTTGATTTGTCAGGAAGGAGACTTCCTGATGTCATCGGACTGGTGGGGTCGATCCGTGTGTGCGACACCTTTGGAACGTGCCTGAAAACCATACCACAGGTTGACACAAGCCTTGTGAGTGAAATTGGGGGAGACGGTTTATTGTAAGGTTGCCATCAACTATTTGCCTGGCCCTACACTGAACGCTCACCCCCAACGTTGTGGTAACGCTGACATATTCGGTACTGGTCAGAATAGATTTTCTTCACTTTATGTATAGAAGGTATAAAATTCCTTTTCCTATTTTTCAATTTCCCTCTACCCGTTCAGTAAATACCTGACTCCTCGTGATATCCTCTCCCTTTACAAGAGCCAGACCAGGCCGAAAATACTGCCGTCTTATTTGGTCAGGAGCTGCCAAGTCCTCACTTTCCAACCTCGATAGAGTTCAAAAGCGTCTCCGTGTCCTTGTGGGTGACAAACTATTTACCACCTTGGAACCTTTCTCTCACAGGCGAAATGTCGCAAGCCTACTCTATCGTTGCTTGCATAGAAAATGCACAAACGAATCACAATTCTTAGTTCCACCAGTTCTAACCCGAGGACCCGCCATGATACACACATTGTAATGAACCACCCTCCATATTCAACTGGTGAGAAATAAGATTCACTCCAGAAACTTCTTCCCGCCAACCAATGCTCTGTGTACCCGACTCTCAAGAGGTTGTTTTCCCGATCACTACAATCTTAACCTGTTCAAGTCTAGAGTTATCTTCGCCACGTAGCCGCATAAGCTGTTTTTATTGCACTGTAACACTCAACCACAAGTGGCCTCTTGTGCATGGTAAACATTATATTGTATTCCTAATCAATCAAAATTCGTAAATAATTACATAGGCCACACTACAACATGTTTGACACGCAGACTCACTCTACACCTTTCTGACGATAGCTCAATTAGATCTCATTTAAATATTAATGGAGACCTACCGGACCCTATTCGTAAGATTCCTGTTGGCAACACAAATATAATAGCATCATCTACATGCAAAAAAGGGTAAAAATAATGGAAGCCTTATTAATAAAAACAAACAAAAAAACACTTAATAATATTACTTCAATTATTTGAACACGGACACAATATTTTGACAGTGTTTTGAAATATGAAAACATTTTATAAAACATACATACAACAAACTATTTCTCATTTAACAGTTAAAATATTTAATCCTTAATAATGGCTAAATGTATAACCGAAAGCGCTCGGATAAAAAGACCATTCGGACAGTTTTTATGTAATTTATTATCCGAAAAGACAACGAATTGTTAGATCGCATGAGATACTGTGTAAAAAACTAAATAAAAGGACCTTGTCTGTCGTATTCAATGAAATGTGCATGAAAGAAGGATTGCTGACTAAATACACAAATATATATATATATATATACATATATATATATATATATATGTATATATATATATATATATATATATATATATATATATATATAATATTAGTGGTCAATATATATATATAGAGAGAGAGACACATATATAGATATTAGTGGTCAATATATATATATATATATATATGTATAAGGAGAGAGAGACAGATAGATATATAATATTAGTGATCAATATATATATATGTATATATATATATATATACAAGTTTAGGATTGGTATATACGGAGTGAATTCCAATAACCAACAATTACTATTCTTTAAAGAGTGCTCAATACAGAGTAGAGAATATATAATTATTTATTTGAATATTACAACATAAATATGTTATAAAATCACGACAAAAGTAGCCATTTTGTTTCAACACTTCTGGTGTCTTGTCAAGTGATGATATAGAATATAGAATAAATGGTTTTAAAAGTTTCAAATTAATTAACGATCCTTAGCTAGGAGTAAACGCTGTTACATAAGCTAGAATGACCAATCAAAATATATATATATATATATGGAGAGAGAGAGAGAGAGATAGATGTTAGTGGTCAATATATATATATATATATATATATATATATATATATATATATATATACACATATATAAAGAGAGACAGATAGATAATATTAGTGGTCAATATATATATATATATATATATATATATATATATATATATATATGTAAGGAGAGAGAGAGAGCGAGAGAGACAGACAGACATAGATAATATTAGTGGTCAATATATATATATATATATATAATTCCAAGGGGAAATATAAAGTAAATATTAAATGTAAGCCAGATGAGAAATTTTCCTGTATACATCGGTATCGAAAATTAGCGAGACGAACATTTTGCATCGTTCAATCATTTCTCTTCACACCTTTTCCCCCTCCCCTTTTCTTGTATTTAATGCAACCACAAATGCATCCATAATTTTCCGTTGTCTGTGATTTTTTTTTATTTAGGTCAACGAATCGGAAGTCCATTTATGCAACTGACAATAAAACTCGTATTCATCTAAATCTCGCTCCTTGAAACCGTTAATCTAACTTCTCTCTTTAAAATTTTAATTCCTCACCCTCACACTTGCTTCTTTCCTCTTCTTCTCTATTTTCTCTACACCTCTCTCTAGATCTTTCTTTACGTGTCCTTCTTTCTCCCCCTTGTTTCCCCCACTGCCATATACACCCTCACAAAAATGTTGTTATTTAAACCCGGAGATATATTTTCTGTTTTCTTTTTGAAACTGTAAGTCTGAGGAATTGTTATTACAAACCCAATGAAATAAATTATAACCATGAAATAGTAGGTGTTCATGCCTTTTATATATATATATATATATATATATATATATATATATACAATAATTAATGCATGTTTCATTAAATAATACAGACAAGTTTCGTCTGTTTATTTTAAGTAAGTTCCTCTCATATTGCCTGATAAGCTAAATCAGATTATCGTTGAAGGACGAAAGGAAAACACCATATTGATACATGTTTAAATCCTAACTAAGCTTTCGGCTTACTTTTCGGCATTATCAAAGAGGACGATTTCAATAAATGAAACATACAGACGAATCCACAATGATAATCCGCCCTTGCTGCTTGAATAAGTTCAAAGTAACGACAAAATCATATATACAACACAACTATACTTAAACATGAAAACTATAAACAAAAATGAAAAATCCTTGAAGCTCTATACATAAAACAGTTGAAACATAACCTGAACAAAATAAACTATGAAATCTCCACAAATATTCTTAAATGCCTATAATTTATACCAACGGCATCCCATACTTAATACTTCTCGTTTTCACTCTCGCGTGGTCATGTGTGACGTCACGAGCTGCGACGCGATTTTCGCTTCCGCGTCTCGTATATATGAGTTTGTCGTTACTTTGAACTTATACAAGCATCAAGGGGGGGATTATCATTGTGGTTTCGTCAGTGTGTTGTTTGATTTATTGAAATTGTCATCTTTGATAATGGCTTAAGTAAGCCGAAAGCTTAGATTGGATTTAAACATGTATCAATATGGTGTTTTCTTTTCGTCTTTTAACGATAATGTGATTAAGATTATCAGACAATACGAAAGGAACTTACTTAAAATAAATAGACAAAACTTTTCTGTATTATTATGACAGCAATATTCAAGGCGTGGTCGAATCGGTAGATATTTCTGCAGATCTGTGTCTGAATACTTCTAACACAAGATATAGAATTAAAACGCTTCAAACTATCTTGCAGAAACCACTTATTAGGTAAAAGAGTATATATAGTTAACTGAAAAATGACTAAAAATGCAAAAAAAAAAAGATTACAAATGCAATAAATGATTAAAAATGCAAAAAAAAATATTAAAAATGCAAAAATAAGATTACAAATGCATAAAAGAAATTATTAAAAATGCAAAAAAAAAAAATGATTAAAAATGCAAAAAAAAATTGCTGATAAGAGAGATAACTTCAAAATGTTGAACTTGCAAGTGCTGCGCTTGATGTCTCAGGTGTCAGCAATAGAAGAAAGACATTGATTGGTTAATATAAGCCAATCACCGCCTTTCTAATATATCTCGCGACAGTTCTAAATTTGCAGCAAATTCAAGAACTCTTCATTCTTCAGCGGATAATGCCAGATAAAAACGTTGAAACAAAAGCAGACATGCTGTACGCCCACCAAGTTGGAACGAAATAAAAAAAAGCACACACACACACATGGAACGACTTGCAACAATTCGTCCGAGAACAGAAAATAGTTTAATCACCGTTGTTGTCCATAAAGATAAAGAAGTACTGAATTAATCTTTGTTCTTGCTCGCTGAGTTCTTTCGTCTTTTAAAAGGCGGGAAATGACTCATTCGTTACGTCCAGCGAAATCATAACTAAAACCTAACACAAATACAAAATAACCTACTGGAAAGCGATTCTTAGTAAGTTAAACAGCATATAAACAATAACATTTAATCAGGGGTCTTATGGCCTCTTTTTAGTAAAAGTTCAGTCAGCTATTTGCCGTGCGTGATACACGCTTAGGCGATCATGTATCTTTCGATGAATGACTGACGAGGCAGATTTTTTTCCCGCAGTAGGTCGTCATTTCTTTCTGCGGTAGGCCATTAGCCATCCATAGAACCCGGTCTGTCCTGCTATTTACCCATAGGTGGGGGGAGAAGAAGAGGATTCATACCTTTCCCAAGGGTATTAGCACGTAAGTGAGTCGTTAAAACAGTTAAAGATTTCCTGATGCGGTCGGCCCTTCCACATGTGCGACGGCCATCTTTCTTCGCTAATCTTCTTTCTTCTCATATCTTCTTTCTTTCTTTATTTCATTCTTTCTTCACATATCTACATTTTTCTTTCTTCACACATCTTCTATTTTTCTCATATCTTCTTCCTACACTTACTTTCTTTCTTTCTTTTTTACCTCTTTCTTTCTTTCTTTCTTTCTTTCTTTTTTACCTCTTTCTTTCTTTCTTTCTTTCTGTCTTTCTCATGTCGTCTTATTTTTTATACTTTCTTTCTTCTTTCTTTTTTTCTATCTTCACACATCTTCTTTCTTTCTCATACCTTATTCATACACATACCTTCTTTCCTTCTTTCTTTACATGTCTTCTTTCTTTCTTTCTTTCTGGTGTCGTCTTCTTTTTTATACTTTCTTTCTTTCTTTTTTCTTTCTTCACATATCTTCTTTCTTTCTCATATCTTCTTCCTACGCATACCTTCTTTCCTTCTTTCTTTACATGTCTTCGTTCTTTCTTTCTTTCTTTCTATCTTTCTTTCTTACTTTCTTTCTTTCTCATATCGTCTTCCTTTTTATACTTTCTTTCTTTCTTTCTTTCTTCAGATATCTTCTTTTTTCTTTCTTTACACATCTTCTTTCTTTCTCATATCTTCTTCCTACGCATACCTTCTTTCCTTCTTTCTTTACATGTCTTCTTTCTTTCTTTCTTTCTTTCTTTCTTTCTATCTTTCTTTCTTACTTTCTTTCTTTCTCATATCGTCTTCCTTTTTATACTTTCTTTCTTTCTTTCTTTCTTCAGATATCTTCTTTTTTCTTTCTTTACACATCTTCTTTCTTTCTCATATCTTCTTCCTACGCATACCTTCTTTCCTTCTTTCTTTACATATCTTCTTTCTTTTTTCTTTCTTTCTTTCTTTCTTTCTTTCTATCTTTCTTACTTTCTTTCTTTCTCATATCGTCTTCCTTTTTATACTTTCTTTCTTTCTTTCTTTCTTCAGATATCTTCTTTTTTCTTTCTTTACACATCTTCTTTCTTTCTCATATCTTCTTCCTACGCATACCTTCTTTCCTTCTTTCTTTACATATCTTCTTTCTTTTTTCTTTCTTTCTTTCTTTCTATCTTTCTTTCTTACTTTCTTTCTTTCTCATATCGTCTTCCTTTTTATACTTTCTTCCTTTCTTTCTTCTTTCTTTCTTTCTTTCTTTCTTCACATATCTTCTTTTTCACGTATCTTCTTTCTTTTTTTCTTTCTTCCTTTCTACTCATATGTTCTTTCTTTCTTTCTTTCTTTCTTTCTTTCTTTCTTTCTTTCTTTCTTTCTTTGTAACTTATGCATTTTTCTTGATTATGTTTCTTTAATATTATTGAAGTTAATGGGTCTAATTCGTTTTCCATAATTTTAAGTTGCTTGTATTTCTCTCCCGCATCGATTGGGGACTGAAGCTTCCCCAATAAAATGATTATTGCCTGAATAATCCCATCGATCAACAATAATCGATATTCATAAACTGTTTATTGGATCTGAAATCGACAACCAGTATGAATGTCTTACTTGAAAATAAAACGGTCGTTGTGATATCAACGATTTCCATTTAGGCGAGGTCGCGACCTGAATGAACCCTGCGATGGTCAAGGGTGAGCAAAGCTGAAACCCGTGAAGAATTTACCGAAGAGGCAATAAATAGTTCCAAGGGAGTGGAGATGACCAAATTGATTCCCGAAAGTCGATGCCAGTCATTTGTCGCGAGTTGATAGAATGAAATTTCTCCACACAAGTGGGAGAGACCTGGTGAGAGAAAAGGGTGTCGAACTTGTCCTAGGGCGATTGCACTGGGGAGACAGACATGAGAAAGATTTGGGGTTGACGCTTATCTCAAAACAGAACTAAAAAAATACACGAAAAAATAAGTTTAAAAAATATATAAACACTTCCTAACAACCAACCTTCCTCACCCACTTATAATTACACCAGGTGTAACAGCAAAATTGTCAAAATTGTTTAAAAGTTTTGAACTCTTGTATCTTAGAAATGATTAGAGATATATTACTGGAATTCTCCGAGATTTTTTATAACACTATTGGACTCCACTTTGAGCAATAAAAATGTATAATTACTCTACAAGCTTAACAAAAGAATCGAAAATGAAATGTTCATCATTAATTAATCATTGCTAGGGATCAGAAGCTCATGAAGGATTGAAATAAAGATCAAATATATATATATATATGAAGAAATATAGTCTTAAAGTGTGCTATATTTATGGGATAAAGTGCTCAATATCAGAGATAGAGCGTGTGTAAATATAAAAGTGAACATAGAAGTCAACACTTAGAGGCGACAGTCTGTTTCATGCTAGATGCAATCGTCAGGCAACTCCTGATATATATATATATATATATATATATATTATAAATTAACTGATTTAAAATGTTTTTTTCGCTACACAGTAATAACCATGTTTCTTACTGTTCTTTCTTTTTATTTATATATACATACACACACACACACACACACACACACACACACACACACACACACACACACACATATATATATATATATATATATATATATATATATATATATATATATCATAGTAAAAGAAAAGGAAGAACATGTAATCCAGTGTTCTTATTGATATTTTTATTTTTACAAAACAGTGCTCAATGTAAATTTACAGAGCATAAATATTATAAATTAACTGATTTAAAAATATGGTTTCATCGCTACACAGGAATTACCATGTTTCAAAAATAGAAAAAAATTAAATTTAAACTTATATTAAATTAAAAGCATTAGTTCTGTTTCATATTCAAGCGAATATATATATATGATCTTATGCAAGCTGATCTTCGCCTTATCTAACGTTCTAACTTTCTGTCCTGGCGTAAGAAGTTGCCTCACGTGGTTCGCGTACTATTTCAATTTCAAGTCTTTTTTCATTGCTCTTTGGACTTTCATAGCCGAAACTCCACTCTGACGTGCCAAATGAGTTGGATCTTTTCTAATTGGTCTCTATAGCTCTATATTGAAACGATGACCCCTCTTCCTGTTGTGACATCCTGATCCAGTTTTCCTCTCTACCGTTCCCTCTTTTTAAAACTTATTCACCGTTACCTTGATGGTTCTTGAATGGATTTGAAGATGGAAGCCAGAGTATGAATGTTGGTACCATTACTGAAGGCCTGAATGATCTTTTTCCTCTTACCATTGCTCATTTAAGAAGATAGTGGGTCTGACACAAAACGATTTCAACCTGTTCTCTTTCTAGCAGACTACCCCAAATGATTTTTACCACAAATGGTGTCAAGATTGCTAAAAATCTCATCTGAAAATCTGGAAAAAAGAAACTCAATTAATTCAGTGTATTTTTAGTGTTTTTTTTGTTTTTTTATAGATATTAAACATTTTCTGGGATGGACAATTATGCTGTAACATAATTTGGACACTTTTACTGTTACACCCGGTAATCGTAGTCCTGGGTATGACGTTAAACTATATTCGGATCGAGACATCGGAGGTTTTGGGTAGTATGTAACCACCTCTCAATTGCAGTTGTTCCTGGTCCACCCTGACCCTGGGTGGTAGCACCTGTTAGGGTCTCAGCTATTGGCATACAGTAAACTCTCAAACAGAAACAAAACACTATGAAATATATTAATAGTAAAAATAGTTGTCATTCCTATTTATAGCAAAATGACCAAAAATAAATTTTATAGCAAAATGACCGATAATACATTTTATCTGGAGTCGAAGGCATGCAATTGCATTCAAAAAGTTTTAGTTAGCCAGAAAATTGCGTCCAAAATATTCAGATTTCGACATTAAATAACCCCCAGTTGTGTTGATATTCAGCTAAACAAAATCAAACAACTATATATACATGTGAATTCAGGCGAAGGTGATACATAAATTAATTAATACTAGCAGCATGGCCCGGCGTTGCCCGGGCTTGATTCAAAAATCGTACGACTCATACAGCAATCGCTACCACTTGACTTAAAATATTTTTCCCCTTCCTTGCCTTTAAAGGAGTGCCCTTTGCCGTGCTGATGTTGCTACATACCTTACTTCTTGCCTATCTCATACTGCAATTTTTTTCTAAGCTCTATACTAAACATTAAATCTCATACGAAAAAAGAACTAAACAAAATGAACACAAAACGTTCAGCTTTAAAAAAAGGACTCGTAACTGGAAAAACCGAATGAAAAAAGAATGTTAACAACAAATCCTTTTTCACACCCAACCCAGTTCTGCGGAATCAGAATCAACGTTGAGCATAAGCAAGCGAATGAGCCAATTGGAGTAAAGTGCCATGCAGATTTAAATTTTTCCCACTTGTGACGAATGCAGCTATCGATTTTTTTGCATGCTAGTTAACATTCGTGTCAGTCAGCTGGCCAATAGAATCTTCCTGCCTATTCGTGTCAGCCAGCTATAGGCTCTCACTCTGGCCAGTAGAAAATGGCCGCAATCTACATGAAAACTGCAGTAGAAGCATGAAAAAATCGATTATTTCCACTATCGATGGGAGTTGGTAAATGCAAAGTCGGTCTTGGCCTTTTCACCAAATTGGAGCATGTGCATATATAATTTGGTGCAAATCCGTCGAAAATTGCACACACACACACACACACACACACACACACACACACACACACACACACACACACACACACACACACACACACACATCCTGCCTTTTATAGATAGAGATAGCAAAATTAAAGTGAAAGCTTTCTTTGTGTGTAACGTATTTTGTCTTTTATAAATATAGTAGCCGAGGTTACCGGCGTTGCCTGGGAGTACATGGCTGCAATTGTTTAACCGCACCACTGTATACCCTCAGCCTCTTTTTAGATATGTCTGACTGCCTCCCCGCTTGCATGCATCATTCGTTGGTATACTACTCCCTCCCCATCATCTTTTTTACGGTATGTCTTTCGCAAGTGTTTGATTGTTCTAAATAAATAAAGTCCATCGATAAAAACTTCTTGCGTGGTTGTTGCTCGGGGTTAAATTGTTTCAATATTTTAGATATTCAGTAAATTTCCTATGGCCGTAATAACTTTCAAATAGTATGGCATTGTTCATGAATCTAATAATCAAGCAAAAACAGGGATGAAACATCAGAGCTTGATTCAACTGCACGTTTATTGTAAAGATGAGGTTAATAAGAGGTTCTTTCGGATTTTTTCCCTTTTAATGCTTCAATATGCCCTCTCAAACAATATTTGCAACTAAAGTTTTTCAAATGCCACTTTAGGATGGAATCATACGAAGAAACCATTTCTAAATGGCAAAAGTCGATTTTGGATCTTGTTTGTCCACTTAACTGAAATAATTTAAATCGAACATTCACGCCTGACAATTTGTGTGTCATATGTTATTTACATGACAAATTTGGAAAGTATCGGATGAAAAACCAGAGAGTTATGGCCGAAAAACCGGCTTTTTAAACAGTTTTTTTGTTACACGCGGGGAAGCGAGCAGGACTAAAACTACACTCTCTTATATCTTGCATGATGGTAATTTTTTGCGACATGTTTGAAGAAAGTTGGATAAAAAATGAGGAAGTTATTCAAGTTTTTATTTTAAGTAGTTCAAAAAACACGATTTTTCACAGTTTTTTTACAAATGTGAAGCCAATGTCGCAGGAAACCGTCAGCCACTCTATATAAAGCCTATAACATCAGCTATATTTTGCATTAAATGCAAAGAACATCGGCTCAAATAATAAACATTTTATCTACTTGTAAATTTGCCTTGGTTTTTGCAAAAAGTTGTACCCACCTTCAGTTTTATCGATTTTTCTGCCAAATATGAGATGCCTAGAGATTAAAAGGTGGTCTTGAGGTTTTTTGGCAAATATACAATATGTGTGTACAATTTCATCGAAATTGGTCAAGAAATGTATACGTGCATGAATAGAATAGACACACACACATACAGGCATCTTCTGTTTTATAGATATAGATATATTTATGTTATTGACCTGGGGAGGCCACCCCAGCAGGCTGCGCGTTTTTTTGTTTTTTTTGACTGGACTTTCCTTCTTTTATGGCATGGTGCAGAGTCCCGTTGCCAGACATAAGGTCTTCCAGCAACCATCCTCTTGATGCAGGGCAGCTCTACCTCCTAAACTCACTTGATGTAAGCCTCCGTGATAAGACTGAGGCCCCGTAGGAAGATGAATGGTGACATAAAGTCGCCATCACTAGTGAGCGCTCCAAACACCTTCGTAATCACCATTAGACTCATCCAACTCTTTCCGAATCCTCTGTACTATCCTCAGATTGGCAACCAATCACACTTAAATGTTCGTACTGCAGCTTCAAGCGCGAATGCAAAGCAATACAGCAGACCGTTTCCAAATGTATGGCGGAGTGAATTGTGTCATGGGGCTCTTTTTCTCACAGACGGTGCCTAACTGGCCCTATTACACCGTGCAGTCGACAAAATCAAAAACAAACAATGTACATGCGCAAAATTAAAAATATAATATGGCGACAATTTACCCATCGCACCCTGATCTGATATATATATATATATATATATATATATATATATATATATATATATATATATATATATATATATATATATATATTGTTATGGCAACTTACCCATAAGAATAATGGACTATTCCGGACATCATAAATACTGCACCTCAAGAGGGAGCAGTCAGTCAGTGTTCAGTCCTTTTTGGACGACTCGGCTAGACGGTCGAACTCTCTGCCTCTGAGGCAGAGGGGAACTCTCTGCCTTTGGGCAGAGAGGAACTCGGACGAGGCTCCGCCGAAGGGCAGAGCCTCGTTCGAGGTGGTTGACCACCCCGATCCCGTTTATACGGGATCTACGGGCTATTTTTGGCCGAGCCTACGGGCTCGGGTACCCCACTTTAAACCCGGCCTTGTGCCACATCTGTCCCTCGTGGGGAGGACACTAAATACTGTCAGAGTTCAGTCCTTTTTGGACGACTTGGCTAGACGGTCGAACTCTCTGCCTCTGAGGCAGAGGGGAACTCTCTGCCTTTGGGCAGAGAGGAACTCGGACGAGGCTCCGCCGAAGGGTAGAGCCTCGTTCGGGGTGGTTGACCGCCCCGAACCCGTTTATACGGGTTCTACGGGCAATTTTTGCCCGAGCCTACGGGCTCGGAAGCCCACATTAAACCGGCCTTGTGCCACATTTAACACACGTGGGCGTGTTAATAAACATCGAGTCAGAGTTCAGTCCTTTTTGGACGACTTGGCTAGACGGTCGAACTCTCTGCCTCTGAGGCAGAGGGGAACTCTCTGCTTTTGGGCGGGGAGGAACTCGGACGAGGCTCCGCCGAAGGGTAGAGCCTCGTTCGAGGTGGTTGACCACCCCGATCCCGTTTATACGGGTTCTACGGGCAATTTTTGCCCGAGCCTACGGGCTCGGAAAGCCCACATTAAACTGGCCTTGTGCCACATTCGACACACGTGGGCGTGTTGTTAAACATCGTCAGAGTCAGAGTCGCGTCAGACGATTACTGTAAGACATTGGAATAGTGATACTTGTCGAGACAAAATAGTTCACTCTAACCAAATCTGATAGTCATTACTAATACTTCTACTTCTTTGTGTATATTTCTGTTTGTAATATATCTGTGTTATTCCATACCTGTGTTCGAGTTATTCTTCATTGGTTCTACCTTGGACCATCACCGTGGTACAAGGAACTTGGACCATAACACACACACACACACACACACATATATATATATATATATATATATATATAGATATATAGATAGATAGATAGATAGATAATATTAGTTGTAAAATATATAAATATAATTCCAAGAGGATAGAATCCAGGTAGAACTCAATGTCCAGGACAGAGTAAGGATATAATAAGAAGGCTTAAACACTAATATTCCATGGTCATAATTTATTCCATTGGAATCGTAAATACGATCCAATTCATCAGACCTACAAACTCAAAAACAAAACAGAAAAAACAACTCCGTGTGTATGTATGAGAGTGTGGGACGAATGCTAGAGTAAATGAAAGCTATAGAGAGGTGGTAACAGACGAGAGAAGAATAGAAAGGTCTAAAGATGAAGGGGGGATTAAAATTTAATAGAGAGAAGTTTTAAAGAGGGGAGTTAAAGACGATTTAAGTGAGATACATTAAAGATACACCGGAAAAGAATATATATATATATATATATATAATTATTTATTTAAAAATTATATATTATATAATTATTTATTTAATATATTTATTATATAATTATTTATTTAATATATTTAATTATATATTATATAATTATTTATTTAAAAATTATATGTTATAAAATCACTACAAAAATAGCCATTTTGTTTTAACACCTCCGGTGTCTTATCAAGTGATGATGTTGAATGTAGAATAAAGGGTTTTAAAAGTTTCAAATTAATTAACGATCCTTCGCAAGGGAAAAACGCTGTTATATAACCTGGAATGACCAATGAAAGTACAAGTATACGAGAATTCAAAAAACTTGAGAACGAAGTAAGGTTATAATAGCTATTAAAAGCTTTAAAGTTGGGGTTATACTAAAATAGAATTTATTCTAATCAGTAAGTATTAAATTATATGATAAAATTTGATATTAAAAGTAAAAAATTACCAATTTTAAAATCTAAATTTAATCTCTATTAAGTTTAAAATTATACAATTTCTGAGGAGAAAAGAAAAATGCATATGTTATTCAATTTATTTTTTCATTGAAAAATTTTAATAGCTACTATAAAATTTCAATATGTACGTCTGTTATAATGAGGTGTCGGTGTTATTTTCATCTTTGCGCCATTTAGACGACAATTTATCCATCGTACCACTGTATGTCTGTTAAAATGAGGTGTCGGTGTTATTTTCATCTTTGCGCCATTTAGACGACAATTTATCCATCGTACCCCTGTATGTCTGTTAAAATGAGGTGTCGGTGTTATTTTCATCTTTGCGCCATTTAGACGACAATTTATCCATCGTACCCCGGTATGTCTGTTAAAATGAGGTGTCGGTGTTATTTTCATCTTTGCGCCATTTAGACGACAATTTATCCATCGTACCCCTGTATGTCTGTTAAAATGAGGTGTCGGTGTTATTTTCATCTTTGCGCCATTTAGACGACAATTTATCCATCGCACCCCTGTATGTCTGTTAAAATGAGGTGTCGGTGTTATTTTTTTTTATCTTTGCGCCATTTAGACGACAATTTATCTATCGTACCCCTGTATGTCTGTTAAAATGAGGTGTCGGTGTTAATTTTTTCATCTTTGCGCCATTTAGACGACAATTTATCCATCGCACCCCTGTATGATATGAAGTTTATACTGTTCGAGTTTCCTTCTCATCAAACTGAAGACATGATGTTTGGAATTCTTACATAGATAGGAACAGTCTGAGATAGCTCGCTCGAAGTAGACTGAGATAGATGAACAGACTGGGATAGATAGATAGATAGATAGATAGATAGATAGATAGATAGATAGATAGATAGATAGATATGAAGATACTGACATTGGTAGATGAAAAGACTGAGACAGATAAATAGTTATGAAAAAAGATCGCTTTGTGAAAGAAAGGAAGAAAGAAAGAAAGAAAGAAAAAGATAGATAGATATGAACATAGATAGATATGAACATAGATAGATAGATAGATAGATAGATAGATAGATAGATAGATAGATATGAACATAGATAGATAGATATGAACATATATAGATAGATAGATAGATAGATAAGGAAGAGACTGTGATAGATAGATAGGTAGATAGATAGATAGATAGATAGATAGATAGATAGATAGATATTGACAGTAATCGATATACAGGCAGAAGAGGGAGATTCAATTTAATCTGTCGAAGGAGTTTCTCTCTCACACACACACACACACACACACACACACACACACACACACACACACACACACACACACGTGTGTGCTTTTAAGAATGTCTGTGTACATTCATTTGTGTATTCGTGTCCTTCAGAGTTAATCTCTACTGATTTAACATCGCTTGAAGCTCTCCTCATTTAATTTTTTGAAACAGTTATTTAAGTCTTTCAAGAAAAGCAAATAACATTTTTCCCCTTCCTCATATCGGAGGACCACAAATGAATGTAAGTCCACATTGTTGGCACCGGTTCAATACGAAAACCAACTTCGAGTGATTTATTTCTCTTTTCTTTTCTTCTTTCTTACTTTTTATTTTTTCTTCTTTTCCTCTTCTTTGTTTTTTTTTTCTTCTTAATTCTTCGCGTTCCGACTCCAAGACTCGAGTTCGAATCTCATCATTGTAGATTTGTCAAGGAACTTGATATTCTTGGTAATATCGACTTGAAAAGACCCTCCCAGCGTGTGGCACCGAAAATCATGCCATAGGTTTAACCCAAGTGTCGTGAGTGAATCATTGTAGACGGAAACTTGTGTTAGCACCAAGTCACAAGTCATCGTGACTGAGGGGTTGATCCTTATGATTTTATTCAACTACTGATTACACCAGATTATTATTATTATTATTTTCTATTTTTGATTATTTCATCCCAAGCAAGGCGATAACGCCACTAAGACGCATGGGCTTAAGGGAAGTGAAATAAAATGAAATGGAATCAGAAACCCAATGTTAAAAGATAAAAAGGTATAAAAACTAGGGAGGGATCCTTCTACTTCTCGTATCTTCTAGTTTCTTCTTTTTTTTTCTTCTTCTCATTACAACTTCGTCTTCTTCTTCTTCTTCTCGTTTCTTCTTCCTCTTGTTCTAGTTTCTTTTTCTTCTTTTTCTTTTCTTCTCGTTTCTCCTTCTTTTCGTTTCTTCTCGCTTCTTTTTCTTCTTCTTCTAATTCTCGTTTCTTCTTTTTTTTCTTCTTGTTTCTTCTTGTTTCTTCTCGTTTTTCTTTTTCTTCTCTTTTCTTCTCGTTTCTTTTTCTTCTTCTTTACTACTTTCAATTCGTTCTTTTTCCATTCCTTTTCCTTCTTTCTCTTATTTTTATTTTTCTCATTTTTCTTTGTTTCTTTTTCGTCTTCTTTCTTTTCACTTTCTTTTTCTTTTCCCTTTCTTCTTTCCTTTCTTCTTCTTCAGTTTTATTTTCGCCCTTCTTTTCTTATTCTTTATTTCCCTTCGTTTTCTTTTCCTATTTCTTCTTTTCTTTCTTTCCTGTTTCTTATTTTCATCTTCTTTCCTTTTTCTTCGTTTCGTCTTCTTCCTCTTTATTTCCATTCTTTTTCTTCTTTACATTTTTCTTCGTTTCTCTTTCCTTTATTTATTTTGTTTTTTTTACTTCTTCTTTTTCTTTTCGCAATTTATAACGAAATATCTCGTCAAAATTAAACTCAAATAAACATAAACAATATTCGGCAAAAATTCACATTTAAAGACAATGAATTGTATCTAATAATTAATTCATGTTTCCTAAAATAATAATTCGTGTCTCTTAAAATAATAATTCGTGTTTCCTAAAAAAAAAAATTCGTGTCTCCTACAAAAAATAATTCGTGTCTCCTAAAAAACAATTCAATTCGTGCCTCCTAAAAAAGTAATTCGTGTCTCCTAAAAAAATTAACTCGTGTCTCCTAAGAAAAATTAGTGTCTCTAAAAAATAATAATTCGTGTCTCCTAAAAAAAAAATTCGTGTCACTTAAGAAAATTAATTCATGTCTCAAAAAAAAAAATAATATTAATTCGTGTCTTCTAAAAAAAAAGTTCGTATCTTCAAAAAAAATTAATTCATGTCTACCAAAAAAAAAAAAAATAATAATTTGTGTCTCCTAAAAAAATGAATTCGTGTCTCTTAAAAAAATAATTAGTGTCTCCTCAAATGAAAGTCCTGATATATATATATATATATATATATATATATATATATATATATATATATATATATATATATATATATGTATATATATATATATGTATATATATATATATATATCGGTTTTGTAGTGCGTATTCAATTTATGTAACGTAAATCATTCAAACGAAAAACAAATACTGAAGCTAGTTATAACTAGCTTCAGTATTTGTTTTTCGTTTGAATGATTTACGTTATATATATATATATATATATATATATATATATATATATATATATATATATATATAAATATTTATATACAATATATAGAAGTGAGGGATATTTAAGATTTCTTTTTCTAGGGTTTTATCTTTCAATCTAATGTCTCCTTTCAATTTAATGTCTCCTTTCAATTTAATGTGTCCTTTCAATTTAATGTCTCCTTTCAATTTAATGTCTCCTTCCAATTTAATGTGTCCTTTCAATTTAATGTTCCTTTCAATTTAATATGTCCTTTCAATGTCTCCTTTCAATTTAATGTGTCCTTTCAATTTAATGTCTCCTTTCAATTTAAAGTGTCCTTTCAATTTAATGTCTCCTTTCAATTTAATGTGTCCTTCCAATTTAATGTCTCCTTTCAATTTAATGTGTCCTTTCAATTTAATATCTCCTTTCAA
Source organism: Acanthosepion esculentum (assembly GCA_964036315.1). Lineage (NCBI taxonomy): Eukaryota > Metazoa > Mollusca > Cephalopoda > Sepiida > Sepiidae > Acanthosepion > Acanthosepion esculentum. The sequence continues at coordinate 80,599,795 of OZ038501.1, forward strand.
TTTAATGTGTCCTTCCAATTTAATGTCTCCTTTCAATTTAATGTGTCCTTTCAATTTAATGTCTCCTTTCAATTTAATGTGTCCTTCCAATTTAATGTCTCCTTTCAATTTAATGTGTCCTTTCAATTTAATGTCTCCTTTCAATTTAATGTGTCCTTTCAATTTAATGTCTCCTTTCAATTTAATGTGTCCTTCCAATTTAATGTCTCCTTTCAATTTAATGTGTCCTTTCAATTTAATGTCTCCTTTCAATTTAATGTCTCCTTTCAATTTAATGTGTCCTTTCAATTTAATGTCTCCTTTCAATTTAATGTGTCCTTTCAATTTAATGTCTCCTTTCAATTTAATGTGTCCTTTCAATTTAATGTCTCCTTTCAATTTAATGTGTCCTTCCAATTTAATGTCTCCTTTCAATTTAATGTGTCCTTTCAATTTAATGTCTCCTTTCAATTTAATGTGTCCTTTCAATTTAATGTCTCCTTTCAATTTAATGTGTCCTTCCAATTTAATGTCTCCTTTCAATTTAATGTGTCCTTTCAATTTAATGTCTCCTTTCAATTTAATGTGTCCTTTCAATTTAATGTCTCCTTTCAATTTAATGTGTCCTTCCAATTTAATGTCTCCTTTCAATTTAATGTGTCCTTTCAATTTAATGTCTCCTTTCAATTTAATGTGTCCTTTCAATTTAATGTCTCCTTTCAATTTAATGTGTCCTTCCAATTTAATGTCTCCTTTCAATTTAATGTGTCCTTTCAATTTAATGTCTCCTTTCAATTTAATGTGTCCTTCCAATTTAATGTCTCCTTTCAATTTAATGTGTCCTTTCAATTTAATGTCTCCTTTTAATTTAATTTCTCCTTTCAATTTAATGTGTCCTTTCAATTTAATGTTTCATTTATGACCAACGTTTAGTTCGTTATGCAAACACTGTACATCGGATGAATCGTCTGATGCGGAACTCGTGGCAGGACCAGATCACGAACAACGAAGTTCTCCTCCGCGCAAACATGGAGAGCCTAGAAAGCATCATGACTCACCACCGACTTCAATAGGCCGGACGCCTTGTCCGAATGCCAGACACTCGCCAACCCAACAAATTCTCTTCTCAGAGCTTGCCTCTGACAAGAGACCACGCAGAGCCCCACGTCGATGATTCAAAGAGCAGCTAAAAAAAAAAAAAAAAACCTTGCTGGGGACAGAGATCAAACCGGTCAATTGGGCGACGGAAGCTGCCGAAAGAACCAATTGGAGAAGAGCAGTCCTTCGAAAACACCAGAAGACAAATACAAGAGACGAAGAGATCCCAAAGAAACATCAGAGCTCCCCATCCCACTGTACCCTCCTACCCTACGGTGGCCGTGAACGTCTCTTCAGATCCAACATAGGACTCATTTTACGCGAAAGGAAATGTCGATGAGCACCTTAATACTCAGCAACGAGTTCAGACGGCGACGATAAATACATATATATGTGTATTTTTTACAGTGATTTTTACCTGGTACACGGCCTAAGAGACACTCAAGGTAGAGGAGTGCTTAATAAGAGGTTCAGCTGATGCGGATATATGGAGAACATACGGTTAACCTTAGATTTAACATCCTTCGAAAAGGCCAGAGGACAAATACACCCTTATTTGCATTATTCGGACTAGTGTCCTCATCTTTGCCGCCACATTTATTACAACGTTTCGGCCGTTGTACGCTCCGGCCTTCTTCAGGTGGTTGGAATGTCGAACTGAACCTTTTATTCGCTCACTGGGGTAGACAGTTGTAGTTTCACGTGCCATGTTTAATGGATGTCAGTTATCTCCTGTTAATTCCCCTGTGTAAATTCTCCACTGCTTTAACCGGGTATTGAACTCACACTGTTTGGGTCCTGTCATTGGATTTAACCAACGCCTTTATCCACTGTGCCATATATCCTTGAGTTCAATACACGGTTAAGGCAGTGGAAAATTTGCGTTGTAACAAATATGGCGACAAAGATGAGGACAATAGTCCGAATAATATAAATAGTGTACATAATACCTCATCTCAGAAATATAGACAGATACTGAAGGGCCGAAACGTTATAATAAATATGGCGACAAAGATGAGGACAATAGTCCGAATAATGTAAATAGTGTATATCATACCTCATCTCAGAAATATAGACAGATACTGAAAGGCCGAAACATTGTAATAAATATGGCGACAAAGATGAGGGCAATAGTCCGAATAATGTTTATAATGTACATGATACCTCATCTCTGAAATATCGACAGATACTGAATGGCCGAAACGTTGTAATAAATATAGCGACAAAGATGAAGACAATAGTCCGAATAATGTAAATAGTGTATATAATACGTCATCTCAGAAATATAGACAGATACTGAAAGGCCGAAACGTTGTAACAAATATGGCGACAAAGATGAGCACAATAGTCCGAATAATATAAATAGTGTACATAATACCTCATCTCAGAAATATAGACAGATACTGAAAGGCCGAAACGGTGTAATAAATATGGCGACAAAGATGAGGACAATAGTCCGATTAATGTAAATAGTGTAAATAATACCTCATCTCAGAAATATAGACAAATACACCCTTATGCAAATTAATTGAGACAAAACGAATTATTATTTACGTTTTTTTGGGGGGTATTTTTCCAATGAAACATGACCCAGTGCACATGTTGGTACTGTGTGTCAACATTTGATGTTGCGATCTTGCTTTTAAGCTTCACTGCCCCAGCTGTCATTTACATTTCATCATTAATAAATCCCATATAATTTTTTTTAATCATTTCATCTAAAGCAAGTCAATAAAGCCCCTAAGACGTTTGGGATAAAAAATGATTTAAAAAAATGTGTACTGAAAACGATTAAAGATTATTGTTTAAATAAGGCTGAAAGTACCAGTTCTTGCGTGATTATTAGAGTTAAGCAACATTAACATGGCATAAATAAACGAGTGACTCTATAGAGTAGCTCATATCCTTGTGTCAATCGTAGCAAATTCCATAAATAAACTGTGAGCGTTTTTTGCATCTTTGTCTTTAAGTAGTAAACAGTCACCTCTTTCGCCCGGTGACTGCTACAGAGATCCGGAGTAAGGACAATTGGCGTCAGCTCTGACAAACCATTTAAGCCTGTAACGGGGAAAACGCCGTTAAAGATGTCAATAGCCGGTAATTCCGTGTCCATTGTGGGAGAAATCTTGCGAACTTAGTACCATTTTGGCTATCTTGTATCGAAGAAAAGTCCACTGTCTGACATTGATTTGTCAAATGTTTTGAAGTATTGTTATCAGACTCTGTTATTTATACTGTAAAGATATAATGAACCGTTTAGTTGTTTTATTATTACTAAACAGACATCCAGTTGATTGGACTGGAATCTCTTTAGGCAAAGTGTGTCTCTGCTGGTCTGCTTCCGGAACCAGACGAACAAGACAAAATTAGAATTGTATCTAAACGCTTAAGAAGAGGTTTTCCTGAGGTAAAAGGGGGATGCAGATAAGATTTCTGATTTCTTTAGTAAGACTTTCTCAATCTAGGCCGGTTGTTATTAATAAAAAAATGTACTGAAACAACTCAAACGCGTATACCCACTAAAATAACAAGGAGACGAATAAAAGAGATAAATATACTGTTTAATAAATGAAATGAGCGTCTATTTAAATACGAGTATCCACTAAAAATAACGTTTAAGAAATAAAATCTCTCTCTTTCTTTGATTCATTCTTCCCCCTCTCTCTCTTTCTCTCTCTCTCTCTCTCTCTATATATATATATATATATATATATATATATTATATATATATATATATATATATATATATATATATATATATATATATAGTGTATATTTCAGCAGAAATTTTTCATTAATGCATGTTTCATTAAATAATATAGACAAGTTTTGGATATTTTAAGTAAGTTCCTTTCGTATTGTCTGATAAGCTTAATCACATTATCGTTGTTAGACGAAAGGAAAACACCATATTATTATTATTATTATTATTCAAGCAGTAAGGGCGGACTATCATTGTGGTTTCGTCCGTGTGTTGTTTGATTTATTGAAATTGTCATCTTTGATAATGGATTATGTAAGCCGAAAGCTTAGATTGGATTTAAACATGTATCAATATGGTGTTTTCCTTTCGTCTTTCAACGATAATGTGATTAAGCTTATCAGACAATATGGAATGAATTTACTTAAAATAGACAAAACTTGTCTATATTACTTAATGAAACATGCGTTAATATCTATCTATCTATCTATCTATCTATATATATATATATATATATATATATATCTTAAGACATTTTTATGTTTATACGTTCTTTTTATAGATACAAATATTTAAGTAAATACTCTGTTTATAATAAACAGTATTAACAACATTTACCGGTCTGAATGTCAGAGAAATGTTTACAGAAAATATGCGTCCTCCGACAGGAATCGAACCTGTATCCTATACGTAACCATTATATAGCCTAACGTGTCTTAACCGATTAGCCGACAGGGGAGCGTTCGGTTAGCAAGGTCGATTATACTGTTTTTAAACTTCAATCTTCCATGAATCTCTCACGTACATTCATATCTGCTCAATGCGGATCCAAATATAAACAAATGACGTCACACATTATGAAATGGACAAAGTCTGACAATTATTTTTTAAGACATTTTTTTATGTTTATCCGTTCTTTTTATAGATACAAATATTTAAGTAAATGCTCTGTTTATAATAGACAGTATTAACGACATTTACCGGCTTGAATGTCACATTCAGGCCGGTAAATGTTGTTTGATACTGTTTATTATAAACAGAGCATTTACTTAAATATTTGTATCCATAAAAAAAAAGAATGTATAAACATAAAAAATATCTTAAAAAATAATTGTCGGACTTTGTCCATTTCATATGCCCCTGAAAAATTTATTTCGGTTGAGCTCTGTTTTAAAATTTTATTTCGGTTGAGACTGTGCTCTGGATGGAGGGGCTTGGAGATAATAGTCGTGGCTCGTGGAGGCACAGTCCTATGGGTAAAAGAAAAACTCGGATGAGTTCCACTACGGAATATGTGATCAAGCGGAGTCTGATTCACTACTTCATCGTTCCCGTTGGAACAGTTGGTATGACGTTTGCCTGATAACGTAACTGTCCGGGTTTCAATTCTCGGTAGTGGATGCGCACTCCTGATGAGTCACAAATGTAGGACGAAACGGCCGAGCAGTGGCTTCTGCATTCCGTTGAGGATTCGTGTAGACTCGATGGAGTACTTAATTTTTATTTATATATATATTACTTCCAACATTATTATAGTTGTCAATTCGTGTTTTAAGTCTATCGGCCCGTGAATTTGAGAAATCTTACAAAAAGAAAATAAACCGTCGTAACATATAGATGCATTTTGCAACCGGAGTTATTTCATTTATACAACGAGGCGATCTTAAAAGAGCTGGTTGTTCTACCAGTATTTATCTTTTTTTAGTACAATCCTAACAATCTAAGATATGCAGGAGATAGTCTATTGATGGTAGACCCAGTAAAGAACCTGCAGGTAATTCTATACAAAAGGCGAGCGGGATGATCAGATGTAAGCAGATATAATTTATTGCCATGACGAATAGCGCCAACTCGAGATGCCAGCTAAAAATGACCGATGTCGAAATTACGTAAATGCAGAAAATTTGAGAATTCTTAAACAGAAGACGATCAAGACTGCTTATTTTAAAGAAGGTAGAAGAGTGTATCGGTCTGAAGCACCGCGATAAAATATAACAAGCTTTTAAAGACACTCAGTCAAAGAAAAATCACGTGTTGCTGTTTGGACAAGATCGGCTTGAGGAAATATTTGGAATACAATTGCTTTTAGCCTTCATGGTTAATATCCGCAGGGATGCGAAAACAGTGCTTGGTACAATGTCCCGTTTTGTTAGCGTCCCAGGAATGAAGACGACGTGCCAGGTCAGGCCATTCCTTCGCGGTGACTCTATTCTCTCTCCGAATGTCAGTCATTCCACGTCTGGAACCATTGTTTGCATGGCCTTCATCCCCATGGCACATGCACCAACCCCGAAACCATCCAGACATAAATCGAAAAAAATGTTTTCCCTGTCCCCACAAATGCTGATGATGAACATTTTAACAACCGGGGGCATTTCTCTCCGGCTCTCGCTCTCGCTCTTTCTCTCTTTTCCTGACTCTCTGTCTATCTCTCTTTCACCAGTTTGAACTGTCTAAATATTTCTTCGTTGAATCGAGCAATTTAATACAATTGGGAAGAGTATGGAGAGGAAAATGAAACACCTAAAAAGAAATTATTCAAATTTCCTAAGTTTTAGACAAGGCACTTTCGGTGATTATTACATATTAGTCTAAGATGAAGCATTTTCACTATTATTATTTTATTACTAGTTTTAATCCATCTTATTATTGTTGCTTTTTAGATGAAGCATTTTCACTATTATTATTTTATTACTAGTTTTACTCCATCTTCTTATTGTTGCTTTTTAGATGAAGCATTTTCACTATTATTATTTTATTACTAGTTTTACTCCATCTTATTATTGTTGCTTTTTAGATGAAGCATTTTCACTATTATTATTTTAATAGTAGTTTTACTCATCTTATTATTGGTGCTTTTTAGATGAAGCATTTTCATTATTATTATTTTATTACTAGTTTTACTCCATCTTATTATTGTTGCTTTTTAGATCAAGCATTTTCACTATTATTATTTTATTACTAGTTTTACTTCATCTTATTATTGTTGCTTTTTAGATGAAGCATTTTCACTATTATTATTTTATTACTAGTTTTACTGCATCTTATTATTGTTGCTTTTTAGATGAAGCATTTTCAATATTATTATTTTATTACTAGTTTTACTGCATCTTATTATTGTTGCTTTTTAGATGAAGCATTTTCAATATTATTATTTTATTACTAGTTTTACTCCATCTTATTATTGGTGCTTTTTAGATGAAGGATTTTCATTATTATTATTTTATTACTAGTTTTACTCCATCTTATTATTGGTGCTTTTTAGATGAAGCATTTTCACTATTATTATTTTATTACTAGTTTTACTCCATCTTATTATTGTTCCTTTTTAGATGAAGCATTTTCACTATTATTATTTTATTACTAGTTTTATTCCATCTTATTATTGTTGCTTTTTTGATGAAGAATTTTCACTATTATTATTTTATTACTAGTATTACTACATCTTATTATTGTTGCTTTTTAGATGAAGCATTTTCACTATTATTATTTTATTACTAGTTTTACTCCATCTTATTATTGTTGCTTTTTAGATGAAGCATTTTCACTATTATTTTATTATGTTGTTCATTCTATTTTCATATTGTCCCTCTTTAAATAACTGCAAAGTTATTATGATAATGACAGTACTCTACTACTACTACTACTACTACTACTACTACTACTACTACTAATAATAATAATAACAACAACAACAACTAAGTATAAAACAATAGTAATAGCAAAGAATCTATTGATCCAGAGGATTTTGATAAAAGGCCAACAGAATCGGGTGGAATCACTCTCGTCATAAAATGGTAATAAACTGATTTTATTTCGCAGTAATCTCTTCCACGCATGCGCGATGAAAGCAAAAAAGTACCTTAGATATTTATTGCAGTGCAAAAGGTCATTTAGTACATAGCCATATATGAGGCAGCATCCACAGAATAACCAGCCCCCGAGTCACGTCAATAACTTCTACTTATGTTAAACAAGAACGGTAACTCTGAACGGAACTTCGATATTCCTTTATTAAAAGTCAAAAAATTGTATATCAAATTTAAACTGGTACATTGTGGACATCGCTTCACTCTTAAGATCTCAAGTTCATCGTCCAAATTTAAACTTTGTAGCATATTGATAGGTGTTCCCCAAAAAGCGTGAATACAAGATCTTTGTGTGTTCAGTGTCTCTTTCAGATGTAGGCGGGTTTCCACAATTTCCTATCCTTTGAGCTCATAGCAACATATGTTTCTTAGCCATCCCTTCAAACTGCATTCCACCATTCAGTCAACAAGCTCGTCACACTGCTCTTCTTCTCCCCTTTGATTTGATATTCCCCATGAGTGTCAAATTCTCCAAGCTTTCCTTCCTCTTTTATGTCTCCAAGAAATTCCAGCTCTCTATTTCTGATTCTAAGTTAAGTGTCTTTTTTGTTTCAATTTCCCTTGACTTCTTTTCTGCTTACGTTTAACATAGTATTCTCAGCATCCTTCTGTAGAACCATTTTTCCACTGACCTATTCGTCTCTTCATCCTCGAAGAAATTGTCAAACATTCTCTGTCACACAATAGGATTATCATTACACCCTTGTGCAAATATGTATAGACTTAATCAGTGACTAACAGAACAGCTGAACTCTGCATGCAAAGATTTTGTTTGGTTTTCTTGAGCACTGGTTGAAAACACCGATAATCAAGACACTACATAGTTACTCATCTTTATCCGGGGAATTGGTAAAGATTTCGTCATCACAGAGGAACGACACCCTTGTTCAAATTAATTGAAACAACCGCTTTTTGTTCCCTTTCTTTCACCATACGGTCAGTTTTAGACCCACTGGAGTGTCAGGGTGTAATCGATTTCTATTTTTTCCTCAGATTAGGTCATTTGCAGTGGTGTGCAGTAATATGAATCTGTTTGCGGCGTGTAAGCTGAAATTTGTTTGGCCTTGAAAAATATTGCGTCATCTGTGATTGCATCAGATGTTTTATCCCGCCCAGACACTACTGTCTCGACTGTCGATGAGTTGTCCTACAGCGATAGACGTTACTCAAAGTAAACGTACGAAAATTGTAACTCTGCACGAACACACTGGCAAGCTTTACCAGTGACCAAATCAAAGTACTAGACTAGCCCGGAAACTCTCTTGATTTAAATCCAGTCGAGAATCTGTGGTCAATCTGCAAGGAAACGACTTCGTGGAATGGACATACGAACACACTGGCAAGCCATACCAGTGAGAAAAATCAAAGTACTATAGACTGGCCAGGAAACTCTCCAGATTTAAACCCAATCTAAAATCTGTGGTCAATCTGCAAGGAAAGACATACGCAGTAAATAATAACGGTTTGGTTTGCTTTACGGCATATCAACCCAAATGGGTTATTTAATGCCGACAACTTTTTTCCCGGTAATGTTTTGTTTTGTCAAAAATCTATTTCTGGTAATATTTTTTTCTCAGAAATGTATTGCTGCTAACAGTTTTTTTTCTTCAAAGATTTTATTGCTGGTAATAATTTTTTACAAAGTATTTCTGGTATTAAAACCTATTTTTACATTTTAATAATGCTTTTTACCTCAGTTTCGGGGGTTAACTATTTGCTGGGACCCTAGCAGGTGCTACCACTCTGGGTCAGGGTGGACCTGGGAACACCAGTAATTAAGAGGTGGTTCCACGCTCCTCAAAACCCCCCGATCAGAGGCCTTGCTGTTGGATGTATTTTATCGTCTTACCCAGGACGCGGACGTAGTTTATCGTCATACCCAGGACGGAAATAATAACGGAATTATTCGCTTTGTTGCAATTACATAGTAGTTGAGCAATCTCTTCTTTGTTTCTAATGAAATTTTCTTGTTTCTTAATACGTTGCTTAGTTTTTGAAAGACATGTTTTGCTATTCCAAAGCACCTACGGGTTTCGGTGTCACATTTTCCATACTCTGTTAACCGCCCACCCTAACACATATGTAAAAATCTGCGCTTGTCTCATTTTTGAAATCTCCAATTTATAGGTCGCATATTGGGCTTTTTCTCTTGTTTAATTGATGGATTGATTCGATTTCTCGAGCTTATCACTCAAGTTATTTAAAGCAAGAAAATATTTGTAGATTGTATGAATTTTGTGGGGACATAAAAATGATTTAGTCATGTAAATCTTACTAATTAACGTGCAGCTTGAAGTGGGAGACGTGGATTCATGCCTTTCCCAAGCGTCTTTGGGTACCTTTATGTACTAGTGAGACAACCAAAATGAGCTGACTCATTTTATAGTTCACCAATTGAATAGTTAACCAATCAGAAGGCTTAAAATATTCAATACGACGTGTATAAAAGCAGCCATTTTTTTTCTTTCTCCGAATATTCACTGCCAACCTCTGATATCGAAAACTGAAGAATTATGGAACAGCTTCTGGTGGTATTGGCTTCTGATGGTATTGGTCATATTCAGTAGAGTGTCTGACTCGTGAGTGTTAATCTTTAACGTTGTTTCATTGAACAGATTACGTACTGCGCTGGATTCTATATTCATAGACTATGGCGAACATGATCAACACTTTGCACGTAAGTGAATCTAACGAACCCAACTGAAACTAGAACTCGCTTCTTCTTTTACACTTCCGAGCCATTATCCATTACACTACCCTCACATCCGGGAGATTGCAAGTTTCGAGGAGCGAGGAAAAAACACTTAACGGCAGTTGTTTCCAGATCCACCCTAATCCGTAGTACCTGTTAGGAGACCCAGCTGGGGGAAAATAGTGAACGCCCAAACAAAAATCTTCCTCACTCTCTTTCTTTTTTGTTGCATTCCTCCCCCCCCTCTCTCTCTCTCTCTCTTTCTCTCTCTAAATCTTCTAAGTCCGTTTCACTCTTATTTTCATTCTCGGTTTTATTTTCTCTCTCTCTCTCTCTCACCTCTTTCTCATCTATTGTCTCTTTTCTCTCTCTTTCCCTATCTTTGTATTTGGTGAAGATTACTATAAAAAGCCCACTACTTCCTGTTTGAGGAAAAAGGACAATATAGCCCTGTGGACTATGACGGCCACAAAACTGTTCTAAATATCTATGTGAATATTTTCATGGCGCAATTCCAATGGTTGGTTAATGACTTCAGCTCGTATTAATTAGATTGGACCATACAGGTACGATGGACAAATTGTCGTCTAAATGACGCAAAATGAAAATAACACTGGCATTTCAGTTTAACAGACATATTTATCAAAATTGCACAAAAACATCTTGAAATACGAAAGAGTAAATTTATTTAATAAAATCGCCATTGACTTCAACCACGTCCTCCAGACGACTTCGGAATCTCTTGTATCTCTTCTGTACGGTCTTCTTGTTTAAGTTTGGTGAATGCTGCCATAATCCTTGCCTTCAGTTCATCTTTGATATTACAAGGATTTTTGTTGGTCTTTTGCTCAATTGAGCTCCACACCTAATAATCAAGACGGTTGCAATTTGAGGAGTTAGGTGGCGAGATGTACAGGGTAATGTGGTCGCAGAAATTGTCTGACAGCCACGACTAGGTTCGCCTGCTTGTTTGACATAGTGCAGAGCTCTGTTCCCAGACATAGGGTCTTCCAGCAGGCACCGTCTTCACCCAGAACGACTAGAGCGAGTTTTCACAGCTGTTGTACCTTCGTAATCACTATTAGACTCATTGAATTCTTTTTGAATCCTCTGCACTGTTCTCAGATTGACACCCAAATACTGTGAAATTCTCACAGCTTCCGGCGCGAATGCCAAGCAGTACAGGATGACGTTTACAAATTTTTTGCGGAGTGAATTGTGTCATGGTTCTCCTTTTCTCAAAGACGGTGCCCAACTGACCCTACTATAGTGTGTAGTCGATAAAATCAAAAACAGACAAGACGCATGCGTGAAATTAAAAATATAAAATAGTGTTGATTTATCCATCGCACCCTATAGATATAAATCACTTTCGATATAAATCACCCTATCGAATATGGCGACGTTAATATTTATTCTCTTGTAAAAGACGAACTAGTAACTTTTAGGCTTAAAATTCTCGAAACAATGCGCATTATACATTGGTGAATTACGATATGTCCGTATTTATTGGGTTTCGTATTTATGGTGTTTACACAATTACATTGTAAAATAAAGTAAATCAGAAACAGAGACAAAAGACCCTACACTGGCGTTTTTATTATATATATATATATATATATATATATATATATATATATATATATATATATATATAAAGCCGACCTGTTCCTCAGCTGTCCGAAGCCATCGTGTGAAACATTTAATCACAAGAATTAATGGAGTCACCTGTTGTTTGGTGAACTTTGATAAATATCACCTGATGTCGGTTTTCGGCTTCTCTAAAAATATTTCTCTTGGGTCATCGGGTAAAAATTTCTTTTGCATAGACGAAACATTTTTCATCATCCTTTTAAATTAACTAAATAACAAGAAAAAAAGAAAGATTTTTTTTACAAGAAAATCACATTGCGATTAGAGTCATGGTAAACAATACAAAATATGGAATTGGCGATCTAAGATCCAATTCCAGATAAAACTGTTCATACAATCCATTGCCAAAGACCTTGATGGGGAATATGTCAGCACATTTTATCTCTACAAGTAGTACCTGACCCTGCCATTGCTTCACCTTAACAAGAATCAGATCAGACCAGAAATGTTTTCTAATATTATTCACCTCCAAGCAAGGCAGTAAAGCCACTAAGACACAAGGGGGCTACAGGGTGTGGAAGAATTAGGAACAGAAACATTAATAATGAGCGGGAAGAGGAAAGAGTAATCAGGAGGACAGTAGATAGCGATTGAAATTGCATTTATTTTTGCAGATTAAAGTTAGCTGGAAAGCATGCATCCGGAAGGTAGTTCCACAAGCGATGAGTGCGAGAGAAGAACCTGTTACCATAGAACTTACGGCTACATCTGTCTAACTCAACTGTTAATTGATGAGATCTGGGCTGGAGCTAATCAATTCTCATTTTCCAGCCGAGTTCAAAATTGTCTAAACAGTTTTCCACTCAGCAACTGCAGGCGAAGACTTATTCTCCACCTAAGGGCTTCTGAAACATGGACGCAACGATATAAGTCCGAGCGCATTTATATATAGGAAAAACGTAAAAATAAATAAGAAAAAACAAGTAAAATAAATTAGTCCGAATAAATAAATTAACAAACCGCTCCCGCTAAAATAACCGTTAGAATAAATAAATAAATAAGCAAAAATATGTAAAAATAATCAATCCTATTAAACAAATTAACAAACCACTCTTGCCAATATAACAGACAAAGACTACAACAATCAATCCAAAAATTGGACGAAAAAATAAGCGATCAAAACTAATCTAAAAAAAAAATTTTTACTATCTTACTAAAACATCGAAAACCGAAAAGTATAAGTAAATAAATGAAATAAAAATAAGAAAAACAGGCAAAATAAATTAATCCAAATAAATAAACGAATCACTCCCGCCCAAAATGGACTACCTACAATGCACCACTGACCCATATATATAAATAGTCGAGAAAACACCCAACACATTTGGACTGATGATTGCGTCTAGCATCAAACAGTCTGTCACCTCTGGGTATTGACTTCAATGTTCACTTTTATATTTGCATACGCTCTATCCCTGCTATTGAGCACTTTATTCCATAAATATAACACACATTAAGACTATATTTATTCATCTATCTATCTATCTATATATATATATATTGACGTTTCGGTCAAATAGGCCTTCTTCAGGACATGGTTAATGGAGACATATTTATATTAGATTTAAGTTAGATGAAGGCTCACACACAATAAACACCAGACAAGGTTTCTTTAATATATCAAGTTTTCTAGCAAGATTAATGCTTGACAAACGTACCGATAAGCTATAGTTTTAAATAGGTCCCCCCACTTTCCACTTAGGATAAAATCTCTTCCCTGGGAGCAGGTTTTCGCAGCGCCGCCCATGCGGCGCCAGCGTATCCGACTCCAAGAAAGAATACTCTGACTTTAGAATTTCAGTTTTTCTGTTTCTGACTAGTCCTGTATATATCGTCTCTTCATTTAACTTCAATCTAATATAAATATGTCTCCATTAACCATGTCCTGAAGAAGGTCTATTTGACCGAAACGTCTGACGCCGACAGAATAACAAAAACAAAGTAAAAAAAACAGTAAACTAACATATTCGGATTTTCCACATTTTCATCATATATATATATATATATAAAAATTACTATTAATTCATGGAGTCTAGAAGAAACCTTAACAGAATGCAGTTTCGTCCTATATTTGGGACTCATCAGCAGTGCGCATCCACTACCGAGAATTGAAACCCGGACAGTTACGTTATCAGGCAAATGTCATACTAACTGTACAAACGGGCCTCGGTGACGAATTATCCTCGATATAACGCCGCTCTATCATGGTGGAACTCATCCTAGTTTCTCTTTTACCCATAGGACTGTGCCCCCACGAGCCACGACTACTAACCCCAAGCCGGTCCATCCAGAGCATTAGAAGCCGGTTCAAGCAAGGATATACAAATGATAGAAATTATTAGGAGGATTTGCGATAATCTTAATTAAGTAATTCATCGAGTCTAGAAGAATATATATATATATATATATATATATATATATATATATATATATATATATATATATATATATATATATATATATATATATATATATATATATATAGTAAGGTAAAGTGGATCCTAGTAATATGAAATTATTAGAACGGATCCACAAAAAAAAAAGAGCTTGAATTCTTTTCTTTATACAGAGCAATATAATTAATAATCAAACAAATCTTTTTTCCTCACGAATTTCATTCCACACCGAGGGTGAAAAGACAGACGACTATTGTTTTCATCTACCGAAATAGACTATTCCTCATATGAGGTTAAAGGATTTGTTTGATTATTAATTCTATATGGACAAGATCTGTCTATAATTGTTTTATCTAACTTTTCAAATTCCCGAATGAGATTTTTCGTTTGGTTTGGATTAGTCTAGGCATATCAACCTCAATGGGTTATTTAATGCCGACAACATTTTTAGGATAGATTCGTATGAATAGAATATGTATTCTTTGGTTTAGATTGGTTTAGTCTATTTTCTTTTACGGCATATCAACCTCAATGGGTTATTTAATGCCGACATCATTTTTGGGATAGATTCGTATGAATAGAATATGTATTCTTTGGTTTAGATTGGATTAGTTTATTTTGTTTTACGGCATATCAATCTCAATGGGTTATTTAATGCCGGCAACATTTTTAGGATACATTCGTATGAAAAGAATATGTATTCTTTGGTTTAGATTGGTTTGGTTTATTTTGTTTTACGGCATATCAACCTCAATGGTTTATTTAATGCCGACAACATTTTTAGGATACATTCGTATGAATAGAATATGTATTCTTTGGTTTAGATTGGTTTAGTTTATTTTGTTTTATGGCATATCAACCTCAATGGTTTATTTAATGCCGACAACATTTTTAGGATACATTCGTATGAATAGAATATGTATTCTTTGGTTTAGATTGGTTTAGTTTATTTTGTTTTACGGCATATCAATCTCAATGGGTTATTTAATGCCGACAACATTTTTATTGCTGGTAATATTTTTTTTAATCTATCTATCTATCTATCTATCTATCTATCTATCTATCTATCTATCTATCTATCTATCTATCTATCTATCTATCTCAGTATATATTGGTTTGTTTTACGACATATCAACCTCAATGAATTATTTAATGCTGACAAAATTTTTATTGCTGGTAATATCTTTTTTCTTTCAAAAATCTATTTCTGGTAAATTTTTTTTCAAAATATATATCGCTGGTAATAATTTATTTTACAAAGTATTTCTGGTATTAAAACCCATTTTTACACTTTCTTAGTGTTTTGACCCCACTTTGCCCATAGCTGGGATCCTAACAGGTGCTACCACCCCGGTTCAGGGTGAACCTGGGAACACCAGCAATTAAGAGCTAGTTTCACGCTCCTCAAAACCCCCCGATCAGAGGCCTTGCTGTTGGATGTATTTTATCGTCTTACCCAGGACGCGGACGTAGTTTATCTTTTTACTCAGTACGCGTATATAGTTTATCGTTTTACCTTGGACGCGGATGTAGTTTATCGTCTTACCCAGGACGCGGATGTAGTTTATCGTCTTACCCAGGATGCGGATGTAGTTTATCGTCTTACCCAGGATGCGGATGTAATTTATCGTCTTACCCAGGACGCGGATGTAGTTTATCGTCTTAGCCAGGATCCGGATGTAGTTTATCGTCTTAGCCAGGATGCGGATGTAGTTTATCGTCTTACCCAGGACGCGGATGTAGTTTATCGTCTTACCCAGGATGCGGATGTAGTTTATCGTCTTACCCAGGACGCGAATGTAGTTTATCGTCTTACCCAGGATGCGGATGTAGTTTATCGTCTTACCCAGGACGCGGATGTAGTTTATCGTCTTACCCAGGATGCGGATGTAGTTTATCGTCTTACCCAGGACGCGAATGTAGTTTATCGTCTTACCCAGGATGCGGATGTAGTTTATCGTCTTACCCAGGATGCGGATGTAGTTTATCGTCTTACCCAGGACGCGGACGTAGTTTATCGTTTTACCCAGGTCGCGGATATAGTTTATCGTTTTACCCTGGACGCGGATGTAGTTTATCGTCTTACCCAGGACGCGGATGTAGTTTATCGTCTTACCCAGGACGCGGATGTAGTTTATCGTCTTAGCCAGGATCCGGATGTAGTTTATCGTTTTACCCAGGACGCGGATGTAGTTTATCGTCTTACCCAGGACGCGGATGTAGTTTATCGTCTTACACATGACGCGGATGTAGCTTATCGTCATACCCAGGACGGGGAGGTGGTTTGAGTTATCTGGAAAATTGGCAAATATCTATTTTTATTTTATTCTCAAGTACTTTCGAATGTTGCTATATTTGTTTCTACAGATGGCTATGTGTATATTTACGCAACTGTTTTGTTTTTAATTCCGGTATTTTCACGTTTGAGCGGAACCAACTTCCAGTCACTTAAGGTAACGTCATATAAATGTTCAAACTGAAATTTGTGTGTGTGTGTGTGTGTGTGTGTGTGTGTGTGTGTGTGTGTGTGTGTGTGTGTGTCTTTAGCCCACTTTAATACACCTTCCTCTATTTAATGCCGACTGCTTTTCTTTTCTTACAGCAGTCTCCAGAAGTGGGTTCTGTGTAAAGTTTTGTTGTTATCTACTAAAATTTATATCATGTTATATTGTTTTGCTTATTTGTCATATGTTCATCTATATGTGCGCCAATTGCACTGGATTTCGACAGATGGCAAGCCCGGAAGAAAATAATATGAAATAATAATAATTATGAAATTTGGCAAATTTACCGATGACACAAGACACCTAATTTGGAAATTTGAACAATTAAATGAAAACATTTATAGGCAGAACATGTCCTTACTATTTAATCACCCATGTTTGAGAGAATTATTGCTGCTGAAATACGCCTTATACACAGGTCAATATGGAGCGGCGATATTTTCATGCTTGAACACAATCTTCAGGCCATATATATATATATATATATATGAAGAAATATAGTTTTATCTATCTATCTATCTATCTATCTATCTATCTATCTATCTATCTATCTATCTCATTCTATTCCTTACCTATCTATCTCATTTTGTTATCTATCTAACTATCTATCTCATTTTGTTCTCTATCTATCTATCTCATTTTGTTCTTTATCTATCTATCTATCTATCTATCTATCTATCTATCTATCTATCTATCTATCTATCTCAGTCTGTTCATTATCTATCTATCTATCTATCTATCTATCTATCTATCTATCTATCTATCTATCTATCTCACTCTGTTCATTATCTATCTATCTATCTATCTATCTATCTATCTATCTATCTCAGTCTGTTCATTATCTATCTATCTATCTATCTATGTATCTCATTCTGTTCATTATCTATCTATCTATCTATCTATCTATCTATCTATCTCATTCTCTTCATTACCTATCTATCTATATATCTATCTATCTATCTATCTATCTATCTATCTATCTATCTATCTATCTATCTAACTATCTCATTTTGTTCATTACCTATCTATCTATATATCTATCTCATTTTGTTATCTATCTATCTATCTATCTATCTATCTATCTATCTCATTCTGTTCATTATCTATCTATCTATCTATCTATCTATTTATCTATTTTATTCTTTATATTGAGTCTATTACTTTCTCTGTCAGTCTCTCTTTATCTTCGTCGATTAAACTCTTCTCTCTATCGACGTACCTTGCCGATATTCGTACATACAGACATATATATATATATATATATATATATATATATATATATATATATATATATATATATATATATATATATAAAGATGAAGAAATATAGTTTTAAGGTGTGCTATATTTATGGGATAAAGTGCTCAATATCATAGAGTGTATGTAAATATAAATATAAAAGTGAACATTGAAGTCAACACTCAGAGGCAACAGGCTGTTTCATGCTGGCCGCAATCGTCCATACTTGAACATAAGCGTCCAGCATGAAACAGCCTGTCGCCTCTGGGCGTAAACGTCAATGTTCACTTTTTATTTAAAATACTGCTCGATAGTAGCACAACTCTTTGTCAAAAGTAAATAAATAAATTTATATATATATATATTTTAAAATGAGGATATATGGTTGAATTGAAATCAATCTTGTTCAACATTTTCACGAGGTATTTAGTTTTAGGTTTACATGTGTCCATTAATTCATTTTTTTTTAGTAAATTAGTGTTATTTATATATTTTAGAAGGGACAATTTTTCTAGAAGGCAAAAGGCAACTGATATTTAGAGGGCACATAATGAAGAAAGAGGGTTTGGAGAATTTGACACTCACTGGAAAAATGAAGACAAGAAGGACAGAGGAAAGTGGCGAGTAACCTACATAACGAGCTTGTGTAAATGGTTGGCAGAACAGGGATCAGGAGAGATAGCAAAAAGACAAACTTATTAGGAGCTACAAAGGACGGGATGTTGTGGAGAGTCATGGTCGCTGGCGTCTTGAAGGGACATGTTTGGATTGTGTCAAAATAAGAATAAAAAAACTCAACGAAGCAATCATTACATGATGTTCTTACGGCATCAAATCGACATGATTCTAGCTTGCTAAATATTTGTTTAATCCCAGTCGGATGTTTGAGATGTGGTTTCTGAATCCGTGTTAAGAAACTTATTCCCCTCAAGACGAACAAGGTACAAACAAGTAATGTCTGCGAAAAACGAATTTCCCGCCGACGGAGGAGAAAGCGCAGACATTTTTTCATATTTTTTTTATATTTATAATTATATAATATTTTGCTATCTATCTATCTATCTATCTATCTATCTATCTATCTTAGTCTTCTTATCTATCTATCTATCCATCTATCTAGTTTCAACAGATCTATCTATCTATCTATCTATCTATCTAGTTTCAACAGATCTATCTATCTAGTTTAGCATATCTATCTATCTATCTATCTATCTATCTATCTATCTATCTATCTATCTATCTATCTATCTATCTATTTCAGTGTCTTCATTATCTATCTATCTATCTATCTATCTATTTCGGTGTCTTCATTATCTATCTATCTATCTATCTATCTATCTATCTATCTATCTATCTATCTATTTCAGTGTCTTCATTATCTATCTATCTATCTATCTATCTATCTATCTATCTATCTATCTATCTATCTATCTATCTTAGTCTTCTTATCTATCTATCTATCTATCCGTCTATCTAGTTTCAACAGATCTATCTATCTATCTATCTATCTATCTATCTATCTATCTAGTTTAGCATATCTATCTATCTATCTATCTATCTAGTTTCAACAGATCTATCTATCTATCTAGTTTAGCATATCTATCTATCTATCTATCTATCTATCTATCTATCTATCTATCTATCTATCTATCTATTTATCTATTTCAGTGTCTTCATTATCTATCTATCTATCTATTTCAGTGTCTTCATATCTATCTATCTATCTATCTATCTATCTATCTATCTATCTATCTATCTATCTATTTCAGTGTCTTCATTATCTATCTATCTATCTATCTATCTATCTATCTATCTATCTATCTATCTATCTATCTTAGTCTTCAACCACGGCCTCTAGATGATTTCGGAGTCTCCAGCATCTCTTCTGCGCGCTCTCCATTTTTAAGTTGATGAATACTGCCATAATCCTTGCCTTCAGTTCATCTTTGATGTTGGAAGGAGTTTTCTTGGTCTCTCACTCATCTGCACCCCACACATAATAATCAAGTGGGTTGCAGTCTGGGGAATTAGGTGGCCAGATGTTAGGGGTGATGTGGTTGCAGAAATTGTCTGACATCTATGACTGGGTTCTCCTACTTGTATGGCGTGGTATGGTATGGCAGACATAGGGTCTTCCCGCAGTTACCGTCTTCACCCAAGGCAGCATTACCTCCTCACGGCACTTGATGTAGACGCCCCTGTTGACTCTGAGGCACTGTGAGAAGAGAAATGAAGGCATAACGCCGCCATTTTCATTTTTTATGTGCACTATTCTTTGGTTCAAGGTCTTTTTTCATAGCGCGCCTACACCCGTTTACGCATACGTGTAGAATGATGTGATTATTCGTCTTCTTTTTTAAACTATAAACTAATCATTTTTGTGTTTTGTTTCTTCTTTTTTCTCTCCGTGTATTCATGCTATCTATGAGGAAATATAACGATAAAACATTCACTTAAAAAGAAAAACTGTTTCCAGTTCAAACTTCCTATATCTGATGAGTGCCTTTTCATTCGTCACTGAAAAACTGGCAAAAATACTGAGAGATATCCGTAAGATTCTTGATGTTAATCTCCATGAGATTGATGGCATAAAATTTGATCTAACATTCAGTGAATTTGACTGCGTTAGACAGAGCAGGCCTAAAAAGTACGTACAGAGAGAGAAAAGGCGACGTTTCTACTTGCAACGAGCGTGGAAAAGAATGTGACTCACTTGGTGGACTAAAACGTCGTATAAAATCTAGCGATGGCATTACTTGAAATCAAGTCGCAGCCATCAGGATTAATTGCATTGAATTTTAATGCGTATTAAACGCCATTATAACACCTTCATAAATTCCTTCTCCTTTATAGTAAAGAGCCTTTGCTTGTGTGTATTCAAGTTTGGTTTAAATTCCAAAATTTCAATCACTGGTATCTGTCTATATTTCTGAGATGAGGTATTATGTCCATTATTTACATTATTCAGACTATTGTCCTCATCTTTATCGCCATATTTATTACAACGTTTCGGCCTTTCAGTATCTGTCTATGTTTCTGAGATGAGGTATTATGTACACTATTTACATTATTCGGACTAATGTCCTCATCTTTGTTGGCATATTTATTACAACGTTTCGGCCGTTCAATATCTGTCTATATTTCTGTAATGAGGCATTATGTGCACTATTTACATTATTCGGACTATTGTCCTCGTCTTTGTCGCCATATTTATTACAACGTTTCGGCCCTTCAGTATCTGTGTATATTTCTGAGATGAGGTATTATGTACACTAGTTACATTATTCGGACTATTGTCCTCGTCTTTGTCGCCATATTTATTACAACGTTTCGGCCCTTCAGTATCTGTCTATATTTCTGAGATGAGGTGTTATGTACACTATTTACATTATTCGGACTATTGTCCTCGTCTTTGTCGCCATATTTATTACAACGTTTCGGCCCTTCAGTATCTGTCTATATTTCTGAGATGAGGCATTATGTACACTATTTACATTATTCGGACTACTGTCCTCATCTTTGTCGCCATATTTATTACAACGTTTCGGCCCTTCAGTATCTGTCTATATTTCTGAGATGAGGTATTATGTACACTATTTACATTATTCGGACTATTGTCCTCGTCTTTGTCGCCATATTTATTGCAACGTTTCGGCCTTTCAGTATCTGTCTATATTTCTGAGATGAGGTATTATGTACACTATTTGCATTATTCGGACTATTGTCCTCGTCTTTGTCGCCATATTTATTACAACGTTTCGGCCCTTCAGTATCTGTCTATATTTCTGAGATGAGGTATTATGTACACTATTTACATTATTCGGACTATTGTCCTCGTCTTTGTCGCCATATTTATTACAACGTTTCGGCCCTTCAGTATCTGTCTATATTTCTGAGATGAGGTATTATGTACACTTTTTGCATTATTCGGACTATTGTCCTCGTCTTTGTCGCCATATTTATTACAACGTTTCGTCCTTTCAGTATCTGTCTATATTTCTGAGATGAGGTATTATGTACACTTTTTGCATTATTCGGACTATTGTCCTCGTCTTTGTCGCCATATTTATTACAACGTTTCGGCCTTTCAGTATCTGTCTATATTTCTGAGATGAGGTATTATGTACACTATTTACATTATTCGGACTATTGTCCTCATCTTTGTCGCCATATTTATTACAACGTTTCGGCCCTTCAGTATCTGTCTATATTTCTGAGATGATGTATTATGTACACTATTTACATTATTCGGACTATTGTCCTCATCTTTGTCGCCATATTTATTACAACGTTTCGGCCCTTCAGTATCTGTCTATATTTCTGAGATCAGGTATTATGTACACTATTTACATTATTCGGACTATTGTCCTCATCTTTGTCGCCATATTTATTACAACGTTTCGGCCCTTCAGTATCTGTCTATATTTCTGAGATGAGGTATTATGTACACTATTTACATTATTCGGACTATTGTCCTCGTCTTTGTCGCCATATTTATTACAACGTTTCGGCCCTTCAGTATCTGTCTATATTTCTGAGATGAGGTATTATGTACACTATTTACATTATTCGGACTATTGTCCTCATCTTTCTCGCCATATTTATTTATTACAATTTTTCGGCCTTTGTACGCTCCGGCCTTCTTCAGGGAACCAGTAATAAGGAGTGCCAGAGAAAAGTGATAATAACAAATAAAAATTGCAATATGAGCTCTGGTTAAAAATAGATATTGAAGGCATTAGGTTTAAAATACGCAGAAATTCATACGCATATGTTCTCAAGGACACATTGCCCAATGGATAAAGGGGTTCGATCCAGTGACTGGACACGAAGAATGTGAGTTCAATACCCGGTTAAGGCAGTGGAGAACTTTCAGAGGGAAATTAACAGGAGATAACTGATAACTGATATCCATTAAAAACATGACACGTGGAACTAGAACAGTCTACTTGTTTGCGAGAGTGATTCTTGCCACTGATATCATTAACTGCACCATCTGCTTTTTGTATGAATGATTCAGGTAATGTAAATTGAACTGCACCACATACTTGATACGCTAGATTTAGTTGTGTAACTCTACCGAGTGAAGATAGCTCTGGCTGACACCAAATTAGTTGTGTTTCAATCCTGGCTTGAGGCATTCGGAAGTCTAGTCGCACTGAAGAGCTGTGATACAGCGAAACAGTACTGTCTGTGAATGACATAATTTAGCTCTTGAAAATACATTTCAATTGAGCACTGTTGAGTGATAAGCTAATTCTATAAACAACAGCCACCTGCACTAATGCAAAGCTCTTCAGTAAAATGAATGGAGCACTTTGGCTGATGGGGCATTCGTTTACATTTGTAAAAACAATACGCCAGATTTAGTTGTGTAACTCTACCGAGTGAAGATAGCTCTGGCTGACACCAAATTAGTTGTGTTTCAATCCTGGCTTGAGGCATTCGGAAGTCTAGTCGCACTGAGGAGCTGTGATACAGCGAAACAGTAGTGTCTGTGAATGACATATAAATAAATATATATATATATACATATATATATATATATATATATATATATATATATATATGATAGAAATTGTTAGGAGGATTTGATAATTATAATTAAGTAATTCATTGAGTCTGAAACCTCAACAGAATGCAGAAAGCACTGGACGGCCGTTTCGTCCTATATTTGGGACTCAAATCCAATCATAAAAGTGAAGACTGGGTAGCTATTTATCTCTTGAAAATGTATTTTCAATTGAGCACTGTTGAATGACTAGCTAGTTCTACAAACAACGGCCACCTGCGTAAATGCGAAGCTCTTCAGTAAAATGAATGGAGCACTATGGCTGCTTGGCGTTTGTTTACATTTGTAAAAAAATAAGCTAGATTTGGCTGACGCGTTCTATCGAGGGAAGATGGCTCAGTGGCAGAAGCTCTGACTGACACCAAATCGGTTTGGTTTCGATCCGGG
Organism: Acanthosepion esculentum; assembly: GCA_964036315.1. Taxonomy (NCBI): domain Eukaryota; kingdom Metazoa; phylum Mollusca; class Cephalopoda; order Sepiida; family Sepiidae; genus Acanthosepion; species Acanthosepion esculentum. The sequence continues at coordinate 80,623,885 of OZ038501.1, forward strand.
CTGGAGGCGTTCGGTTGTCTAGTCGCACTGAAGAACTGTGATACAGCGAATCACGCACATACATATTTATATTTTTATATATATTAACTGATTTAAAAATATGGTTTCATCGCTGCACAAGAATTACCATGTTTCAAAAACAGAAACCAAAAACTTAAAATCCAATTATATTAAATTAAAATCGTTAGTTCTGTTTCATCTTCAAGCGAATGTATATATATATATATATATATATGGCGAGATGGATAAATTGCCGTCGAAATTATGCGAAAATAAAATTAACACTGACATCTCACTTTAGCAGATATATTTCTAAAGGTTTCACAAAAATAACTTTGAATACTTAAGAGTAAATTTATTCAATAAAGTCGCCATTGGTTAGTTATTTGTCCCGCGCACACACACACACACACACACACACACACACATATATATATATATATATATATATATATATTTGTGTGTGTGACTTGGCGTGACTGTGTACGTGTATATCATTTAATATGCAAGAATATCTACAAGCATAGAGAAATCTACTGTCATTATATATATATATATATATATATATATATATATATATATATATATATATATATATATATATATATAATCAGTAGACGCTAAATCGTAGGCTTTCGCATGGATGCAGGTGTCCACTTGATTTGTGGCTTATAATCTAAGAACTTAATCTCTGAATGGAAAATATTTATTTACTTTCTCTAATTCGCTTAACTTTTGAACTGCCTGACCCGAAACAGCAAAATAAATTTAGATTCCGTGGGAGAAAATGGCGGGAGATTTCAGAATATCTGTCGTCTGATTTGCCTCTGTCCTTGACGGTTTCGCTCTTTGATTTGTAAAAAGGAAAAAGTCATGTACATATGTCGTCTGCTTCCTCTACGTTCATTTCAGGAGAGCTGAGTTGGTTTACACCGTTCTGGGTGGGGGGAGAGGAGATTTGGCTTTATTTAGTGGGAACGAACGCTCATAGTAGGGATCAGAAGTCATGAAATCAATGGGGCAAATATGAAGGCGGGTGTGTGTGTGTGGGGGGGGGTAGCGAGACAAAGTGAGAGAGGAAAGAGGACGTGTAAAGAGAGAAGAAAAATAAAGAAGAGAAGATGTGGAGATGAGAGGGTGGGGGGTCAGAAAAAAAAGGGTAACATATAGAGAACGACAGAAAGAATTAAAAAGATGAGAAGAGTAAGACCGACAAAGGAGTAGGTTTGAAAAAGAGGCTCGGGAATCGCACTAAAGCGGAACCTTAAAGAATAGAAAAAAGGACATTATTATTATTATTGTTTTTATTTCCTTTGATTTCTTTCCTGTACACATTTCTATCCGGGTCCCGACCAGAGACCTAAAGTTAGAAATGGCATCATGACACTTTCCACTGACAAAAATAAAAAAGAAACACATATTTTACATAGATAAAGCCCTTCGTAAAGTGTCGGCTGTACTTGTGAGAACAATTTTTTGTATTTCTTTAAGGTATGGACTTCCAGGAATCCCTTCAATTAGTCTACTGGAATCTTTTCCCAACTAATCCTAGGGCTCCAACTACAACAGGGATTATTGATGTTCCCATGTGCCACATTTTTGAGATTTCTATTTCAAGGTCCTTGTATTTTGGCAGATTTTTGAATATCTTCAAAAATACATTGTAGTCTGCAGGGACTGCCATATCAATAAGGAGGCACTTTTTTTGTTTGTGGTCTTCTTCTTCTTATTATTATTATTATTATTACAGTAGAATCTCTGACAACGGGGCTAAGAAGGACTTCCGGATATGAGGGATTGGTTACAAAGTCCGGATATGAGGGATTATATTTAGATTAAAAGAAAAGAACTGAAATCAGGTTTAACATTTCTTTTCAATGTTTTATAGTAAACAAAATAAGTTAATGGTGAGTGAAATATAACGGAATTGATTTTAAGGGAAAAGAAATAAATTATGTAATGTTAATGAAAATTCATTAAATTAAGTCTGCCACGCATGCAAAAACAAATAATGTAACGAGGATTTTTTAATCGCTGTTGCATGATGATTCTTTCTATTCTAATGTCATTTCCGCATTTCGTTTTGATTTTGTTCTTGAATTTTTTTTAAACGAAAGACACTTTTTTAAATCTGCGTGCGTTATTGCAATCGTCGTAGCTGAATGCTGGCTTTCTTTCCATGAAACTGACAACCTTTTCAATACCTTTTTCAATTTCAGTCCAGATTTCATCACAATCATGCACTTCATCGCTATCTTGTTGCAGATTGTGTCTCGTTGTCATCCTTTCCTCTTATTCCCATCATCCTTTGCACCAATACAAGCCATTCGGGTGAAATAAGCAATTATCCGAAGTAAATTTTCTGAAAAACAGAAATTTCAAATAAGTTACATATCACCCAAATAGTTCAAATATACACATCAAAAACATGTCCGGATATACGGAATTCCGGATATGAGGGATTCCGGATATGAGGGATTCCGGATATTAGGGATTTGACTGTATTATTATTATTAGACAAAAAAAAAACAAAAAAAAAAAATGATTGACATAACGCTTCTAATATTTTGGAACACTTATAGAAAAAATTAAACAAAACGAAAACAGAAAATGTTTAACCGTATTTCAACATGTTCATCTTCAAGTTGTGTTTCAAAATTATGTTTAAAAATTGCTTCCAAGTATAAGAAATATTTTTTTTAAATGCACGTCGCATATATTGAGAAAAACTGTACTAATCAACGGGTCAAATCAAATCGCCGCGCACCTAAAGAAATACATTAATAAAAAATTATACTGTTACTGTGTCGTGACCATAAAAATAAATAAATGAAAATTAATTATAACAAGTGTAATTATCATTAATTAACTCTTACTAAACCAATGAGAATCGACCTCGTTTTTCTCCTCTACACAAATAAACACTTGACATTCTCACTATCGGACACGCAGTCAACACAGACAGGCCATCAACACGTGCGTTAACGAAAATTTCGGCTTCTTTTCCTTTTTTAGGCCATAATAGTAGCATTTATCTCTTAGCACTCAATCATTTTAGGTAAAAAACGCTCCAGACACTTTTTGTATTTTCCAAGTAACTTATCTGCACACTCATTACACATATCTATAAAAAAAACATACGAAAAAACTGTATATATTTTACATTCTTTTGGATTCCGATCCATATTTGATCTACATTTGACCCGAAACTTACAATTTTACTCAGTATTTCTGTCTCTCGTGCATCAAGCATCAGAATAACAACCACATAATAAATAATATTAGTCTTTCTTTTTTTTGGGGGGGGTCGTTTTTTTTTATAGTAATGTTCACCCTGTACAAGTCCTGGAGTTACTTTAAGGTGTAGTTTATATCGATAGGTGTGGAAGATAACGGATGTCTCTAGATTTGAACAGATTAAGATTATAGAGATCTAGAAAGCATCCTCTTGGGAGTCTGTTACACTGGGCAGAGTTTCACGGGAAGAAGCTGTTCGAGTGGAACTTACTTCTCACCAATGGGATACCGAGGGAATGAAGGTGGTTTGCTACTATGTAAGTGTCATGGCGGATCCTAGCCGTGAAGGTTAGGCCTGGCGGAACCAAGGAATGTAGTTCGTCTGAGCACTTTCCATCCCACCTATGAGACAGAGGTTGGAGTGTGGAAACGCTTTTGAACTTTATCAAGACAGGAAAAAGAGGTCTGGGCAACTCCTGCTCAAATATGGCAATAGTACTCCATTATCGACCCGATCTGTTTCTCATTTTTTACGAGTATTTTTTTTATATATATATCAATGTTAGGGAGTCTATAATTATTTACCCAGCGTTATAAGCCCCCTACAGAATGGAACGCACCCAGAATGAATGGACTTCAAATGAAACATATTTAACATGATTAGGATCGTGCTCATCTTGAAACTTTTTGTCACTTGACTTTTTTATTTTAAACAATTCAATCCGATATCATTAAGACGCAAGGACCTACAGGGGATGAACTAAAGTGAAAAAAAAAATAGAAGAAGGAGTATGAGGCGATAGAAATAATACTTATATTATTTATAAATCTTATGGAAATCTTCTCTCATTTTGTTCATTTCCACCTTATGTATAGCTGGCCATTCGTATTCGAGGATACCCGCCTACTAGCCAATCACTATTGCAGAAGCTTGCTCAGACGCATTTCGTATTTATTCAACACGCACAGAACCTACCTGTGGTTTATACTGCAACTATGCTGGGCAGACCTTAGTTACAGTTACTAGGAAAGAACGTGTTATCTAGCGTGATCAACAATTTGAACAAGGCCAGCACATTCAAGCCCTCGGTCACGATGACTTGTTACCTTGTGCTAACACGAAGCTATCGACGGCCCATCAAGGGTTCACAAGGGTCAACCCATGGTATGGTTTTCGAGATGCCGGATACTGGGATCGACCTCTCCAGTACGATAACATCAGGAAGTCTACTTCCTGACAAATCGACCATGGTGAGATTTGAACCCGAGTCTCATGGTCAGAGTGCGAAAGTTCTAACCCCTTATCCATGTGGCCGTACACCCACGGGGTAGGACATTAGTAATTATCTTCATGCGTTTCAAGTGTCGAAAGATTAATGAATTCGGGATGATTTTTCAGTATCTTCACCTTAAGATATTCCTCGAAATTACAGTTGTGCGGGATAAAATGTCTTCCAAGTTGTGTTGATGTCCGATTTGTTGTGTCGGACCTCAAACCTATGTCTATTAAATAATTTCTTTAATTTTTCCGTTGTGCAACCCACATAAATCAAATCATGTTTGCCGGCGTATATCAAAGGGGAATCAAAAAAATTGTCAGATTTTCAAGAAGTCGTAATGTTTCTCTTTGAATTTTTGATGGAATTAACTTGGCTCATTGTTGCGTTCTGTGTCGTCTCGGGATCCCAACGCGGCTGTATAAAACGGTATCAACGAAAACGGTAATTTATTTGTGTCATACGTTTTATTAAGAGTAACAGCTTGGATTCTAAGACGCAGTAGGAGGAATGACGTCACAGGAACGCATGTCGCACGTTGGCTCAGCGTACCTCCGCGGGTGGTATTAGCCGGTTGACAACATCGCTGTGGGAGGTATATCGACGCTTCAGAATTATTGAGACCCTCAGTTGAATTCGCGCCGCTTTGGAGTTATATTCAAAACTCAAACAAAGGCAATCCATCACTGTCAGAATGCTCCGCCCACGATGCAATCCGGCCAATCTCTGACCATTCTAACCCAGGCGTTCGCATTCTGTAGCATCATGTTGTACAACGGAGAGGGTTTTTCCTCTTCTATGACTCCTTTCTGGAAAACAACGATCCAAATTGCCAATCGAATTTTGTGTGATCGTTTGTATTCGTTAGAATTTGTTACACGGATATTTTTGCGAAATATGTTCATAGCTTTCGTGTAGCACTTTCGAAATGCCAGCAGAATTTCGGTACCTGTTGGTGACTAAAAGATTCGGCCTGAATTTTGATTCTGACTTTTCGGCATTCTGATCTGGGAATCTTTCCTTTTATCTATTTTAATGGCATTTTTTCCAGTAGCGACTAAAACAAACTGACAACGAAAGAGCTGAAAATATCGTCGCTCTGAACCAGTCATGGTAAACCATAATGGCACTATTCTTTAGAATTTTACTCTTCATACTGATTGAAATAAAAGGTATTGTGATTAAAGACTTCAGACAAATAAAAAAAAATTAGATAAGCAATATCCGATTAAAAAATAAATAAACATGAGGATTCAATCTGTACAATTTAATGGGACTTTAAAATATACACAAAGAGAACAATCCAAGGTAATGGTCCAGACATCCTCCAAAACAAAATGTATTTGCTTATTGACATAGCAATTCCTGCAGACTGTAACGTATCTTTGTAAATCTTCAAAAAATTTCAATTTTTTTTTACATTGAGGTTCGCCCAGTACAAGGCCCGGGAGCCACACGAGGTAGGGGGTTACAGAGTAAGAGGCACAGTTTATGCGGTTAGGTGGGGAAGATAACGGTTAACTCTAGAATTGAAACAGGTCAAGATTGTTGCGCTCGGGGAAGCATCCTCTAGGGAGTCGGTTCCACAGAGCAGTGGTTCGTGGGAAGAAGCTGCTGTAGTGGAGTTTACTTCTCACCAGTGCAATGCGGCTGGAATGAGGGTGGTTCGCTACAATGTGTGTGACATGGCGGGTCCTAGCCCTGAAGGTTAGAATTGTCGGAAGTAAGGAATGTAGTTCGCTTGAGCACTCTCCAGCGATAGGGCAGCGAGAGTATTGCTTCATCTCGTCTGTGAGGTAGGGGTTTGCAGATGGAAAATAATGTTTCACCCACAAGGACGCAGAGATGCTTTTAGACTCTATTGGGCTATAAGAGTGTAGACTGAGTAGCTATTTAGCCCTTGAAAATATATATTCAATTGAGCACTGTGGAATGAGAAGCTAATTCTAAAAACAACGGCCACCTGCGTAAATGCGAAGCTCTTCAGTAAAATGAATAGAGCACTATGGCTGCTTGGCGTTTGTTTACGTTTGTAAAAAAAATAAGCTACATTTGGCTGACTCATTCTGTCGAGTGAAGATGGCTCAGAGGTAGAAGCTCTGACTGACACCAAATCGGTTTGGTTTCGATCCAGGCTTGAGGCATTCGGTTGTCTAGTGGCACGGAGTAGTTGTGATACAGCGATCAGTACTGTCTGCAAATGACATATATATATATATATATATATATATATATATATTAACTGAATGACAAGCTTATTCTCGGTGTATTTTATGAGGATCAATGGTGTAGATAGCGGTTAACCATACACTTTAACAGGTTTAAGATTGTAGTAATCGGGAAACATCCCCTTGGGATTCGGTTCCACTGAGCAGTGATTCGCGGAAAGAAGCTGTCTGATGAGAACGTACTTCTCGCCCATGGAACACGAAAGGAATGTCGATGGTTTGTTACAATGTGAGTGGCATGGTGGGTCCTAGCCGTGAAGGTTAGGACTAGCAGAACCAAGGAATGTAGTTCGCCCTAGCATTTTCCATAGAAGTAGAGATAGAACAGTGATAGACTTGCCACATCCCGTCTATGAGAGAGAGAGAGAGAGAGAGAGAGAGAGAGAGAGAGGGGGGAGGGGGAGAGAGAGAAAGAGAGAGAGAGATATGGCAGGGTGGAGACTAATTTCTTACCCACAAGGATTCGGAGGCTCTTTTGAAATTTGTCGAGACTAGAAGAGAAGAACTAGGGAGCTCCTGCCCTCCATTTAAGGCCTGTCCTGGCTCTTCTAGAAGTAGACGCTAAGACGAGGAGTCAGGTACTTACTGGAGCGGTACAAGGAACCGACCATTTTCCGGCACCTTTAGCGATGGATCGTATGGACGAGCTCCACTTGATGTCAGGGATGAGTTTAAGGACCAGTAGTCTGTCAAGGACCGGAGCTTCCCCGTGGGTACATCCATTGATCAATAGAAGGATCTTAGTGGTAATTTAAAAAATGTGGCACGTGAGGGCATCAGTAATTCAAGTTGTAGTTGGAGCCCTCGGTTTGATTGGAAAAAAATTCCGATTGACACATTTAAAGAAATACAAAACATTTCAGGTACATTACGAAAATCTTTATTCTTGTAAAATCTGTGTGATATTCAGTCAGTTATGTGTCATGCGTGACCCACGCTAAAGCGATCAGGTATCTTTCGATACATAACTGACGAGGCAGATTTTTTCCGCAGTATGTTGCCATTTCTTTCTGTAGTAGACCAGTTACCTTCCACGGCTATAGAACTAGGTCTGTCCTGCTATTTACCCATAGCTGGAGGGTGCAGAATAGGTGTCATACCTTTTCCAAGGGTCAGTCAGTTATGTGCCATGCGTGATACACGCTTAGGCGATCATGCATCCTTCGATACATGACTGGCTAGGCAGATTTTTCCCGCAGTAGGTTGCCATTTCTTTCTGTGGTAGACCAGTTGCCATCCGAGGCTATAGAACCCGGTCATTCCTTCTACTTACCCATAGCCGAAGGGAGAAGAAGAGGATTTCATATCTTTCTCAAGGGTCAGCCAGTTAGTTGCCATCCAAGGCTATAGAACCTGGTCTGTCCTGCTACTTACTCATACCTGCAGGGAGGAGAAGAGGATTCATCCTTTTCCCACTTAAGAGAATGTAATGGATTCGATTGGAATTCGAACTCGGCTCCCTGATTCTTCAATCTGATCTGCTATCCATTACTCCACCGGTGCGGTGGAGTAATGGATAGCAGATCCTTGTGATATTAGGTTATTTTAAAAAAAAATTTTTTTTGCAAAAATATTCAGTGTAAAATGTGACGATGCCACCTCTGGCCTTAGATCTCTGTTTGGGACCCGGAAGGAAATGAGTATAATAATAATAATAATAATAATAATAATAATAATAATAATAATAATATTTTTTTTCAAAACTGCTCAGTGGAAAATGTCATGAAGGCATTTCTGACTTTAGGTCTCTGGTGGGGACCCTGAAAGAAATGAATATACACCAGAAATCAAAGGAAATAATAATAATAATAATAATAATAATAATAATAATAATAATAATAATAATATTTTTCAAAACTGCTTAGTGGAAAATGTCATGAAGGCATTTCTGACTTTAGGTCTCTGGTGGGGACCCTGAAAGAAATGAATATACACCAGAAATCAAAGGAAATAATAATAATAATAATAATAATAATAATAATAATAATAATAATAATAATAATAATGTTCCCTACTTTGCTTTTGGTTTTGCAAACTTGACGCCGATGTACTATAAAGATTGACATGATACGGTTTTCTACTTATTGGTAGATGTGTCAGTATTGCATTTCCTCAACCGCTGAAATATGGCATCAACATCGACCTGAATCAATTATAGACGGCGACGAAGGCAATATTCGTTAGGACTTTACCATTAATAATGACAGACGTAATATAAGTTAATAGATCAAAGACAACAAAAAACTCCAAACAAAAATATGACTTCTCATAGTTATGTAAGCGACATCAGATAGATTAAATATAAATAAATTGAAAAAAATGTGACGCCTTAAAAACTGCTGTTTTGTTAAAATGTCTTCGATTATGCGAAAGAATCAATATTTGTTGTGGAAAATTTTTAAAAAAGCCCTTTATTTTTTTTTAAATCATTAGGCGACAGACTTAATTATTTATCTACAATTTCATATTTTACATTTTCGTCCCGTTTCAAATAGCATTATGGCGACAAATAAAAGGCATTAAAAATCCTGTCTCAGAATTAATTCAGTTTACATTACAGTTTATAAAGACAGTCATATAAAAAACTAATAGATTAGACATTAAAAACCCAAAGAAAAATATGGCTTCTCATAGATATAGCAGTGCCATCAGATAAAAAATAGATCTGTGAAAGAATATGACGAAATAAGCAAAATTTCGAAATAGAATTTTCAGAATAGGTTAACGCCACAGAAAACACCATACCTCAGGTTTAAAATGAATTTTTCAAAATAAAAAAAATGTTAGTTTTAATTTCAAGGTGATTTAATATTTCCAATAAGCTAAATATTTTTCTGTATTTCAAATACTAATTTAAATTGACTGGAAGGATTTTTTGTTTTGCTAAAATAGTTTATAAGAGCCCTTTTTTTCAGTCGTCTTCCATTACAATACCATTCTCTTTATTAAAAGAAATTTCTAAAAACAAAATATTCTTATCTTAATAATAACAAATATTTTGACGACAAGACATTGTTTTTATCAGATTTGTGGTATTTTCATTTTTTGCTTTTTTAGAAAATGACTAACAATACATTTTATTTGTAGCTGAAGGCATTCAATAGTGTTCAAAATATTTAGATTTGGGTATTAAATCACCCATGGAGGTGTTGATATGCCGCTAAACAAAATCAACCGAACCAAACCAGTCAAAATATTTTGATTTCGGCATTAAATAACCCATAAAGGTTGATATGCCGCTAAACAAAATCTACCAGTCCAAACAATCAAAATATTTAGATTTCGGCTTTAAATAACCCATAGAGGTGTTGATATGCCGCTAAACAAAATCTACCAGCCCAAACAATCAAAATATTTAGATTTCGGTATTAAATAACCCATAGAGCATCCATTCTCAACCTTTCCTCCATCATTGACCCCCTCGGCTTTATGTATTTCTCCATTTACCCCCTACTCCCAGACAAAAAATTCATAGCCATCATAAAGCATTGATGTACAATTTTGTGACTAAATGAATGAATGATTTTTTCATTCAAAATACTAAGGGTCTTTTTTAGTCAAAATACTGTGACTAAAAAAAAATACTAAGCGACACTCAAAATACTGATTTCTTATTTAGTACTAATCTACTAATTTTTTGGTATAAGTTAGTATTCTGTATAAAATTCAGTATTTTTATTAACGTTTGTAGTCATTAATAAAACATTATTCATTTTATCCGCTGTATTAGTAGATCTACAAATTAATACTAATCATAATCATTCATCAAAAAAAAATTTTTTTTAGTATTTTTGTTTTTTGGTAATTTAAAAAATTTAAAAAAAATGTTTTTTGAATGAATGATTATGATTAGTACTGATTAATTTGTGACTAAAAATTGTGCAAATTAGTCATTAGTAAAAATACCAAATCAGAAATAAAAAATACTGATAAATACTAAAAATTAGTAAAAATTCAGTATTCTGATCAAAAAATTAGTAATCCATCATTCATTTGTCCATCAATGTCATAAAGTGACAGAAAAACAAGAAGGTCAGAAAGAACCTTTTTATTGTTTAGGACTTTAGGTTTTGTATAAAAATAGTATTATACATTCGTATCAAAAAAGGGAAGAAAATCAAACCTTTTCTAAATAGAAAAAATCGTTCGATGATGTTCCTTCGGAGGATTGGCGCGATTGCGTCGCGATTAAGGAACGAGCCTCGCGAAACGGAGTGGCTCTTGCAGCGTGTCTCACTGGCGACGGTTCGAGGTAATGCTTTCTCCATCATAGCGGCTGGCAGAGGATAGAAAAAATTGTTTATAGTTACGTTGTTCTGGAATTGTCATCATTGGTCGACTGAACTTGCTTTGTTTCAATGACTTTTGTTTTGTTATTTTTATATAGTAATATATATTTATATTTTTACGTAATAAATTGAGATAATGTTTAAAAAAAAATATATTTTAGATGTTGTTTAAAAAAAAAAAAAAAAAAAATAGAAAATTATGAAGTTAATTTGTATTGCAAAAAATAATGAACAGAAACACCAGAAGCATTATCAGTGGGAACACTGCTGATTCACTGAGTCAATCAGTTTGTTTATGCGAGGAGCTGTTTCTGATGATGCTACTCTATCATCATCATCGGCTTTCAGGCGGTTTCTGGCCTTTGTCTTTATGGCTACTAAACTTGGGAACCCTGATTCACATAAGTACGTAGTGACAAAAGGAACAAGCACTTGGAAGGCACGCTGAGTAAGGAGTGGGAATGAATCTGTGAGTTTTATCCAAAAATTAACACCAACTTTTTCAAATTCTTCCCTAAGAGTAGCAAAAGATTGAAGATCAATCAGTTCATCTTTTACTGGGCTGTCATCTTTTATTTCTGACAGTTCAGTGGCAAAATGTCTTATTGACCATCTCTCTGTTGGAATCATGTCTTTTGAAAAGTAGCCGGTGAAGTGATTCTTCAAGATATTCAAATGGTCTGTGATGTCTTCATTTATCCCAGGTAACACTCCAGGACTTTCACTAATGACCTCATCCAAATTTGTGAAATTTGCGAAGTTGCTTTGGTGAATTCTCCGTGCCCATAAGTCCAGCTTTGTCTGCAATGCTGTCATCGTTTCACTTGCTTCAACAATGGTTACTGATGTTACTTGGAGTTGTTTGTTAACTTGGTTAAGATGGGTAAATATATCTGACAGGTACCCCAAACAGGCGATGAACTTAGGATCAGCAAAATTTTCACACAGTTTTGAATTCCGGTCACGAAGAAACATTTCTACCTCACTACGGAGCTCAAACACACGATTTAAAATAAGTCCACGTGAAAGCCACCTTACTTCAGTATGCAGTAAAAGAATGGAATGCTCAGAGCCCATCTCATCACAAAAAGCTTTGAACAAACGGTGATTCAATACTCGGGAACGAATGAAGTTAACAGCCTCAACAATTTTCAGATTTTCAGGAAGAGTTTTTGCAGCTAATGCATGTCTGTGAAGAAAACAATGTGTTGTTATTACATGGGGTGCCTTTTGCTTCACAAGTGCAGTGAAGCCTGATCTCACTCCCATCATGGTTGGAGCTCCATCAGTACAGATTGAGCCAACAATGTCCCACGTGAGATTGTTCTTGTCAAAGAAGTCTTGTATTTTCTGCATTATATCAGTAGCCATTGTGGTTTGCTGGAGAGGTTCACAAAAGAGAAATTCATTTTTTAGTTCTTTTCCACATATGTAACGGACAAAAACAAGAAGTTGTGAAAAATTGGCTACATCACAGGTTTCGTCAAGTTGCAAAGATATTTTTTGCTGGGCTAGATTTGATTTGCTCAATAACTTGTTGACAAATATCTTGTGACATTTCACTAATACGCCGATGGATTGTATCATTAGAAAGGGGAATGACTTGAATCATCTGCTTTGCTTTAATCCCACGTGTTCAACCATGTCTAAGGCACAAGGTTTAATCAGCTTCTCGGCAATGTCATGAGGTTTCTTGGCCTTTGCTATTCGCAGCGCTACATTATAGGAAGCTGGAAGCATTGGTTTCTTCTCAGATACAAAGCCAAGTTTGGGCAGTGTTCCTGCAGCCCTAAACCTAGCTCTCTTTGACTCAAATGTAGCGCGGTCATCGGATGCATGGACAGGATGTGAAGCTTCCAGATGCTGTTTCAGTATCGAAGGTTTCAGTGACCCATTTCCAAGAACTTTTAAGCACAGCAAACACTGAGGCTTATCCACGCCATCCACAACAACGAAGTCAAAGCCATATTGTACATATGAATCCAGGTATTAAGGCATAAAAAACAAATTTTTTATTAAAGGCCATGATAGATTTAAAATAAAAACACCAGTCAACCGGTTTCGTTCCCTCTCACCAGAACTGTTAACTGGGAATAGAAATTATGAAGAACGAATTGTCTGTAATGGATGACGTGAATAAATGGGCAGGGAAGAAAAACAAAGGGACTGTTTGCTTGGGCTTGCTGTGCTGAGTCTCTAGCATCTTTGGTGTTATTACTTTTATTATATATATATATATATATTTTTCTGTCTTCCCTGCCCATTTATTCATGTCATCCATTACAGACATTTTCTTCATAATTTCTATTCCCCGTTAACAGATCTGATGAGAGGGGACGACACCGGTTGACTGGTGTTTTTATTTTAAATCTATCATGGCCTTTAATAAAAAAAATTGTTTTTTATGCCTTAATACGCTTTTGTACCGTTGCAAATATATTTGAATCCAAGTATGTACGTTTCTTGGACATGACACAATCTGAAAAGAAATAATTATGAATTAGTCATGTGACTAATTCTCCATTCGCTGAAAACCTATCCAGAACATTGCCACTCATGACTGATTCTTCAGTTAACCGTAACACTCTCTGTGGATTTTATCAATGCCAGGCCAGTTCTCATCAAAGCTTTCAATTAATGTTTACTTTAATTTAATGAAATATCATAATAAATGCCTACAAACTTATAGTCTTACTCTCAGGACATATAATACTAATATACTTACATAGCAGCAGTAATATACAGCAATGAGAGAATCGAATCTGCTCCAGTTCACTGTCAGAGATCAACTGAAATTCAGAACAGTGGTGTTACTGGGGGGGGGGGGGTGAACAGTGAGCATGCGCAAACAGAACTGAACAAGATTGACAGACAATCTCCCTTCCTCCCTAGCTCCCCCCCCACACACTTTTTTTGCATTCTCTCTCTATCTCTCTCATTTTACAAAATTAAATTTAATTGAATTATTTTTGAAATTATCAGGTACTTCAATTATTTACCCCCGACTATATAGTTTTTACCCCCTAGGGGTAAATTTACCCCTGGTTGAGAACCTCTGCCATAGAGGTTGATATGCCGCTAAACAAAATCAACCGAACCAAACCAATCAAAATATTTAGATTTTCGGTATTAAATAACCCATAGAGGTGTTGATATGCCGCTAACAATTTCAACCAAATCAAACCAATCAAAATATTTAGATTTCAGTATTAAATAACCCATAGAGGTGTTGATATGCCGCTAAACAAAATCAACCAACCAACAAACACTGGCGTGAAGTAAGTCCCATTCAAGTTGCTTCCCCCCCCCCCCCGCGAACCGCTAGTTTGTGGAACCGACTTCTCCGGTGAAACGAAAGTTGAGCTAAATTCAAAGGCTAAGCAATCTAAAATCCGAAGATGAAGCTTTGAAAGCTCTTTGCATTTAGCAGTAAGTACTGTCAAGCATCCGTTCAGTATAATGTTCTGGGGATGCTTTTCTTTTCATGGAACTGGTCTTGTCTGCTCTCTTCTGTTGAAAGGGTGCAAATCGAGCCCACCAAGCTCCTTTTATTCAGGATAATGCTCCCTGTCACCAATAAAAATTGATGAAGGAATACTTTGATGAGAAGCAGGTGAGTGTTATGACATGGCCGCCCCATTCTCCTGACCTCAACCCCATAGAAAACTTATGGAGCATTATAAAGTACAGGCTCTCGAGAAAGCAGTTGAGCAACAAAGAGGATTTGATTGTGAATTTCATATCCGAATGGAATTCAATGCTTGGAGATGAGATTTGCCGGAACCTGATCAAGTCAATGCCAAAAAGGGTTGAAAAGGTTATTCAAAATAAAGGAGGACCCATAGATTATTAAATATTTCGAACTATATTACCTATTATAAATAAATTATGCCTCTATTATTCTTTATTTAAAGCTGTTCGGTTATGTTTCTATTGATTACTAGTTGCAGGAAATAAGTGAGTGACTTTTTTTTTGCACAGATTTTTTCCCTAAATCTCATTTATATGCAAAATTATAATTATCAATAGAATACGTTAGGGTGAGTAAATTTTTTTACTAGGTGGTCGGGAATGGGTCTTTATATTAGTAAGATTAAAAAATTAGTTTGACCCCAAAAACATTAGGCTCTTACCATCCGAGTGTAGGTTCCATCAAGCTTAGACTCTAGGGTTTTAATTATTGTTCAGGCAGTGACACTATACATTAAAACCGCCTCTACAGTGGCTCGACAGAAACTCCGTTTGAGGTTGTCTGGTAGATCAGATACACTGTTGTACCGCCCTTTTTTATTTTTATTAAACATGACATTCGGTTAATTAAGGCTGAGTTCTTCTTCTTCTTCTTCTTCTTCTTCTTCTTCTTCTTCTTCTTCTTCTCCTCCTCCTTATCTTCTCCTCCTCCTTATCTTTCTCCTCCTCCTTCTTCTTCTTCTACTTCTTCCTCCTCCTTCTCCTCATTATCCTCCTCCACCTCCTCCTCCATCTCCTCCTTCTTCTTCTTCTTCTCCTCCTCCTCTTCCTTCTCCTCCTTCTTATCTTTCTCCTCCTCCTTCTCCTGCTTCTCTTTCTCCTCCTCCTTCTTCTTCTTCTTCTACTTCTTCCTCCTCATTCTCCTCCTCATTCTCCCCCTCCTCCTCCTTCTTCTTCTCCATCTTCTTCTTCTTCTTCTCGTTAGGAAGGTCATTAGGCTAGCATTCTGTGTCATAACACAGCTGGTCAATGTAGGTGGTTGCTGGACGACCAACCCGACGTGCTCCACGGCTAGGTGTCCAGAGCAGCAGATCACTCACAAGTTCATGATTTGCTCGCCAGCAGTGTCCTGCAATGCGCATTCATATATTCAACGATCTCCATTAAAGACCCGGTAAGAGATTGTACTGCACAGAAAGCAAATAATAATAATAATAATAATAATAATAATAATAATAATAACAATAATAATAATAATAATAATAATAACAATAATAATAATAACAATAAGAATAATAATAATATTTAGAGATCGCCCTGGATATGGCGACAAACTACATCCGCGTCCTGGGTAAGACGATAAACTACATCCGACAGCAAGGCCTCTGATCAGGAGGTTTTGAGGAGCATTGAACCACCTATTAATTGATGGTGTTCCCAGGTCCTGACACGGAGTGGTAGCACCTGATAAAGCCCCAGCTATGGGCAAATAGTTAACCCCCAAACCCCTCCTCGTCCTGGGTAAAACGATAAATTATATCCGACGTCCTGGGTAAGACGATAAACTGCGTCCAACAGCAAGGCCTCTGATCAGGAGGTTTTGAGGAGCGTGGAACCACCTCTTAATTGCTGGTGTTCCCAGGTCCACCCTGACCTAGAGTTATAGCACCTGTCAGGGTTCCAGCTATGAGCAAATAGTTAAAACTCCAAAATGAGTCAAAACATTATGAAATTATAAAAATAGGTTTTAATATCAGCAATATTTTTTTGAAAAATTATTGCCAGCAATACAATTAAAAAAAAAAAAAAGTATTACCAGCAAAAAAATATTGTCGGCATTAAATAACCCATTAAGGTTGATATACCGTAAAACAAACCAATCCAAACCAATATTGTTAAACATTGTCAAACATGGATAAACATGCCTGCAAGAAGACGGAGTGTCAAGGGGACGGGTTTTCTCATGACACCGGTTTTGTTTTGTTTTTGTTTTTTTTTTTAAATATCTTCACTTTTTGGCCATGTTTATTGTTTAAAAAAAGCGATGATTAGATATGTAATAAAACCTACATATATGAAAGTGAACTTATATATTTTCTTTGTAATTAAGAAATTATAATAAAAATATTAAGTTCATACATTAAATAAAACTTGGTTCTTCCAACAAGACATTTTAATCCTTATAAACTAGCAATATTACCCATAAAAAATGTCAGGATCATTTGTATCAGAGTTACCAATTTAGTTCATTTGGAGCTAGATCTCTCTCTTTCATATTTAGGTAAATCTGGATAAACATACCTGCAACAAGACGTAGTGTCAAAATGACTGTTTTTTCCTTTGACACAGCTTTCTTAACAGCCTTCACTCTTCGGCAATGTTTGTTTTAAAAAGCATATTTCACAGTATTATTTATGTTTGTCTACCAGTCTGAATATTCAAGATCTTATTAAAGAAAAAATATGTGCTCTCCAACGGGAATCTAACCTGCATCCCTGCAGAGGGAATCGTCCATAGATCCGACATACTTTAGACTGTCTCGGCCATGAAGAACTTTTGCGATCAATTAATCAAAGCTACAAAACCCAGTTTACCCTACTATTAATCAATATCTATTGGAAGAAGAGATGGACTCATCCCTTTCATAACCTCACCATAAGCTTCCTGACAAACTGACCAATGGCGAGATTTAAACCTGGGTTTCTTGATCGGAAAGCAAATATTCTAACGACATACCCACATTAATTCCTATAGATAGTGAGTTAACTGATTCAACCACAGAAGTTAAACAATGTCCCTATCATTTGTGTATTGTCCAGTAGGATCAATGTTTGGTCAGTGAATGCCAAATGCTTCCTTATAAGGAAATGGTTAATTTCATCATTGCCATTCTTAGTCTTCAATTTAACACTGTCCCTTGGTAAAACTTTCATATAAATGTTCCATCAATTCAACCGTAGTGGATCCTTATTTAGAAAATGTATGTCCCAATGTATTTTTAACTTCACATTTAGGTTCATGCCTTAGATGAAACTTGGTTCTTCCAACAAGACATTTTAATCATTATAAACTTGCAATATTACCCATCAAAAATGACAGGATCATTTGTACATAGATTAGCATCAGAGTTGCCAATTTAGTTCATTTGGAGCTAGATCTCTCTCTTTCATATTTAGGTAACTCTGGATAAACATACCTGTAGTAAGACGGAATTGCATGGGGACCGTTTTTCCTATGACACCGCTTTTGTTTAATATCTTCACTCTACGACAACGTTTATTGTTTTAAAAGGCGATGATTAAAAATGTGATAAAACCTACACATATGAAAGTGAATTTATACATTTTCTTTGTTCTTGTAAATTGACGACAAAAATAATAATGACTATTTATTTATTAGCGTGGTTATTCATACTATTTACTGTTTATTGGAACAGTTGGCAAAACATTGCCAATTGATTCAAACTTTATAAAATAGAAAATTATAAATATTTAATTATAGTTGGTTTTCTATTTTAATAATTTAGTAAATTTATGAATAAAAATTGTTTTCACATTTTGTTACGACTAATCGAGAGTGGTCTCCCTTTGTTTTGTTTGTCTACTCTTTGAGAGAGCTATTTCTGTTTACTGGGACTATAAAAGGACACTATAGGCGAACCTTGTATTCTCAGTTGAATAAAGCTTTCTTATAGCCTACACCTGCGTACTTTTGTCATTACACATTTATTTCTTTATGAATTAGTAAAAGATAAATATTACATTGCATTAGTTCTAATTGTATTAGGCTTTAGAATGTTGCAAATATAAAATTATTTTTGTAAATAAACAATCTAATTAATAGCGTTTAATACTTTCATTTTAAATTTTCAAAATAAAAAAAAATGTATTAAATGCATTTTCGTCATATATTTAGGTTTTATTCCAATTCTAATAATCAGGTCGAATGATTGGTTTAAACTGTATTAGTTGCAAGGAATGTTGTAAATATAAATGAATGCTTGTAAATAGTCAGTCAGTTATGTGTCATGCGTGATACACGCTTAGGCGATCATGTATCTTTCGATACATGACTGACGACGCAGATTTTTTCCAGCAGTAGGTTGCCATTTCTTTCTGCGGTAGGCCAGTTGCCATCCAAGCCTATAGAACCCGTTCTGTCCTGCTATTTACCCATAGCTTGGGGGAGAAGAACAGGATTCATACCCTTCCCAAGGGTCAGTCAGTTATTTGCCATGGGTGATACACGCTTAGGCGATCATGTACCTTTCGATACATGACTAACGAGGCAGATTTTCCCCGCAGTAGTTTGCCATTTCATTCTACGGTAGACTAGTTACCATCCAAGGCTATAGAACCCGGTCTGTCCTGCTATTTATCCATAGCAGGGGGAGAAGAGGATTCATGCCTTTCCCAAGGGTCATTTAGTTATGTGCCATGCGTGATACACCCTTAGGCGATTATGTATCTTTCGATACATGACTGACGAGGCAGAATTTTTTCTCGCAGTAAGTTGCCATTTCTTACTGTGGTAGACCAGTTGCCATCCAAGGCTATAGAACCCGGTCTGTCCTGATATTTACACATAGCTGGAGGGAGACGAAGAACTCTTCATTCTTCAGCGGACAATGCCAAATAAAAACGTTGAAATGCCGTACGCCCACCAAGTTGGAACGAAATAATAAAAAAAAACACACATGGAACGACTTGCAGCTATTAGTCCGAGAACAGAAAATAGTTTAATCACCGTTGTTGTCCATAAAGATAAAGAAGTACTGAATTAATCTTTGTTCTTGCTCGCTGAGTTCTTTCGTCTTTTAAAAGGCGGAAAATGACTCATTCGTTACGTCCAGCGAAATCATAACTAAAACCTAACACAAATACAAAATAACCTACTGGAAAGCAATTCTTAGTAAGTTAAAAAGCATACAAACAATAACTTTTAATCAGAGGTTTATGGCCTCTGTTTTAGAAAAAATCCCAGTCAGCTATGTGCCATGCGTGATACACGCTTAGGCGATCATGCATTTCTCGAAACATTACTGATGAGGCAGATTTTTTTCCTGCATTAGGTTGCCATTTCTTTCTGCGGTAGAACAGTTGCTTTCCAATCTTATAGAACCTGGTCTGTCCTGCTATTTACCCATAGCTGGAGGGGTGGGGGAGAAGAAAAGGATCCGTACCTTTCCCAAGGGTATTAGCACGTAAGTAAATGTAACGAATTCTACTGGAATTCGAACTCGGCTCTCCGATTCATCAATCCGAGCCGTTATCCATTACTCCATCGTTAAACGATCACATAAATGCATATTGTTTAATATTTTGTTGTAAATTCTCAAGAACAAGAACAACAAAAAAATGTATAAATACACTTTCATCAGCTTAGGTCTCTGGTTGGGACCCGACAATAAATTTGTCTACAACATAAATGAAAGGAAATAATAATATTAAGCTTCTGATAGACCCATTGAAAGGATTCCTGGTAGGCCAAGCCTTAAAGGAATACAAAAAAAAATGTACTCACAACTGCAGCCGATGTCTTACTAAGAGCTTTATCTTTGTAAAACATGTGTTAGCTTAGTTTTTTTTTTTTTTTGTTTTTTTAATTAGAAAATGCTCAATGGAAAATGTCATGATGCCATTTCTGACCTTAGGTCTTTGGTTGGGACCCGGAAAGAAATGTGTATACACCAGAAATCAAAGGAAGAAATAATAATAATACTCAATTACGAACTCTTTATCTGTGGCTATGTTGATTTATTTCCCATCCGTACCAATCTCTTTTGTTGAACGTACTCTTAGGTCTTCTTTGAGTGTTGTCCTTGAACATAATTACCCCTTGGCGGTCAAGGTTAAAACGCAAATTCCTACGAATCTCAATGAATACGAATAAAACTTCATACCGGATCGGTCGTCACCCGAGTCAACAAGGGCCGCGTACCCCAGAGAGGAACCAGTCTGGGTCCGAAAAATCTGTCACTGGAACAAACTTTTCCAAAAACGAAGAGACACTAGGTCACCAAATCCGGACTATTTCCAACCCACAACTTACAAAGAGCTTTGTCCATGTAAACTTTTTTTTTTCCAGTGGAAAATGTCATGATGCCATTTCAAACCTTAGGTCCCTGGGCGGGACCCGGAAAGAAATGAATACACATCAGAAATCAAAGGAAATAATAATAATAATAATAATAATAATAATAATATGGGAGCATCAACAATCCACGTTGTAGTTGGAGCCCTCGGATTGTTTGGAAAAGATTCCAGTAGACTAATTGAAGGGATTCCTGGAAGCCCATGCCTTAAAGAAATACAAAAAATTGTTTTCACGAGTACAGCCCACAGCTTACGAAAGGGCTTTGTCTATGTAAAATATGTTTGTTTTTTTTTTTCTAGTGGAAAATGTCATGATGCCATTTCTAATCATGGCTCCCTGGGCGGGACCAGAAAAGAAAGAAATACACATCAGAAATCAATGGAAATAATAATAATAATAATAATAATAATAATAATAAGAAGAAGAAGAAGAAGAAGAAGAAGAAGAAGAAGAAGAACAACAACAACAACAACAAAAACTTTATTCTGTAGTAAATGAAGTCAACAAATTCAAAAGGGAAATTCAAGAAGAAGAAGAAGAAGAAGAAGAAGAAGAAGAAGAAGAAGAAGAAGAAGAAGAAGGCCATAATCCACCTACTGCAGCGGGAAAGACCGCAAAAAAGAAGGCTAATGCAAATGTAATAGACCAAATGCAGAAACGGTGGCAAGATAAACCTCTTCAGGGTCAATACTCTGTCCGCGCCCCACAAAAAATCTAATCAGTTTTTGCGCAGTGCAGGAATAAAACCGGCAACCGAGGGTTTTATTCTTGCTGCACAGAACGTATGCTTACTAACTAGAAATTATCAGACAAATGTGCTGAAAAAGTGTTATGCAGATTCTGTGAGGAATATCCAGAAACGATTGAGCGTCTTGCACCAGGCTGCACGGTATTGGCACCCACCGAATATAAAACTGGCTATGGCAGGGTGGATCGATATCCGCATTGGAAAAATCTGCAACTCTTACGGAAAGGAAACGGCAAGAAATTGGTATCAGCACCACCCGGTTACGGACATGGGATCTGTGAAGATCTTATGGGACTTTACAATAGACACACGGACAGAACAACTAAAACTAATCCCCCAGACATCGTGATCAACGACCACAAGAATAGAATCTGCTTTCTTATTACTTTCTAATATGTATTTGAAGATCTTACCCCAAAAAATCTATCAAGACACAAGGAACTTGAAATGAAAATCTAAAAATATGGGGCACTTGAAGACATCAATAATTTCACTTGGGATTAGGATTGGGTTTGATTGGAAATGGTCCGATAGACTCTTTGATTCCAAGCCTTGAAGAAATGGATAAATACAAATTAATTCTTCTCACAATTACAGTTTACACCTTCGATGGGCTTTAGCTATACAGTGCGGTTGAATAAATGATCGGACACATGAAAACATTTCATATTTTTATTTATAACATATTAAATTTAACAAAACGGGAATATATCTACTGTATCAGATTGCATACTAAAAATGTATGCATATAAAACTAAATAATATTCCATGGTTAAGAAAATATAGCAATATTTAAATTTTTAGGGGTTTAAAAAATGATCGTACAGCAGAACAAAAACATGTTTTCTCCATTTAATATTTTGTAGCAAAGCCTTTATTAAGTTCAACAGCAACCGATCTCTTCCTGTAGTCTTTAATTAACGATTCGCATACTTTTGTAGGTATTTTGTCCCATTCTTCCTGAGTAATTGTCTTCAGGTTTTTGATGTTTGTTGGACCTCTATCACGGATCTTATTTTTCAAAAACCTCCATAAATTCTCTATTGGATTCAAATCAGGCGACAAACTGGTCCATTGTAAGATGTTAACGTTATTAGCAAGCCAATTCTTCGTACACTTAGCACTATGGTATACTCTTAGCAGTATGGTATCTATATCTGTTAATTTTATTCTCGTGACGGAACCGTCTGCACCGACTGAAAATTGGCTTGTCCCAATATAAGAGGCAAGATTTTAGATCCACGTCGGATGGTATATTTACGTTATTAATATTTTGGATTGCTAAGTCCTGTAAAAAAACCAAAAAAAAACCCAATTTTGTTATGTCAACGAACACTCCTTGCCACTTTTGTGGGTGGGGTCCATTCAAAATGCGTCACTGAAAAGTTTAAAATTTATCAGTAAATATTAACGACTGCAGAAGGAATAGGCGGGGGATTTTTACGCTTATAAAAAATAAAACATGAAAAAATGATAAAATGCTTCATTTTCTCTATCTATCTCGGTCCAGTCATATCTATCTATCTATCTATCTATCTATCTATCTATCTATCTATCTATCTATCTATCTATCTCTGTTCAGTATCTATCTATCTATCTATCTATCTATCTATCTATCTATCTATCTATCTATCTATCTATCTATATCTGTTCAGTATCTATCTATCTATCTATCTATCTATCTATCTATCTATCTATCTATCTCTGTTCAGTATCTATCTATCTATCTATCTATATATCTATCTATCTATCTATCTCTGTTCAGTATCTATCTATCTATCTATCTATCTATCTATCTATCTATCTATCTATATCTGTTCAGTATCTATCTATCTATCTATCTATCTATCTATCTATCTATCTATCTATCTATCTATCTATCTACTGTTCTTATGTATGTGAGCATATATGTATGTATGAATCTATCTATCTATCTATCTATCTATCTATCTAAATTCTGTTCGTCTCAACCTATCTATATAAAGAGAGAGTGATAGATAGTTGAGAACAAATATAGATAGATAGATAGATAGATAGATACTGAACAGAAATATATATATATATTTATATATATATATATATATTTATATATATATATAGATAGATAGATAGATAGATAGATAGATACTGAACAGAAATAGATAGATAGATAGATAGATAGATAGATAGATAGATAGATAGATTTGGACAAACTGCGGCAGATATGATTTTTTTAATTTTAGTTTACAGCCTTTTGTGATGTCAACGATTACTCGTTGCCACTTCCGTAAATGCTCGTTGTAGTAGAGACTTTGTAATCGCAGATACAGCTATAGAAACGCCGTCGAAAAATACTAATGTCAGACGTTTTGTAATAATCTCGCATTAATAGTACTTGCTCAATAATATTCGCTCGGAAAGTAACCACCGTATAGTTATCTGAATAGAGAAGTGTAGTGAATAGAGTAGAGAATAGGGGTTCCGTATTGTAATAGAGGATAGAGTAGAAATAGCGATCCGTATAATATAGAGGATAGACTAGGAATAGTTAGTCGTCAGCTACTTCCTATATATTATATTGCGTTTCCTCTATGGTCACGTGGTCAATAATGGGATCGCTTGTGTTTGCTCACTGGCGATCCATGTTCAAACTCAAGTATCGGCAGCGACACTTTATTCCTATATAACAAACAACAGCAACAACAGAAACAACAAAAACAGGGCATCTACCCAAACACGTGTATCCTTTAAATATAAGGCATATAGTAAAACGAAATGATAAATAAAATCTATTCATTCTTTAGAGGTTACTTTTTTACGTTTCCGATATGACAACTAAAAAATTAGCAGATTTAGGCTTAGAGGGATCCGAACAGGAGATGTGCCTTGCTTGACTGTGGAAGTCAGCTGTGGATGAGCTGTCTAAGAGTACGCATGGGATAATGCATGGTGATTTCCTCGACAAAGCGGATGCAATTTCGAACCTTGCCGCATGATACATTTCCTTTATAAAACTTGTAAGTACAGACCGATAAACAGATTTATACAGTTTAAAACAGAGATGTTTACTCAAATAAGCTTATAAAAAAATATGACGTCTAAAGTAATAGAAAAACAGACACACATACATATATATTTTGTGAGGTACGGTGGCCGTTAATAATTAAGTATAACAAATGACTTCAATGTTAAGATAAAACAGTATTTATTTACAACTGCAAATAAATACTTAACAAGAACAAATAACTAAAAGTCAATCAAAGATAATTAACCATTTCAGCAATAATTATCGGTCTACTATCGGTATCGAACCCTCTTTTGAATTAATGCTGTGAACATTAGAATTCATATATTATTTTCGTTGTCATTGAAAAGATATATATATATATATATATATATATATATATATATATATATATATATATATATATATATATATATGTTTTAAAATTTAACCTCTACATCTGTCTGGAGCACTGTTTTTTAAAATCAAAAATACTAAAGAACCCCGGATTATTTTAACGTGTTCTTTTCTATTTATCTACACATATTTGCACACACACACACACACACACACACACACACACACACACACACACACACACACACACACACACACACACATACGTATATATATATATATATAAATTATAAATTAATTGATTTAAAATATGTTTTTTCGCTACACAGTAATAACATGGTTATCACTGTGTAGCGAAAAAAACATATTTTAAATCAATTAATTTATAATATTAATGCTCTGTAAATTTACATTGAGCACTATTGTGTAAAAATAAAAGTATTTATAAGAACACCGGATTTTATATCTTACTGTTCTTTCTTTATTTTATATATATATATATATATATATATATATATATATATATATATATATATATATATATATATATATATATATTAATCGATTTCATTTCACCCCGCATGAGGTTACTGGTTGTGGAAGAATATTATTAATACTTTGTTAGAAGCGCGGCTCGGCTTAACGTCCGGTAAATCCTAAATCAAAATCAAATTCATCGACGCACACTAATTCACACTAATTCGACTGGATAGTTCCACTCAAGAGTCACTCAATAATCACTACAGTCAGAAGCCTGACACCGCTATTTATACATCTGGCGGAAAACATATATCCAGGGTGTCACGTTCGAACCTCGGTGTCAGTAGTTACTCATTTTCTTCCTATATGACAGGTTATCTATAGACTCAAATCACATTCGTAGATTCTGTTAACTTGAGACGCTAAATATTGTCTTGGATGTAACTATGACTTTTAAGGATTAGATTCTGGCAAAAAGTCTATTTACTTTTTCTTTAGTAGGGACTATTTTGTCTAAAAAGATTATGTGGAAACTATTTTCCTTGCTTCAGGATTTTATAAAACATGTAAACGATGTGCAACTGTTATTTGTTTTCTCTATAATTCTTTTTCTGCGATTTCACGTGTTATTTGTTCATCGTCTCCCAAAAGTTCATCCAATCTCTTCCACTCAATAGTCACTCAATAATCACTGCAGTCAGTAGCCTGACACCGCTATTTATACACCTGGCGGAAACACATATATTCATAAGTTCAGGGTGTCACGCTCGAACCTGGGGGTCGGTAGTTATTCATTTTCTTCCTATATGACAATATATATATATATATATATATATATATATATATATATATATATATATATTAAAAAGAAGAGAGGTACCGCAAACTTTTTTGGTTGTAATGTGGGTTTTTTAAAAAAATATTATTCTTTATTTTTCATAGTTTTACATAGTTTTACAACACGTGTTTCTGGTCTTACGACCCTCTTCAGGTAAAGGGTGGAGATTTCCACATATTATTAAAAATAATTATTAAAAATGATTAATTTTTTTCCTTTATGTTTTTCAATGTTACATCTTCTCTATATGAGACATTCTCTGTTTTTGTGTTGCTCATTCCAATGTCTTTCTTTAAATGGTAGTGAAGAGTTCTGAGCGAAGGGTCATAAAACAATTAAGGTTGGTTTGAGAAGTGATGAATCGGGTTGTCTTATCTTTTAATGTTTTAATAACCCCTGTGTGTTCTTAGATCCCTTAGATCTGGTGTATTTTTTAAATAAGCTTTCATAGACTTCATGCTCCCGTCGTCAGACTGTAATTTTTTCCTTTAAAATCAAAACTCGAAAACGAAATAAATGTGTTGTAGACTGAAAGATGTTTTTTTAAGAATGAGTTATTTATTAACGGTTGTATAATATTGGAACGTGCAAGTCGCAACGCTAAAGTTCAAATATTTCAAGTGAGAATTTTTTATATGTATTTTTTTAATTTGGTAAATCCACGAATTCTTTTGTTGTAAGTGTTTTTCAGTTAGCAAGAGATGAACTAAGTACATAGTTCAATTAATAGAGTGATATGTCTTAGTAGATTTGTTTTTCTCCGGAATGTCGTACTGCGGCTCAATTGTTTTCATATACGTATTATATTAGGCAGCATATATTTTATACATAAGGATCGCATCACTCAGTGGATTGCTAGTAGTTTAATGCTTATATTAAGTCTGTTAGCGAAGAGATTTCGCCATTAATTGCATTAATATTGCTAATTGATTCAATCTATCTCTTTATAATATATATATATATATATATATATATATATATATATATATATATATATATATATATATATATATATATGTGAGATTTACATAAGTATATGTGTGGTATATATATGTATATGATAAAACAAAATCTTTAATATTGCCTTCAAATATTACTCCATCTTAATTTAAAACCTAAACTTTAAGTAAAAAAGTTTACCCATCTAAAAATAGTCACAAATTACATTCATGAATTAGATTCAAACTGATAGAGATGTTACCTTAACACTCATTTACAATATTAAAAGATTACTATCAGTAAACTGTTATATTTTAAATAAATTTCTTTTAATGTACTTTCTATGAATGTGTTTTTAAATATACTATTTAACTCATATTAAATCCCTAAATTATTTGTAAAAGAGTTAAAGATTTAAATTGCTAGAAAACTTCAAATTAATTTCTTCGGTGATTTTAAAAAATTAAATTACTATCAAACATTAAAATGTCTTTTCTTACATAGATTGCTAAAAATTACAACACTTCCTCCTCTCTCTCTCTCTCTCTCTCTCTTCGTAAAGCCTAATTACAGCTTCTTTCTCTTTACCTTCGCCTTCTTTCTTTCTTTTTTCTTTTTCTTTTTTTTCTCACTTCTCCCCCTTCCCTTTCAATATATCACTTCCGTTAAGTTAACCGATTAAATAGGTCAATATCTGGTCCCTCCTCCCCTAATACTAAGTATGATAGATAGAAATATGAAAATAAACCCTCTCTAAACTCGATCATGTCTCTCACACCACTCCTCACTGCCCTCTCTGTTAAATTACATAAACTTAATACTACCCGTCAAAAGTGTAAATGTTCATTTCATTTTTCGTTTCACCTTTTGGAAGTGTAGTCTGATGATCCAGCGTCCTTTAAAAGGGCTATGGTGAAATAAATTATTACATGGAGCCTTAAAGTGGTCTGTTTTTCTTTAATATATATATATATATGTATATATATATATATATATATATATATATATATATATATATATATATATATATATAGAGAGAGAGAGAGAGAGATGGATATATAGATCCTGGACGGCCACTTGTCTCCCAGGGCACCAACCTTCGTTGATTTTAATTTTCACTAACAACCTGCCCACGGTATCAAGTGTCAACTTGGTATATACGCTGTTGCCACAGGCATTTACTTTGTCTAGATAGTAACTTCTATGGTAATTGTTCGGGTTAGCTCTTCGCTATGGTAACTTGATTTTCTGAATTTCAGCGCAGTACCAGACTGTCGTCGAGATCTCGTCAATCTACAGTTGAGCTGGATAGATGCAACCGTAAGTTCTATGTAAGTAATTTCTTTTCTCGCACTTGTTGAACTTCCTTCCGTCTGCATGCAACCTCAATCGCTATCTACTTTCCTCCTGATTGCTCTTCTTTTGTTCTCGCTCCTTAGTAACGATTCTGTTTCTAACTCCCACACCCAGTAACCTCATGTAGGGTGAAATCGATTAATATATATATATATATATATATATATATATATATATATATATATATATATATATATATATATATTCAATGACAACGAAAATAATATATGAATTCACAGCATTAATTCAAAAGAGGGCTCAATACCGATAGTAGAGCAATAATTATTTATTATAATTTTTTCATATAGACAAAAACAGTATATTCACTACAAAGATGCAACTTCGCTTCAGTGCATTTCAATTGCACCTCGACTGGTGAGAAGCAAACTGAAACCATTTTATTCGAGGTGCAATTGAAATGCACTGAAACGATCTTGCATCTTTGTAGTGAGCAAAATGTTTTTGTCTATATGGAAATTTATATATATATATATATATATATATATATATATATATATATATATATATATATATATATATATATGATAGAAATTGTATGGAGGATTTGATAATTATAATTAAGTAATTCATTGAGCCTGAAAGAAACCTCAGCAGAATGCACTGGACGGCCGTTTCGTCCTATATTTGGGACTCATCAGCAGTGCGCAAACACCATACCAACTGTTCCACCGGGCCACGGTGACGAAGAGATAGCAAATCAGACTCAATATAGCGCCACTCGCTCACATGGTGTAACTCAACTGAAGTTCTCTGTAACCATAGGACTGTGCCCCCCGGAGCCACGATTACTATCACCAAGCCGCTCAAACTGAAGCATTAGAAGCCGGATCAAGCAATGATATACATATGATAGAAATTGTAAAGAGGATTTGATAATTATAATTAAGTAATTCATTGAGTCTGAAATTACTTATATATATATATATATATATATATATATATATATATATATATATATATATATATATGCTAGCCACACTGAGGAGCTGTGATGCAGCGAAACAGTCTGACATCATATACGCTGCCGGGAAATCCGGTTCAGCTCTCGAGAAACAGCGGCTCCTACTGCTATTAATGCATTACTCTTCAAGTACGAATTGAGTTCTCCGAGCCACTGGCATATTTCGCATAGGAAAATGTTAAAATTTCCCTTCCTCTCTGCCGTGCGACGATAGCGTAGGACTAGGATCTCTGACTGATGTCAAATCAGTCGGGTTTCGATCCCGGCTTGAAGGAATCGGACGCCTAGCCACACTGAATAGCTGTGATACAGCGAAACAGTCTCTCTGTGGATGAATATATATATAAATATATATGGCTTCAAACGAGCCAATTGCTCCATTTATAGTTCATTCCAGTTCACGCTATGCTTAATAAAGTATTTCATGTTAATGTAATTACAGAGAATATTATATTTCAGTGTATTTTTTGAGGCGGACGTTATTTTTCGTTTTGGTTTTAGTTTTGTGTATGTCGATAAACTACATCCGGCAGCAAGGCTTCTTATAGGTAAATTGGATGTTTTAAGGAGCGTGGAACCACATCTTATTTGCTGTTGTTCCCAGATCCACCCTGTCCCGGGGTGGTAGCAACTGTTAGAGTCCCAGCAAATAGTGCAACTCCCAAACAAAAACAAGCACTATAAAAATACAATTTTATATTAAAATGGCCAATAATACATTCTTAAAACAAAGTGACAAACAATACATTTTATCTGTAGTTGAAGGCATACAATTGCGTTCAAAATGTATTTAGTTGAAGTCATAAAATTGTTCAAAATATTTAAATTTCGGCATTAAATAACCCATAGATATGTTGATATACCATGAAATGAAATCGACAAACCAACTAGTTCATGATATCAATCCATTCTACAATTTCTTTAATACAACTTTATTCCAAAATATAACTTGAATAGAACTGCACCATAAAAACAAACATATCACCGCCTCTAGTAATGCTGTCCACACAAACGTGTATATGAAAAAAAAGCTGAGTATTGTCTGCCATGTATTCAGCTGTGAAAAGAGAATAACATATATCATATTTTTTTACTTCAAATCACCCCAAAAAATTTGAATTTCGAAATGACCCATAAACTTTTGTTATGCTGTTAAACAAACAAATAAATCGATCGCTTTGGATTATTGTGATAAAGCCGTTTTTCACGGATCCTAAGGAAATTGAAAATAAATTCGGCTTTATTTGGGATTAGTCCTAAATTACAAATTGTTATAAAACCTCCATTCCTGTTTTTCCTCAGTCCTCTGAACATGTGGAGAAGTTTATCCCTACTTTCTTGTTTAAGGTTGGGTTTACAATTCCTTCTAAAGTCTTTTTCATTTTCTTTCATTCCCGGTAGCACATTGAATCTTAGTGGCATTATCTCCTTTCTTGGTGTGAATTGATTTTTAAAAAAGCGAAAAAAAGACATTATACTCAGTGAAAGTCTTTTTAGGATTTGGTTTCTGATTCCTTCTAAAGTCTTTTCCATTCTCATTCACTCTCAGTAGCCCTCCTTCCGTCTTAGTGGCATTATTGCCTTGCTTGGGGTAAATTGATAAAAAAAAATATTAACCAAAGAACTGTTTTCTTTGATCAATGATTAAAAATACTTTTGAGCGGATGAAGCCTGGCGCTACACAGTCACAAAACACTGTAACAAATAACAGAAATAACATTATTTGAGGATTTTCAATAGCGTCAACAACTAAAATAAATAGCACATGTAATTTGTCGGGGGAAATAAGGTTGTGTTGTCGTTCCACACTACTTTAAACAAAAAGTTAGGTAAGACCCCCCCCCAAAAAAAAAATCAATGTTGGAACAGAACAATAACAGTCTGCGTCTAAGAGAAACTAATTTACCTGGAAAACTACTTTAACCTTATCTCCGGCGTGGACAAGTATCTACTTTGTTCTTTCAAGAATTGAGGTTTTCAAATATCCTGATTCTCACATAATAGATTCCCCAAAAAAGACTTCAACATCTTCAAAGCTCTTGCATGGGATGCGTGGATCAAACTTCACAACATTTGCCGCCCAAACCTTTCATCCCCCAGACCTTTCAAACATTGATTGAACCAGTCCTACTGTATGGATCAGAAACTTGAAAGACGACTGTACAGAATATTGATATGTCCCGGAAAGGGATATATTTGATCGAAGTAGCTAAGGGGTTTTGGCTACTATAACCAAGCAGTACACGGCAGCAGTAATCGACTGGTACTCGTCGTAATCGCAGGTAATATGCTTAGGCAATTGGTCTAGACCAATGGCGTAGTCCAATGGCTTGATTTCCCCTGGTCTCTCTGTCAGTCTGTATTTATGACTGACATCAGCCAATCATATTCCAGTGAGGGGGAACACAGGTGTATGCATATTCCATTATATCAAATATATACAAATATACTTAGAAAATTGACTTTCGCAGACACCATAGATCGGGACTTAGGGTTGGACATTGGGGATCTGGCGATAGCAATACAAAACCCAATTGGTTAAAAAAAATATTAACCAAAGAACTCAGACCTGATCTAAACGGTCAACTGATTCGCCAAAAATACTTCAACATCTTCAAGGCTCTTGTAGGGGCTGCGTGTAACAAACTTCCTCCTTAAAAGTCTAAACCTTTCGAACACTGACTGAACCAGTCCTACTGGATGGATCTGAAACTTGGACATTATCTGTTCGTCTTGAAAGACGACTGGATGGAACGTATACAAAGCTCAAACAAAAACGATTGCAGTTTGCCGGCCACTGCTATCGAGTGGACAGGGAAATCGTCTCATCCGTACTCCTATGGCGCCCTTCTGGGAGTGTCTTCTCACCAAAATTGACATTCCCAGACATCATAGCTCAAAACTCAGCGTTGGACATTGTGGATCTGGGGATAGCAATGCAGGATCGAATATTGCGGAAAGCGATTGTCAATGGAGTTCCGACCAAGTACAGGGATGTCGAAGGATAATATTGATGTATGTTTTTATCGAAAGTATCTTTTTCAGACACAGACGAATAAACACGTTCAAAATATACCATTCAAAATCCAGCCACAGACGTGTTTATACATCAACCTTGACTCTTTTTTTCCCGCCCTTCTGAGCTTGAAACGAATGCAATTGTCAAACATACGTCTCGTAGAGGTTTTAGCCACAACTCATGTGCTTCAAGGTACCTCCCTTTTTTCGGTACTATATTAAATACAAATAAAACAATTTCTCTAAAAATGAAAGTTATTTTTTCCCCCAAAATATTTAGCGAGTAAGGGTCTAATAGAAAAAATTTATAAGTTTCAAGCGACGGTAGCATTGACTGCTCGGTCAAATTGCGAATACTGACACATGAGGAAACTGCTGTTATTACTATTGTCAAACAATTCAAGCTAGGGTAGAAAGTCTTTTAAAGCGTAACTTTCAGTAATCGAAGCCATTCTCTTGGTGTAACAGGCTTTGAAACAAAGTACGGCAGGGGAACGCACAATGATTGATGAATCGCTGAATGGGGTTTAGAGTTTCATTGAAGATTTCTCTAAGATTTGGAAAAAAAGCCGACGGTTGGATAGTTTCCCTACAAGCTGTTACAATGAATGAAGCTATTCTTAAAAAATCGGAAGAAAATAACTAAAAGATGATTTCTGTGTTTCAATAAAAAGGAATAGTTTATTTTCGTTCATCTGTCCATATCTATCTATCTATCTATCTATCTATCTATCTATCTATCTATCTATCTCTCTCTCTCTCTCTCTCTCTCTCTCTCTCTCTCTCTCTATATATATATATATATATATATATATATATATATATATATATTGATCACATCGATCACAGTTTGCTCATAATCTCGCTCTCTCTATCAATTTGTTCATAAGCTATCTATCTATCTATCTATCTATCTATCTATCTATCTATCTATCTATCTATCTCAGTTCGTTCATTTCTATCTATCTCTTTCTCTCTCTCTGTATATATATATATATATATATATATATATATATATATATATATATATATCACCAATTCTGTTCACATCTATCTATCTATCTCTGTAAATATGTGTGTGTATACACACACACACACACACACACACACACACATATATATATATATATATATATATATATAGATAGATATAGCACCAAATCTGTTCTATGTATCTATCTATCTATCTATCTATCTATCTATCTATCTCTGTCTCTCTCAATATATATATATATATATATATATATATATATATATATATGTATGTTCCATTCTGTTCATGTCTATCTATCTATCTATCTATCTATCTATCTATCTATCTATCTGTTTCTCTCTCTCTCTGTATTTATGTGTGTGTGTGTACACACACACACACATACATAGCACCAATTCTGTTCACATCTATCTATCTATATATACACACACACACACACACACACACACACACACACACACATATATATATATATATATATATATATATATATATATTCCATTCTGTTCACATCTATCTATCTATCTATCTATCTATCTATCTATCTATCTATCTATCTATCTATCTATCTATCTATCTATCTATCTATCTGTCTGTCTTTGTTCTGCCTTTAATCTCTTCCACCATCCGATGGTTATCATGCCCAACACGTAAACCATTAGTGCTATGCTGACTTCAAGTGGCTCTTCCCCATTTGCAGTCATCTCTACTTAATGCATTTATTTTTGTCACCATCGACGCAACAGCGCCCCGCAAAAGAAGATACATTTCAAAATCAAAATTTCCATTTCTACCGATTCGAGCCTGGTGCAAACTCTCGCCGTTTTTCTTTTAATCCTCTTCAGAAGGTCGCCACTCTCCACCATTTCTCTATTCTCTGTGATCTGGCCATGCGTTAGTTAGAGAAATAGTAGAGTGGTTTTTCCGTTTCTTTCTCTCGGCTTTGAAATTTTGAGTTTCAATTTTCCTAGTCTATCCTGAGATTTAACCAATTCTTAGTTCAGGAGGAGGAAACTAATTCATGGCTTTTCTGAAGGTACAAGTGCGAAAGTGAATGCAACACACTCGCCCGGCTCGCTACAGTAAGAGTAACACTTGTTCTCCTCTATAAAGATAACAACAGGAAAAGGAAGACATATATCTATAAAGCAAATACTTTATCCGAAAAACGTGTCCCTTGCGACATAAAAAAATTGTCATTATTTTTACAGCTGATTTCTAGAAAATTTGTAAATTCCTAGAAAATTTGTAAATTTCTAGAAAATTTGTAAATTTCTAGAAAATTTGTAAATTTCTAGAAAATTTATTCCTCTGGTGAAATTCACTGGTACTACATATAATAATAATAATAATAATAATAATAATAATAATAATAATAATAATAATAATAATGGACTCTCCCGTCGGTTTCAACGTATGAGGATCTGACAGCTTAGTTGATTCAATTATGAAATTTTGTGCGATAATCTTAAGTGAGCCGCTAGTGATTTACAAAGGAGGCCAAATATGGAGCAAGAGTGAGGATTACGAGATGAGATCACTGTTAGATTGGCTGACCTTTTAGATCTTGCTCTCGCTTCTTGAAGATGATTCAGACAAGCAGATTGAAAACTGCTGAGTCCACTAAAACACGTTGATCTCCATTCTACTCGCTCCAAGGCTAAGGGCTCAAGGGTGTTTTGTGGTATATTGACTGCTGACAAGTTGCTTTTCAGCTTGTCTTTGTATCTTAGCCATGGACGTCCTACATTCCTGTAGCCCTGATCTAACTGGCTGTACATTAGGATCTTGGGTATCCTGTCATCAGACATTCTCAAGACATGACCCGTAACTGAGACGGTATGAGAAAAGTCTCGATTCTTCTAATATTACACCTGTTAAACAGATCTACATTAGGGGCCTTATCTTGAAGGTTAACTCCACAGATTGCACGCAGACAGCTTTTATGGAAAACATCTAGCTGGCGTTTATATATATATATATGTATATGTGTAATTTGGCAGCAACTTTTCTTTCAAACATGTAGTGTTGAATGTTAAAGACAACATAGTCTTACATATTTTCTTTTGAATTTTCTCATATTCTCTAATGAGACTTTTTATTTGAAAATAGTTCCGAAATATGTATTTTCCATACGATGACCTAGCGCTTTCGAACATCATTGTTCATCTTCAGGGTCAATATTTTATATGTATATATATATATATATATATATATATATATATGTGTGTGTATAAACATGAAAATAATAAACAAAAATTAAAAATCCTTGAAGCTATATAAATAAAACAGTTGAAACCTAACCTGAATAAAATAAACTATGAAATCTCCACAAATATTCTTAAATGCCTATAATTTATAGCAGAAGCCATTGGTTAATACCAATGGCTTCCCATACTTAATACTTCTCGTTTTCACTCTCGCGTGGTCATGTGTGACGTCACGAGCTACGGCGCGTTTTTCGCTTCCTTGGCTTTTAAATAAGGTTTTGTCGTTACTTTGAGCTTATTCAAACAGCAACAGCGGGCCATTATTGTGGTTTCGTATATGTGTTGTTTGATTTATTAAAATTGTCATCTTTGATAATGGCTTATGTAAGCCGAAAGCTTAGATTGGATTCAAACGTGTCAATATGGTGTTTTCCTTTCGTCTTTCAACGATAATGTGATTAAGCTTATCAGACAATACGAAAGGAATTTACTTAAAATAAATAGACAAAACTTGTCTATATTATTTAATGAAACATCATTAATATATATATATATATATATATATATATATATATATATATATATATATATATATATATTATATACTAGCAGCATGGCCCGGCGTCGCCCGTGCTTGATTCAAAAATCGTACGACTCATACAGCAATCGCTATCACTTGACTTAAAATATTTTTGCCCATCCTTGCCTTGAAAGGAGTGCCCTTTGCCGTGCTGATGTTGCTACATGCCTTACTTCGTGCTAAACAAAATGAACACAAAACGATCAGCTTTAAAAAAGGACTCGTAACTGGAAAAACCGAATGAAAAAAGAATGTTAACAACAAATATTTTTTCACACCCAACCCAGTTCTGCAGAATCAGAATCAATGTTGAGTTTAAGCAAGCGAATGAGCCAATTGGAGTAAAGTGCCATGCAGATTAAAATTTTTCCCACTTCTGACGAATGCAGCTATCGATTTTTTTTTGCATGCTAGCATGCTAGTTAACATTCGTGACAATCAGCTGTTGGCTCTCACGCTGGCCAACAGAATCTTCCTGCCTATTCGTGGCAGCCAGCTATAGGCTCTCATCCTGGCCAGTAGAAAATGGCCGCAAACTACATGAAAACTGCCGTAGAAGCATGAAAAAATCGATTATTTCCACTATCGATGGGAGTTGGGAAATGCAAAGTCGGTCTTGGCTTTTTCGCAAACTTGGAGCATGTGCATGTAAATTTTGGTGCAAATCCGTCGAGAATTCCGGCCGTGCATTCGTTGCACACACACACACACACACACACACACACACACACACACACACACACACACACACACACACACACACACATCCTGCCTTTTATAGATAGAGATTTAAACTTTAATCAATCTGATTTGAAACAAATAATATTTACCTTTTTTTCGTAATGGCCGTTTGTAGGAGAGACTTTGTAAATTACAATAATAGTAACGCCCTCGAACAATACTCGGTCAGACGCCCCCAATTCCCATACATATTTCTTCCCGTCACCTGTTCTATTTCAAGATGACGTCGACTTTGCTTGCTCTCTGTGCTCGATCCATGTTCAAACCAAAGTGTCGGCAGCGTCATTTTATTCCTATATGAAATTTTAATTTAAAATATCCAAGAAATACATTTTTTTATCACAGATGTATGTGATTTTATGAGGCACTGATAGCGCTATTGGCACATTCACACCACTATAGTTAAGTAATATATTTCTATGGTGGTTATTTCTGTAAAAATTAATTGACGAATATAACGTGAGCGCCTTTTCGATATAATTTTTAACTACCCAGTATTATTTTTAACCGTTTTTTTTATGTGGATGAGTCTATTATTGTCATCTTTCCCACTTATATATTGCATACAGACGTTTATAAGGTTCCGTGTGTATTTAAATGGGTTTTAATGGAGTTATGGCATATATATATATATATATATATATATATATATATATATATATATATATATATCATTAATGACGATTGACAAGGTATTTTTTACTTGCGTTCGTATAAGTGTTTTCTATTCTGAACATAAAACATTGCCTTCAATATAGAAACATATAAAAAAATATACACATGCCGTTAAGAAAACAAAAAAAAACATCCTCGATAATGGCTAACAGAATAGCCGAAAACGCTAGGATATACATAAGATTTGAAAAATTTCTACATACTTTATGTCCAGAAAAGAAAAGACTTATACGAACATAAATAAATTAAATTAAAAAAAAAGGTTAATCGCAGCATCTTTTAATATATATATATATATATATATATATATATATATATATATATATATATATATATATATATATATATAGGTAACAATCCGTTGGTATATAATCCATGTGAATCCTATTAATACAATATAAAATATTAAAACTGATTCAAAAATAAAGTTTCAATGTTTGATATATTATATTATATTTCATACAATAGCAATAAAGATTACATATAGGTGATGATCATTATCATCTTGTAAATTCTTTCTTTCCTCTGTCTGGCCATTTTATTTCAATAATTTATCATCCTTGAAAATGGTTTGAAAATCCTTGTAAATTATCTCAATTTACGAAGTGATAATGATCATTACTTATATGTAATCTTAATTCTTATTGTATAATATATATATGCTAGATTTGGCTGACTCAACCTGTCGGGCGGAAATGGCTAAGTGGTAGAACCTCTGATTGACAGCAAATCGATTGGGTTTCGATCAGGCCTTCAGGCATTCGTTTGTCTAGTCGCACTTAGGAGCTGCGAAACAGTACTGTCTGCGAATGATATATATATATATAATTCCTTTTTTTATTAAAA
>OZ038501.1:80667448-80702448 GCA_964036315.1 Acanthosepion esculentum
TTCTTTTTCTTTCTTTCTTTCTTTCTTTCTTTCTTTCTTTCTGTCTGTCTTTCTTTCTTTCTTTCTGTCTGTCTTTCTTTCTTTTATTTATTTTTTCTTTCATACTTTCTTTCATATTATCGATTTTCTTTCTTTCTTCTACCATTTTCTTTATCTTTCGTTTTTTACTTCAGATCGTAGAGCTTTTTCTATTACAGTTTTATTTCCCCTCTATTCTTGTTAACCTCTGAATTATTCGATGTCATTCCATCATTAGGTTTCATCTTTTTGTTTCTCTTTTTCGATTCCAAGCAAATAACTGGACCGTTTAGCAAGAGCTTTTTCGCATCAATCAATCAAATAAATGTCTTCATCAAGTAGAGTCCATCTTCGACATATTCTATTCCCGCCCAAACGGATTTGTATTTTCGGCCAAAATTTCAATAATTCAGCGACAATAATTTTTTTTCGAAGGGTTTTCCTAGTAAACTGTCTCCTTTTCCCGTGTATTTTTAATATTTTGAGTAATGAGTGCTTTAATAAGAAAGACATTATCGTCTTGGCACTGAGTTTTACATTGACAATGATTCAAGCAAACATTTTGCTTAGATAAATTTCTTTTGTAACAGAAAAGCAGTCAGAAATGGGATTTATGTATGACAGATTTAATCTGTAACTTATACTGTTAAATAATCAATTTGCAGGAAATATCGTATAGTCGATTGGCTACCAAATTCAATAAATTTATGGCGCAAAATGGATGCGGTGCAGAGAGAAAATTATTTACGCATATATGTTGTCTAGATCTATTGTATATAAAATACAGTTGTGGCACAAGGCTGGAAATTGGGTGGGGATGGGCTGTGGCTGGTCATCACTTACTATCTTATACCAAGCTAATCAGATTCACGACCCATTCACTCATTACAATTTGCACATCCACCAAAAGAACTTATCCATCATCATTCAATCCTCCATACACCACAATACCGTATATACCTCAGGGGACTTACAAAAACACCCTATTACATAAAAATTAACGATTATAAAATTCTATATACAAAAATATGTGGATGCTACGTAATGAGGGGGGGATAAACCCCCCAAAAAACTGAAATATCAAAAGAAATACACAAAATAAAAGGCTAACTGATGTCAGTTGGGCCCGTCAAACCCTCAAAAGAATTCATAGAGGCCGCTGTATTCTGTCTTTAGAAAAAAATCAAGATCCTCTCTCACTAAGGGAGAGGGAAAGGATACAATAAATACGGCCATGGGGAAAGAAGAAGGCTGATCCAGTCGAAATGAAAAAAAAGGGGCCAAAAACACACTAGCGAGGTTGGGAATCTTGATTTGGATCATAACCAAACTAGAATCCGGAAATAGGCCGGGAACGAAAAAAAAGGCTCTATCCTAACCAGGGGATAGTTCCACACGAAACCACCCCGATGTGACTTAGGTGAACTTAAAAAAGAAAATCAAGGCTAGTTCTGTTCACGCGAACCAGGCTCACCAAAGTCACCCACCTTTCGCTAAAATCTGTCGAAACGAATCGCTTTCTATCAGTTCTAATCTTCATCTTGATCAGATGCTCAAAAATAGGGTAGATGTCAGTATCATAGCGAAATGTGTTGGCACAGGAACGCTACATTTCAGTTTTCTTATTAAAGACCACAAACAAAATAAGTGCCTCCTTATTGATATGGCAGTCCCTGCAGACTGCAATGTGTCTTTGAAGATATTCGAAAAACTGTCAAAATACAAGGACCTTGAAATAGAAATCTCAAAAATGTGGCACATGGGAACATCAACAATCCCTGTTGTAGTTGGAGCCTTAGGATTGGTTGGAAAAGATTCCAGTAGACTAATTGAAGGGATCCCTGGAAGTCCATGCCTCAAAGAGATACAAAGTACAGTCCACACTTTACGAAGGGCTTTATCTATGTAATTATTTTTTTTTTTGCAGTGGAAAGTGTCATGATGCCATTTCTAACCTTAGGTCCCTGGGCGGGACCCGGAAAGAAATGTGTAAACGGCAGATATCAAAGGAAATAAAAACAATAATAATGATCTGGTTTTGGAATTGTTATCAAAAGAAACAAACAAATATGTGGATCAAATTCATGACACCGCTAAAATATAGGAATTGCCAAAAGACATATTCATGGGTACTTCATGTGGCGTAGATTTCTTTCCATACATCGAACACATTTACATTTTCCCGGAGTGAATGGTACCACATCTTTTTGCAACTTCTCATATAAAAAATTGTCTCTTAATGTCTCCGCTTGAGACTTGGCGGAAACTCTTACTACACAAAGCAAAGGCAAATCAACAACAACAACAACAACAACAACAATAATAATAATAATAATAATAATAATAATAATAATAATAATAATTGACATGGCAGTTTGTAATTGCTTTCTTATTGACGTGGCAGTCTCTGCAGACTGCAATGTATCTTTGAAGATCTTCAAAAAACTATCAAAATACAAGGACCTTGAAATGGAAATCTCAAAGATGTGGCAGATGAGGACATCAATAATTCCAGATTGTATTTGGAGCCCTCTGACTGATTGGAAAATGTTCCGATAGACTCATTGAAGGGATGCTTCGCAGTCCATGCCTTAAAGAAATACAAAAATTCTACACACAACTACAGCTCATATCTATGGAAAATGTTTGTGAGTTAAGCTTTTGTATTTTTTTCACAAAAAATAATCAGTGGAAAATATGAAACCATTTCTGACCATAGGTCTCTGGTTGGGACCCGGGAAAAATGTGTATACAACAGATATCTAAGGAAATATAATAATAATAATAATAATAATAATAATAATAATAAGAAGAAGAAGAAGAAGAAGAAGAAGAAGAAGAAGAAGAAGAAGGAGGAGAAGGAAGAAGAAGAAGAAGAAGAAGGAGGAGGAGAAGAAGAAGAAGAAGAAGAAGAAGGAGGAGGAGGAGAAGAAGAAGAAGAAGAAGAAGAAGAAGAAGAAGAAGAAGAAGAAGAAGAAGAAGAAAAATAAGAAGGAGGAGGAGGAGGAGGAGAAGAAGAAGAAGAAGAAGAAGGAGGAGGAGAAGAAGAAGAAGAAGAAGGAGGAGGAGGAGGAAGAAGAAGAAGAAAGAGGAGACGAAGGAAAAGAAGGAGGAGGAGGAGAATAGGAGAAGAAGAAGAAGAAGAAGAAGAAAGAGGAAGAGAGGGCGAAGAAGAAGAAGAAGGAGGGGGATAAGAAGAAGAAGAAGAAGAAGAAGAAGAAGAAGAAGAAGAAGAAGAAGAAGAAGAAGAAGAAGAAGAAGAAGAAGGAGGAGGAGGAAGAGAGGACGAAGAAGAAGAAGGAGGAGGGGGAGGATAAGAAGTAGAAGAAGATGAAGAAAACTCAGAAGAAGAAGAAGAAGAAGAAGAAGAAGAAGAAGAAGAAGAAGAAGAAGAAGAAGAAGAAGAAGAAGAAGAAGAAATGGAAAAAAATAAGAATTTATATTAAATACCTGCTGGTAACTTTAACTACAACCCTCTCCATTTATCTATCCATCTGTATACTTGTGTGTGTGTGTTTCATTGTCTGTGCTGAGATAATTTATCCACGCGGAATCTACACGTCACATGTCATTAAATTGTCCGTAGCTCATACAGGCTCTCTCTCACGTCACAATCCGGTTTCATAATCTAATAATATTTCTGTTTGTTAAGATGTTATATTTTATTCTATTCTTTGAAGCAGTTTTGGAAAAAAAAAAATGAAGTTTTAATCGTATTTTGGTTATCTGAAAAGTGAAAATCACCTTATTATGATATTAACAATCCAATTACCTTTATTATGAAGAACATAAAAAAATGTATCCTTCTTTTTCATTTCTGGGACAATTATATATATATATATATATATATATATATATATATATATAGATAGATAGATAGATAATATTAGTGTTAAATATACACATACATATTCAATCATATATCTAAAATATGTAAATATATATACATACATAAATACACATACATGTATAAAAATAATTCCAAGAGGATAGAATCCAGGTAGAACTCAATGTCCAGGACAGAGTAAGGATATAATAAAAAGTCTAAAACACTAATATTCCATGGTCATTTTCTCCCACATATATATATATATATATATATATATATATATATATATATATATATATATATATATATTTTAAACATGTTGTGTTGAATGTTAAAGACAACATCGTCGTGCATATGTTGTCTTTAACATTCAACACAATATGTTTAAAAGAAAAGTTGCTGCCAAATTACACACACACACACACACACACATACACATATGAAGAAATATAGTCCTAAAGTGTGCTATATTTATGGGATAAATTGCTCAATATCAGAGATAGAGTGTGTGTAAATATAAAAGTGAACATAGAAGTCAACACTTAGAGGCGACAGTCTGTTTCATGCTAGATGCAATCGTCAGGCAACACTGACGATTGCATCTAGCATGAAACAGACTGTCGCCTCTAAGTGTTGACTTCTATGTTCACTTTTATATATATATATATATATATATATATATATATATATATATATATATATATATATATATATATATATATATATATATATAAATTTTAGATATACATTTTAGATACCAGAACAATCTTAGGAAAATTAATGACAAAGGGAAAAAAAGATTTTGGGTGACGCGGTTCGTCCATGAGGACTTCATCGGATTAAAGTGTTGTTTACAATGATGCGACTACGCATGCGCACGAAGGAGAGGGGGAGCTATAATTTTACATTTTTACATTTGAAATTAAAAAATTACTTTTTTTTTATAATTTGTGGTTTTATAATAATTTTTGCTTCTTTTTATATGTGAAACGCGTCACACAAAAAATAAAACATTTTGTCTTTAACGTTCACTCTAAACGGAGCGTCTATTCAAATACGAGTATCCACTGATAACGTTTGAAGTGATGTAAAAAAAATCTGTCA
Source organism: Acanthosepion esculentum (assembly GCA_964036315.1). Classification (NCBI taxonomy): domain Eukaryota; kingdom Metazoa; phylum Mollusca; class Cephalopoda; order Sepiida; family Sepiidae; genus Acanthosepion; species Acanthosepion esculentum. The sequence continues at coordinate 80,672,400 of OZ038501.1, forward strand.
GGTTAATAAAAAAAAATCCATTCTAATAAAGTTGGTTTATGTTTGAATACGAAACTACGTGCAGATATGAAAGCATAAGTTTGGCTCTCTTCGTGGCCAAAGCGGTATGGGCGCACCGGGCTAAACTGTGGCTCTCCCTACCTTGAGGGATGCACGTTCGATTCCTGCCGAAGAGCGCAAATTATTCTTTAATTAGAAATTAAATCCAGCAAGGATTGGCTATCAACCTTAGATTCTGAGACTGCCTTTTATCTCTCTCTCCCCATCTAGCTTCTCGTCTGCAGTCTCTCTCTTACAGACGCGCCGTCACCTCTCTCTGTCTCTTTTACAAATACTTCCATGGTAATTGCTCCAATGAGCTGCTATCGCTGGTTCCCAGGCTCCATGAATTCAAGCGTCCTACGAGGCTGGCATCCCGTTCCCACCCTTTCACTGTTGAAACTGTTAAATGTAGACGTCTCTTCTACTCCAATAGCTTCATATCTCGCAACTCACGCCTGTGGAACTCCCTTCCTTATTCCTGTTTCCCTGACAACTATAATCTCCAACTATTCAAATGTAAAGTCAATCGACTTCTCCTGTTGACTTGATCTATCCACTATCCTTCTCCACATCCTTTCCTCTATCACTACTATCTGCTCTTGGTCCAAATCCTCTGTAACCCTTGCTGGTGGCTTCCAGCTTTGCCTGGGGTGAAAAGCTTAAAACACACACACACACACACACACACACACACACACACACATATATATATATATATATATATATATATATATATATATATATATATTCAAATTGCTAGCAAACATAAAATTAATTTATTCGGTGATTTTAAAAAATTAAATTACTATCAAACATAAAAATCTCTTTTTTTACATAAATTGCTAAAAATTACCACTCCTCCTCTCTTCGTAATACCTAATTTTCAGCTTCTTTCTCTTTACTTCCCCCTTCTTTCTTTCTTTTTTCTCTACTCCCCCTTCCCTTTCAATATATCACTTACGTTAAGTTAACCAATTAAATAGGTCAATGTCTGGTCCCCCCTCCCCTAATACTAAGTATGATAGATAGAAATAGTAAAATAAACCCTCTCTAAACTCGATCATGTCTCTCACACTACTCCTCACTGCCCTCTCTGTTAAATTACATAAACTTAATACTACCCGTCAAAAGTGTAAATGTTCATCTCATTTTTCTTTTCACCTTTTGGAAGTGTAGTCTGATGATCCAGCGTCCTTTAAAAGGGCTTTGGTGAAATAAATTATTACATGGAGCCTTAAAGTGGTCTGTTTTTCTTTAAATTATTAGCTTTGAATTTACATTGAGTTCTCAGGATTTCATCCTCCTTGGGTCTACCTATACGGATTACCAAATTAACTTATTAACTTAAAAAATAAATAAATCTTAGTGACCTAGGTACTACCTATATATGTTTCACTACATGCGATCATCACTTCACCCTGATGATCCTATGTGACGAAACCTAGGTAGGTAGTATCTGGCTCATTAGGATTTATTTATTTTACTTTTGCTCTACTTAGTGTATTGAGCACTCTTCGTTTTAACTTATTACTCGCTGTTTTTTTTTTCATTTGTACCAGAGATTTAAGATTTAAGGTACTGGACGATTTCTTTCGCACTTTTCGGAGGTTTCTGGTGCTATCTTCTTCTTTTCCATTTTCCCTCGGATGTCAATTTATTTAAAAAAAAAACCTGTAAATTTGTTAAGTAATAAATTCTGTTGAGTAATAAAATATGTTAAGTAATAAAGTCTGTTAAGTAATAAAGTCTGTTAATATCTTTGCCTTCAATTGTTTTGATCTTACAGTAAACATCAAGAAAAACAGAAACAGAGTCCAAACACCATCTTACCAGATTTTGATATTACCATCTATGATACATTTCTAGAACACGTAGAGCATTTTCAGTATCTAGGCAGCCTTTTATCAAACAAGTGCACCGAAACCCAACAGTCAAAGCATCGAATCATTAAACACTGACTTTGGTGGTCAGGACATGTAGCAGGAATGGAAGAGTCAAGGTTTTCACGCTAAGTCTTATTCAGTAATCTCACATCAGGTAAAAGACCATGGGGATGTCTTCTACGAAGATACGAGGACCAACTCAAAACAATATTGAAAGTCACTAGAGCCTAAATGGTTTAAAACACAAGCAGAAGAGCGTACCAACTGGCGATGTTCCATCACCATTGGAATCAAAAAATTCGAGGCCACCAGAAGAGAAAAGGAAGAAGTCAGACGACAAGAGAGGAAATCGACATCGATCTTCTTGGTTAAGATAATGGAGTGGTTTCCCGTTGCCTCCTCTACAGATTTTTTTCCTCTTTATTATCTGTGAATTGTCATACATTCTTGGGAAAGGTAGTGAAGTCTTATTCAGGGAGCTCAACATACACATACATATATATATATATGTATAAAAAATAATTCCAAGAGGATAGAATCCAGGTAGAACTCAATGTCCAGGACAGAGTAAGGATATAATAAAAAGACTTAAACACTAATATTCCATGGTCATTTTCTCCCATATATATATATATATATATATATATATATATATATATATATATATATATATATATGAAGACCGCGGCGTTGCCTTCTTCGAAGATACAAAACCAATTCAAAATAACACTGAAAGCAACTGGACTTGAGTCTAAATCGTTTGAAACACAAGCACCAGAGCGTACCAATTGACGACGTTCCATTACCACCGGAACCAAAAACTTGGAAGCCACCAGAAGAGAAAAGGAAGAAGTTAAACAACAAGAGAAGAAGTTTCGACAAAATCGTCCACGTCTCTCACCACCATTACTCCGCAATCAATGCCATCGGTTCTTCCATGCAAGAATCGGTCTACTTAGTCATCAATACCATCATCATAATGGAAGCGATCAGAAAGGAAGGAATTGAATTCTTTGGTACGAAATAAAGCCGACGACGATTTTTATTGGATACTCGTATTTGAGTAGACGATCTGTTTATTTATTAAACAGTATATTTATTTATTTCCGTCTACAGGTCTAAATATTCGAAAATTCTTATTAAAGACAAATAAGCGTTCTCCTGCAGAACTGGAACTTACTCCCCCACCCCCGGGCAGGGAAAACCGTCGTTAGATCCGACGTGCTTTAGCCCACTCAGCCACGAAGTGCGTCGTTGATTGAGCAAGGTGGAATAGTGTCTTGAAACTCAAATTTTCCCTAACTCTTATATATCTGCTCAGTTTCGAATCCTAACTTAAACAAACCAATTTCAAAAGAAAGGAATGGATTTTTATTTATTATCTGACAGATTTTATTACTGTAACGTTATTTTAGTGGATACCCATATCTGGTGCTTCGTTTATTTTATAAACAGTTTATTTATTTATTTTCGTCTATTCGCTGGAATATTCGAGAAATTTTATTAAAAAAAATATACGCTCGCCGGTAGGATTCGAACCTGCATACCCCTGGATAGGAGAAACCGTTGTTCTCCCACAAACTGTAACTAAGATCTGATTAACATAGATACAATAAAAAACTTCAGATTGACAATGTGTGTGTTTGCCATTGAGGGTTATTTAAAGCCAGCAATTATATTTACAGATTGTAGGATTGTTTTTGAGATAATAAGGATTTTGTGATACAAGTTTGACTAATTAACCCATAGCTGGGGAGAGAAGAGGTGGATGCATACCTTTCTTCAGGGTATTTGCGTGCAAGTGAATATAACGAACCCGACTGGAAATGGAACTCAGCTCTAGGCTCTTCTCCAATGACACTTTGCTTAACAATTCCTAGTCATTATCCAATACGCCACCCTCCCATCCAAACTTACAGTACCTGGTATTCCCAAGCGGTTACCCATCGAGGTACTGACCAGGCTCGATGTTGCTTAACGGTGATCATAAGCGAACCGTTATTTTAATATGATATGATTGTAAGCTCCAACAATATATATATATATATATATATATATATATATATATATATATATATATATATATATATATATATATATATATATATATATATATATATATATTGACCACTGATATTAATATCTATCTATCTATCTATCTATCTATCTATCTATCTATCTATATATATATATATATATATATATATATATATATATATATATATGTGTGTGTGTGTGTGTGTATTTAGGCAGCAATCCTTCTTTCATGCACATTTCATTAAAAACGACTGACAAGGTGCTTTTATTTAGTTTTTTATATAATTTCTCGTGCGATCTAATAAAGTTTTTCTTTTCAGAGGATAAATTATATAAAAACAGTCCGAATGTTCTTTTTATCCGAGCGCTTTCGGCTATACATTTAGCCATTTTCAATGATTATATTTCAACTGTTAGAATTAGAAATAGAAATAGTTTTTTATATGTATGTTTTATAAAGTGATTCATTTTTTTTTGTTTCAAAACACGGTCAAGATATTATGTCCATGTTCAAAGTTAATATTATTAAGTGTTGGTTTGTTTGTTTTTATTAGTAAGGCTTCCATTATTTTTAGCCTTTTTTTGCAAGTGGATGATGCTATTATATTAGTGTTGTCGACAAGTATATTCCGAATAGTGTCCGGTAGGTCCCCATGAATATTTAAATGAGTTCTAATTGAGCTATTGTCAGAAAGGTGTAGAGTTAATCTGCGTGTTAAACAATTTGTAGTGTGGCCTATATAATTATTTACGAAAGTTTATTCTTGAGGAATACAATTCCTTAATGGGCATTTGAATTCGTAAATAATATTTGCTCTATTTAATTTTGTTCTAGGAGGTGAATTATTATATTATTATGAATATATATATATATATATAATATCCCAATTGTATTTGTCGATTGATTTGTAGCCTCCGTATATTTTAATATCAACAATAAAAGGAATATACTTGTCAGTACCTTTGGACTATATTCTATGGAATTTAAAAGATTTTGTGTTTGTATACTATATAGAAAATTTGAAATGCCAACAGCATTACAAATAATATTTTTGTTAAGTTGAGATCTTTATTCTTGTTAACACGTTTGATTAACTTTCCAAATATCCCGTAGGCAGCTCCAATTCTGTGTTCCACATCCTTTTCTGTGGTGGGCGCGTGTTCATATGTAAATAATTAAGAAGCAAAATAAAAAAAAAATACTAAGGACCGTTTATTCTTTATATGGTGACAGTAATGAAACAAAGTTCTTAATGTCTATTGCGTATATGCGCTTTCCTTTTGGTATAAGCATTGTATTAATGGTCGAGCTCAAGGTAGCCTTGCGTCGAGTTGGAACAACCAAAGGGTATATTTTGACTTATTTCACGGGTGTTTGTTTTTGGAAACCACGTGCAAAAGACATTGAGTTGGAAGCCGAAAGAAAGAGTTAGTCCTCAGAGGACCGGGGTACCTAACGTGTCCCTGCGTGTCCGTCACTTATAGCAAGTGGGTGGGAGAATGAGGAAATGTTTGTCTTTCTCTAGCTTTCAACAGCATCACCTAACGGCGATTTACGAATCCAAGTGGGGTCATCGTTTTTCCGGTTCCTTTTAATTTTAGCATAAAGGTAAAATGTATTTCGTTTTTCATTTTTTTTTGTTATTCATTAATTTATTTTATTTATATATTTTTTATTTTTATTATTTATTTTGTTAATTTCTATTTATTTTTATTTTATTTATTTTTATTTTATTTATTTTTTATTTTTTTAAATCTTTATTTTTATATTATTTTCTTGTTCGATTTTATTTCATTTTTCCACAATACTAGGGAACTGTTAAAAACTTTTCGAAGAAGGTGGGACTTGAATTTGAAAAGAGTCGTTTTGAAAGAAACAATTCATTTTAATTATCAAAAAGGATTATTCAGGTTTTTAAATGATAAACACATTTAGCGGAAATCATTTCAACTGTTGCCGATACAGAAAATGTATTTGTTTATTCAACACTCTTCTGTTTACACCTTGACCTATCAATGTATCTATTTTTATCTATCTAATCATTTGTCTTATTTTCTCACTCTAAATCTCTGTTAAATTATCTATCTATCTATCTATCTATCTATCTATCTATCTATCTATCTATCTATCTATGTGAGTATCTTCATTTTCTTTCTATCTATCTATCTATCTATCTATCTATCTATCTATCTATGTGAATATGTTCATTCTCTATCTATCTATCTATCTATCTATCTCATTCTATTCATTACCTATGTATCTATATATCTATCTACCTATCTAACTATCTATCTCATTCTGTTCATTATCTATCTATCTATCTATCTATCTATCTATCTATCTATCTATCTATCTATGTGATTCTGTTCATTATCTATCTATCTATCTATCTATCTATCTTTCTATGTGAATATGTTCATTCTCTATCTATCTATCTATCTATCTATCTATCTATCTATGTGAATATGTTCATTCTCTATCTATCTATCTATCTATCTATCTATCTATCTATTTATGTGAATATGCTCATTATCTATCTATCTATCTATCTATCTATCTATCTATCTATCGATGTGAATATGTTCATTCTCTATCTATCTATCTATCTATCTATCTATCTATCTATGTGAATATGCTCATTATCTATCTATCTATCTATCTATCTATCTATCTATCTATCTATCTATGTGAATATGTTAATTCTCTATCTATCTATCTATCTATCTATCTATCTATCTATCTATCTATCTATCTATCTATCTATCTATCTATGTGAATATGTTCATCATCTATCTATCTATCTATCTATCTAAATACGCTCATTCTCTATCTATCTATCTATCTATCTATCTATCTATCTATCTATCTATCTATCTATCTATGTGAATATGCTCATTATCTATCTATCTATCTATCTATCTATCTATCGATCTCATTCTGTGTGTACCTGCCTTAATCTCTCCATAATTGCCACCTTGCCTGTCTCTTGCCCGGTTTTTAATGTATTGATTAAAAACATTTTCTCATTTATCTAAATCTCTTACCCTTTCTCTCCTTTTCTACACCCGCCCCTCTTTATCCTCTTTATCTATTCTCCGATGTCAATACAAATTTATTCACCGTGGCTTCATACCAAAACAAATCTTTTCATTTCCTCCACCCTCTCGTCGCGCGACACACCAATCACCTTGCCCAACTTAAAGGATTCCTTTCACGACAAAATATGGAAAAAAAAAATGATGAAATAAGTGTTTGCGAATTCCGGACGATCGATTCTGAATGACGATACTGATTCTAAAAACCGTAATTCAAAACGATCTTCCCTTGCCTCGGGTCCCACCATCTCTCCGGCACTCATGCGTACGTAATTCAAGATTACGTAATCATTTTGCAGAGGATGTGTGATTGGCGTAACGGTTATTGACCTAAAGTGGAATCAGGCAAGCCGAGATCAGATTCCTGTCGTTCACTTCTCATTAATGCTCTTGACAATGTAGTCCTGGGTATGTCGATAAACTACATCCGGCAGTAAGGTTTCTGATCGGCAGAATAGAGGTTTTGAGGAGCGTGGAACAACGTTTTAATTGCTGATCTCACCTGGGGTGGTAGCACCAGTTAGTTTCCCAGCTATGACCAAATATTGAACCCCACCAAAAAAAAAATTCTGAAAATATAAAATATATATACATATTTATAGTAAAAGCACCAGAAATAAAGGGTGTTCTAATAACTTAGACCGATCTTAAATATGGATTAAGTTTAAGCGTCAAGTGATTTTTTCTTTTTCTTTCAAATTTGCCGGACATTTGGGCGATATTACTTTTCACACATAATTGCCATGACTTAAATAACATGATCCAATAGAGAAATAAATAAATTTTCACCAATAACACTGATTTGTTTACTACTGACTTCATTAAACACCCTTATATATAATCCCTCTTAATGAAACACCTTTACATATTTATAGTGAAATGATCAACAATACATTTTATCTGTAGTTGAAGGCATACAATTGTCTTCAAAACATATTTAATTGAAGCCATCAAGTTGTGTTCAAACTATTCAGATTTTGGTATTAAATAATCTCTCGATTTTGATGTGTCACTAAACAAAATTAACCAAACAATCATAATATTAATCCATATCATATGCTACAATTACTTAAAGGAATCAAACTATATTCTAAAATATAATTTCAACAAAACTATAACATAAAACACGCATATCTCCGCCTCTAGTAATTATGTCCACACTAGCATGTATATGTACAAAAACTGTGAAAAACTGTGAAATCTACCATGTATTCAACTGTGAAAGCAGAATAACATATCTCATATTCTTATTACTTCAAAGCTCCTAAGAAAATTAAATGTCGGCATTAAATAATCCATAACGAGTTGATATGTCGTTAAACAAATCAAATTAAATCAAGTCTTACCCTGTTATTTAACTAATAAGAGCCGATAGATTTGCCTATTTTCCGGTTGACACTCCCCGCCTCGGTCTTTTGAACAGGGCTAGAGGTTTAACCCTTGTTTCCTGTTTAAGGATTGGGTTTCCGGTCTGTTGAAGTCTTTTCATTCTATTTCACTCCAAGTAGCTTCTTGCGTCTTAGTGGCATTATCGCCTTCATCGGGATGAATATTTTAAAAACAAGTAACTGGATGACGACGGGTTCATGTCTTTACATTTTTATAGTAAAAATACCAGCAATTCATGGTTATATAAAAAATTAACAGGAATATCTATTTATACTAAAATGATCAACAATACATTTCATCTGTAGTTGAAGCCATAACATTGTGTTCAAAATATTCAAATTTCGGCATTAAATAACTCCTAGAGTTGATGTGTCGCTAAACAAAATCAACCAAACAATCGTGACATCAATCCTACACATGGTAGCACCTGTTAGGCTCCCAGCCATGGGCAAATAGTGAAACCCCAAGCAAAAACAAAACATTATAAAAGTATACAATTATATATTTATAGTAAAATTACCAGTAATACTTTTATCAGTAGACGAAAGAATGCAACTGCTTTCAAAATATTTAGATTTCGGCATTAAATTAGGTGTTGATATGCTGCTAAACTATCAACCAAACAACTAACACGAAAGAACTATTTAATGACATTAATCCATATAATATCCTACTATTTCTTAAATAGTTATGGTAATTTATCGACGCACGCATGGGCTCTCCCAGCTATAAATAGGAGCAGGTATTGCCTTTTGGAGAGGACAGTTTCCAGAAGGCAGCTCTGACAGTCGGACCGAACATTCTTGCTGTAACACTCGTTTGTATATGTTTGTATTACTGTTTCTGTTAATATATTTAACTCACTACCTCTCTTTGTGTCTTTATTTCTGGTCCTAACAAAGCCACAACAAACCTATAGAAGTTGATATGCTCTAAACAAAATCAACCAAACAACACGAAAGAACTCTTTCATGACATTAATCCATATAATATCCTACAGTTCCTTAAAGAAATCAAACTGTATTCCGAAATATAAGGTCAACAAAACTACAACATAAAACACCGACATCACCGCCTCTAGTAATTATGGCCACACAAGCATGAGGAACTACATCCGACAGAAAGGCCTCTGATTGGGTCATTGGAGGTTTTGAGGAGTGGTGGGACCACCCCTTAATAGCTATTGTTTCCAGGTTCATCCTGACCCACGGTGGTAGCACCTGTTAGGGTCCCCGCTATGGGCAAATAGTGGACCCCCAAACAAAAACAAAACTCATTGAGAGTATAAAAATATATATTCTTGGAGTAATAATACTAGTAATTCCTAGTTATAGCAAAAATACCATTAATACATTTTATACTAAAATTATCAGCAATAAATACTTATAGTAAAATTACCAAAAATACATATACTAAAATTATCAACAATACATATTTATAGAAAAACTAGCGGGGATACCCGGCGTTTCTCGGAAGATCTCTGAATTTATAGCTTATTATTGACAGTTTAGTTATATTTTTCAGCCATCTTATGAAAAATAAGTGTTTATTCAATCTTTAAAAAATAAACTTCGCGGTTTTTTGGTTTGTTGCAAAATAACTAAATTTAGGAAAATACCACACTACAAATACCAAGCTCGGTAGGTGGGGGGCTTAGGGGGCTGAGCATCCCTATATTTTAATTCAAAAATACACTTGAAGTTAAATAAAATATAGTTAACTACGTAAAACAAATATTTAACACGACTAATGTTGACCGTAACTCATCTGTCCTAATTTTTAAAAATTTTTATTTTCAAATACAAATATTAGTTGAAATGTAAACATAATCGATTGCCAAAACTAAATTCTCAATGTACTTGCTTCTACTTTCTTTCAAAATACTAATTAAATTAATTTACAGAAAAATGTTTGTTTCTTTAATGTAATGTTTAAAAGTAAAACTTTATCTAATTAAAAAATTTTTTTAATTCCCCTCCAAAATAAAGAGTAAATAATTATTTTTCGAAGAAGTAAGCTCGCTATAGTTTTTGCTTTAAAAATGATTAAATTAAATATGTTTAAATATATCTTAATTTAAGTTTATTTACTTTATTTAGATGTCTTTAAGTAAATAAAGTTTTATACGTATATTTATTTTGTCGCAGCTATTGCATTTTTTTAAAGTTTTAGCCGGACACACATACTCGAATATTTGAATAAATAAATATTAACCTTTTTTCAAATAATTGTATTTAATTTTCTTCTTTTAAATTTACTTTGTTGTTTTAATATTCATTTTTTTTTTAAATTTACGTTTATATTTACTATAGATGTGAAAATAAAGCGAATAGAAATTATAAAAATACATACATGTATAGCTGTCTAAAAGTATCAGCAGAATTAAAAAGTAAAAACGAACGGTAATTATAATCAGGAATAAGAATTATTACCGTTCGCTTTTACTTTTTAATTCTGAGAATTTCGAATGCATTATTATGCACTTTAATTTTAAGATATCTTTGAAAATAAAAATCATATTATGATAAGTTTTTTTTGCAAAACTCTGGCTTGGGTGATCATGAGTCTGTATATATATTTGTGTTATCGTGATTATTGTAGTTTTTTCTTTTAGCCGGACACACACAAACACATATACCTTTATATATGTATAGATTTCTAACAGTACATATTTATAGTAAAATTATCAACAATTCCTATTTATAGTAAAAATACCAATAATACATGTCTATAGTAAAATGACCAACTGTACATTTTTAAAGCAAAATGATCAGCAATAAATTTTATAGTAGAATTACTAACAATACATGTTTATAGCAAAATGACCAACAATGCATTTTATTTGTACTTGAAGTCATACAATTGCGTTCAAAATGTTTAGATTTCGGTATTAAATAACCCATAGAGGTGTTGATATGCAGCTAACCAAAATCAATCAAACCACCAAGCTTGAAAAATGTATGAGTCCATCTCCTATTCTCACATGATATAGATTAAAATATCAGCCATCGTGTCTCGTTTTAAAAGAAGGACTGTTTCTTCCGAATTCAAAAACGTGGAGATGGCAGTGGAAAACGCTCCAAATTTTCTTAAGAATCTGACAAATCACAGATAATAAAGAAAAGAGTCTGTCTATATTTCTGAGATGAGGTATTATGTACAGTATTTACGTTAGTCGGACTATTGTCCTCATCTTTGTCGCCATATTTGCCACAACGTTTCGGCCGTTGTACGCTCCGGCCTTCTTCAGGTGGCTGGAATTTCGAACTGAACCCTTTATTTCGATCACTGGGGTAGACTGTTCTAGTTCCACGTGCCATGTTTGATGGATATCAGTTATCTCCTGCTAATTTTCCCTCTGAAAGTTCTCCACTGCCTTAACCGGGTATTGAACACACACTCTTTGGGTCCTGTCACTGGATCTAACCAACGCCTTTATCCACTGTGCCATGTGTCCTTGAGGACAAATATGGCGACAAAGATGAGGACAATAGTCCGACTAATGTAAATACTGTAAATAAAGAAAAGATTGAAGTATTGTCACTTACTGCAGATAAGACACGATTCTTTGCTCGTAAATTCTGTTCCAGCTCCACTCACGGCATACTAGGATTATCTTTGCCTAACTTTCCCCTTAGAACGGGTTTTCTACTGGGTGATATGCACATAACTACGAATATGGTTTCCACTCTTGTATCCAAACAAGATCCCCACCAGCCATGCGGTCTTGACGGTGTCCCTGAAATTATCCTAAGGAAATGTGCCCCTGAACTGGCACCCGTACTCTCCAACCTCTACAACAAATAACTTGCTGGATCTTGCTTTCCATCTTGTAGGAAATCCTCTTCTGTAGTTCCTGTTTTTAAATCTCAGCATTATAGATAGCAGGAGAAGGGGGCGCTTGTTCCCAAAGATTCCGAACCTGCAGTTAGGGGGGGTAGGGTCTGTGTTAGACAGTTGTCGCGGGGACTGGTGAACATTTGTTGTCCATGTTCTATATACATATATATATGTGTTAGCGCTCCCTACGTAATGCTGACTTTGTGTCGCATCTCTGCTTTAGTTTGGGGCCCGGGTAAAAATAAACATGTTTGGTACATTTGGTACTTGAGAAAGGAGTTCTCGGTATGACAGTCCAAAGAGCAGTGAAAAAAAACAATTGAAAATGAAATCGTACGTGAAACGTGTGAGGCACCTTGTTACTCCAGGACAGAAAGGTAGAGCGTTAGAGAGGGAGAAGATCATCTTGAATAAATTGGAAAATGATTCTGGAATAATATATATATATATATGAACTTAATTTCAATCCTTCATAAGCTCCCGATCCTTAGCTATGATTAATTAGTTTGAGCATGTCATTTTCAGTTATGATCAATTCAATCACGATTGTCCTGTTAAACTTGGGGAGTAATTATACATTCTTATTGCTCAAAGTAGAGTCCACTTGTGTTATTAAAATCTCGGAGAATAGCAGTAAGATATCTTTAATCATTTCTAAGATACCACGGTTACACCCTTTATATATATATATATATATATATATATATATTAATGTGTTTACTAATTCATTATAGTGAGACAGTGTATGTATTGAGGGGGAATATATACACACATATATATACGCATGCTGACAGGAACACACGAAAATGAAAATAGAACTAAGAACACACAGGGGTCACTAAAACATTAAAAGATAAGATACCGACAACTAATTCATCACTTCTCAAACCAACCTTAATTGTTTTATGACCCTTCGCGCAGAACTCTTCACTGCCATTTCAAGAAATACATTCGGATTACTAACACAAAAACAGAATGTCTCGTATCGAGAATATTTAACATTGAAAAACATAAAGGAAAAAAATTAATTATTTTTAATAATATGTGGAAATCTCCACCCTTTACCTGAAGACGGTCGCGAGACCAGAAACACGTGTTGTAAAATTATGAAAAATAAAGAATAATATTTTTTTTAAAATCCACATTACAACCCAAAAAGTTTGCGGTACTTCTCTTCTTTTTAATATACACACTTTTCTCTCGTTGGAACCATTATAACCTCTTCATTATATATATATATATATATATATATATATATATATATATATATATATATATATATATGTGTGTATATATATACATACACACAAATATATATATATATATATATATATATATATATATATATATATATATATATATATATATATAGCAAGGTTTGGTAAAATAATTTAGACATATCATTCGCAGATTAATTTTTGGTAAATTTAAACATTTATTAAGAAAAATACAAAAATATACTGAATTTGAAAGGATCACAAAGAAAACTAATGATATATCTAGATTATTTAACCAAACCTGTTTGTTTGAAAATATGCTGCGTAAATATACACAGTTTATTTATATATATATATATATATATATATATATATATATATATATATATATATATATATATATATATATATATATATATATATATATTAAAGGGATTTAAATATGCGTGTGTACGCTTGTTTGTGTAGATGTAATGGAACAACAGTGGCTATATAGAATGATGTACCGAATTTTATCGCAGACCTGTAATATTTGATGAGAAAAAACATCTTTGTATCCAGTCTAAAGGAAGAAATTTGTTATTGGACATTTCAAAATCAATTTATGTCATTTTTTTTTTATTTTGTTCTATTATTTTTGTGTCCATGAAATGTTCTCCGGTAAAATAAAATAACAAATACACACACACACACACACACACACACATATATATATATATATATATATATATATATATATATATATATCCACAAAATTCTGTAGGTCTTTTGTGAGTTACAATAAGAGAAAAAAATATTTTCTTTTCCGGACTTCTAAGAATTTGTAAAAGACATTATTTTTTTCAAGGGTCTAATCTTTTCATTAAATCGTGCGAAGAAATACGAAATACGAAACGAATAAATAAACAAAGAAGCAACAACAAAAACAGATTTGAGGAAACTACAACAAAAACGAATGAAGATGACAAAAAATATGAATTAATGAATGAAAACATTAATGAAAATATTACCACGAGGTAAATAAGTAATTACTTTCTTATATTTTCATCCTCGCATATATATATATATGTGTGTGTTTGTGTATATGTGTGTGTGTGCGTGTACGTGTATGTGTGTGCGCGCGCGTGTGTGTATGTGTTTGTATGTATGTGCACGCGCGTATGTGTATACATGTACTAATATAATTGCGGAACAAATGGCGGATAAAATGGCGAATACTCTTAGTAGCTCTTTTAATTGCATTGGTTAAATATTCTGCTTGTGTAATCTGTGTGCACGTGCGTGTGTGTGTGTGTGTGTAGGTATGTGTATTGGTGCACGCGTGTGTAGGTGTGTGTATTGGTGTACGCGTGTGTGTCTCTGTGTGTCTGTGTCTCTGTGTTTATATGTCCTAGTATAATGGCGAAGAAAATGGCGAATACTCTTAGTAACTCTTTTAATTGCATTGGTTATATATTCAGCTTGTGTAATCTGTGTGCGTGTGTGCCTAGATGTGTGTATTAGTGTGCGCGTGTGTGTCTGCGTCTGTGTGTGTATATGGACTAGTATAATGGCGGAGAAAATGGCAAATAAGTTTAGTAACTCTTAATTGCATTGGTTATATATTCTGCTTGTGTAATTTTATTTCTAAAACTAACTCGATTGACACTTGTAAGAAAGACTTCTTTTTTAAATCGTTAATACGAATAATACTCAAAGAAATTCTAACGTTACTTTTATTGTCAAAAAATGGTGGACTTATTTTGGTAATTTTGCAATGGAATCCGTTCAAAAATGGTCTCTTTTAGTTAACGTCATTGTTGCATGTAAAATAAAGAAATGCTTCTGTTTAAACCATCTTATCTTATAGAACAGTCTATCCCAGTGATCGAAATAAAGGGTTCAGTTCGACATTCCAACCACCTGAAGAAGGCCGGGGCGTACAACGGCCAAAACGTTGTAATAAATATGGCGACAAAGATGAGGACTATAGTCCGAATAATGTAAATAGTGTACATAATACCTCATCTCAGAAATATAGACAGATACTGAAGGGCCGATACGTTGTAATAAATATGGCGACAAAGATGAGGACAATAGTCCGAATAATGTAAATAGAGTACATAATACCTCAACTCAGAAATATAGACAGATACTGAAGGGCCGAAACGTTGTAATAAATATGGCGACTAAGATGGGGACAATAGTCCGAATAATGTAAATAGTGTACGTAATACCTCATCTCAGAAATATAGACAGATAGTTTAGCAGCCTATTATTTTTTATTATTTTTTTAAAGAATTGTATTTTCCTCATTTTGACCTTTGAGGTCAGATGGTAGACAAAACAAAGGTCGTCCTTTTTGATTGGTTAAAACTAACGGGATAATGTTAGAGTTAGAAAGTGCTTCCGGTGGGTCAAGGTTTTACACATCGAAGAGATCAGACGTATTTATTTTGTGTCTCGGGAAACTTTCTCCCCAGTGGGGGGTGGGGGTGAGAAAGCGACCCCACTAGCTAGTTAAAAACATACATGTCGATGAGTTAATAAAATAGATGAGTTTAAAATTCCCTTTATTGATGTCTATCATTTTACCTCCGAACAAACCAACTAGCGATCACGCGGCCAGAAGGTGACAGACGGAGGAGAATATAACTTTATTATGGAATCCAGACCGTCAAGCCAAAGACCTCAGCAAATGAGCCTGGGGTATAAAACATGTCTTCTTTGTAAGAAATCAGTTTGTAGATCAGGTTTCTTTGATGTAGTTTTGTAAAGAGAGTTTTATTGCTAGTGGCATTTAAAAAAATGTATTGCTGGTATTTTTATTATAAAAAAAAACTATTTTTATACTTTCATAGTGTTTTGAACCCAGTTTGGGAGTTCACTATTTGTCCATAGCTGGGATTCTAACATGTGCTAAGACCCCAGGTCAGGGTGGACCTGGGGCAACAGCAATTTGGTGGTTGAACACTCCTGAAAACCTTCAATCTCCCAACCAGCGGCCTTGCTGCCGGATGTAGTTTATCGTCATACCCAGAACGGATGACCGTTTTGGAATACCAATTACTGTAATCTTGAATGTGCAGGTGGTGTAATCGATAATAATTCGGAATTGTTAATCGGAGAGCCAAGTTCCATTTCCCATTGGGTTCGTTATATTCACTTACGAGCAAATACCTTTGGGTAAGGCATGAATCCACCTCTTCTACCTCTAGCTATAGGTTAATTAGTAAGACTTGTATCACTAAATCATTATTATCTAAAAAAATCTTACAATCTCCAAATATATTATGAGCTTAAATCACCTGCAATGGGTTGATAACCCGTAAAATCACAACCATAAAAAACAAAACAAACAGAACAGACCTTCGTAAGTAGGAGCCGCCATGTCATGTATACAGCATTGTCATTCCCTTCGTATACCTTTGGTAAAGAGAAAATTCTAAAACTGTTATTTGTAGAACAAACTCCCGTGAGGATGCTTTCTCGACCACTACAAATCTTAACCTTTGCAAATTTGAAATCAACCAAGATCTATCCTCTATATTCTTATAATATGCACTTCTTACTTTCTCCTCTCTTATGCCTTTACAACAAGTTAACCTTTTACTTTGAGTGGCTCTTGAGCCTTTTATTTGTATCGTGTGATCTTGAGTGGTTCTTGGTGTGGTTTTCAGCATATCCATTAAAAAAAGGGATGCTTCATTATTGCTAAAAAAAAAAGGCCCAACTACATGTTACCTTTGGAGATTAAAGACTTTTTAAATGCTACAAGTCCTTCGTATTTAAGATAAGAAAAATGGTCCAAACCTCTAACGAAGACAAACTTTAAAAATCACACTTCACGAGCATCTATCAACAACATGACGTTAATATAAGGGCCTCTTGTACACACTCATATCTGTTTCGAAGCCGAGTCCCTATATCCGTTATTTCTTGTCAATGTAGTTTTCCCGAAGAAAGACTAATGAACGAATAAATAAAAAACAAACCAACAAATAAATTTATATTAGTAAACCGCAGTGTACGTGTGTCTGTCCGTCCGTCTGTTTTTCGATCTCGGCGAATCAACCTGAAGTAACAGGTAGTAGCTACTGTAGTTACATGCAATTAAAAATTAAATAAATAACTTATTTAAATTTAAATATTGAACAGAATGATGCATAATTTTTTTATTAAAGGTTTAACTTTGATTTCGCTTTTGGTCTCAATTGCCATTCATTTCGCCTAATTAAACCGTAACTACAACTTAAGCGGGGCACGGTACGTTGCTCATGTGTTTTTTCTTCTTTTTCTAGCACGAGTACTGTGACGTTATTGGAAATATTACATAGTTCCCTAATGTCTTTTAAGAATGACTTTATGTAAAGGGATCATAAAGAAAGGTGATTTAAAAAGAAAATAAAAAATTGCGCGCAAAATAAATGAAAAAAAATTACGGAGATCGGTTGCGTATACGAAGAAAGATTATGCCGAATTAACATAAAATAATTTTATTATTTCTAAATTCTTATAAATTTACGTACGTAGGACGCTGAAGGTAAAAGACTGACGGCCCATAAGACCTCCGCAGGAGCTAACCGAAAGTTCGCCTGAAGGGTATCTTCTTGGCTAGTAAATAAAAAAAAAAAACGGTTGTGATTCATGTAAGATTTATTGGTAGAATTGTGTCTCGTGTTTTCTGCGACGAACCTTTTCATGCCCCTCCAATTCAGATAAGAAAATCGCTCTCTCTTATAATAAATAACAAGCATTAAGGGGAATAAAACCCTGCAAAAACGAACTGTAAAAAGATAAACGGTTAAGGCAATCTATTCATCATAAATCAAAAGAAATGAAACTACCACGACTGGAATGTTCTTTAATTTCTATAAAATAGCTTTTTGAAACGATATATATATATATATATATATATAAATATATATATATATATATATGTGTGTGTGTGTGTGGGTGTGTGTGTATGTGTGTGTGTGTGTGTGTGTGTGTGTGTGTGTGTGTGTGGGTGGGTGTGTGTGTATGTGTGTGTGTGTGTGTGTATGTGTGTGTGTGTGTGTGTGTGTGTGTGTGTGTGTGTGTGTGTGGGTGTGTGTGTATGTGTGTGTGTGTGTGGGTGTGTGTGTGTAGGCAGCGATCCTTCTTTCATGCACATTTCATTGAATACGACAGACAAGGTGCTTTTATTTAGTTTTTTTATACAATTTCTCATACCATCTAATAATTTTTTTCTGTTCGGGTGATAAATTATATAAAAACTGTCCGAATGTTCTTTTTATCCGAGCGCTTTCGGCTATACATTTAGCCATTTTCAAGGATTAAATATTTTAACTGTTAAATAAGAAATAGTTTGTTGTATGTATGTTTTATAAAAATGTTTTCATTTTTCAAAACGCGGTCATGATATTGTGTCCATGTTCAAAGTTAATATTATTAAGTGTTGTTGTTTTTGTTTTTATTAATAAGGCTTCCATTATTTTTAGCCTTTTTTTTGGATGTAGATGATGCTATTATATTAGTGTTGTCAACAAGTATGTTACGAATAGTGTCCGGTAGGTCCCCATGAATATTTAATCAATCAAAATTCATAAATAATTATATAGGCCACACTACAACATGTTTGACACGCAGACTCACTCTATACCTTTCTGACCATAGCTCAATTAGATCTCATTTAAATATTCATAAAAAACATTTTATAAAACATACATACAACAAACTATTTCTTATTTAACAGTTAAAATATTTAATCCTTGAAAATGGCTAAATGTATAGCCGAAAGCGCTCGGATAGTTTTTATATAATTTATCATCCAAAAAGAAAAAAAATATTAGATCGAGAAATTGTATAAAAAACTAAATAAAAACATCTTGTCTGTCGTATTCAATGAAATGTTCATATATATATATATATATATATATATATATATATATATATATATATATATATATATATATATATATATATATGTATATGTGTGTGTGTGTGTGTGTGTGTTTGACATATCTTTATTCAAGCATGTTTGGTTAAATAGCTTAGACGTAGTATGTTTATATATTATTAATATTAATCCTGTCAAATTCACTGAATGAACGGGAGATGGAGTAATTTATAATTTGAAATAATATAGAGATTTATTGTAAATTAATACAATTATAGCACAAGGCATTCATGATCCTATTCATTCGTTACAATTTCCTCATTCACCATAAAAACTCGTCTGTCGTCAATCAATCCTCCATACACCATAATACCACATCCTCTCGCTGGGTGGGGGTTACTAAAAACATCCCAATGACATGATAAAAATATTATTTGAAATAATATATAAAGAAAAATTTGTTTTAAAATTTAAAATTACCAGCGTCATAAATGAAGGCACATATCGCACGCAAAGTTTCTCCACTTTTTCATACAACTTTTCTACATAATTGTTCTTGGTATAAATGAATTTATATATCACTATCTCATATATATATATATATATATATATATATATATATATATATATATATATATACAAACATACACACACGCACACACACACACACACACACACACATATATATATATATATATAAATATATGTATATATATATATATATATATATATATATATATATATATTTTTAACATGTTGTGTTGAATGTCAAAGACAACATAGTCCTGAATATTTTCTTTTGAATTTTCTCATATTTTCTAATGAGACTTTTTATTTGAAAATTATATTGAAATAAATATTGTCCGTAAGATAACCGAGTACTTTCGAACATCATTATTCATCTTCAGGGTCAAAATATTTTTGTCTTATATATATGTAGAGTCAAATTTTTAAAAACATTTGCAAATTGTCTTGTAGCGGAATCATGTTGCTACATTTTATTTTTTTAACAAACTAAATAAACGTTACAAAATCATTTTAATTTCAAAAGACGCGATGATGCTATCACGTGCATGGCGAAGATCTTTAATCATGTTAAGGCGTGAAAAAGATTTTTTATTATACAAGCCAAAAGATCGAAGAATACGTTATGAAATTTAAAAAGATCAAAGGAAATGGCTATGTGGTGTATCTAATTATGAAGAAATATATTATAAACATTGTAGGATGTTTCCAGAAATATTGTAATCTATACGATTAATAAGAGGTCTTTTGCTTTTAATATGTAATGCTTCTAAGATTTGAAGGCATCTAATGTCTGTATGTTTATCTATAATTTTAGTATTATCTATAAGTATTTTACGAATATCAGATTGCAGAAGGGAAACAGTATCTGACATAATATGCTGCCAAATTACACACACACACACACACACACACACACACACACACACACACACACACACACACACACACATATATATATATATATATATATCCTTGTGCATATTAATTGAGACAAATCGAATAATTCCGTAATTATTAACTTTTTATTCGTATTTTTCCAGTGAAACATGACCCAGTGCACATGTTAGTACTTCGTATGTCCATTCCACGAAGTCGTTCCTTGACGATTGACCACCGATTCTCGACTGGATTTAAATAAGGAGAGCCTCCGGGCCAGTCTATAGTACTTTGATTTGCTCACTTGGTAAGGCTTGCCAGTGTTAGAATTTTCGTACGCTGCTTGGAGGAAAGTCCATCGCAGACAAGGGACATAGGAAAACTAATCGACAGTCAAGATAATATCCTTGTGCATATTAATTGAGATATATATATATATATATATATATATCCTTGTGCATATTAATTGATATATATATATATATATATATATATATATATATATATATATATATATATATATATATATATATATATATATATATATATATATATATAGAAATTGTTTGAATCTGGTTTGCTACCTCTTCGTCACCGAGGCCCGTTGGAACAGTTGGTATGACGTTTGCTTGATAACTTAACTGTCAGGGTTTCAATTCTCGGTAGTGGATGCGCACGGCTGATGAGTCCCAAATATAGGACGAAACGGCTGTCCAGTGCTTTCTGCATTCTGTTGAGGTTTCTTTCAGACTCAATGGACTACTTAATTATATACATATATATATATATATATATATATATATATATATATATATATATATATATATATGTATGTATGTATGCGGTAGTTTTTCGGTATATGAGAGTCAAGCAGCTCCGTTCTTAGAACCAACATCCAGACCCCGCATATTTTATTTGATTATAGTGCTGAAGTCTTGTGCAGAACCAACCACACCGTTCTGGAAAGCCGAATATAAAGAATTGGCGCACAGTATGCAAATGACACTCCGAATTCAGAGTTATCCTCTCAGGCCTGTTGCAATCCAAAACTATGGAACCCAGTCACTCTTGCTATTTACCCATAGTTGGGGTGCCTGAAGATATATATATATATATATATATATATATATATATATATATATATATATATATATATATATATATATATATATATATATATATAATACACTATAATCCTCCACATGTAAAAAAAGCAAAAAAAAATAATGGAAGAATTATTAATAAAAAAAACCCCGACAATCAACAACATCAACTATGAACATGGCCACAAAGTGCTGACCGTGTTCGGAAAATAAGAACATTCCTATAACTCTATATACATAATTCAATTTATATATATATTGTCATCGACACCTTAGACTGTTTCGCTGTTTCTCAGCTCATCAGTGTGGCTAGACGTCCGGTTGCTTCTAGCTAGGATCGAAACCCGACTGAATTGGCGTCAGTCGGAACTTCTACCATTAAGCCGTCGGCTCACGGTAGGGTTGAAGGTGAATTTTAGCGTGTTTATTTTTAGATTTAGATAAACACACAGTGACTGACAGTGACTCAATTCTGCCGAAGAGTCATGCTATATTAGCTTAAATAGTCACTGTTTACAAACTCACACCTCAGACCAAAGAGCTCAACCAAAATTAATTTTTCAGGAGCCAATATTTTTGTATTGCATAACGTTAACATATTGTTAACATATATATATATATATATATATATATATATATATATATATATATATATATATATATATATATATTGTATAACTTTTAATACTTATCGATGTCGAGTCTGATTATTATATTGTTTTCACAATCACTTATTGATCATAATTTATTGGAAAAATTTTCGTAATTCAGAGTCGACATCGATAAAAATTGAATGTTATTTTAATTAATTCAATAAGTATTTACTCGTAGATATACTATTCATTATGATATACGTTAAATTATGTAATTTTAGGTATATTAATTGCTAGCAATAATAGTTGCTGTTATTTTATTATATAAATACATGTGTGTGTATATACGTGTGTGTGTGTATATATATGTGTGTATGTATGTATGTGTATATATGCTTCTTGTATATGTGTTGATTTCGTGTGTGTTTGTGTATGCGTATGTCTTATGATAAAAACACTATTTGTTTTAATCCATTCACCCCATGTAAGGTGATAATGCCACTAAGACGCAAGAGTCTACTGGGTTTGGGGGAAAATTAGAATACTTTAGGTGGAAGCCTAATCCTAAACAGGAAACAGGGGATAAACCGCTACTCCTGTTCAAAAGGCTAGGGAGGAGTGTGAACCGGACGATAGATTAAAAATGTTAATTAATCAGCATAAACTTCCTTGTTCATGCACTTAATCCAATAGGGCGAATATTATAAAATGAAGATGTCAAAATAATTCAGGTAATACACGTCTCAGGCTATGTTAACTTACTGATTCGACTTTGCTTTTAGATTTTTCTGTGACCCCCCCCCCACACACACACACCAAAAAAAAAATACTGACGCGTGTCAAGTATGGAGGCCAACAAGTGTCATAAATACTGCGTTGGTTACAGCAATTCATGGAATGATGTCAGTTGTTCATCGCAAGGACTTCAGAAGTGTCTGTAAGGCCAGCTCACCCATACACACCCTGTACTCACAAGATATTGCCTTATTTGCTTTCACACCACCCTTACCAATCTGGTAGCGGTGTCGTAGATTCACACGCATGTTATTCTTCAGGAGAGAGAGAGAGAGAGAGAGAGAGAGAGAGAGAGAGAGAGAGAGAGAGAGAGAGAGAGAGAGGGGGGAGAGAGGGAGAAGAAGAGAGAGGGGGAGGGGGAGAGAGGGAGAGAGAGGGGGAGAGAGAGGCTAAGAAGAAAGGGAAACGGTGTGAATTTCTATCTGGAAGAATTTGATGTGCGAGGAGATAATGACACGACACACAGACAGACAGGCCGATCCGAAGACAATACACCCCACCCCATCCCCATTGGTAGCTGTCCATTCCCAACCAACCCACGTTGATCTGACAGTCGGAGTAGCTGTCTTTAAAGCAGGCTGAGAGTAGGCGTCTTCACCGTCCAATACCTTACCGGCGTTTGTTGGATGAGGCTCATTATTTTTGCAGTGACCCTATAAAAGATTCATTCAACACGAGAATTCCATGTTGCTTCAGTTAAAACTGGAGATAGAATTGTAGGGGGGCTGGAGAGGGCGGAAGGTGGAGAGCTGTTGAGGAGTGGAGAATATGGAATGGAGAGCATGGAGTCCGCGGAGAGTCGAGTGATGGTTATGAGCGAAGAGGAGGGCACAAAGAAAATTGGAAAATAAAAAAAACTATTCGGGAAGGGGGCTAACCACGAAATCCAATAAAAATCACTGTCAATTTCTTTATGTTTTTGGTTATTATTATTATTATTATTATTATTATTATTATTATTATTATTATTATTATTATTATTTTCTTTCATTTCCTTCCGGGTCCCAACCACAGACCTAAGGTCAGAAATAGCTTCACGATTTTTTCGACCCGATCATAAAACAAAAATCAAAACAAGACAAAAAAAAAAAAAACCTAACCTCTTCGTAATATTTTTTTGTAATTTCTTTAAGGAATGGGATAACAGGAATCCCTTCAATGAGTTTATCGGAATCTACTACAAGTGAAATTATTGATATATTCATGGGTTACATTTTTTCTTTTTTTTTTAGATTTCCACTTCAATATCCTTGTATTTTGATAGTTTTTTTTTAAAGATCTTCAAAGATACATCACAGTCTGCAGGGACTGCCATGTCAATAAAAAAAATAAATTACATTCTCTTTTGTGGGTTTTGTTCACGATGTCTGGGTGATAAGCTTTGATTTTTATGTCTGTGCGTATTGTAAAGTCCCATAAAATTGTTACAGGTCCTATCTATTCAACCTGAACTCGGTGATGTTCATACCATTTTCTCACAGTTTCCGTCTCGTAAATGTTGCATATTTTCCAGTGTAGACATTGGCCAACTCTATCATAAAGAGTTTTATATTCAATGGGTGCTAACACTGTGCAATCTGATACAAGATTTCTGGATATTTATTACAGAGTCTTCATTTCGGGTAAACAATTTTTCAGTAATGTGTGCTTGGTAATTTCTAGTTAGTAAGCATTGGTCCTGTGCAGCGATATTTACTTGACCCCCAACCCACGAAGGAAAGATGTGACACAAGGCCGAGTTTCACGTGGGTATTCCGAGCCCGTAGGCTCGGCCAAAAAATACCCGTATAAACTGTAAAAACAGAATCGGGTTGGTCAAACTCCCCGAACGAGACTTTGCTCTTCGGCGGAGCCTCGTCTGGGTTCCGCTCTGCTGAGGCAGAGAGTTCGACCGTCTTGCTGGAACAGGTCGTTGCAAGCCAATTGTTCCTGCGCAGCAAAATTAAAACCTTCGGCTTCAGCTTTTAACGTTGCACTATGTAATCACTGATAGGTACTGGGTTTATCTACATCAGCTTGTTTCGTACGGGCAGATGTTGACAAACATTATTATTATTATTTGTGAATGTGATGTTTCCTGCTTTGTATCCTGTAGAGCCGAGTCCAGACTATGGTCTTTACGCCCTATAAAATAATTGCCATTTAATTGATATCACTTTTCTTAGTATATGGAATGTTCCTAGTAAACTGATCTTCTGGGCAACTTCTATGTTGATATTACCTGAGACACTGTTAGCAAAACTGTCCATTCCATTTCTCACGAGGCCCAGTGCTCCGATTACTATTGGTACAGTCTCAGTCTTCATTCCCCACATGCTGTTAATATCGATCTCCAAGTCCTTGTCGTCCTGGGTATGACGTTAAACTGCATCCGAGTCCTGGGTAAGACGATAAACTACATCCAACAGCAAGGCCTCTGATCAGGAGGTTTTGAGGAGCGTGGAACCACTTCTTAATTGCTGGTGTTCCCAGGTTCACCCTGACCCGGGGTGGTAGCACGTGTTAGGGTCCCAGCTATGGGAAAATAGTGAAATCCCAAGGTGTGTCCACGTCCTGGGTATGACGATAAACTACATCCACGTCTTGGGTATGACGATAATCTACGTCCAACCAAAAGGCCGTCGATCCGATCAATCGTCTGGTCATGTCATGCCCCATCACATCTAACCCATCCCAAAACAACTACAACTTACAATTAACTTTCCCTCCCAAACCCTACACTAAATATACTAACACCTTACCCCTAAAATGTGATGGGAAACAATGATGTTGCCAGCTATACGTTTTTGAAACAATGATGTTGCCAGGGATACATTTTTTTGAAACAATGATGTTGCCAGCTATACGTTTTTGAAACAATGATGTTGCCAGCTATACGTTTTTGAAACAATGATGTTGCCAGCTATACGTTTTTGAAACAATGATGTTGCCAGCTATACGTTTTTGAAACAATGATGTTGTCAGCTATACGTTTTTGAAACAATGATGTTACCAGCTATACGTTTTTGAAACAATGATGTTGCCAGCTATACGTTTTTGAAACAATGATGTTACCAGCTATACGTTTTTGAGACAATGATGTTGCCAGCTATACGTTTTTGAAACAATGATGTTGCCAGCTATGCGTTTTTGATATATTTAGTAAATACTGGATCTGGCATTAAATAATCCATAGTGGTTGATATGCCATAAAACCCCAAACAAGCAAAGGTCCTTGTATTTAGACAATTTCTCGATAATTTTCATGGAGGTGTTTTTCTCAGATGGTACTGCTATGTTAATAAGCATACGCTTCCTGAATTTCTTGTCTTTTATGATAATATCAGGTCTGTCGGCTTTTATTTCCCTGTCAATTTGAATTGGCATGTCCCTGAGGATAGTTACATCTTTATTTTGCATATCTTCCCGTGTTGTTATTGTTGTTGCTGTTATTATTATTATTATTATTATTATTTCCTTTGATATCTGCCGTTTACACATTTCTTTCCGGCTCTCGCCCAGGGACCTAAGGTTAGAAATGGTATCATGACACTTTCCACTGAAAAAAAAATTACATAGGTAAAGCCCTTCGTAAAGTGTGTCAGAATAATTTTTTGTATCTCTTCAATTAGTCTACTGGAATCTTTTCCAACCAATCCTAAGGCTCCAACTACAACAGGGATTGTTGATGTTCCCATGAGCCACATTTTTGAGATTTCTATTTCCTTCTATTTTGACAGCTTTTCGAATATCTTCAAAGATACATTGCAGTCTGCAGGGACTGCCATATCAATAAGGAGGCATTTTCTTTGTTTGTGGTCTCTAATAAAAATGTCTGGATTTGATTGTTCTTTCAGTGTGTATTGTGTAGTCCCATAGAATTGTAACAGGTCCTATCTCCGTAACCGGGTCTGGGTGGTGTTCATACCAGTTTCTTTCAGTTTCCTTCCCGTAGAAGTTGCAAATTTTCCAGTGCAGATATTGGCCCACTCTGTCATGCCGGTTTTTATATTATTCAGTGGGTGCCAATAACGTGCAACCTGATACAAGATGATTAATGGTTTTTGGATATTTATTACAGAATCTGCATTTTGGGCTAACACAGTATTTTAGTCTATGTGCTTGATAATTTGTAGTTAACAAGCATTGGTCCTGTGCAGCAAGGATAAAACCTTCAGTTTCAGCTTTCAACCCTGCACTACGTAGCCACTGATGGATGCGGTTTTTGTCTACGTCAGCTTGTTTGGTACGGGCAGAGTATTGGCAGTGGAGCGGTTTATCTTGCCATTGTTTCTGTATCTGGTCGGTTGCATCTGTCTTTGCTTTCTTTTTTAAGTATTTTGCAGCTTCAGCCGGTGTACCGTGCTGTACTTGTATTTCTGCGCCCATTTGAAATTATTATTATTATTATTAATATTATTATTATTATTATTATTTATTTAATTTTTTTCATTCTATTCTTATAATTTTTTTATCAGTTCGATTTATTTTGTTCCGCATTTTTTGTTCTAGTTCCACGTGCCATGTTTAATGGATGTCAGTTATCAGTTATCTCCTGTTAATTCCCCTCTCCAAGTTCTCCACTGCCTTAGCCAGGTATTGAACTCACAACTCTTTGGGTCCTGTCACTGGATCTAACCAACGTCTTTATCCACTGTGGCTTGTGTCCTTGAGGACATAAATTTCTGGAGCTTATAAATTTGATGTCTTCAGCAAACATTTTTTTACCAGTGCTCATACTACACTGCAATTTTTGCTGTTATTGCATTTTTTTTTTACCAGAGCTCATTGCATATTATTGCATTTCTCTGGCATTCCTTATTATTGGTTCACCTAGAACTGTTTACCCCAGCTTGCGAAATAAAGGGTTCAGTTCGACATTCCAACCACCTGAAGAGGGCCGGAGTGTACATCGGCTGAAACGCTGTGATAAATATGGCAACAAAGATGAGGACAATAGTCAGAATAATCTAAATATTGTACATAATACCCCATCTCAGAAATATCGACAGATACTGAAGGAACTGTATCAAATAAAAGCAAATCACATCACTTTAATACTACCAATAGCAGCAACAACTAAAATGGATAGCACATGTAACTCGAAGAGAAAATAATGACATAATCAAGATGTTGACATTCCACACTACTTCAAATAAAAGGTTAGGAAGGAAACCCCCAACAATTCTGGAAATAGCTATAAAAGTTACTGAACTTGAGAAACCTCACTTCTTAAAAAAATGTGTTTTAAGAGAAAATTTTTTCAACAGAACTCAGTACTAGCTGCTCGTTCAATGAATGCCAAATATTTCCTTATTGGGAAAAGGCTAATATTCCACTTACCATTACCCTACGACCACAAAGGGTTCATTGTGATCGTAATATCAGGTGCCTAGCCATAGAGTAATTATTAACAAGGCGATTCTGATTAGATATTAAAATTGATTAGTGAGTTAGATCCTCACTGTTGCGTCAATAAAAAGAAATAATTCGACAGTGAATAACACATTGAATGTTGGCATGTCGTAAAATGACCCAAGTTAACAGACAAAGCCAAAGTAAAAGAGATGAGGTGCTTATGAAACAGCAGCAGTAGTAGAGGTAGTGAGGTTGCTAGCGGCAGACGCGATCACGCAAACACAGAACTTTGTTTGAACCACTACCTCACTTTGCGTCCATTATCATGACAAAACCGACCAGCCCGTAACTAAAAAAAAAGTGCCTTGTGATTTTATTATAAGTTCATAATAGATTTTCTCTTTCTTACTTTTCTTCTTCCATTTCATTTTTTATCCCTTCGTTATTTCCTTCCTTTCCCCTTTTCTCCTTTGTTGTTTTTCCTTCAACTTTTTTCTTTTCTTCTTATTTCTTTTCCCTCTACATTTTCTTTCCTTCTTTATTTCTTCTTTATTCCAATTTAATAACTTTTTGTTTTTCTCAACAATATTGTTTAAAATTCGTCTTTGTTATTTCTTCTTCTTCTTCTTCTTCTTCTTCTTCTTCTTCTTCTTCTTCTTCTTTTTCTTCTTCTTCTTCTTCTAAAACAACACCCTTTGCCTTTTACTGTTTCTTCTTCTACTACTTCTTTGCTCCCTTTGTTTTTTACTGTTTCTTGTTCTTGTTCTTCTTCTTTTTCTACTTTATCTTCTTCATCATCATCAACATCTTGTTGTTGTTCTTCTAAATCAACTCCCTTTGCTTTTTACTGTTACTTCTTCTTCTTCTTCTTCTTCTTCTTCTTCTTCTTCTTCTTCTTCTTCTTCTTCTTCTTCTTCTTCTTCTTCTTCTAAAACAACTCCCTTTGCTTTTACTGTTTCTTCTTCTTCTTCTAAAACAACTCCCTTTGTTTTTACTGTTTCTTCTTCTTCTTCTTCTTCTTCTTCTTCTTCTTCTTCTTCTTCTTCTTCTTCTTCTTCTTCTTCTTCTTAATCATCATTATCATCTTCTTGTTGTTGTTCTTCTAATTCTACTTTTTGTTCTTTTTCTTCTTCTTCTTCTTCTTCTTCTTCTTCTTCTTCATCATCATCATCATCTTGTTCTTCTTCTTCTAAAACAACTCCCTTTGTTTTTACTGTTTCTTCTTCTTCTTCTAAAACAACTCCCTTTGTTTTTACTGTTTCTTCTTCTTCTTCTTCTTCTTCTTCTTCTCTTCTTCTTCTTCTTCTCTTCTTCTTCTTCTTCTTCTTCTTCTTCTTCTTCTTAATCATCATTATCATCTTCTTGTTGTTGTTCTTCTAATTCTCCTTTTTGTTCTTTTTCTTCTTCTTCTTCTTCTTCATCATCATCATCATCATCTTGTTCTTCTTCTTCT
>OZ038501.1:80709948-80754948 GCA_964036315.1 Acanthosepion esculentum
ATAGTGGAATTGACCGTTTCCATACAGGAAACATTCGACAGTCATTGACCAAACTATTAGTGTTACTGTCAATTGAAATATATAAACCCATTTACTTGTTTTAAAGAAAATTTGACTACTCCACAAACTCCTATCCCTACAATTTATGAGCCACAAACTCCTATCCATACAACGTCTGGGCCGCAAACTCATATCCATACAACCTTGGGGCCACAAACTCCTATCCATACAACTCTTGAGCCACAAACTCATATCCATACAACTTCTGGGCCACAAACTCATATCCATAGAATTTTGGGATCACAAAATCCTATCCATACAACTTCTGGGCCGCAAACTCTTTTCCATACAACTTCTAGGCCACAAAGTCATATCAATGCAATTTCAGGGGCACAAACTCCTAGCCATACAACCTTTGGGCCACAAACACATATCCATTCAACTGAATCTATCAATGATATTAAGCACTTTTCAATAAATACTGCGCATATAAAATAATATGTATAGAATACATTCATTTTATATATATATATATATATATATATATATATATATATATATGTTAATTATTTTATAATTTGGGATAAGTCTCTGAATATATTTATTTTTTGGAAATCTTTAGTCTTTGATCGATTTTTCTTATGTTTTCACTGTATCTTTCTTTCAATAGACGGAAGGTAATATCTATTATGTTTAATTAACCTCCTTCATATCTATCTATCTATCTATCTATCTATCTATCTATCTATATATATATATATATATATATATATATATATATATATATATATATATATATATACATATATATATATATATATATATTCCCAAGAGGATAGAATCCAGGTACAGCTAAATGTCCAGGACAGAGCAAGAATAATATAAAAGTCTCAAACACTAATACACCATGGAATATTAGTGTTTGACTCTTTTATATATATATATATATATATATATATATATATATATATATATATATATATATATATATATCATCAATTCACCCGAACGTGATAAGACCAGTACGACGTAAGGAGCTGCTGTAAGTGAAGGAGAATTAAAATATATTAGAAGGAATTTGAAACCCAATCCTAAACAGAAAACAAGGGATAAATTTCTATCCCTGTTCAAAAGAGCGGACGATAAATGAACCTATTCATTCCTATTGAGAAAAATATCGTAACTCTGTGTGTGTATGCGTGTGTGCATGTGTATGTGTTTGTGAATGTGTGTGTGTGTGTGTGTGACGAGGAACACTATTGATCAGAAGCGAAATTCAAAAGATGAGCTGTCTGACAGTGCTGAGTGCGCTACTGGTTAGAGTCGGCTTGGGGCGAAGCGAGGATGGTGCAGGTGATGCACTTGGACCTAAAGAGGTTCTGCCCAAAACGATAAGTAAGGGAACATCGAGAGGCAAAATCGAAAAAGAAGCCAATTAAAAATAAAATGGCTTGTATGGTATGAATGAAAACAAAATGCAATAAAAGAAGACCAAAAATATTGGTAGTCATATATATATTATTGCCACCCACAGACAGACTGTTTCGCTGTATCACAGCTCTTCAGTGTGGCTAGACGTCCGATTGCCTCTAGCTAGGATCGAAACCCGACTGAATTGTCGGAAATTCTACCACTAAGCCGTCGGCGCACGGCAGGGATGAAGGTGAATTTTAGCGTATTTATTTTTAGATAAACACGCAGTGACCGACAGGACTCAATTCGCTTTACCGAAGAGTTTTGCCATATATATATATATATATATATATATATATATATATATATATATATATATATATATATATATATATATATATATATGTGTGTGTGTGTGTGTGTATATATATCTATATATATATATCTATATATATCTATATATATATATATATATATATATATATATATATATATATATATTGAGCTTTTCACCCAAGCAAGGCTGGAAGCCACTAGCACGCAAGGCGTTACAGAAGATTTGGAGCGAGAGCAGATAAGAGTGAAAGAGGAAAGGATGTGGAGAAGGATAGTGGATAGATGAAGGCAACTGGAGATGTCGATTGACGTTACATTTGAATAGTTGGAGATTATAGTTGTCAGAGAAGCAGGAATAATGAAGGAAGTTCCACAGGCGAGAGGTGCGAGATATGACGCTATTGGAGTAGAAGAGACGGCTACATTTACGAGTTTCAACAGTGAAAGGGGTGGGAGCGGGATGCCAGCCTCGTACGACGCTTGAATTCATGGAGCCTGGGAACCAGCGAAAGCAGCTCATCGGAGCAGTTACCGTGAAAGTATTTGTAAAACAAATTTGACAGATCAAAGCCAATTACGTTGCATACCCGTCTCTGGTCACGAGGCAAACAGAAGGAGCTCCAGACCATATATATGAGCAATACTCCATGTTTATACATTCTTTTTATAGATACAAGTATTTAAGTAAATGCTCTGTTTATAATAAACAGTATTAAACAGCATTTACCGGCCTGAATGTCCGAGAAATTTTCATAGAAAATATTCGTCCTCCGACAGGATTCGAACCTGTATTCTACACGAAACCGTCATATTCGATTCCTGTCGGAGGATAAATATTTTCTATGAAAATTTCTTGGACATTCAGGACAGTAAATGTTATTTAATACTGTTTATTATAAACAAAGCATTTACTTTAAAATTTGTATCTATAAAAAGAATGTATAAACATAAAAATGTCTTAAAATAATTGTCGGACTTTGTCCATTTCATAATATATATATATATATATATATATATATATATATATATATATATTTATTTATTATAATTTATCATATAGACAAAACCATTTTACTCACAACAAAGATGCAACTTGGTTTCAGTGCATTTTAACTGCACATCTACGTGTGAGGGTCGAAAATGGTTATGAACGATCCTGTTTGTAAGCAATCTTGGATGTAAAACGTCACTTCCTATTTTCGATTTTTTTGAGAAGAAATGCACTGAAACCAAGTTGCGTCTTTGTAGTGAGTAAAAAGGTTTTGTCTCTATGATAAAATTATAATAAATAAGTAATTATCGCTCTACTATATGTATTGAGCTCTTTTTTGAACGTTGGAATTTATATATTACTTTCGTTCTCATCGCATCGAATATATATATATATATATATATATATATATATGTGTGTGTGTGTGTGTGTGTGTGTGTGTGTGTGTGTGTGTGGGAATACAGATCAAATATAAGTCAAATGCACGTAAAGTTTTCTTAACCAATGAAAACCAACCAACACTATTTTTTTAAAAATACCATAATTTTTCTTCTTTCTTTTTTTTATTCATATCCCTTTTAGTGGTGAAGTTTTAATAAAAACGAAACAAGCTAAATTTATAAACATTTCCTGTTTGTTCTTTATCCAATCACTCACACACACACAAACACAAATACACACACACACATATATATATATATATATAAATATATATATATATTGCATATATTTTGGCAGTATGTTTTCATTGAGACACTTAATAATTTAGATAAGATATTTTCAATAGGATCCTTTCAGATTCACTGACCAAATTTTTGTTGTCATTATTAAAGGAAGAAATAAAATTACCGTATTTATACATATTATTTT
Organism: Acanthosepion esculentum; assembly: GCA_964036315.1. Classification (NCBI taxonomy): domain Eukaryota; kingdom Metazoa; phylum Mollusca; class Cephalopoda; order Sepiida; family Sepiidae; genus Acanthosepion; species Acanthosepion esculentum. Next base: position 80,713,559 of record OZ038501.1, read on the forward strand.
ATTCCGAGTACTTTCGACATAGCACAATGTCATCATCAGCATGTTGTTTATTTCAAGCCAAATACTGTAGTGTATACCATTTTCAAAGACAAAATTGCTGTGTTAATCTGAAATTTTTTTTTTAATTGTGAAGTGAAAAAAGCTGAGTGAATACAATTGAAAATAAGTAGACAAAACTAAATTATTTAAATTATTTAATGAAACACGCCTGAGTCTGAGGAGGATGTGCGGGAGAAGAAAGGCAGAAGAAAGACAGAATGGTGAATATGTGATTTCACCAGTGAAGCGTGACGATGTGTCTGTTATAGTGTGGGGTGTTTTCGGCGAGAAGAAGCTGGAGATTTAATTCAGGTCAAGAGAATAATGCAAAAAGAACAATGTCATTCGATTTTGCAAAAACATCTCCTTTACGTATAAAGCAGGTGGTGGTTTTATTGACGAAAACAAAATATGATCCTTTTATATGACAGTTTTGTTTTTACTTTTTCTCAGTAGTGTAGAGACACATACACATACTTATATATATATATATATATATATATATATATATATATATATATATATATATATACGTATTATGTATATTTATTTTAGTTTTAATCATTTCAAGTCCGCGATGCTAACTAGAAGACTTACGTTTCACTTGAATGAGCATAGTTCAATTGCAGAACATTTAAAGGAGCACTTATGTTCTCATTCATAATTTAGACAGATATTAGTTGAAAATACATCAGTACTTCATCAAAATAACAATAAGAAAAACTTAAAACTATGAGTATAGCAACAAAGTTCTTCAATGTTTGCAACAGCAAATTTGCATCAAAAAATACTAAATTAGAAAATCGTTTTATTTATTACAAAAAATTACGAAACTTACCTCCCTTGTATAAAGGGAACACATTTATTTGAATTTGAGACTAGAATGCTACAAAACGCTGTATAGTTACCTATATATATATATATATATATATATATATATATATATATATATATATATATATATTGAAAGAGATTATAATAAAAACATGTTGAAATCGCTAGACAAAAACTTTCATGTTTCAATACTATGATTGTACTTCTTCAGACGATAGTAATTGGTGATTAATTGATTTTTAAAGGAAAATTTAAAAACAGTGTTACCGCTATTCATTTACTGACCATCGCCTGAAGAGAATACAATCATAGAATTACAACATAAAAGCTTTTGTACAGCGATTTCAACAAGTTTTATTATAATATCTTATAATAATAATAATAATAATAATAATAATAATAATAATAATAATAATCTACATTGCATTGAGCACGTTTAAAAAAAATAAGTGCTACGAACAGTGGATTTGTACTCCATCCGTTCTTTCTCTCATTTCCATCTGGACATTGAGTTCTACCTGGATTCTATCCTCTTGGAATTCTTTCTATATATATATATATATATATATATATATATATATATATATATATATATATGTAGTATTGAATGTTAAAGACAACATAGTCTTGCATATTTTCTTTTGAATTTTCTCATATTCTCTAATGAGACTTTTTATTTGAAAATTAGAGAATATGAGAAAATTCAAAAGAAAATATGCAAGACTATGTTGTCTTTAACATTCAATACTACATGTTTAAAAGAAAAGTTGCTGCCAAATTACACGCACACACACACACACACACACACATATATATATATATATATATATAACAACTAATATTATCTATCTATCTATCTACCTATCTATCTATTTATCTATCTATCTATATATATAATATATATATATATATATATTGATGCATGTTTCATTAAATAATATAAACAAGTGTTGTCTATTTTATGCAGATTCTTTTCATATCGTCTGATAAGCTTAATAACATTATCATTAAAAGAAGAAAGAAAGTCACAATATTGGTTCATATTTTTAATAATAATAATAATAATAATAAGGAGACAACAACGAAGACGACGAAGAAGAAGAAGTCGAGGAATGAGAAGACGAAGAAGAAAAAGAAAATGGCGAAGAAGAAGACGAAGAAAACGAAGAAGAAAGAAGAAGAGAACAAAAAAGAAGAGGATAATAACGACGACGACGAAGAAGAAGACGAAGACGACGTAGAAGACGAAGAAGAAAAAGAAGAAGGAGATGGCGAAAAAGAAGAAGAGGAAGAAAAAGAAGAGGAAGAAGAAGAAGAAAACGAAGAAGAAGAAGAATAGGACGAAGAAGAAGACGAAAAAAAGACGAAGAAGAAGAAGAAGAAGAAGAAGAAGAAGAAGAAGAGGAAGAAGAGGAAGAAGAGGAAGAAGAAGATTAGCTATTGAAATAGCAACCACTTACATCTCTACATCCTTAATAATTTTAAGCTGCCTTTTGCACGGAATTCTTAAACTCTAGACTCTATAATTTCCTTGAAGGCATTTCTGTATCTTCCTTCTCAGAGAACCACTTGTATTTTGAAGTGTTGTCTAAATGCTTGAAAATAAAAAGTGAAGATCGATATCCAAATAACATGCTTGATTAATATAGAGGAAACCTGATACAATGAGATTTACCAGTTATATTTCTGCAACGTGCGCCCGAGCAGTATCTCGGTATAAAAGGGATCCTTTACGACGGATTAATTTTGGTCTTATTCCACCGAGTTTTCTATGAATTTCGAATTCGTAGCTGTAAATATTACCTTCGATAATACTTTCTCGTCTGTCGGAAATTAAAAGTTTTTTTTTTTATAGTCGAGTCTAGTCCAACTAATACAAGGCTGAAGAATGAGGTACGTGATATGACAAAGAATGTCATAGGAATGTAAAAACTAGAAGAATAGGGAGGATAGATAATGTTTAAGACTTGCCTTGATGAGTTCGAGGTTTTAGTGTTCTGGGAATCTGTAACACAAACACACATCCTTGCGCACAGACACTATCTATATACCCATACCACAGACAAGCCCCCCCCCACACACACACACCAATATATATATATATATATATATATATATATATATATATATAGATAGATAGATAGATAGATAGATAGATAGACAAAGAGTGACAAAGATATGTACAGAATTAAATACATATGAAGAGACTAAGCTAGATAGCTATATATATATATATATATATATATATATATATATATATATATATATACATATCATGAAATGGACAAAGTCCGACAATTATTTTAAGACATTTTTATGTTTAACTTTCTTTTTATAGATACAAATATTTAAGTAAATGCTCTGTTTATAATAAACAGAATTAAACAACATTTACCGGCTTGAATGTCCGAGAAATTTTCATACAATATTGAAGTTTATTATAAACAGAGCATTTACTTAAATATTTGTGTCTATAAAAAGAATGTTAAACATAAAAATGTCTTAATATATATATATATATATATATATATATATATATATATATATATATATGACTATGAACCTAAAGAGCCAAGCAAACCTACCTAGATTTCACCTACCCTGACGATACGCGTAGGTGAAACCGAGGTAGGTTTACCTGGCTCTTTAGGTTCATAGTTAGATTTGCTCTACTTAGTGTATAGAGCACTTTGTTGGAGGTTTTTTTCTTTGGACTTTGAGCTTGGATTCTGGACGATTGTTTTCGCCTGAAGTACATGTTTTTAGTTCTTTCTTTTATTCCATATCTTTCCTTGAGATTTTGGTTGTTCCTTTTTTCCGGACGAGTATAATCACTTATATTTATTATATATATATATATATATATATATATATATATATATATATATATATATATATATATAACATGAAGAGGTTATAGTAGTTCCAACGAGAGAAAAGTGTGTATATTAAAAATTAGAGAGAAACCGCAAACGTTTTTGGTTGTAATGTTGATTTTTTTTTTTAAAAAAACATTATGCTTTATTTTCCATAATTTTACTACACGTGTTTCCGGTCTCGCAACATATTATTAATTATTTTTTTTCCTTTATGTTTTTCGATGTTAAATATTCTTGATATGAGACATTCTCCTTTTTGTGTTAGTGATCCAAACGTCTTTCTTGAACTGGCAGTGAAAAGTTCTGCGTGAAGGGTTATAAAACAATAAAGATTAGTTCGAGAAATGATGGAGTAGTTATCGCAGGCTTATCTTTTAATGACCCCTGTGTGTTCTTAGATCTATTTCCATTTTTGTGTTTCCGTCAGCATGCGTGTGTATATGTGTATATCCCCTCTCCATACATACACACTGTCTCACTACGAGGAATTAGTAGACACATTTGTACACATAAACGCACACATACAAACACGCACACACATACCGTCCCATTACAAGGAATCAGTAGATACACAAACAAGAGAATGTCTCATATCGAGAATATTTATCATCGAAAAACATAAAAGAAAAAAAATAATTGTTTATAAGCTTTAGCTACGTTCTAAACATTCAAAGGCATTTCGTAAACCTTTTGAAAAATGTCGTGGAGTTCCCACAATAAAAATAAAAGACAAACAAAAAAATGTTTCCGATATTGAGAAATTTAGAATAAATTTTAAAAACGTAACAAATTGTAACCTGAAATCATTAATTGGCGGGAATGCACTTTGAAATATAAATTGTCGCCATTTTATATTTTCAATTTTGCGCATGCGCGTTGTTCGTTTTTTATTTTGTCGACGGCACAGTATAGTAGGGTCAGTTGGGCACCATCTGTGAGAAAAAGAGCACCATAGTGCAATTCACTCCGCCAGAAATTTGGAAACGGCAAGCTGTACTGCTTGGCATTTGCGCCGGTAGCTCCAATACAAATATTTCAGAGTGTTTGGGTGTCAATCTGAGGACAGTGCAGAGGATTTGGAAAGAGTTGGATGATTTTAATGGTGATTATGACTGTATGACAGCTCGGAAAACACACTGATAAGAAAAGAACTCCCGAATTTGTTGGTGAGAGCCTCAGACTCAACACGGATTCCTACATCAAGTGCCTTGAGGAGGTAGTGTTACCCTGGGTCAAGAGGGTGGCAAATGGAGGACCCTATGTCTGGCAAAAGTACTCTGCACCATACCACATAAGCAGGAGAAGCCAGTCATGGCTGTCAGACAATTTCTGCAACCACATCACCACCTTACATCTGGTTACCTAACCACCCAGACTGCAACCCTCTTGATTATTATGTGTGTCGGCGCAGTTGAGCGAGTGACCAACAAAACTCTTTGTAACACCAAAGATGAACTGAAGGCAAGGATTATGGCAGCTTTCATCAACATCTTTAAGACCGTCCAGAAGAGTTGCAGGAGATTACGAAGTCGTCTGGAGGCAGTGTTTGAAGACAATAGCGATTTCATTGAATAAGTTACCCTTTGGTATTTCAAGATAGTTTTGTGTTATTTTTGTAAAAGAAAAAAAAGTCCACTATGATGCAATTCACTCCTCCAGAAATTTGGAGACGGCATGCTGTACTGCTTGGCATTCGCACCGGAAGCTCCAATACGAACATTTCATAGTCAACACAGAGGCCTACATTAATTGCCTTGAGAGGGTAGTCTTGCCTTGGGTCAAGAAGGTGGCTACTGGAAAAAAACAACAGGACTCTGCACCATACTACACAAGCGGGAAAATGAGTCATGGTTGACAGATAATTTCTGCGACCACATCACCCCTTATATCTGGCCACCTGACTCCCCAGACTGCAATCCCGTTGATTATTATGTGTGGGGCGCAGTTGAACGAGAAACCAATAAAAAAACTCCTTGTAACATCAAAGATGAACTGAAGGCAAGGATTATGACAGAATTCACTAACTTAAACAAGGAGACCGTCCAGAAGAGAAGCAGGAGATTCCGAAGTCGTCTGGAGGCCGTGGTTGAAGCTAAAGGTGATTTTATTGAAGAAATTTACTGTTTAGTATGTCAAGTTATTTTTGTGTAATTTTCGTAAATACAGGGTGTCCATAAAGTTCGTGTGCACTTTAAAAATTTATATCTTTATTTGTATTTGCGATAGAAATAATTTGTAAAAAGGATTAAAAAGAAGTAAGTCTATATTTTTTAAGGTTTTATTGAAATTTTATTTAAGTTTCCACATGTCCTCCATCATTAGCAATACAAAGGGTAATACGATTTTGCAGTTCACGGAAAACATTTACCAACTGATGTACAGTAATGCCTGAAATCACATTAGTTATTTTAGCTATACTTAAAAGTAGGTACATTAAACTTTATAACATTTTTTACAGATTATTTCTATCTCAAATACAAATAAAGTTATAATTTTTTAAAGTGCACACGAACTTTATCGACATCCTGTATATCTGTTAAAATGCGATGTCAGTGTTATTTTCATTTTTGCGTAAATTTAGACGACGATTTGTTGATCGTACCCTGTAGACCTGGCGTAGCCTATCCCTCTCTCTCACCGATATCTTTCAACAGGGAGGCTCTCTTTCGTCAGGGTCACGTGGTTTGTTTACTACATCGTGGGATTTGAAAACTTGGCCCTTGACTTAAGTCTAGGAAGCCCTCTCTCCCAGCGATGCTTTTGTTAACATCGTACTGACTGCGTCCGTAGCTTCGGAACCCAGTGTACCACCCGATTGTGCTAGATGGACCTTGACTCGTGAAAAATCCAATACAAATGTCGTTGATATGAACGTGCTCCTAACCGAATCAAAAGCTATCCTTTTTGAAGGAAGCTATTTAAATACAAAACACATCGAACGTCATCGCGAACAAAACACCCCACCAAAAAATAAATCGATATTTTGGCAAAAAACCTATGATCAATGGCGTTCCGACCGCTTTCCGAACAGATTCGAAAGTCGCCATTTTTTTTTAATTAAAATAATTTAAGGCGAAGCAAAACTAACCTCCATCTAACGTAAAAGATTAGTACAAAATTTTAATTAAGCCTAGTACGGCAGAAATAACTCCCACATTTTAAAGTCTCACCTGATTGATGCTAATGAACTTAGGCAATCTAGCTAATGTCTTACCATCTTTAACTTAGATTGAAGCAATTGCCATCATGGCTTGGACCGATGCACCCTGAGAGTTTTTAAAATGTCAACACATTGCAAATAATATCTTCTTTTTTATTTTTAGATACCATCTGTTGCCATCATGGCTTCGACTGATGCACATTGTGCGTTTGTTGTTGACACTTTTTTTTAAAGACTAGTGAATCTGAAGTTACAATACCGAGACCATTTCGTGCTTACTTCATGTTACGTCGAAATTATGCAGTTCCGGATCTACAATCGATACTTCTATGTGTTGAAAATCTCGGGGTCACAGATTAAGTGCTTAAAAGAAACTTAGCAGGAAGACTTCGAAGCTCTCGGACTTCCGGTTGATGGACAAGAGTGTATAGCAAATAGTAGCCATCATTTGGTGGATGTAATTTTCAAAACCAAATGAATAAAAACTATTGTCATTTGTTTAAAGAACAGTGAAATAATTTCTTTATTACCAGTTACTTTCGTCTTTTTGTCAACTTTTAAAATATGGTAGGCATTTCTGCCGCACCCTGTATACGTTTGCTGTTGAAACTTTTTCTTTAAAGACTGTTGAATCTGTAATTTCAACACAGGGACCTTTTCGTATTCATTTCATGTCACGTCGGAATGATGGAAATCGAGACTGCTAAGGGTTGAAATTTTCAGGGCCACAGATTCAGCGCTTAAAAGAAAGCTGGAAGACCTCGAAGCGCTCGAAATACCGAGAGGTGGAACTGGAAGGATATGCCCCGGTGGACGGAATAAAGGGTTCGATTCGAAATTATAATTACCTGAAAAGGCCAGAGCGTAGAACGTCAGAAAAGTTGTGAATATGGCAATGAAGATGAAGATAACAGTCTGAATAATGTAAATAATGCACGTAATCATAATTCCTCATCTCCGAGATATAGACGGATCCCGAAGAAGTCCGGAGCGTACAACGACTGAAACGTTGTGAATATGTCAATGAAGATGAGGATAACAGTCTGAATAATGTAAATAATGCACGTAATCATAATACCTCATCTCAGAGATATAGACGAATCCCGAAGAAGGCCGGAGCGTACAACGGCCGAAACGTTGAGAATATGGCAATGAAGATGAGGATAACAGTCCGAATAATTTAAATAATGTAATTATAATACCTCATCTCAGAGATATAGACTGTCCCCGAAGAAGTCGGGAGCGTACAACGGCCGAGACGTTGTGAATATAGCAATGAAGACGAGCATAACAGTCCGAATAATGTAAATAATGTAAGTAATTATAATACCTCATCTCAGAGATATAGACAAACAATTTTAGTAAAAACTAATATAAATGACATAGTTGTATCAAAAGAATCAATGGTTTTATTTTCGATGAGTGTATTAAAAAAAGCGCCATTTGATATTTAAAATCGATAACCAATTAAAATATAAAATTATTAGAAAGATAAAATAATAAATAATACAATTACTGTTTAAAACGTTAACAGAGCGTCTATTCAACCACGGGTAGCCACTAGAATAAGGTTTTAAGTGATAAAAGCGGATTAATGAAAAATCCACCACTACTTTAGAAATACTACTTAGAAAATACTTTGCTAAGGTTTTGAATACGAAACTGAGCATTTACGTTTCGGATACGAAGCTGGGCAATTATGTTTCCAGATACGAAACTGTGCTTCTATGTTTCAGATACGAAATTGAGCAATTCTGTTTCGGATACGAATCTGAGCATCTGTATCCCGGATAAGGAATTGAGCAACTATGTTCCGGATACGGAACTGAACATCTATGTTTCGGGTGCGAACCTGAGTATATTATATTTAGGATACGAAACTGAGCAATTATGTTTCCGGAAACGTAATTGGCCATCTATGTTTCGTATATGGAAACTGAGTATTTATTTTTCGGATACGAAACTATGCATCTGTATTTCAAATACGAAATTGAGCAATTCTGTTTCACAAACGAAACTGAGCGTCTATGTTCCGGACACGGAACTGAGCATCTACGTTTCGTATTCAGAAACAGAGCATTTATGTTTCGGATACGCTACTGAGCATTTATGGACTTTCAGGAATCTGAACGAGGGAATTGGGCTTTAAAAGGCAGTAGAGAACGACGTTTAATCGAAGGCGCTCGCTTAAAAGTGCGTCTGACCTAATGACGGTTTCTACTGCAAAGGGGGCAGTGCGTAGGTTCGAATCCTGCCGGATGGTGCAATTGTTTTCTTTAAGGAGATCTCTTCAGTATTTGGGCTGGTTGACGAAAATAAACATACTGTTTAAAAGAATAAAAAGAACGTCTACTCAAATATGGATATCCATTAAAAATGAACGTTTAAAATGATAAACATCTGTCGGATTAATAAATGAAGATCCATTACTTCTTTAGATATTCTCAGTTATGTATAGGTCGCATTGGGATTACAATCTATAGGTCGCAGAAACGATTTTCAAAGCTACGACAAACATCCCTGGATATAGAGCAGGCATAGTGGTTTGTCTGTAAAATAGTCCGTTTTCAGTATATTATTGACTCAGTTTATTAATATGACGATGTTCCTTTTCACTCGGTTGTACACAAAAAATATTTTAATTTCGACGATCGAGTTCTGAAGAATGATAACCGGTTAAATATTTTTTTGTGTCTTTTTGTATTTTCGTATTTTTCACAATTATCTTATTTTCTACATGCAACGCGTGAAAGCACGTACGATACTCTGCTGTCGTCAACCGCCGACCAGGGGAGGTAACACAGTTTCGGTGGCTAAGGCGGTACTGCCACCCCTGGCGCCACCAGCAGCTTTTGCCCCCGGACAGGGTATTTTTTATGTTTTTTTTTTTTTTGCAACTGCATGTCAGATTTTCAACGTTGTGTTAAAGGCTCTTGCTTTTGATCGTTAACCAATACACAACACGCTCGTAGCGACCGTTATCAATGACGGAAGGTAAACATGTATTTCACTTCGGAAGTAGCATTTCGTTGCGAGCATGATTTTAGTTAACTTTGTTTATATTAAATCTTAGCCAGGGCCAACTGTTGAACTGTAGTCTAGGGACGCTGTGAAGCAAGCTTCAGGATCCGACCAGTAATGCCCATCTTCAAAAAGAAGGAAACGACCGTCTAAATAATCCTCGGCACCCGACCTCAATAGATAGCACATGACATGCCCATCCCTTTTCCACCCGTCCATAGCAGCGATTCGTTGCGGTTTTATATAATAATAATGCCTGGGAAAATATGATATATAATTTTTTATTATTTACACTCTTTGGGTCAAGTCACTTTTAGGATCTATCAGCCATCGCATTTATCTACTGGGCTAAAAAGCTGTGAGTGCAATCCCTGGCGTCAGCGGTGAGAACAAAAACTTATCAAAGCGAATTAACTGAAAATGAAATATCCAAAATGCATGGTACGTAGAATTAGATCAATCTACCCTCAAGGACAAAATAAATGGTTTGGCTGGAAATTTCAACCTGACGAAGGCCGGAGCGTAAAACGACCGAAACGTCGTGGATGTGACAGCAAAGATGTGGACAACAGCCCGTACAATTTAAATAGTGTAAATAGTTACAATTTCTCATCTCAGAAAAATAAACAAACACATTTTTAAATATGAAAGTAAAGTTAGGAAAATTAATGACATAGTGTGAACAATTAGATGTGGTTTTATTTCGTCCTTTTAAAATGTCCTTTTAATAAAATCTGTCCTATATGTAATTATTAAAAATAGAATTAATAGTTTATTTTTTAATCAGTTTACTCCGGCGGTAATGCCACTAAGGCGATAATGCCACTAAGAGATAAGCGGCTACTGGGATGAAAGAGAATGAGATGAAACAAGGGATACATACACCTCTATTCCTGTTCCAGAGAGCAAGGAGGCGTTTGAATCGGACGATAATCAAATCTATCTGCTCCTGTTGAAGGTAGAATACAAAAATTCAAAAATTAAATAGTAAATAAAATACCAGAATTTAGGCGGAGACGTCAGATATCTAGAGTTGAAGCGAGACTTTAGAAGGGACCGGAAACCCAATCCTAAGCAGCAAACACAGGGTAAAACTCTCCTCCTATTGAAAAGACCGGGAGGAGTGTGAACCGGACGATAGATGAACCTATCTACATCTACTGAAGAAAAAAATAAAATAAATACAATTACAAGAGTTTAGGCAAAGACGTAAGAAATCTAGAGTTGATTTAGACTTTAGAGAGGAACCTGAAACCCAATCCTAAACAGGAAACAAGGGATAAAAATATAATTCCGTTCGAAAGACCGGGGGAGGAGTGTGAGCCGGACGATAAGCGAACCTATCTATTTCAACTGAGGAAAAAATAACATTTCAGACTTTAGTTGAAGCCATCAAAGTATAGGCTTGAATTAGACATTAGAAGAGACCGGAAACCCAATCCTAAACAGGAAACAGGGGACAAACGTCTTCTCCTGTCCAAAAGACTAGGGAGGAGTATGAATATAAATTTATTGTTTGTTACAGAATCAAAATCGTTCTTCTTGAATGGAACTATTTCAAACCAAAACACCATGATCACCATCTACCGTTGAAAAATAGAACTAATTTTTTTTTTTACTAAGCCTAATATAAATGACGTTGAAAGGATGGCGGCCCCAACTGAATCAAAAGTGATCTTTTTGAATGAAGCTATTTCAGGAAGGAAAAAAAAAATTAATGCCCTCCAACGACGGAAATATAATGAAATTCTTGCACAATCTGATACGGTTTGTCGTTTCTTACACACGCAGATGCTTACCACATTTCTGTGTACTGAGATAAGCAAAGATAAACCTGATATCAACAGGAGTAGGGAACCACAATGATCTAATGGTAATGTTGGTACTGCTGCGGTTGCCTTCCACCCCGCCGCTTATTCCCCCGAATAATGGCCAGTACAAAAAGCCGGCGGGCGGAAGAAGAGAGTACATTTCATCACGATGGACAAGAACAAAAAGATTTAGCAGAGGAAGGAAGCAGCAGCGAAAGTTGAAGAAATGGCGAATTTGGAGGGTCAGTGCAAGTCAGAAGAAAGAATTGCTACCGGGAGGAACAAATTAAAAGAGAAAAAAAAATTAGCGGGTGTACTAAGTCATTTTCGAGGTTAAGGAAGATTTCGTGTTCTTGCAGAAATTGATTACGAAGAGAGACCGAAATTTGAAAAGCAACACCGACCTTTTGGAAGATCGAGCGTTCAAAAGATAAAAGTATATATATATATATATATATATATATATATATATATATATATATATATATATATATATATATATATATATATATAATATGTGGTGCAGTTCAATTTATATTACAATGAATCGTTCATACAAAAAGTAGATTAGTAAAGTTAATGATATAAAATGCCGAAATTCTTTCGCAAACAAAACTTTAATTTTTCATTAACCTATAAATCACTCGATGAATGTTATGATCCTTGTTTTTAATAATTATAAGCTGTATAAGGTCTTTTTTAAATACGCAAGTACTTTCAACTGTACAATTCAGTCATCCTCAAGAATGGAAATTATTTTGTTTTTAGTAAAATCCAAGTAGCATCCTAAACGAAAAAATTAAATAATTTCCTGGATATTGAGTTCTACCTGGATTCTATCCTCTTGGGAACTGATATATATATATATATATATATATATATATATATATATATATATATATATAACGTAAATCATTCATACGAAAAACAAATAATGAAGCTAATTATATGGCAAGAATCACTCTCGCAAACAATATTCGTATGAATGATTTACGTTATATAAATTGAACATGCACTACATAATTGATATATATATATATATATATATATATATATATATATATATATATATATATATATATATATATATTAGGCAGCAATCCTTCGTTTATGCATGTTTCATTAAAAACGACAGGCAAGGTACTACGGTTAAGCTTTTTATTTAATTTTTCTTGTGTTCGAGACAAGAGCTTTCTTTTCTGGACAAAGAGTGTGTAAAACCTGTCCAAGTGTTTTATATTTCCAAGCGCTTTCGGCTATACCTTTAGTCATTATCAAGGATGGTTCGATTTTTCAGCTTAATTAAGTGTGTGAATTATCTGTATGTTTTAGTGTGTAGTAGAGATGTTTTTAATTTCCGAATACGGTTAGCACATTTTGGCCTTGTTCGTAGTTAATATTGTTAAGACTTGCCTTTTCTTTATTATTATTAAAGCTTCCATTATTTTTAATCTTTTTTTTAAAGGTGGCTGCAGTTAATATATTTGTGTTTTCTACTAGTATGTTTCTAATAGAGTCTGGTAAATTTGTGTGCGTGTTTAAATGCATTCTAATGGAGCTGTGGTCGGATAGGTGTAACGTAAGGCGTCTGGATAAGCATGTAGTTGTGTAACCGATGTAATTATTTATGAGTCCGATTTGATCAGGAACACAGTTCCTTAAGGGGCATTTGAACTCATAGATAATGTTCGTTCTTTGTAATTTTGACTTAGCAGGTGTGTTGTTATTTTTGAGGATAAGGTTAGCTGTCTTAAATTTTTTATAATAGATAATTAATTTGATTTTTTTATTCGGGTCAATTGGGGTAGTTTATTTCTTTATGATATGTCTTAGTGAAGATTCGTCTTGTTTGTAATTAATATGCGTTTGGTTTTTGTAATAAATGTGTATGTGATTTTTGACTGTGTGTTCACTATCGTTATTACTTACTTTGGGGGGAAATAGTCTAATTTGGTGGTCCATAAGGTGGTTAGGGAATCCGTTGTTGATTAGTGTTTGTTTAACGTTATTGAGTTCTTTGAGGAACAGTAGTCGAGAGGATGAATTCTGGTTTGATCTTTTTAGAAAGTTCTTTATTACTGCTATTTTGTACCTAAGTGGACATTCGCTTTTAAAGTTAAGGTGGCACGAGTTTTTGCTGGTGTTTTTTTTTATAATGATGTAATGAAAGTGTTATTGTATTCTACGAGAACGTTTAAGAATGGAAGTTTGTTTTTTCATAGGTATATATATATACGCGTTACTTATTGGTAAGTGCTCAATATCAATAATATAGCTAACATTTAGTTGTATGGATATGTGTTTGTGACAGTGCATTTCACGCTTTTGAGATCTTCAAACAAAGCGTTTATCTGATGATCGCGAAAAGCGTGAAACCCAGAGTCACAAACTCATATCCATGCAATGAAACATATATATATATATATATATATATATATATATATATATATATACGACAACACAACTTTAAAATTCAAACACACTATTCTTCAGGGACCAGTCGTTACAATTTTTGTGTACTAGTGAGCAAACCAAAATGACTTTACTCACTTTATAGTTCCCCAATAGAAGGTTAACCAATCAGGAGACGTAAAATATTCAATCCGTCGTGTATAAAGGCGGCCATTTTGATTACTATCTCCGAATATCCAGTGCTAGCCTGTCAGGCGAAAGAACAGAAGGTAGAACTACTGAACTACGCTCTGCTACTTTATCGGGATATCCACTCGCTAACCTGAGCTACGCTTCTCTACTCTCTTCGAATATTCACAGCCAACCTCTGGATTCTATACTCAAAGACTACCGTCATTATGAACAACACCAGTCACCTTCAGTGGCACAGTAAACTACTTGTACAGCAAATGATGTCACCTACAGAATAGCGGTAATGGTTAAAAAAAAAGTATATTTATTTATTTTCATCTACCGTCTTGAATATTCAAGAAATCACATTCGAGAAAAATTCGATGCGCTCTCTGGCAAGATTTGAACCTGCGTTCCTCGAGGGGAAATCGTCTTTAGATCTGACGTGCTTTGACCTCTCGGTGACAGAATGCGTCAATGGTCAAGCAAATTTACATAGTGCCTTTAAACACAGACTTTACTCTGACTGTTGAAATTGACCTATCTGTTTAGATTCCTAGCAAACGTAAACAAAGCAATTTCTAAAGAAAGGGATGGATTATTTATTTATTAATTCGACAGATTTTTATTTCTTAAACGTTATTTTTACTGGATACTCGTATTTGAGTAGACGTTCTGTTTATTCTCTGTTCTTTCTCTCTCTCTCTCTTTCATTATTTCTTTCTCGGTCTCTATCTATCTATCTATGTTTATATTAACGTCTCTTTCTCTCTGTCTGTCTATGTCTGTATCTATTTCATTATTTCTTTCTTTATCTATCTATCTATCTATCTATCTATCTATCTATCTATCTATCACGCTGTTCGTATCTATCTATCTATCTATCTATCTATCTATCTATCTATCTATCTATCTGTCTATCTATCTATCTATCTATCTATCTATCTACTATCTTATTCTTCTTATTAACTATCTCAGTCTTCTTATTATCTATCTATCTATCTATCTATCTATCTATCTATCTATCTATCTATCTATCTACCTGTCACGGTCTGTATGCATGGATGTATGTGGTCTCAAACGTGATATGAAAGTTCACAATGATGCGAGCAACGTGTCTGTCGTCTCAGCCAACGCCAATGGTCATGAGTGCCAAAATCTGGTTCAAGATGCGCAAGTTGCTGGCAGGACTGAAAAGCCATCAACGGACTCACGGACACTCAATCAATCAGTGGCAATCGGTCCGACAAGACGTCGCAATCAACATCTATCCTTCTATCTGTATGTATGTATATATGTATGTATCTATTTTATAGGCAATGAATTGTCCGGATGGTACCGATAGATAGATAGATTTGAATACACAAGCACACACACACACACACACACACCACACACACACACACACACACACACACACACACACACACATGCACACACACACAAATATATATATCATCAGTAAAAACGCTAAACTTCATATTGATAAATTTGTCAACACAATATAATTCTCTTTAATAAAAATCTTTCAAAAATGATATATACTTTTTTTTTAGGAAGATTAGCTGAGTTAAAGTTTGATTAATCTGATTGGAAAGAAACATTACTTCCTTTCAGTTTAAAAAATCTATCTATCTATCTATCGAATTCTTTATATGTTAATATCTCTATATATATCCATCAATATCTTTCATTCATCCTGTCTTTCTAAGTCTGTTCATATCTATCTATCTATCTATCTATCTATCTATCTATCTATCTATCTATCTATATGTTTATATTAACAACTCGTTCTCTCTGTCAATCTGTCTGTATCTATTTCATTATTTCTTTCTTTGTCTATCTATCTATCTATCTATGTATCTATCTATCTTAGTTTGTCTATCGTCATTTCCTACTGTTTGTTAAGCACCTTGATTATCTCACTTACGCAGCACTATTCGTTGCGAGTAATAGAATAAAGGATTTAGAACGCTAAAAAACATGCAAAAAACTTTACTCATTTATATTCGGCGCAATACAATCTTCCACTCCCCACAATCTTAGCAAATATCTGTGCTAAGTAGTTAATGGCTTCTTAGTAGTTGAGATAGTTCCGAAAGCACTCCACTCAACTTCCCCACCCAGAGGCACCGAGACCTGGAAGATAGCCATCTCATGCACTTTTTGATATGGGCGTGGTACGTCTATCACCAAGGCCATGACTTCTGACCCCTCTTGGCCCGAATAGCGAATTGTCTCCTCAGCTTAATCGTCCATTCAACATTATCGGAGAGGCGGATTTAATTAATTTCCCTTTCAAATAAATGATAATGGTTTGGAAGGACAAAATATATTAAGAGCTACAAGGGACAGGAAGATGTGAAGAGCCATGACTGCATAAGTCCTGAGTGGACAAGGCATATAAAGAAGTCGTTTTATCCAAAGCATCCTATTAGTTGTTTAC
Source organism: Acanthosepion esculentum (assembly GCA_964036315.1). Taxonomy (NCBI): domain Eukaryota; kingdom Metazoa; phylum Mollusca; class Cephalopoda; order Sepiida; family Sepiidae; genus Acanthosepion; species Acanthosepion esculentum. The sequence continues at coordinate 80,730,332 of OZ038501.1, forward strand.
CCGGTTCTTTCATGGCGTAGAGGATCATGGCTCTCCACAACTTCCTATCATTTGTAAATCTAAACAATATTTATTCTCTTTCTATCCTTCCCAGTACCTGTTCTGTCATCCATTTGAACAAGATCCTTACGTAGGTTACTCGCTGTTTCCTTCTGCCCCTTTTAATGTCAATATTCTTCTATGCGCCATGTCTTTTCATGGCGTAGAGGATCATGGCTCTCCACAACTTCCTATCATTTGTAAATCTAAACAATATTTATTCTCTTTCTATCCTTCCCAGTACCTGTTCTGTCATCCATTTGAACAAGATCCTTACGTAGGTTACTCGCTGTTTCCTTCTGCCCCTTTTAATATCAATATTCTTCTATGCGCCATGTCTTTTCAGGACGTGAACGATCATGGCTCTCCACAACTTCCTATCATTTGTAAATCTAAACAATATTTATTCTCTTTCTATCCTTCCCAGTACCTGTTCTGTCATCCATTTGAACAAGATCCTTACGTAGGTTACTCGCTGTTTCCTTCTGCCCCTTTTAATGTCAATATTCTTCTATGCGCCATGTCTTTTCATGGCGTAGAGGATCATGGCTCTCCACAACTTCCTATCATTTGTAAATCTAAACAATATTTATTCTCTTTCTATCCTTCCCAGTACCTGTTCTGTCATCCATTTGAACAAGATCCTTACGTAGGTTACTCGCTGTTTCCTTCTGCCCCTTTTAATGTCAATATTCTTCTATGCGCCATGTCTTTTCAGGACGTGAACGATCATGGCTCTCCACAACTTCCTATCATTTGTAAATCTAAACAATATTTATTCTCTTTCTATCCTTCCCAGTACCTGTTCTGTCATCCATTTGAACAAGATCCTTACGTAGGTTACTCGCTGTTTCCTTCTGCCCCTTTTAATGTCAATATTCTTCTATGCGCCATGTCTTTTCATGGCGTAGAGGATCATGGCTCTCCACAACTTCCTATCATTTGTAAATCTAAACAATATTTATTCTCTTTCTATCCTTCCCAGTACCTGTTCTGTCATCCATTTGAACAAGATCCTTACGTAGGTTACTCGCTGTTTCCTTCTGCCCCTTTTAATGTCAATATTCTTCTATGCGCCATGTCTTTTCAGGACGTGAACGATCATGGCTCTCCACAACTTCCTATCATTTGTAAATCTAAACAATATTTATTCTCTTTCTATCCTTCCCAGTACCTGTTCTGTCATCCATTTGAACAAGATCCTTACGTAGGTTACTCGCTGTTTCCTTCTGCCCCTTTTAATGTCAATATTCTTCTATGCGCCATGTCTTTTCATGGCGTAGAGGATCATGGCTCTCCACAACTTCCTATCATTTGTAAATCTAAACAATATTTATTCTCTTTCTATCCTTCCCAGTACCTGTTCTGTCATCCATTTGCACAAGATCCTTACGTAGGTTACTCGCTGTTTCCTTCTGCCCCTTTTAATGTCAATATTCTTCTATGCGCCATGTCTTTTCAGGACGTGAACGATCATGGCTCTCCACAACTTCCTATCATTTGTAAATCTAAACAATATTTATTCTCTTTCTATCCCCACCAGTGCCTGTTCTGTCATCCATTTGCACCATATCGTTACGTAGGTTACTCGCTGTTTCCTTCTGCCCCTTTTAATTTCAATGCGCCGTGTCTTTTCAGGACGTGAATGATCATGGCTCTCCACAACTTCCTATCATTTGTAAATCTAAACAATATTTATTCTCTTTCTATCTCTCCCATTCCCTGTTCTGTCATCCATTGGAACAAAAGTCGTTACGTAGGTTACTCGCTGTTTCCTTTTGCCCCTTTTAATTTCAATCTCTTTCCATGCGCCATGTCTATACAGGAGGTGGACGATCATGGCTCTCCACAACTTCCTATCATTTGTAAATCTGAACAATATTTACCCTCTTACTATCACTCAGTCTTTGTTCTCTCATCCTTTTTCCAATTCCCCCTTCTGACTTCCATGTTTATGATTTTTGTTCTGATCTTTGCTTAAAACACTTTGGAGTCGGGGCCTCATTTGAAGTTTCTGTGCCAAAAAGACGGAGCCCTTTTATAAAAAGCACATTAAAAAAATGGATGTAAATCACAGAACGCCTATCGTATAAGCCGCCATTGAAAGCCCCAGATGTGCATGAAACGTGAGAAGCAATTTAATTGTTTCGTATGAAGACCAGCCAGCTTATCCAACGTCTTGCGTCATCGGGACGACGGATTGGCCCAGTCGTCCTCGTCGTCATTCAACTTTCCGGTCGATAGATCGGCTTTGTCATCTGCTAGGGATTTAAGACTTCCTCTCTGCTCGTATGTTCCGTCGATGTTATATCCCGCTTACTGTCTTTGCAACCACATTTCATTTGCTTCAAGTTTCCTGATTATGTCTGTAGAAAATGTCCAGCATTCATGTTGAGTAGCAATCACTCAGTCAGTTATGTGCCATGCGTGACACACGTTTAGGCAATCATGTATCTTTCGATACATGACTGGCGAAGCAGATGTTTTTTCCCGCAGTAGGTTGCCATTTCTTTCTGCGGTAGACCAGATACTGTTGAGTCTTGACTCAATGTTGAATCTCGCCTATTGCATGGAATAATAATGCAACACAAAATGTACTTAGGACAAGAATGTATTATAACAAGAAAGTGTACACAATAAGTACATATAGTATTTCTGTATATTTCTGGGAAGACGTTCCTGGAGAATGTGTTGACTAGTCGCAGTCGATCAGAGTCTCTAGTTGGATCTCGTGATTCTTCTCCTTCTCGTCTTCCGGTATCAACCATTATTTATATAGTTGGTAGTCACCTATGCAGATTAGGTGGATTCCACCACAACAGTTACCATCCAAGGCTATAGAAGCCGGTCGGTCCTGGGAGGAGAAGAAAAGGATTCATACCTTTCCCAAGGGTCAGTCAGTTATGTGCCACGCGTTATACATGCTTAAGCGATCATGTATCTTTCGATACATGACTGACGAGGTAGATGTTTTTTTCCCGCAGTAGGTCACCATTTCTTTTTGCGGTAGACAAGTTGCCATCCAAGGCTATAGAAACTGGTCACCCTGCTATTTACCCATAACTGGGGGAGGGTGGAGAAGAAGAGAATTCCTACCTTTCCGAAAGTTATTAGCACGCCAGTCAGTCACTTATGTGCCATGCGTGATACACGCTTAGGCGATCATGTATCCTTCGATACATGACTGACGAAGCAGATTTTTTTTCCAGCAGTAGGTTGCCATATCTTCCTGCAGTAGACCAGTTGACATCCACGGCTAGAGAAACCGGTCTCTCCTGCTATTTACCCATAGTTGGGGGAGAAGAAGAGGATTCATACCTTTCCCAAGGGTATTAGCAAGTAAGTGAATGTACACTATTTACATTATTCGGACTATTTTCCCCATATTTGTCACGATATTTCTTACAACGTTTCGGCCGTTCTTCAGGAGCTTGGAATGTCGAACTGATCCCTAAGGAACTGATCCCTAAGGAACTGATCCCTAAGGAACTGATCCCTAAGGATAAGGACAATAGTTCAAATAATGTAAATAGTGTACATAATACCTCCTCTCAGAAATATAGACAGATACTGAAGGGCCGAAACGTTGTGATAAATATGGCAACAAAGATGAGGACAAGAGTCCGAATAATGTAAATAGTGTATATAATACCTCCTCTCAGAAATATAGACAGATACTGAAGGGCAGAAACGTTGTAATAAATATGGCGACAAAGATGAAGACAAGAGTCCGAATAATGTAAATAGTGTACATAATACCTCATCTCAAAAATATAGACAGATACTGAATGGTCGAAACGTTGTGATAAATATGGCGACAAAGATGAAGACAATAGTCCGAATAATGTAAATAGTGTACATAATACCTCATCTCAGAAATATAGATAGATACTAAGTGAATGTAATGGATTCGACTGGAATTCGAACTCGGCCCTCCAAATTTTCAATTTGAGCCGCTATCCATTAATCACTACTCTTAATTATTTTAAGCTGTCCGGATTTTTCAGATATGCTATATTCCTTTTCTTACCAAGTTCTTTCAGAACGTTAACAGTGATTCCTCTTGAGCTATTCGTTTTGAATTGCTATGACTTCATTTTAAGAAAAGGAATAAAAGTGATTATCTTTGACTTCTCCACAAATTTGATTTCTCCTTCTGTAGATTGACGACCACTTAAGTCTTGAGTCCTGTTTCAATCTGCTATTTGAGTTTCAAAGAACATGGAACCAAGAGGGAAATTGATACAGATCGCGACTGCTATTAGGGAGACATGGTTTTATATACGTTAATGTTTAAAAAAATAATTCAGGATGCTTTTCCGTGATTGTTGCATTTGGGATTAGATGAAGCATTGTCAGCCATTATTAATTTTTGACTAGTATTTCTTTCATCTTTATTTGCTTTTCATCTTGTAGTATTAGTTGTCGAGAAGACAGTTAAGGACAGATAACATTACACACCCTTCTTTTGATTTTGTTGAGAATCTCGAGGTATATAACCGTCACAAAAGGCCAGATGTGGCAGGGATATTCAATGCATAGGCGTATGGTAGATTTATAAATGTGCAAGATGGATTCTGACGAGAAAAAATATCAGCTACGACACTGAAGCAACCTTCGCAACGGACCTAGCAATTAATTCAACAATTTGCAGCGGAAAAGATCCCGAGGAAAATAAAATGAGCCACGGTTAACTAGACCAAAAACCTGTCTGCATACGAAGAATGGAGTGTTGTGTATCTGATGGTACGTGAAGAGCATTGTGTATTAAAAGCCCCTTCCGGAGAATCAGACGATGAAATTAGAAAAGTACGCTTTCCAATTGGATTCATTTACAGACAGTGACAGGAGACGTGATTAAATATTCTTCAATGTTTAAAAAAATATTCAATATTATTATTGTTTAAGTAAGAAGCATTATAAAAACAAAGAAAAAATAACATTAAATATAAGATAAAATAAAAAAATAAGAATTCTTGCTCTCTCTCTCTTATCAAATATTGAAATAATTCAGAACGCCTTCCCGTAATAGTTGCTTTCTATGGAAAGAAAAGTCACAGTTAGTATGCCAACAATTTCACGAACTCGAAAAGTCACATATCAGTTTTGTTCTTTTTCAGTGAATTTAGCTGCACCGTAATACAATGTAGTGCATCTTGTCCACTGGTAAATATCGTACCGTTTCGTTTCTTATCTGCTATAGTCGAGATGAGGAGAAAAAAATACGAAACAAACGTAAAACAAAAGCGGTGGTCTTTGATGAAGACAAAACATTTTCAATAGGAATCCAGTCTTTTTTAAATGTAATGTATGTTTTCCGTTTTTATTTTACAGATCGCGACAGCTATTGGGAAGATGTGATAAAATATACTTTAATGTTTAAAAAATATTCAGCATTATTATTGTTTAGGTAATAAGCATTATAACAGTACAAATGTGATTAAATATACTTTAAAATTTAAAAAGAAAATTATTCACTATTATTATTGTTTAATAAGCATTATTATAGATTGTGGAAAAGAATTTTCGACATTATACGCATTTACGTATTTAAGGTTATTTTTTAACTTTTATAAAAAAATCATTTTTGTACAGGCAGTTATGGATAATATTATACATTAATTACTAATTTTTTAATTATTAACTATTTGTGCTCTGTTGTTGACAATTGCTATCTGCTGATCTGTTAAAATTTTGGAATAATTCAATAATAAAAATTTAAATTTCATCTCTCTGATAGATGTCACGATCTAGTTAATTCTTTTGTTGCCAGTTCTCGAGAGAAAATGAAAAATATTTTACAGATTGAGACAGCTATGAGGGAGATGTGATTAAATATACTTTAATGTTAAAAAAATATTCAGTATCCTTATTGTTTAGGTAATAAGCATTATAACGGCACAAATAGATATATTGTGGAAAAAGGAATTTTCGACAATGTACGCATTTTTTTCTGTACTTATGTTTTTTGTTTTTTGTTAACTTTTAACAAAAAACGACATGGATAATACTATACATTAATTACTATTTTTTAAAAATTAATAACTATTTGTGCTCGGTTTTTGACATTGATAGCTATCTGCTGAAAATTTTGGGATAATGCAATAATAAAAATTTAAATTTTACTTCTCTGACAGATGTCGCGATCTAGTTAATTCTTTTGTTGCCAGCTCTCTCTCTCTCTCACAAAAAAAAAAAAAAAGCCTGTATAAATCCAGTTTTATGTTTGGATTTTATTAGCATTCTAAAAATAGCTTTTGAGATGATCAAAAGAATTGACAAGAAATTTCAAGTTCTCGCTTGTTGGAAGGAAAAAAAACTGGTCTATTACTCTGGGGAGTCACAATTGGCAGACGTTGTCCCCAAGTGTCACCTACCTACCCAGAAATAACCCCCACCCTCACTAAAAAATTAAACTGATTATCTTGAAAACATAAGATTAAGCTGAAAATACTTTTTTTACATGCTTTTATTTTGTCAATGTTTTATTGATATTGTTGCGATCAATTTGATTTGCTAACAGATCGTGACAGATATTGGCGAGATGTGATACTAATGTTTTAAAAACTTTATTCAGTATTATTATTGTTTAGGTAATAAGCATTATAACAGCACAAACTTCTGGACTTAAGCAAGTGCGTGACAGGACGTGGTCTGGGGGAGGAAGCAGAGGGAAAGAACTTGTTGAGAGCTGTAAGGGATAGGGGAGAGGTGGAGAGCCATGATCGCCTACGTCCCGAAAGGACATGGCACATAAAAAGAAAGAAAGATGGATCAGAGTTCTTCAATTAATAACTGAATAAATTAATCGCCCGGTTCATACTCCCCCAGTTTTCTGAAATGAAGTAGAGGTTTATCCATTGTTTCCTGTTTAGGATTGAGTTTCAAGTTCCTTCTAAACTCTTTACCGTATATTTCTCTTCAGGTGGACCGCTTGCGAATGAGTAGCATTATCACAATGCTTGGGGCGGTGTCTCTTACTCTGTAGTCCTCTACCTAGAGTGGCCCTTGGGCCTCGGTCAGGGTGAAAATCATTGCAAAAAAAAAAAAGGGAAAAAGAAAAATGTATCCATCTTGAGAGTACCACGACTAAAAATTACCCGTGGAAATTCCAGGATGGCATCATTAAATATTAAACCCTTCCCCGCTAATTATTTTGGAAAAAAAGTTTCATTTTCAGACGATATTTTTATTTGTTTTTAATATAGGAACAAAGAAACTGAGGTATCTGGAAGTACCCGAGCGGTGGCTAACACCTCTCCCAGACGTATCAGTTGACAATTGGACTCGTTCCAAGTTCAGAAGGGCATAAAATGAAACAAGATCGACGTATAAACACATCCGTAGCTGGGTTTTGAACGTTATGTCTTGGACGTGTTTATTCGTCCGTGATAAAAAAGAAAGACACTTTAAACGTATCTTCTTTACTGTACCAGAGGTTAAACGCATCCATTTCACTGAAGTGGAGGTTAAACGCATCCATTTCACTGAAGCAGGGATTAAACGTATCCATTTAACTGAAGCAGAGGTTAAACACACCCATCTCCTTGAAGTAGAAGTTAAACTCATTCATTTCACTGAAGTAGAGATTAAACGCATCCATTTCACTGAAACAGAGGTTAAACGCATCAATTTCACTGAAGCAGAAGTTAAACGCATCCATTTCACTGAAGCAGAGGTTAAACACATTCAGTTCACTGAGGCAGAAGTTAAATCACCTTTCACTTTCTTTCTTTCTTTATTTTTTCCTTTCTTTCTTTCTTTATTTTTTCCTTTCTTTCTTTCTTTCTTTCTTTCTTTCTTTCTTTCTTTCTTTCTTTCTTTTCGTTGTGCATTTCTATATTTTTCCATGCCTTGCTTTTTTATCATTCTTTCTATCTCTTAACCGTTTTCCTCAATGTGTTCTTTCTTTCTTTCTTTCTTTCTTTCTTTCTTTCTTTCTTTCTTTCTTTCTTTCTTTCTTTTCTTTCGTTATGCATTTCCCTTCACTGCTTTTCTATCATTCTTTCTACCTCTTAACCGTTTTCCTCAATGTGTTGTCTCTTTTTCTTTCTTTCTTTCTTTCTTTCTTTCTTTCTTTCTTTCTTTCTTTCTTTCTTTCTTTCTTTCTCTTCCCTAAACCAAACAGGGATTTTTGGCATACATATTCTCCCCTCCATTTTCGCTTTCAAACAGGAATGGTATATTGTTTATCTGAAGTAATGGCATAAAGTACGTTGCCTGATCTTACCCACGAGAGTCGGACGCCTTGTACATCTCAGCTCATGAACAGGCGTGGCAGGTGAGTCTCATGCCCGGGGGAAGGGAATTCTTTTCTCAAAGTTTTAAAAAACTTTAAGCATTCAACGGTGACTCAGGAGTCACATCTAGATACATGAGAACGCCCTTAATCGGGGGATCATTTAAGTCTAGATTAGCTTAACCGAATGTATATCGAAATAGATCCCACCTGCAAGGTTATGGTCTACTTTGAACAAAACTGGTCGCTAAATCGCACACATTTGACTGTGTTGCACGTGGCTGGTATATCTATATCGTTCTGAGCGTCATGTTGGGTACATTTGGTTGATGTGCGTCTCCCTCACTCAATAATAATAATAATAATAATAATAATAATAATAATAATAATAATAATAATAATAATAATGACAATATAATAATTGTTGTGGGTTCCGAGATGAAATCCGATATCAATAAATAACAGACGCCAGGAATAGATAAGGAAAATAAATGTATTAACGTAATAATACAAACTGGTAATACGGGTTAGTAGATCCAGGAATGCGGGTTAGTAGCAATAATATATATACAGTCTTGGTATTGAAGTATCGCGGTATGACTCCTTACTGAGTCTAGGTGCTCGTGACGGTGACTCTTGTGTTACCCTCTTCTGATACTACTCAGCGTACTGACTTCTCGACTGTCTGAACGTACTGCCGGGTATTCACTGGTGGTAGTATATGTATACCTCGGTTGAGTCCATTTATGTGAAGAGGGGAGATCCCTTAACAATAATAATAATAATAATAACTAGGAAGATTTGTCATAATTTCAAGGGTTTCCGATTTTAATATTCTGATGAATATATATATATATATATATATATTATTATTATTAACATATATATATATATATATATATATATATATATATATATATATATATATATATATATATATATATATATATATATGTTAATAATATTCAATATTTAATATTCTGTTTAATCTTAATTCTTCAATGATTGGGTAAGCTCATGGCGTGTTCTACGCCAATAAAACATCCATAGAATCCCCCCATCGCATCGTTACATATTTGAGCTTAACGACTTTAACCAAATATTGCAATAACAATAGTAATGATAATCGTTATTTTAAGAAGGAAGAGGGTACAATTGAAAAGATTCAAAATTGACAACTTTTTACATTCCACTGAAACAGTCGTTAAGCACATGACAGTGTTATTGTATCTTCTATCTTTCCTTCTTTCTTTCTCTCACTGAAACCAAGTAGCCTCTCTGATATGTCTTTTCCGTCTTTCCACTTAATGAAAACGAAATAGTCCATTATCTATTAGGTATTAGCAGTGCGTGGCATACGTGCTAACTGAGGAACTAAGGTAGGGAGAAGCAGAATAATAATAATAATAATAATAATAATAATAATAATAATAATAATAATAATAATAATAATAATAATAATAAGAAGAAGAAGAAGAAGAAGAAGAAGAATGAAAGTTCACTAAAACAATCGAATGAGTCAATTAATATGTGGATATTTTTTTCCTGCTCCATTCTTCATTTCAAGGAATATTCAAATAATAGAGCCTTAATGAATAGCATTTAAACTTTCGATACTGCCGCCATTTTGGCTACACGATGGTCCATGCATGTTGGATGGGAGAAAGAAGAAAGAAACAGTTGTAATGGGGTTCCGTTTACGTAGTGAGATATTTTTCATCAAAATTTCTTTCTTTTTGGTTTCTTTTACATTTCTTTCTTCGTATTATTAATAATAATGAATGGGAAGGAAGAAAAATACTAATAAAGAAGAAAGGAAAAAATGATAGGAAGAAAGAGAGAAAGATGGAAAAAGTTAGGAAGAAAGAGAGAAAGAGAGAAAGAAAGAACGATAGAAAGAAAGAAGTATAGTAAGAAAGAAAGAAAGAAAGAAAGAAAGAACTAAAGGAAAAAAGAAATATAGGAAGAAAGAAAGAAAGAAAGAAATATAAGAAGAAAGAAAGAAAGAAAGAAAGAAAGAAATATAAGAAGAAAGAAAGAAATATAGAAAGAAAGAAAATAAGAAAAATTCAGAAAAGAAAGAGAGAAAGAAAAATAGCAAGAAAGAAGGATAGAAAGAAAGGAAGGAAGAAATATAGGAAGAAAGAAAGAAAGATAGAAAGAAATATAGGAAGAAAGAAAGAAAGAAAAAAGAAAGAAAGACGATAGGAAAAGTTAGGAAGAAAGAAAAAGAGAAACAAAAAGGAAAGTAAGAAAGAAAGAAGGATAGATAGGGAAAAAGAAAGAAGGAAAGAAGATAGGAAAATTTAGGAAGAAAGAAAGAATGAGAGAAAGAAAAAAGAAAGAAAGAACGATAGAAAGAATGAACGATAGTGAGAAAGGAAGGAAGGAAGAACGAAATATAAGAAGAAAGAAAAATAGAAAGAAAGAAGATAGGAAATAGGAAGAAAGAACGAGAGAAAGAGAGAAAGAAAGATAGAAAGAAAAAAGAAAGAAAGAACGATAGAAAGAATGAACGATAGAAAGAATGAACGATAGTGAGAAAAAAGGAAGGAAGGAAGGAATATAAGAAGAAAGAAAGAAAGAAAAAAGAAAAAAGAAAGAAGAGAAAACAGCTAGAAATCATGAAAACGAAAAAGAAAGACCAGGAAGAGAAGCAGGAAAAAATAAATGAAAGAGCGAGAGAAAAGAATGACAGGAAGAAAAGAAATAATGAAGAAAAAAGAAGAACGATAAAAGAAAAAGAAAATACGAAAGAGAAATAAAGAAAACAAACAAGGTGGAATCCGACGGGGAAAATAGAAAAAAATAGGCATATACTGAACTTAATATTTTGAAAGAAGACATGAAATGAATGGTTCAAGGACTTAGTTAAAGGTCTCGTGGTGGAATAAACAATTTGACTAATATTGAATATAAAAATATAAAAAAATAAAACAAAAATCATTTTGTCAAAATACCATTGCAGAAGGCGAAAACATAGAAACAAAATGGCAGCTGGATCATTCGTACATGCAATATGCACGTACCCAGAAAAAAGACAAAACAGACATCGACAACAATGGCGTACAAACGCACCATTCTGAAGAAGCTAAAATAAATCTTAAAGAGAAATGAAAACTAAAAAATTAAAAATGTTAAAAAATAAAAATAAAAATCCATCATCAAGTTTAATGACTTCGGGAGTGAAAAACTTGTTCAAGGTTTCAATCAAGTAATTCTAACTACATCAAGTGTAAAAAAAAAATAATAAAAAGTTTAAAATAAAACATTTGGTTCCAATTAATACGTTTTAATTAACGCGAAATTGTGCTTGGATTTTGGAGGTAACGTCTTTGGCTATACAATGAACAGTAAATTGATATATTTTTTTAATCATTTCACCCCAAGCAAGACAATGAAGACACTAAAACACAAAGGGGTTTCTGAGCGTGAAAGGATAAGAAAAAGAAAAAATAAAGAGGATAGAAGACAGTAGATAATGATTGGAGAACTCTTTCCTCGGCCATGTCGTTGTTTGACGATATCTTTGAGGTTTCTGTAACAAGCTAGTTTTTAAGTGAGTAGGTTGTTAGCATAACCACCAATCTAGTAGCTTTCCCGGGAGATTTTCACCAGCACGCGTCATACGTTCCCCTTTGGAGGACTCTTTCCTCTGCCATGTCTTTGTTTGACGATATCTTTGAGGTTTCTGTAACAAGCTAGTTTTTAAGTGAGTAGGTTGTTAGCATAACCACCAATCTAGTAGCTTTCCCGGGAGATTTTCACCAGCACGCGTCATACGTTCCCCTTTGGAGGACTCTTTCCTCGGCCATGTCTTTGTTTGACGATATCTTTGAGGTTTCTGTAACAAGCTAGTTTTTAAGTGAGTAGGTTGTTAGCATAACCACCAATCTAGTAGCTTTCCCGGGAGATTTTCACCAGCACGCGTCATACGTTCCCCTTTGGAGGACTCTTTCCTCTGCCATGTCTTTGTTTGACGATATCTTTGAGATTTCTGTAACAAGCTAGTTTTTAAGTGAGTAGGTTGTTAGCATAACCACCAATCTAGTAGCTTTCCCGGGAGATTTTCACCAGCACGCGTCAGACGTTCCCCTTTGGAGGACTCTTTCCTCTGCCATGTCGTTGTTTGACGATATCTTTGAGGTTTCTGTAACAAGCTAGTTTTTAAGTGAGTAGGTTGTTAGCATAACCACCAATCTAGTAGCTTTCCCGGGAGATTTTCACCAGCACGCGTCATACGTTCCCCTTTGGAGGACTCTTTCCTCTGCCATGTCGTTGTTTGACGATATCTTTGAGGTTTCTGTAACAAGCTAGTTTTTAAGTGAGTAGGTTGTTAGCATAACCACCAATCTAGTAGCTTTCCCGGGAGATTTTCACCAGCACGCGTCATACGTTCCCCTTTGGAGGACTCTTTCCTCTGCCATGTCGTTGTTTGACGATATCTTTGAGGTTTCTGTAACAAGCTAGTTTTTAAGTGAGTAGGTTGTTAGCATAACCACCAATCTAGTAGCTTTCCCGGGAGATTTTCACCAGCACGCGTCATACGTTCCCCTTTGGAGGACTCTTTCCTCGGCCATGTCTTTGTTTGACGATATCTTTGAGGTTTCTGTAACAAGCTAGTTTTTAAGTGAGTAGGTTGTTAGCATAACCACCAATCTAGTAGCTTTCCCGGGAGATTTTCACCAGCACGCGTCATACGTTCCCCTTTGGAGGACTCTTTCCTCGGCCATGTCGTTGTTTGACGATATCTTTGAGATTTCTGTAACAAGCTAGTTTTTAAGTGAGTAGGTTGTTAGCATAACCACCAATCTAGTAGCTTTCCCGGGAGATTTTCACCAGCACGCGTCAGACGTTCCCCTTTGGAGGACTCTTTCCTCTGCCATGTCGTTGTTTGACGATATCTTTGAGGTTTCTGTAACAAGCTAGTTTTTAAGTGAGTAGGTTGTTAGCATAACCACCAATCTAGTAGCTTTCCCGGGAGATTTTCACCAGCACGCGTCATACGTTCCCCTTTGGAGGACTCTTTCCTCGGCCATGTCTTTGTTTGACGATATCTTTGAGGTTTCTGTAACAAGCTAGTTTTTAAATGAGTAGCTTGTTAGCATAACCACCAATCAGGTAGCTTTCCCGGGAGATTTTCACCAGCACGCGTCATACGTTCCCCTTTGGAGGACTCTTTCCTCTGCCATGTCGTTGTTTGACGATATCTTTGAGGTTTCTGTAACAAGCTAGTTTTTAAGTGAGTAGGTTGTTAGCATAACCACCAATCTAGTAGCTTTCCCGGGAGATTTTCACCAGCACGCGTCATACGTTCCCCTTTGGAGGACTCTTTCCTCTGCCATGTCTTTGTTTGACGATATCTTTGAGATTTCTGTAACAAGCTAGTTTTTAAGTGAGTAGGTTGTTAGCATAACCACCAATCTAGTAGCTTTCCCGGGAGATTTTCACCAGCACGCGTCAGACGTTCCCCTTTGGAGGACGCTTTCCTCTGCCATGTCGTTGTTTGACGATATCTTTGAGGTTTCTGTAACAAGCTAGTTTTTAAGTGAGTAGGTTGTTAGCATAACCACCAATCTAGTAGCTTTCCCGGGAGATTTTCACCAGCACGCGTCATACGTTCCCCTTTGGAGGACTCTTTCCTCTGCCATGTCGTTGTTTGACGATATCTTTGAGGTTTCTGTAACAAGCTAGTTTTTAAGTGAGTAGGTTGTTAGCATAACCACCAATCTAGTAGCTTTCCCGGGAGATTTTCACCAGCACGCGTCATACGTTCCCCTTTGGAGGACTCTTTCCTCTGCCATGTCGTTGTTTGACGATATCTTTGAGGTTTCTGTAACAAGCTAGTTTTTAAGTGAGTAGGTTGTTAGCATAACCACCAATCTAGTAGCTTTCCCGGGAGATTTTCACCAGCACGCGTCATACGTTCCCCTTTGGAGGACTCTTTCCTCTGCCATGTCGTTGTTTGACGATATCTTTGAGGTTTCTGTAACAAGCTAGTTTTTAAGTGAGTAGGTTGTTAGCATAACCACCAATCTAGTAGCTTTCCCGGGAGATTTTCACCAGCACGCGTCATACGTTCCCCTTTGGAGGACTCTTTCCTCTGCCATGTCTTTGTTTGACGATATCTTTGAGATTTCTGTAACAAGCTAGTTTTTAAGTGAGTAGGTTGTTAGCATAACCACCAATCTAGTAGCTTTCCCGGGAGATTTTCACCAGCACGCGTCATACGTTCCCCTTTGGAGGACTCTTTCCTCTGCCATGTCGTTGTTTGACGATATCTTTGAGGTTTCTGTAACAAGCTAGTTTTTAAGTGAGTAGGTTGTTAGCATAACCACCAATCTAGTAGCTTTCCCGGGAGATTTTCACCAGCACGCGTCATACGTTCCCCTTTGGAGAACTCTTTCCTCTGCCATGTCTTTGTTTGACGATATCTTTGAGGTTTCTGTAACAAGCTAGTTTTTAAGTGAGTAGGTTGTTAGCATAACCACCAATCTAGTAGCTTTCCCGGGAGATTTTCACCAGCACGCGTCATACGTTCCCCTTTGGAGGACTCTTTCCTCTGCCATGTCGTTGTTTGACGATATCTTTGAGGTTTCTGTAACAAGCTAGTTTTTAAGTGAGTAGGTTGTTAGCATAACCACCAATCTAGTAGCTTTCCCGGGAGATTTTCACCAGCACGCGTCATACGTTCCCCTTTGGAGGACTCTTTCCTCTGCCATGTCGTTGTTTGACGATATCTTTGAGGTTTCTGTAACAAGCTAGTTTTTAAGTGAGTAGGTTGTTAGCATAACCACCAATCTAGTAGCTTTCCCGGGAGATTTTCACCAGCACGCGTCATACGTTCCCCTTTGGAGGACTCTTTCCTCTGCCATGTCGTTGTTTGACGATATCTTTGAGGTTTCTGTAACAAGCTAGTTTTTAAGTGAGTAGGTTGTTAGCATAACCACCAATCTAGTAGCTTTCCCGGGAGATTTTCACCAGCACGCGTCATACGTTCCCCTTTGGAGGACTCTTTCCTCTGCCATGTCTTTGTTTGACGATATCTTTGAGATTTCTGTAACAAGCTAGTTTTTAAGTGAGTAGGTTGTTAGCATAACCACCAATCTAGTAGCTTTCCCGGGAGATTTTCACCAGCACGCGTCATACGTTCCCCTTTGGAGGACTCTTTCCTCTGCCATGTCGTTGTTTGACGATATCTTTGAGGTTTCTGTAACAAGCTAGTTTTTAAGTGAGTAGGTTGTTAGCATAACCACCAATCTAGTAGCTTTCCCGGGAGATTTTCACCAGCACGCGTCATACGTTCCCCTTTGGAGAACTCTTTCCTCTGCCATGTCTTTGTTTGACGATATCTTTGAGGTTTCTGTAACAAGCTAGTTTTTAAGTGAGTAGGTTGTTAGCATAACCACCAATCTAGTAGCTTTCCCGGGAGATTTTCACCAGCACGCGTCATACGTTCCCCTTTGGAGGACTCTTTCCTCTGCCATGTCGTTGTTTGACGATATCTTTGAGGTTTCTGTAACAAGCTAGTTTTTAAGTGAGTAGGTTGTTAGCATAACCACCAATCTAGTAGCTTTCCCGGGAGATTTTCACCAGCACGCGTCATACGTTCCCCTTTGGAGGACTCTTTCCTCGGCCATGTCGTTGTTTGACGATATCTTTGAGATTTCTGTAACAAGCTAGTTTTTAAGTGAGTAGGTTGTTAGCATAACCACCAATCTAGTAGCTTTCCCGGGAGATTTTCACCAGCACGCGTCAGACGTTCCCCTTTGGAGGACTCTTTCCTCTGCCATGTCGTTGTTTGACGATATCTTTGAGGTTTCTGTAACAAGCTAGTTTTTAAGTGAGTAGGTTGTTAGCATAACCACCAATCTAGTAGCTTTCCCGGGAGATTTTCACCAGCACGCGTCATACGTTCCCCTTTGGAGGACTCTTTCCTCTGCCATGTCGTTGTTTGACGATATCTTTGAGGTTTCTGTAACAAGCTAGTTTTTAAGTGAGTAGGTTGTTAGCATAACCACCAATCTAGTAGCTTTCCCGGGAGATTTTCACCAGCACGCGTCATACGTTCCCCTTTGGAGAACTCTTTCCTCTGCCATGTCTTTGTTTGACGATATCTTTGAGGTTTCTGTAACAAGCTAGTTTTTAAGTGAGTAGGTTGTTAGCATAACCACCAATCTAGTAGCTTTCCCGGGAGATTTTCACCAGCACGCGTCATACGTTCCCCTTTGGAGAACTCTTTCCTCTGCCATGTCTTTGTTTGACGATATCTTTGAGGTTTCTGTAACAAGCTAGTTTTTAAGTGAGTAGGTTGTTAGCATAACCACCAATCTAGTAGCTTTCCCGGGAGATTTTCACCAGCACGCGTCATACGTTCCCCTTTGGAGGACTCTTTCCTCTGCCATGTCGTTGTTTGACGATATCTTTGAGGTTTCTGTAACAAGCTAGTTTTTAAGTGAGTAGGTTGTTAGCATAACCACCAATCTAGTAGCTTTCCCGGGAGATTTTCACCAGCACGCGTCATACGTTCCCCTTTGGAGGACTCTTTCCTCGGCCATGTCGTTGTTTGACGATATCTTTGAGATTTCTGTAACAAGCTAGTTTTTAAGTGAGTAGGTTGTTAGCATAACCACCAATCTAGTAGCTTTCCCGGGAGATTTTCACCAGCACGCGTCAGACGTTCCCCTTTGGAGGACTCTTTCCTCTGCCATGTCGTTGTTTGACGATATCTTTGAGGTTTCTGTAACAAGCTAGTTTTTAAGTGAGTAGGTTGTTAGCATAACCACCAATCTAGTAGCTTTCCCGGGAGATTTTCACCAGCACGCGTCATACGTTCCCCTTTGGAGGACTCTTTCCTCTGCCATGTCGTTGTTTGACGATATCTTTGAGGTTTCTGTAACAAGCTAGTTTTTAAGTGAGTAGGTTGTTAGCATAACCACCAATCTAGTAGCTTTCCCGGGAGATTTTCACCAGCACGCGTCATACGTTCCCCTTTGGAGAACTCTTTCCTCTGCCATGTCTTTGTTTGACGATATCTTTGAGGTTTCTGTAACAAGCTAGTTTTTAAGTGAGTAGGTTGTTAGCATAACCACCAATCTAGTAGCTTTCCCGGGAGATTTTCACCAGCACGCGTCATACGTTCCCCTTTGGAGGACTCTTTCCTCTGCCATGTCGTTGTTTGACGATATCTTTGAGGTTTCTGTAACAAGCTAGTTTTTAAGTGAGTAGGTTGTTAGCATAACCACCAATCTAGTAGCTTTCCCGGGAGATTTTCACCAGCACGCGTCATACGTTCCCCTTTGGAGGACTCTTTCCTCGGCCATGTCGTTGTTTGACGATATCTTTGAGATTTCTGTAACAAGCTAGTTTTTAAGTGAGTAGGTTGTTAGCATAACCACCAATCTAGTAGCTTTCCCGGGAGATTTTCACCAGCACGCGTCAGACGGTCCCCTTTGGAGGACTCTTTCCTCTGCCATGTCGTTGTTTGACGATATCTTTGAGGTTTCTGTAACAAGCTAGTTTTTAAGTGAGTAGGTTGTTAGCATAACCACCAATCTAGTAGCTTTCCCGGGAGATTTTCACCAGCACGCGTCATACGTTCCCCTTTGGAGGACTCTTTCCTCTGCCATGTCGTTGTTTGACGATATCTTTGAGGTTTCTGTAACAAGCTAGTTTTTAAGTGAGTAGGTTGTTAGCATAACCACCAATCTAGTAGCTTTCCCGGGAGATTTTCACCAGCACGCGTCATACGTTCCCCTTTGGAGAACTCTTTCCTCTGCCATGTCTTTGTTTGACGATATCTTTGAGGTTTCTGTAACAAGCTAGTTTTTAAGTGAGTAGGTTGTTAGCATAACCACCAATCTAGTAGCTTTCCCGGGAGATTTTCACCAGCACGCGTCATACGTTCCCCTTTGGAGGACTCTTTCCTCTGCCATGTCGTTGTTTGACGATATCTTTGAGGTTTCTGTAACAAGCTAGTTTTTAAGTGAGTAGGTTGTTAGCATAACCACCAATCTAGTAGCTTTCCCGGGAGATTTTCACCAGCACGCGTCATACGTTCCCCTTTGGAGGACTCTTTCCTCGGCCATGTCGTTGTTTGACGATATCTTTGAGATTTCTGTAACAAGCTAGTTTTTAAGTGAGTAGGTTGTTAGCATAACCACCAATCTAGTAGCTTTCCCGGGAGATTTTCACCAGCACGCGTCAGACGGTCCCCTTTGGAGGACTCTTTCCTCTGCCATGTCGTTGTTTGACGATATCTTTGAGGTTTCTGTAACAAGCTAGTTTTTAAGTGAGTAGGTTGTTAGCATAACCACCAATCTAGTAGCTTTCCCGGGAGATTTTCACCAGCACGCGTCATACGTTCCCCTTTGGAGGACTCTTTCCTCTGCCATGTCGTTGTTTGACGATATCTTTGAGGTTTCTGTAACAAGCTAGTTTTTAAGTGAGTAGGTTGTTAGCATAACCACCAATCTAGTAGCTTTCCCGGGAGATTTTCACCAGCACGCGTCATACGTTCCCCTTTGGAGAACTCTTTCCTCTGCCATGTCTTTGTTTGACGATATCTTTGAGGTTTCTGTAACAAGCTAGTTTTTAAGTGAGTAGGTTGTTAGCATAACCACCAATCTAGTAGCTTTCCCGGGAGATTTTCACCAGCACGCGTCATACGTTCCCCTTTGGAGAACTCTTTCCTCTGCCATGTCTTTGTTTGACGATATGTTTGAGGTTTCTGTAACAAGCTAGTTTTTAAGTGAGTAGGTTGTTAGCATAACCACCAATCTAGTAGCTTTCCCGGGAGATTTTCACCAGCACGCGTCATACGTTCCCCTTTGGAGGACTCTTTCCTCTGCCATGTCGTTGTTTGACGATATCTTTGAGGTTTCTGTAACAAGCTAGTTTTTAAGTGAGTAGGTTGTTAGCATAACCACCAATCTAGTAGCTTTCCCGGGAGATTTTCACCAGCACGCGTCATACGTTCCCCTTTGGAGGACTCTTTCCTCGGCCATGTCGTTGTTTGACGATATCTTTGAGATTTCTGTAACAAGCTAGTTTTTAAGTGAGTAGGTTGTTAGCATAACCACCAATCTAGTAGCTTTCCCGGGAGATTTTCACCAGCACGCGTCAGACGTTCCCCTTTGGAGGACTCTTTCCTCTGCCATGTCGTTGTTTGACGATATCTTTGAGGTTTCTGTAACAAGCTAGTTTTTAAGTGAGTAGGTTGTTAGCATAACCACCAATCTAGTAGCTTTCCCGGGAGATTTTCACCAGCACGCGTCATACGTTCCCCTTTGGAGGACTCTTTCCTCTGCCATGTCGTTGTTTGACGATATCTTTGAGGTTTCTGTAACAAGCTAGTTTTTAAGTGAGTAGGTTGTTAGCATAACCACCAATCTAGTAGCTTTCCCGGGAGATTTTCACCAGCACGCGTCATACGTTCCCCTTTGGAGAACTCTTTCCTCTGCCATGTCTTTGTTTGACGATATCTTTGAGGTTTCTGTAACAAGCTAGTTTTTAAGTGAGTAGGTTGTTAGCATAACCACCAATCTAGTAGCTTTCCCGGGAGATTTTCACCAGCACGCGTCATACGTTCCCCTTTGGAGGACTCTTTCCTCTGCCATGTCGTTGTTTGACGATATCTTTGAGGTTTCTGTAACAAGCTAGTTTTTAAGTGAGTAGGTTGTTAGCATAACCACCAATCTAGTAGCTTTCCCGGGAGATTTTCACCAGCACGCGTCATACGTTCCCCTTTGGAGGACTCTTTCCTCGGCCATGTCGTTGTTTGACGATATCTTTGAGATTTCTGTAACAAGCTAGTTTTTAAGTGAGTAGGTTGTTAGCATAACCACCAATCTAGTAGCTTTCCCGGGAGATTTTCACCAGCACGCGTCAGACGTTCCCCTTTGGAGGACTCTTTCCTCTGCCATGTCGTTGTTTGACGATATCTTTGAGATTTCTGTAACAAGCTAGTTTTTAAGTGAGTAGGTTGTTAGCATAACCACCAATCTAGTAGCTTTCCCGGGAGATTTTCACCAGCACGCGTCATACGTTCCCCTTTGGAGGACTCTTTCCTCTGCCATGTCGTTGTTTGACGATATCTTTGAGATTTCTGTAACAAGCTAGTTTTCAAGTGAGTAGGTTGTTAGCATAACCACCAATCTAGTAGCTTTCCCGGGAGATTTTCACCAGCACGCGTCATACGTTCCCCTTTGGAGGACTCTTTCCTCGGCCATGTCTTTGTTTGACGATATCTTTGAGGTTTCTGTAACAAGCTAGTTTTTAAATGAGTAGCTTGTTAGCATAACCACCAATCAGGTAGCTTTCCCGGGAGATTTTCACCAGCACGCGTCATACGTTCCCCTTTGGAGGACTCTTTCCTCGGCCATGTCTTTGTTTGACGATATCTTTGAAGTTTCTGTAAAAAGTTAGTTTTAAGTGGGTAGGTTGTTAGCCTACTGCACAAGTCCCAACCTGGTGGACCAGAGTGTGTCTTTCGTCTGGCTCCTACCCAACAGACCTGTTGAGCTTGGTTGGACCTGTTAAGTGCTAAAGCCCCCGACCACATGGCTCTGGTGGACGCTGAAAACGCAATCTGTCCTACCACTTCAAGGCAACACATCAAAGAAGTCGATAAGTTTGTCTACCTGGGAAGCGTCGTCAGTAACGATGAGGCGGACAGATGAAGACAACAAGTGGCGAATCAACAAAGCCCGACACGCTTGCAACACTCTGGGGCCAATCTGGAGATCAACTTTACAACAAGATCTGGATCTTCACACAAAAGGCACAAGGGAGATACGTTACAACGCTGGGAAAGTGACTGTAGGTGAGACGGGACGAAATCGTTTATTTGTTTATTTATTTGGGTCAAATTATTTTGCTATTTATTTTTATTTTTATCTTATATATTTATTTATTTTTTATTTTTATTTTGATCGGTGTTTTTATTAACGTAATAAAACATTTGTTTATATAGCTTATTTAATAGTTTTGTTTTTTGTTTAGGAAGATAATTAAAGCTATTTGTTGAATTTTGGTGTTGGTTGTTGTGGTTTGTTCTGACTATTATTTTGGCAGGAACAGTTTTTAATTTATTTATTTGGATTGATAAACGACTTCCGGTAAAATAACCGCCAAAATAGACCACCCACAATACACCACTGATCCGTATATATAAATAGCCGAGAAAAATAACAGCACTCGTGGCCTAACGATTGCATCTAGCATGAAACAGACTGTCGCCTCTAAGTGTTGACTTCTATGTTCATTTATATATATATATATATATATATATATATATATATATATATACACATATACAAACATGCACACATACACATATACGCATATGCATATATGCATACACATAGAAATAAATATATATTAACCTATACAGCAGCATCAAAAAATAAAATAAATATAAATATATACATATATATATACACACATACACACACATACATATACATACATACATATATACAAACATATACATATATATTTACATAGACACATACATACATATACATAAACATATATATATATATATAAACATATATATATATATAAATATATACATACACATATACATACATAAACCCACACATATACTAACAATATTATCAAATGACAATAAAGGACTATATAGTCCATACAAGATTAAAATGTAACAAATCACAATTGTTTATTATGAAGACCACAAGGAATTTTGAAACCATTATCAAACAAAAGTAGGTTATAGTTAGCATAGATAATACATTCCAAAACACTAAGATATACACATATACAAATATATATACAATGATATACACCCTTACACCCATATATATATATATATATATATATATATATATATATATATATATATATATATATATATATATCAAGTATGTGGTGCAGTTCAATTTACATTACAATGAATCATTCATACAGAAACAGATATAGAAGTTAATGATAAAATGGCGAGAATACATCTTCGCAAACAATTTACTAAAAGACATTAACCCCGAACCTGTAAATGAATGTTATGATCCCTGTTTATAAATTCCAGTTGAATAAGGTCTTTTTGATATATTTACGAGCTTTCATCTTTTCCTACAGATATCTTCAGGTAAGAAAAATATTTGTTGTTTTATAATTCCAGGTAATAACAGTACATCGAAAGAGTAGTTTATAATCCGAAATTTGTTCTTAGAAATGTGTTATTGTTACTTGTAAGTGATTTTTTGAGCGAGGCCCGTTGGAACAGCTGGTATGACGTCTGCCTGAATAACCTAACTGCCCGAGTTTCAATTCTCGGTAGTGGGTGCGCACTGCTGATGAGTCCCTAATACAACACGAAACGGCCGTCCCGTGCTTTCTGCATTCTGTTGAGGTTTCTTCTAGACTCAATATATTACTTAATTATCTCAAATTCTCTTAATAATTTCTGTTGCTCCTATAGAGATTTTATCTTATGCATTTTTATATTAGAACATGCGCATATCCACTATAAAATTGTGCATTTTTGTTTCAACCTCAAAAAAGGGGAAAACCTTTTTTTAGACGTTTCATCAGGTGGGGAATCACGGGTGTGCATGTTCTAATGTAACACTGTATAAGATATATATATATATATATATATGTGTGTGTGTGTGTGTGTGTGTGTGTATCAAATTGTAGGAGAACGAACAGTAAGATTACAGTGTTCAAAACATTAATTTAAAACCAGTGCTCAAAGTAGAGGCGTAACTATTTATTTATCTTATGCAGTGTTACATTCGAACATGCGCATATCCACTACAAAATTGTACATCCAAACAGGGCGAAATAAATCCCCCAGTGCCTCAAGTTTTTAGTCCAAAGAAAAAACCCAAGCGAGAAATAAAGCTAAAACGTAAAGTGGTCTTATACGCTAAGTAGAGTTGGTATATATAAAATAAATCCTAAAGAGCCTGATCCAACCTACCTAGGTTTCACCAAAACGGAAACTTCAGGGCAAGCTGGCCAGCTTAACCTGAAGATCCGTTTTGGATATATATATATATATATATATATATATATATATATATATATATATATATATATATTATATCTGGATAAAATAAATGAAACAAAATTGGGTGTTTTTTTATGAAAGTATTTATTTCTGTGTTTTTGTATATATTTATTTATTTAATATTTCAGACCACCTAGGTCTTTCCTCAGAAATCAAATGAGATACTGTGTTTGTGTGTTTGTTTACAGCGTTTGTTTACAGCGTTTGTCGTGAAGCGTGCATGTCACGTGATGTGCAATGCGACTTTGTTTGAATTTTTGGCGGAAGACTGATGATAGTGTCTTAAATGTTGTTTAAAAGGTTTTTTGACCATATCTCAAGAAATATTTTAAGAAATATTTTTATATATACGGGTTAGACCCGTATATATAAAAAGCCGAGAAAAATAACACCACTCGTGGCCTGGAGATTGCATCAACCATGAAGCATACTGTCGCCTCTAAGTGTTGACTTCTATGTTAACTTTCATATATATATATATATTTTAAAGACATTTATATTATGTTTAACGTTCTTTTTATAGATACAAGTATTTAAGCAAATGGTCTGTTTTATAATAAACAGTATTAAATAACATTTACCGGCCTGAATGTCCGAGAAATTTTCATAGAAAATTTTCGCTCTCCGACAGGAATCGAACCTGTTACCTTTCGGCCACAGATGAGCGTCTGGTTAGCAAGGTCGATTTTACTACCTTTAAACTTAAATCTTCCATGAATCTCTTCTATTCATATCTGCTCTAGCGTATCAAATGTAAACAAATGACATCATATATTTTAGAATTGGACATAGTCCGACAATTTATTTTTAAAGACATTTATATTATGTTTAACGAAAATTTATTATTAATTATAAAAATTTCTCGGACATTCAGGCCGGTAAATGTTATTTAATACGGTTTATTATAAAACAGAGCATTTGTTTAAATACTTGTATCTATAAAAAGAACGTTAAACATAATATAAATGTCTTTAAAAATATATATATATATATCGGACTATGTCCAATTCTAATATATATATATATATATATATATATATATATATATATATATATATATATATATATATATAAAGGTATATCCGAAAACGCTCGGAACTTGGACAGTTTTTACACACTCTTTGTCCAGAAAAGAAAGATCTTGTTCGCACACAAGAAAAATTAAATAAATCGCTTAACCGTAGTACCTTGTCTGTCGTTTTTAATGAAACATGCATAAACGAATGATTGCTGCCTAAATATACAACTATATATATATATATATATATATATATATATATATATATATATATAGTTGTATGTATG
>OZ038501.1:80759948-80769948 GCA_964036315.1 Acanthosepion esculentum
ACAAGAGTTTTGATTAATTTTATCCAACGCATTTTTACCAATTTTTGGCCCGATTATGGACGCTCATTAGATATTTCCTTATCTTCAAAGTTGACATTCCAAGTTCACCAGCGAGAGCAGGGGTCGTACTAGCGATAATAGCGTTGTCATTCGTCTTCGGCGGGTAATCTATTCGGGAGCCGGGGAGGTTGCATACATTCTTTTCGAAGGTCTGCATTGTGTTGCACCATTTCGTAAGCTTAGTTTCATTTTCTTTTTGTCCCAGAAAGGATCGGTTAATTCGTGAATCGTAATATGTCTTGAAATAATCGACCATAGACAAACTCGAGTCATTGAAACGCTCATTTGAACACAGCGGCAAAAATCTACCATGACACTCCAACCTTCAAACAAAGAATGTGTGGGGCCCCTACAAAGTTAATAGTTTAGACAAATATATATATATATATATATATATATATATATATATATATATATATATATGTGTGTGTGTGTGTGTGTGTGTGTGTATGTGTGTGTGCTGGTATGTAGAAAAATAGGAAAGAACACGTTAGTAAATAATCCGGAGATCTTTAGTATTTTTGTTTTTATTTTTAAAAAACAGTGCTCCATACAGAAGTAGAGCTTAAATTATAATTATTATATTATTTAAAAAAAAATATGGTTCCTTCGCTACATAAAAGTTCTCATGTTTCAAAAACGAGAGCCAAAACCCTCAAAAATTAAAAAAAAAAAATTTAACAATTAAATTGAATAAAGTATCAAGCACTGTTTCATCCTCAAGCGAAAATTTAGGTTTGCTTGATGTTATGGTCTAGGTTAGGACCAAGGAAGAACAACACGAACACAAGAGTAGAAATAACGAAGATATATTACACGGAATAATGATACAAGATGTGGAAGGTGTTAGTATGACTGTCAGTCTGGTTTGGACTGAACTACTATCGGCTCGACTCGATGCGTCCCTCTCTCTTGAGAGGCGTAGTATACATAGTGTTAGGAAGAGTTCATTCTGTAGTTATAGGTAAGGACCCATAACACCCCCCTCCCAAGCTTTTACCTCGCAGGGGTCTTTAATATTTTTTCCTCTTCGGATTAATCATCAAAGGCTCTGTAAATTTTCTTTTTCTGCTTGATTTCCGCGGTTCTGAAATTGCTTGATGTCTTTGCATATAGAATGTGTCAAATATTGTGTCCATTACTTCCTCCTCTTCCTGAGGTAGACCCTTAGAATCCTCTAACAGCCTCTTTCTGATCTGATTTAAGTGCCTTTTAAGCGAGAACTTTGGACCCTGAATTATGTAAATCACGTTCCCGATTCGTTTCTCTATTGTACCTGGCTCCGAATAGGATGTGTTGTTTTTGAACATATTAAAAAAAAAACTTTCTTTGCTGGGTTAAATTTTCTTTTTGGTACAAACGACGTTGGTGATTGCTTTGTCTGTTTTGGCAGTACTTTGTCGAATACCGATCTAATTTTTCGGGCGAACAGTTGCGGCCCATTGACTATATTTCACCTTTCTCAATATACGGTTTTCACGAGTCTATCCAACTCTTCGTCTATTTTTCTAATGATGCGAAAGGTACCTTTCTTTTCTTCTTGAAAATGGGTTGTACATTTTCTTTTAGTTCGATTTTGGCCGCCATCTTTTCACACCTCCAGAGGCCGGCTGAAATTACGTTCGGGGAAACGCTCCTTTAATTTCTCCTTCAATTTCTCTGCCTCGGTCGATAACCTTTCCACTTTTTGGCAGAACGTATTTATCGGTAAATTCCAGAGGTCAAATTTCTGCATCCAGTCAGTTCCAAATAAATTTTCCGTATTTTTTAGAACATACATCTTTAATTTCTTGGTCATCCCGTTAAACGTCATATTTGTGATAATCTCCCCATCAAATTTGATTTTTTTCTTTCTGTTACCGACCTGGCTAATTTATCTGTTCTCCACATGGTCGGTTTGTTTAATTTCTTCCACTTCTGTAAGCAAATAATGGTTAAATCTGATCCGGAATCTAACTGTAATCTGATTTTTTTGTTTAACATTTCTATTTGTACGTATTTTCGTATATTTATCCCGTCCGCTTGGTCAGTTCTAGTGATTCTTACTCGGCTTTTGTTTTCTTTCTTTGTTCTACAGTGCGAACTTTTATGTCCCACTTTATTGCACGACAGACAAGTCTAATAGTGGTATGGACCATCTTTGTACCAATGCAAAGTCCCACAGCGATAGCATGGACTGGGTGGTGGTTTCTTCTGCGGTTTCATATGACTTTTTGTAGTAAAATAATTGGTTTGGTTTGTTTTTGAGTAGGGAAAAAACGTGTTTGTCGTTGTACTTTTCGTATGTGAGCGACGCTAAACTCTTCGATATCTTTCGAGTGCTTTTTTACGCTTATACATCTCTGATAGTCCTCAGCCAATTTTTGTAGCGTCAATTCTAGTTCACTCTCATGTTTTGTTAGAATTCTCCGTCTGATCTCCGCATCTTTAGTCGAAACCAGATCTTTGACGAATATTAAACATTTAAAATTGTCAGGGCTGAGTTCAGATAACTTAAAATCATCGGAGTTTTTGTTTACTACGGAAGCGAATGTTATATAGTCTTCGCTATCCCTTTTTGTTAAATTTAAACATTTCCACCTTTTGTGGAATAGTGAAGTGTTCGGACTAAATAATTCGGTTAAAAGTTTCACGGCTTCCTTGAAAGTCAACTCATTCGTTTTCCTCGGTAGGATGTAGTCTACGAATTTAGTGTATTCGCTTGACCCTAGTTTCCTCAGTAGTAGACGTACTTTTTTCGCGTCTGACCAATTCCCACAACCAAACTCATATGAATCTTCATATCTTCTGAAGTAAGCCGCGAAGGTTTTGTCTTCGTCCGGTGCATAAGTGAAGTCTTTGATAGAGCTCCATATAGCATTTTGCGAGAATGCCGCTTCATTTCCAGAATGTTGTCCTTTATTTGTTACTGTCCGTAGTAGTAATTCTTGTAGTTCGAGTTGCTTCTCTTCGTTTTTCTGTTGAATTTCCAATAGTTTTTCTTCGTTTTTCCTGTCGAATTTAAAGTTTTTTTTTTTTTTTAGATTCTCCGCGTAGAATTCGTTTCTTCAATATCCTCGTCGCCACTGTTATGGTCCAGGTTAGGACCAAGGAGGAACAACGCGAACACAAGAGTAGAAATAACGAAGATATATTACACGAAATAATAATACAAGATGTGGAAGGTGTTAGTATGACTGTCAGTCTGGTTTGGAGTTAACTACTATCGGCTCGACTCGATTCGTCCCTGTCTCTTGAGAGGCGTAGTATACATAGTGTTAGGAAGAGTTCATTCTGTAGTTATAGGCAAGGACCCATAACAGTAACCTTAAATAGAGCCATGACATAACATTTTCATTCCGTTAAAAAATCCAAATGATTCTTTTTTTTTTATTTCTTTCCTTTTTCTTATAAAAATATATAAAAATATAATGACCATGAAATGATGGAGGAGGGGATGAACCCAAAAACAAAATTATAAATAACAAAACATTCAAACTAAACATAACAGATGATAGTAGGACCCGTCCACCCAACAAAAATGAGAGCGAACGCAAGATTCTGTCTGAAGGCAGAATCAAGTAGCTCACGCACTGAGAAGGAAAGGATTAAAAATAAACTTGTCCGTGTATCAGTCGAATTGAAATGAACGTATTTGCCCGTGTATCAGTCGAATTGAAATTAGCGTATTTGCCCGTGTATCAGTCGAATTGAAATTAGCGTATTTGCCCGTGTATCAGTCGAATTGAAATTAGAGTATTTGCCCGTGTATCAGTCGAATTGAATTTACCGTATTTCAGTCGAATTGAAATTAGATGGAAGATTTATTTTTTCGGCGAAAACAATTGTAGGACAATGCCGAAGGGGAAGTGAGGTAAGGCTGGTCAACATTAATCATCCTAGACGTAGCTGATCCAGTTTACGACCTATTCATCCATTACATATTATTCATTCTCCATAAGAACTTACCCATCACCATTCAATCCTAGATATGCCACAATGCCACATATTCACAGGGAACCTACAAAAAAACCCTGATATAAAATTTTGAACAGTTCAAAAATGTCTCCGTTTGTTCTTTTTCTCTTTTCTTATAAAAATATATAAAAATAAAATGACCATGAAATGATGGAGGAGGGGATGAACCCACAAACAAAACTATAAATAACAAAACATTAAAATTAAACATAACAGATGTTGGTAGGACCTGTCGACCTTACAAAAATGAGAGCGACTGCTATATTCTGCCTTTAGGCAGAATCAAGTAGCTCACGCACTACCTGCAAGGGAAGGATGACAATAAATAAAAGGGGTGAGAAAATCAAAGTTTGACCCAATCGAGATGAAGAAGTGGGGGTGCCAAAAAACAAACTGCGGTCGTTGGGAATCTTGA
This sequence comes from Acanthosepion esculentum, assembly GCA_964036315.1. Classification (NCBI taxonomy): domain Eukaryota; kingdom Metazoa; phylum Mollusca; class Cephalopoda; order Sepiida; family Sepiidae; genus Acanthosepion; species Acanthosepion esculentum. The sequence goes on from OZ038501.1 coordinate 80,764,381, forward strand.
CATGGATCATAATAAAAGAGAATGCTGGGAAAGAGGTTAAGAACAACACCTACTCGCATTAATTAGGTAAAAAAATGAGAGTCTATCTTAACTAGGAGAAGGTTCGACAGGTAACCGCCCCAATGCGTCAAAGGGGACATAAAAAAGAAAATCAAGGCTGGACCCTTTCACTTGAACAAAGTTCACCACTTTCACTCAACATTTGCTGAAATCTGTCGTTAACAAAGACATTCATTTCTGATCTTCATTCTGTCCTGATGGGCAAAGGATCCGACCTGATAACAACGTTCGTATCGCAAAATTCCCTTGATTCGTCCACTTCACCATTCTTGCAACGTCAGAAACACCATTCGTTTCACTCCAAAACGGGGGTGACACATTATCACATACGTATGAGAGATAGATGGACACTAGAGGTTCGCGATCGAAACGAACCGTCAACTCGCCGACATAGCCCCAGAATAGGCACACCTCAGGACAATGGTAGAAGACAGGAGAAGCCCTTTTCTCTCGATCAAGGTCACACCGAAGACAGCCAGGCAAATCCGCTCTGCCATTGAGAGATAGCACGTTCCGAATCAATCGCCAGGTAAACGAAAACTTAGGGTTGCTGAAGCAATCCGCTGCCGGCGCCCAAGGCTAGAAAGAGCGCAACTCGGTTGCCGACAAACGGAGCCGCCCACAAAGAGGATCATTCGCAAACCACTCCATTAATTTTCGATAAAAGATTATTCCCTGACGTGAAAGTGTATAGGAAAATGGTGATGAGGGTGGGGTGGATCAAAAAGTATAGTGCTGTGCCGGCCGGCAGACCAGCTATTTTTTCTTCTTCTTCGGTCGCCTCGAGAAAATGGATTGCGTGGCTCTCTTTCTCAGACGTTACACTGGGCAGTTGCGAAACAGACACCAACTCAGCCACGCCTACTTCGACTTCCTCTTTGTTCGTCTGTCAATCCGTACGCCCAGCTCTATTGCACGCTGTCCGCCGAATGACTTTGGTTCTGTCGAGCTGCTGGCTCCCCGCTTTTTATGCTATTCCAATACGGCCAAAATTTGCATGTGTGCAAATATCGTCTCGTTTTGGACGAGATCGGCGCGCATAAATTGCATCTTCAATGGCGGCCATATTTCTTTTTGTCACCACTTTGCAGGCCGCTCTACCCTCTCTGAGTAATCTCGGGATTTCCTCCAACTCCATGTACAAATCCAGCTGCAGTAAAACCAATGGTTCCAGTACTTGTTGTGGCTGCTTCTGCTGTTGTTGAATCTGTTGCTTCAGCTGCCCCCGTTACTGCTCTTGTTACCGCTGCTGAACTTGTTGTTGTTGCTACACATGTTGTTGGTACTTCCTTGGTTGCTAATTCTGCTGTCGTTACCGAAGTCACACTGCCTGAAATAAAATCTTTATATTGCTCTTTCAGGCTGTTATAATAGGCGGACCCTTTCTTTCTCTGGCCTGTCTCTCGATGGGCTTACGGCTGCGAGTATGGGGTGAAAATGCTAAGGAGACTGAGCCAATTTTATACGCAAATAGCACACAAACGCGAGCTGGTTTAGGCCGGTTTGGATTTCGACATAATTCAGCCCAGATCTGCCGATTCAAGCGATTCTGGCTGACTTGTCGAACTTCTGCCTTCGGGTATAGAGGAACCCAGACGAGGCTCTGCGGAAGAACAGAGTCATGTCTATGGAAGTAAACAATCCCGACCCCGTATATACGGCGTCTACGGGGAATTTTTGCCCAAGCCTACGGGCTCGGAATGCTCACATAAAAATTGTCCTTGTGCCACATCCTGCCTTGTGGGAAGGCTAAGATAAATAACCACAGTCCAGATCTGCTATTTCGGGTGGTTTCGGATGACTTGTACTCTCTACCTCCGGGCAAAGAGGAACACAAACGAGGCTATGCCGAAGGGTAGTGTCCGACCTCGTGTATGCGGGGTATACGGGGAATTTTTGCCCGAGCATACGGGCTAGGATTACCTCATATTAAAAAATCAGCCTTGTGACACATTCTGACTTGTGGAGAGACTAAGATAAATAACCTCAGATCCAGATCTGCCATTTCAGGTGGTTCGTGATGACTTGTACTCTCTGCCTTCGGGCAAAGAGGAACACAGACGAGGCTATGCCGAAGCGTATAGTCTGACCTCGTGTATGCGGGGTATACCGGGAATTTTAGCCCGAGACTACGGGCTTCGATCGTCTCACATAAAAAAATCGGCCTTGTGTCACATTCTGACTTGTGGAGAGGCAAGGTAAATAACCTCAGATCCAGATCTGCCATTTCAGGTGGTTCCTGATGACTTGTACTCTCCGCCTCCTGGCAGTGAGGAACACAAACGAGGCTATGACGAAGCGCAGAAGACAGAACGCAAGGTTCGCTTGTTTGAACTTGCTTTTGTGTGTCTACGCTAATTCTTGATTTGTGAACTTTTCACCTTCTTACTCTTAATTTGCCTTGCAAATATTGTTTGCTTGTTCGTCTTGATAAGACTTCATTTTTTTTCTCTGTTCTTATTTTTTTTCTATTTATTGCAGACTTTGTTAATTCTGTTTGTTGCACTGTTCCGTTCCGTATTTTGCATTTGACCAATTGCAACTCCTTCCACAACCACCTATATATATATATATATATATATATATATATATATATATATATATATATATATATATATATATATATATATGACGCAAACAAAATTAAACACACCATTAACTTTTTCTATCGTAACCAAATGCACGAGAATTATAAGCTGGATATAAAAAAAACAATTAAAAACACAATTCATCGGTACAAATCACACAATAATCTTAAGAAACAACTAAGAATTATTATCTATTACAATAAGTTTAAAACATCTAACTAAAAATAATGGCTGACCGTGTTTCATTTAATAAAAATAAAATAAAAAAGAATAAAAAATAAACTCATTCAAATATATTTACCAAGAATATAAACAATATAAGAGAGAGAGGAGGGGAGGGGGAGAGGGAGAGAGACGGTGACGGAGAGAGAGAGGGAGAGAGAGACACAGAGACAGAGGGGAAAAAAAGGAAAAAAAAGGGGGTTATTGTCCGTAACCTTAGACAGCGGATTCTGTACTGGTCCTCTGATCAAAGACTTCAAGACACCGTTCTTCGTCGGACAACGTCGCGATTCCTTTGAAAGAGAAGAAACCCCATCCCCTGAAATATTAGTTGATATATTATACTGCAATACAAAATGGATGTAGATTCGTGTCAAAACTAAAAATAATGGCTGACCGTGTTTCATTTAATAAAAATGAAATAAAAAAAGAATAAAAAATAAACTCATTCAAATATATTTACGAAGAATATAAACAATATAAGAGAGAGAGGAGGGAGAGAGAGGGGAAAGAGAGAGGGAGGGAGAAGGAGGGAGAGAGGGAGGGAGAGAGGGAGGGAGAGAGAGAGGGGGGATACCAAGAATAGAAACACCGACAACAGTTACAAAGGCGTAATAGGTTATTTAGTGTGAAAGAAACTGGAAACATGTTAATGGTGACAGATGACAATAAAAAGAAAAGAGGTTTCAAGGCTGACGTTGCATTTAAACTTTCGTGTTGACTCGGAATGAAAAATCGTATTTGACGGCGTATAAGACGCACGGGCGTATAAGACGCGCGGGCGTATAAGACGCACCCCAATTTCAGCAGGGAAAATCAAGAAAAATTAGTAATTACTAAAATTAGAAAAACTATTAGTAAATGGTACAGCCTAGACTGTATCTATGAGCTATTATTTTGGTTAAACAAGCCATCATTACAATTAAACAAAAATAACAGGAAAAAAAAACACAAGCTTATAAAATCTTTATTATATCCAAAGGTAAGAAAACAAAATAAAAATCAAGCAATTATTACAAATGAGCAAAACAGTACAGTTACCATTAAAATTTTATTCATCTTCAAATCCATAAAATTCGTCGTCTTCGTTATCACAACTCTGAGACTCATTTTCAATACTACTATCGTCGTCGTTAAATAATACGCCATCTTCAATTCCATTGAGAGCATTTCTAATGCCACACTTTTTAAAAGATTTCACAATAATTTCTTGTCTAATATTATCCCAAGCTTGCTTCACCCATTCGCAGACTTATGCAATACTCGGTCTTTTTATTCTTCCTGTAAGTGTAAGGTCGTGATTAGGCATTGCCATCCATGTGTTCCACTGCTCTTTCATATTTAAGTCTAAGCTAATAAGAGTTGTCAGGTAGCTAATTTCGGCCGGCTATTGCGAATTTTAAACCTACATTTGGCATATAAGAGGCAGGGGAATTTCAAAAGATATTTTTAGTAAAAAAAAAGTGCGCATTATATGCCGTCAAATAAAATAATTATTACCACAAATACCGGACCTTATAAATCCCCCCCACCATGTAAAAAATAATTTTGTCTATGAACTCTCATGCCCCCTGGGAGATTGCATCTCCAACACTAATAATCAAAAACAGCATTAAATAATTATATTAGGCCCACATGCACCAGACTCTCTCGCAGATTGACCTGTGACCTGTCAGAAGACACATCGACCAGCACACTATGAATCATCAAAGTGCAACTATTAACATAAGACAAATATTAGTAAATAACACCAAACAATTCTGCTGCACCCAATGTAAGAAAGACTCAAAACTCCAGAAGTTATTATTATCTATGTAATAAATGCCAATGTTAGTGTGTCACTGTGTCACACTTTTTCAACTAAAGGGGCACAACTCTCAATAGCTCATCTTCTTCTATATAATAAATGACAATGTCAGTGTGTCACACTTGTTTAACTTTACTCCTAGAGGCCGTAGCCCAACATATCAAACCATTTTGGAATCAGACCAATTCCGTGAGAAAATTAAAACATTCCGGGCCAGATCCGGACCCGCATCGTGAAATTTTAAATTCCCAAGTTTTCATTACTGTGATTGTTTTCGCCATTTTTTTTACCTGATTTTTTGCGACAAATTTATTTGTACGATACTAATTTGGAAATAATTTTAGGAATAATCGAAATTCATTGCGAAATCCAACGAAAGTCGCCCATGAAATAAAAATAATTGTTTTTACGGAAAGTAAGGACCTACGTACATCAAATTTTCTTTAAATTAAGTGTCAACAGAAGAATTATCGTTGAACTTTTACTCCTCCCTACCTATTGCGTTGAAGGACCAATCAAGAGCCCTCCACAGGAGCTAGCTTAAATGCCGCCAGATAGGTCGGGTTTTAAGCTCGTATAAAATAAACAGTCCACATGAAATAAAATATCATTCACTACAAGAGAGGTTATCTTTAAATATATATGATATAATTAATAGGTGCACATATTTTATCAGTGTTATAGTAAAATAAAAAAATAAAAAATAAAATACAATAAAAAAAAAATTAAATCGCATTCATTTTGTGCGGCCTCGTTCCCAATATGAAGTTACAAATGACGTCACACTAGACCATTTCAAACGTTCAGCTTTCCAAAGAATATCAACATCCAGGCAAAGGAATTCTAACTACCACACAGACAACATATCTGTTCTTAATAATGACTGTGAAA
>OZ038501.1:80774948-80827448 GCA_964036315.1 Acanthosepion esculentum
AGGACCAACTCCATATTAAATAAATTTTCTTTGAATTTAACAAGTGTTTCCATTATTTTGTCCAACCCCTGTATATACCTACCCACACACCTCCACCCACACACCGATAGTATTATAATAGTTGTCTAGGTTGAATATAAACGACTGCAGTGAATTAAATTTTAAAACGCCACCCTAAAATTGTGACCTTGTGTCAGACTGGGTTAAGCTTTGCAATGAATTCCACTAGAGTGCTCTAATCTCGTGGCCTTATGTCAAATCGAAGTAAGCTTTACGAATGAATTCGAATGTATTTATGTGCTCCAATATCGTGACCTTGTGTCAAATTGTGTCAACCTTTACAATGAATTCAAAATAAGGTACACCGATCTCGTGGCCTTGTGCCTTGCAGAGTTTAAGCCTACAAACTAACTTAAGTATGGTGCTCCAAACGTGTGACCTTGTGTCAGATTGAGTTAAGCTTTATAATGAATTCCAACAAGGTGCTCCAATCTCCGTGTCCCGTATCAAATTGGACTAAAGTAATAATAAATTTTAATTTAATAGAGATTTGTCATAGTTAAATTTGGAAATGAGTTCGATATCTACAGTCAGTCAGTTATGTGCAATGCGGGATACATGCGTGATACATCGTTAGATACATGACTGACAATGCAGATTTTTCCCCGCAGTAGGTTGCCATTTCATTCTGCGGTAGACCAGTTGCGATCCAAGTCTATAGAACCTGCTCTGTCCTGGGAGGAGAAGAAAAGGAATCATACCTTTTCCAATGGTCAGTCAGTTATGTGCCATACGTGATGAACGCTTTGGCTATCATGTATCTTTCGATACACATTTTTTTTGCCGCAGTGGGTTGCCATTTCTTTCTGCGGTAGACCAGTTGCCATCCAAGTCTATAGAACCCGGTCTGTCCTGCTATTTTACCCATAGCTTGGGGGAGAAGAAAAGGATTCATACCTTTGCCAAGGGTCAGTCAGTTATGTGCTATGCATGATACACGCTTAGGCGATCATGTATCTTTCGATATATGACTGATGAGGCAGATTTTTCCCCGCAGTAGTTTGCCATTTCATTCTGCGGTAGACCAGTTGCCATCCAAGGCTATAGAACCCGGTCTGTCCTGCTATTTACCAATAGCTGGGGAGAGAAAAATAGGTTTCATAACTTTCCCAAGGGTTAGTCATTTATGTGTCATGCGTGATACACGCGTAGGCGATCATGTATCTCCCATGACTGAGGAGGCCGGTGAAAGCTGTTAATACTGTTTATTATAAAAAGAGCATTTACTTAAATATTTGTATCTATAAAATAATTGTCGGACTTTGTCCATTTCATAACGTGTGACGTCATTTGTTTACATTTGGATACGCATCGAGCAGATATGAATGTATGAGAGAAAATAATGGAGAATTGTAACTTTAAAAACAGTAAAATCAACCGAACCGAACCGAACGCTCCTCTGTGACGAAATCGGTAAAACCACGTCAGGCTATATGACGGTTCCGTATAGGATACAGGTTCGATTCCTGTCTGAGGACGCATATTTTCTATGATAATTGTGCAGATGACTCCGTGTTGAATGAGAATTAGGAGACGCCACTTCAACTTCCAGTCTGGTTTCATTACATTTACTTTAGCGAAAATACCCTCATATCAATATGGGTTAAATAGTATAACACCTGGGCACGTGGCCGAGTGGCACGTTCGAATTCTGACCATAAGTCCCCGGTTCGAATTTCACCATGGTCGATTTGTCAGTAAGGAGACTGTTATCGGGCTGGAGGGGTCGATCCCAGTGTGCGGCCCCTTTGGAAAGTTGCTGACAGCCATACCAGAGCTTGTGAGTGAAATTCGGTAGACGGAACAGTTGGGAGTCGTCGATATCTGTCCCAGCACGAAGACACAAGTCATCGTGGCCGAGGGCTTGAGCGTCTTGGCCTTGTTCAAATTGTTGATCACGCTAGATAACACGCTCTCTCCCAGAATCTGTAACTACGGCCTGCTCAGCATAGTTGCAGTATAAACCACAGGTGGGCTCTGTGGTTTTGAACAAACACAAAAATGTGCCTGAGCGAGCGTCTGCAATAGGGATTGGGTACCCCCAAATACGAGTGGCCAGTTATACAATTAGTAGAACAAGAAAATATAATAAAAAACTTAACATAAGTATATGTTTGTCTTGTTTGTTAATCACACACACACACACACACACACACACACACACACACACACACACACACACACACACACACACACACACATATATATATATATATATATATACACGCACATTTCATTAAAAACGACTGACAAAGTGCTTTTATTTAGTTTTTTATATAATTTCTCGTGCGATCTAATAAAGTTTTTCTTTTCAGAGGATAAATTATATAAAAACTGTCCGAATGTTCTTTTTATCCGAGCGCTTTCGGCTATACATTTAGCCATTTTCAAGGATTATATTTCAACTGTTAGAATTAGAAATAGTTTGTTATATGTATGTATTCGGACAGTTTTTATATAATATATAATTTATCCTCTGAAAAGAAAAACTTTATTAGATCGCACGAGAAATTATATAAAAAACTAAATAAAAGCACCTTGTCAGTCGTTTTTAATGAAATGTGCATGAAAGAAGTATTGCTGCCGGAATACACAAATATATATATATATATATATATATATATATATATATATATATATATATATATATATATTGATAATATTGGTGGTCAAAAAAATATATATATATGTATATTTCCAAGAGAATAGAATGCAGGCAGAACTCAATGTCGAGGATAGAGTAAGAATATACAGTGTAACCCGGATATAAGAGAAACCCGGATATAAGAGAGGTTTTCTCCTGTCCCAAATTAGAGCCTGTGTTAATAATAGACCAAACCCGGATATAAGAGAAACCCGGATATAAGATACTTCTTCTCCGGTCCCGACAACTCTCTTATATCCGGGTTACACTGTAATATAAAAGGCTCAAACACTAATATTCCATGGTTATAATTTATTACATTGCAATCGTAAACACGATCCGATTCGTCGTTGGGGCTCGTCGATAGCTGTCCTAGCACCAAGTCACAAGTCATCGTGGCCGAGGGCTTGAGCGTGCTGGCCTTGTTCAAATTGTTGGTCAGGTATTCGTAGGTCTGATGAATATATATATATATATATATATATATATATATATATACATATATATATATATATATATATATATATATATATATATATATATATATATATATATATATATATATATATATATATATATATATATATATATATGCATACTAATAAAAGAAATGACAAGAAGAAAACATATGTGCTCGGTAGCATCCAATGCAAAGTAACGCTCATTTTGAAAATCGCACTTTTAATGGGTAAATAATCCCCAAAATATTTTTATGTATGTTAAAAAGCTATTTGAAAATTATTTCATATTGGATAATCTGATATATATATATATATATATATATATATATATATATATATATATGTATGTATGTATGTATTAGAAAAGAAATTCCCTTCCTATATATGTATTTTTGCCTGGTAAAATTTCCATTATGCTTTGTCACTCTTTGCTGTGGTTACCTAATTTTTTTCTCATCTGGTATCTTTTGTATTTCTCAACCTCTAAATCTCTTGCTCAAAGAGAAGTTGGCTAGTTTTGCTGTTGCCGCCTGTACAACAAAAGTTGTTCTGGAAATGTACCCCAATACACCGTTTTCAGTAGAGCTATCTTCAGGACGAGGTACTGAATTCATATATGTGCAGGCATTTCTAAGAGATAAAGAAGGAAAGTATTTCCGGATAATATAATTGTCGGCAACTAATATTTAATAATGAGATAAACTGTTCTACTCCAAGGCTACTTGATCTCCTTTCGTTTTTTTATTTTTCGGAGACGCCATTCTGTCGCCAGATACTTTGTATTCCATAAACACCAAAAGCAGAAGCCCGTTTTTCAGACTTTGATGTTATCGCTGACTCCAATTCACAGGCAAAAGAATAGATATTAAAAACTTCATCCTTATATATCAGCGGCGACGTCTATTCACCTGAAAGAGAGTCACTGGCGTTCACCATCGCTTTGCAGAAAGTGCGACCATTGAAGCTATCCACCTTCATCGACAAGTTTCCTTCTGATATTCCTGGCGAACTTAGGACCTTTGATGTCTGATCGACTGAATTTCTTTGGCTCTGCTTAAATTGTTGAGAATCGCGCGCTTTTCAGGAAAGAAAAAAGATAAGAAAAATGGCGATTGCTGTCTAGCGGAAAACGAAATTATCGGCTGCCGCTTTCATATTTCTTCTTCTTCTCCTTCTTCTTCTTCTTATTATTATTATCGTTTTGTTCATTTTTGTTTTTATCTTTTTCTTTCTCTGCACTTATAGCAAGATTTGTGAATGCCCTTGACCTTTAAATAAGTCAAAAGTATTTTCAGAAGACGGCTCACGCAACGCTTTAAACAAGAATAGGGCGAAAGCACGCAAAGATTAAATTTCTTCAATTCATTTTTTGAATTGTATGCCAGTGTATATAAATGCACATCCACTTCACAAGAAATTGATTGAAAGACTTATCGATGTGTTTGTCTCCTAGGACATTAATCAATCAATTTAACTATAAATCTGACATTTTATTGCCCTAGAACACAGACGTACACACGTAATACGGCTTAAAGTATACTATATTTATAGATATACCGGGTGTAACAGCAAAATTGTCCAAATCGTGTAACTGCATAATTGTCCATCCCACAAAATGTTTAATATCTAAAAAAAAAAAAACACTAAACTAATTGAGTTTCCTTTTTCCAGGTTTTCTTAAAAGGTATTTAGCCATCGGTACACCATTTATTGTAAGAATCACTAAAAAAAAACGCTGAGTTATTCAACTAGAAAGAGAACAGGTTAAAATTGTTTTGTGCCAGCCTCAGTCTTCCCAACTGAGCACTGGTGAAAGGAAAAACATCATTCAGGCCTTCGGTAATGGTATCTGCATTTATACTCTGGCTTCCATCTTCCAATCCATCCAAGAACCACCAAGAAAACGGTTAATAAGTATAATAAAGAGCGAACAGTAGAGAGGAAAACTGGATCACGAACTCACAACAGAAATTGAATTCAGAGGTATCCTTCTCCTACAATGGTTGCCAGACAAAACTAAAGATCTCAGTCTACACTACTATTTAACCCATAGTTGGATTCAAGGAGGGGAGATGGATTCATAACTTTCTCAGATGTATTTGCGCTAAGATAAATGCAACGACCTCGATTCGCTGTTTCTTGTTTGGAACCTCAATTGTCCCACCTGCAGATCATATACAGGGTGCGGCAGAAATATGTCCCATATTTTAAACTGTCACCTGCGTGGTGCTAGCAAACTTAGGTAAGTGGTAATGGTGTCTTCATCTAGCTAATTCTTTACCATTTCTTCAAATATAGGCAGTTACCATCATGGCTTGGGCTGGTGCATACTGAGCGTTTGCTGTTGAAATTTTTTTATTTTTAAGACTGGTGAATCTGTAATTGCAACACAGGGAGTTTTGTACTTATTTTATGTTACATCGGAATGATGAAAATCGATACTGCTAAGGGTTGAAAATTTCAGGGCCACAGATTCAGCGCTAAAAAGAAAGCTAAAAAAGAAGCACTCGAACTTCCGCTTAATGGACGACAGTGTATGGTAAATAGAGGCCACCATTTTGTGGATGTTATTTTCAAAACTAAATGAATAAAAACTATAGCCCTTTGTTTAAAGAACAGTTAAATCATTTTTTTAAATAGCTGTTTCCGTGGTCTTTTTGTCAACCTTTAAAATATGGGAGGTACTCCTGCCGCACCCTCTAAACGTTTGCTGTTAAAACGTTTTTTTTAAGACTGGTGTAGCTTTAATTTCAACACAGGGACCTTTTCGTATTCATTTCATGTTACGTCGGAATGATGGAAATCGATACTGCTAAGGGTTGAAATTTTCAGGGCCACAGATTCAGCGCTTAAAAGAAAGCCAGTTGGAAGTCTTCGAAAACGTCTAAGTCTGTTGTACAATCTACGACATATGCAATCTTCTGGCCCGTAAACATACTTCTGCATTGAGAGCAATCAGAAGAATTTGACACACCGACCTGAAGTTTCATCCATACAAATTAACCTGCGTTCCTGAACAATTTTAACCCTTCTGCCTGAGCTCCTGAGTTAAAATTCGCAAATAATTGGTATTTAATGTCTCACGGTAGATATGAAAATATTTACAAGTGTTTACCAACCGTTCAAACGGTAGCTGAACATTAAGTCCTTTTTCTCTACCACTGTTCAACCGGTGGCTGGGCATTACGTCATTTTTCTCTATCACCGGTAAAGCGGTGGTCAGGGCTCAAAGAGTTAATGGTACTTCAGGATCTGCAAGAACGAGATTGGGAAAATCGTATGACATACTGTTATGGTATTGTCGCAGTTAGCTCCTCCTCATTTCCTTAACCCGTCAACAGGGGTCTCTCTCTCTCCCGGGAGTATAAATACTGGCTGACCTTTCGCCTCTTTCTCTCTTTTCTCTGCTTACGCGCACGTGCGAGCAACTATCTCGACTTCGGCCGCGGGCCGCAACCTCGCGCGTGAGGCGAGGTATAAAACTTTCTCTGAAAATTTCCAATATGTGAACTCTTATACACAACCAGCGTTTCCCATATTCTGGGAACACGCTAAAACAAAATTCACCCCGTACAGACATTCAACTCAACACACACACAACTTCCCATACAGACTGTAACATTTTATTCATGTCTTCAATGTATTTGTAATTCGTGTATTAATCTATTTGTTATTAATATATATTTGTTCGCATACATGTATATCGGTCTTGTTCGTTTTCTTTTGCTTTCTTTGGACTCCATTAAAGTCCAACATTCTTATGTAGCTGGACCGGCCAGCGGAAGCCTTAACCTAGAGATAACTCATCTTCTCTTCTTCCATTCACACACCGCATGGTCCACAACAGTATCGTTCAAAACATACCTGCAAATGCTGTTCTTCTCACGAATGATGAAGTTCACTTTCATCTCCCTGGCTGCGTCAATAAGCAGAAATGTTTGCTAATGGGTGGGCCATAACACGGCGAACGGGTGATTGTTCGGTACAAATTTGTGACATTTAGGGAATGGGGCTCTTACCTTTTTCAGGAGGGAGACCACTCAGTTACAGTAAAACCTGGCCGGCATGTGGGGATGCTGCTGACCTTTCTGGAACCAAAACTCAGAGAACATGGGTGTCCGGATGTGTGGTTTCAACAGGATGAAGCCAAGGCACACACAACGAGAAGATCAACGAATGCTTTTAGAGACATTATTCCAGGACAATTGACTTCCTTATGCGGTGATATTGGATGGCATGCACGCTCGCCCGATCTCGTCCTATATCGCTCGATCTCGCCCGATCTCGCCACTTGCGCTTATTTGCTCTGGGGTTACTTGAAAGTTGTGATCTACAAATATCAACCAGAAATCACTGAAAGTACGCTATTCGCCAAAAAGTAAGAGAGATGGCACCAGAAACGAGTCTTCGGCTGATGGGAACTTCAGAAATATTCTAAAACAGTGCATGACGAACAGAGGTCACCATTTGGAGGATGTCTTTAAAACCAAATGAATAAAATCTATAGACCTCTGTTTAAACAACAGTGAAATAACATTTTAACGGCAGTTGCCTTGGTCTATTTGTCAAAATGTAGGAGATATTTCAACTGCACCCTTTTTGGAATTAAAATGTATACATTTTGTCAGGAAGACCGGCCGATATTAGCGTCTATTCTAACGTTATTTCAATGAAAAAATAAATTGAAACCATATGTAATTTTTTTTATTTTCTCCTCAGTAATTTTATAATTTTAAACTTAATAGAGATTAAATTTAGATTTTAAAATTGGTAATTTTTTACCTTTAATTTTAATATCAAATTTTATCATGTAATTTAATACTTATTGGTTAGAATAAATTCTATTTTAGTAAAACCCTAACTTTTAATAGCTATTATAACCTTACTTCGTTGTCAAGTTTTTTTAATTCCCGTATACTTGTATTTTGATTCGTCATTCCTGCTTATATAACAGCGTTTCCCCTTACGAAGGATCGTTAATTAATTTGAAACTTTTAAAACCCTTTATTCTACATTCAACATCATCACTTGATCGGACACCGGAGGTGTTGAAACAAAATGGCTATTTTTGTAGTGATTTTATAACATATTGATGTTATAATTTTTAAATAAACAATTATATATATATATATATATATATATATATATATATATATATATATATATATATAAATGCAGGCTTCATTAAATAATATAGAGAAATTTTATCTATTTATTTTAATCAATTTCCTTTCATATCGTCTGATAAACTTAATAACGTTATCATTAAAAGACGAAAGAAAATCACCATATTGATACATATTTTAAAAAAATCTTATCTAAGCTTTCGGCTTACATAAGCCATCACCAGAGATAACAAATACATTACAATAGATTAAACAATACACGAACATAGCAACAATGATAGTCTGTTTCTGTTTGCATGGAAGATTTCCAAGCAACGACAAACTCGTGCATAGGAGACGCTGGAAACGAAAATCGCACCGCGGCTCATGATATCACACATGACCACACGAAAGTAAAAACGAGAAGTGTTAAGTATGGGAAGCCGTCGGTATAAACCAATTGCTTCTCTTATCAATTATAGGCATTTAAGAATATTTGTGGAGATTTCATAGTTTATTTTGTTTACGTTAGGTTTCAACTGTTTTATGTATATAGCTTCAAGAATTTTTAGTTTTTGTTTATTGTTTTCATGTTTAAGTATAGTTGTGTTTTCAACAAGGATTTTCCAGAATTGTGTACGCGGCTTGGCATGCTGTTTTAAATGCCTATAAAATGTTAGAGTTATCATTCAAATGTAAAGTCAAGCGCCGTGAAAGCGAGTTTGTTGTGTGACCAACATAAATATTATTTAATCTGTTGGATACAATCTCCCAATGGGCACTTAAATTTGTAGACTATGTTAGTTTTTGCAAATCACTAACGGGGAGGGGGTCGGATCATTGCGAATAATTGAGTTGGATATACTAGATTTAGTGTATTATATGATTAACTTAATTAATATACTTAAATGCCTATAATTGATAACAGGAGCCATTGGTTTATACCAACGGCTCCCCATACTTAACACTTCTCGTTATTACTCTCGCGTGATCATGTGTGATGTCATGGGCCGCGGTGCGATTTTCTTTGCTTGGAAATCTTCCATGCAAACAAAACAGACTATCATTGTTGTTATGTCCGTGTATTGTTTAATTTGTTGTAATGTATTTGTTATCTCTGATGATGGCTTATGTATAATTATTTATATTTGAAATATTTATTTCACCCCGAGGAAGGCAATAAAGATACTAACATTGGGTGTTAGAGAATATGAGAAAACTACTATTAAGGAGAGAGGACGATAAAAATAAAATAAGAAGATAGAAGATATCGATTGACATTTCATTTAAACTTTTGTAGACCAAAGTCGGCTGGAAAGCAAGTAGTAGTGAGTTCCACAAGCGAGAAGTGCGATAGAAAAATTGTTAGACTAGAACATACATTTACATCAGCCATTTCTACTATAAAATGATGAAACCTTGCCGCCAATTTAGTATTAAATTTAAATTCATTAAGTCTGGGTATCATAGAGGAATGTAATATTTATTTTTTTTAAATAAGAAAATGTGGCACAAGGCCATAAGGGGAGATAGGGTAAGGCTGGTCTTCCATCTGCCTTAACTTAGCTAGCCACGATTACTGACACAAATATACAAAAGTATTCCTTACACCAAAACAACACATTCTTAATTACCATTCTTACACGTCGTTGTTGTCGGCATCCGTCCGTCTCGGGAGTCGATGGAGTAGCGCTGTAGGTGCTAGGCAACGGTGTTACCTCCCAACGACGGTGGTGACCCCAGGCGCCCGTAGCCTACGCCAATCAGATTGTGCTTTTGATCGGTAAGTGTCACTTGCCGTGTTGAGCCAATGTCTTGCTGGAGTGTCCTCTCCAGTGCGCTACGAGCCTGGGCGGGATGTATGGAGAACTAGGGCTGCCCGAACGTCTAGTTCCCCCCCTCTCGGCGTTGCTAGTAGAGTCCAAAGGAAAGGATGAAGCAATACAGTTTGGTACCAGCGCGGCTACAGGAGTTGCCGGAAGGTAGCACAGAGTGCCGTCCATCCGCCTTAGGGGCTCCAATCCAGCATATAGCCTCTCCATCAGCAAGCCCTCTGTAGTGACTCCTAGTGGCGACACATGGCAACCGAACTTCTTGCAGACTTGGGCTAAACTACAGGGGACGGGGGAGGGGTTTGGCCCTCTTAACATGCGGCATGCAGGCTCACCGGTGTGTGGACACGCCCTGGTGCCCTTGAACCAAATCTCAGCTATGGGTTAAATAGCACCACTGCCTTGTGGAAATCTTCGAGAGAAGAAAAGGCTAAGGAGTAAACCCTACCATTCTTACTACAGTCACCATAATGCCTCAAGTCTCTATGAAGTCCTAACAAGTTCCTATATGTGCAATTTGTTTGTGGGGGGTGTAGAATAAAAAAACAACTCTGAGGAAAATTCATCAGAAAAAATTACCATGAAAGTATTTATAGAAAAGGCAGAGGGAAGCTACGTTACGGTGGTGGGAAATTACCTGAAGCCGAGATGCCAGGTCAGGACCAATAACATTGCAGATTCTTCGTTATATTTTATGTTGTGGATTCTGGGGAGGGAATCCTGCCCAAATAAATAAACAACGCCAGTAATTGAAATAGGAAAATAAGTGTATTGAACGTAAGAATACAAACTTGAAATGAAGATTAGTAGTCCAGGAATGCGGGTTAGTAGAAAATATATGCAGAAGTCTCTGTAAGTGAAGCCGTAATTATCTCTCTCTCTCTTTCTCTCTGTGGACTCTACGTATCTCAAACTTATCTCAACGTATCTCTTTGTGAACACCCTGTGTACTCAACGTATCTCCACTCTGTCAGAATAAGTATACTTTAGACGAGTCCATCTTGTGTAAAAAGGGGAGAGCCCCACAACATTTTATCAAGAATCACTGAATATATAGCAGGAGCACCAGGTCAGATCTGGTAGCAATATACAAAGCAATGACGAATGGTAGACTTATAAAAATGCAATATGCATTATGAAAAGTAGAGATATAAATAAATAGGATAGTCTAGAATGACACGGTGGAACCAGCTTTCCTAGCTGCAGACTTAGCTGTTGATTCATTATAGTCTTTCCATTCCATGTCAGCGGTAAACGTTAGTCCGAGGAAGCGCAATGGGCCACTCTCCTAAAGGTCAGCATCAGCCGTGCTGATTGTAGGTAAAAAGGGATCTCTCAGACGATTAAAAGACAGCAGTTTCGTTTTGGAGGCGTTAAAATTAGCAAGCCATTGCTTGCCCCATTTAAGATTGTAGGTCATTTCATTTTTTAGATCAGTTGGAAATTCGACCTTATCGAATCGATCAGACTTACTATTAAGACAGGAGAATATCCAGTTGTGTAATCGGCATAGATAGCGAGTCCAGAACTAATGACATCAGGAATGTCGTTTATGAGAACAGCGTAGGTGTAAAGAAAGAGCCTGAAAGATCTAGAAGAGTGGCCATTCAAGATAACTTTCATTTCGCGATATAATAGGAAAGACTGAATCAGTTAAAAAATTCGTCCAAAAATACCATAACCTTTCAACTTGACCAGTACACCAAACTCTTTCAAATGCCTTCAAGATATCCAAAACAACAACCCGAGCTTCGCCATTCTTATATGAAGCTTGATAAACTCTTTCAGTATTAATCGTTAATACACCAGCAGTTAATCTAGAGATGTGAAACCCACATGGCTAATCTGAAAGAAGACCCTGCGATGTGAGGTGCTTAACCAATTCAGAGTTAATTAGAACATCTAGCACTTTACCAAAAAGAGGAAGAAGTCTAAAAGACCGATAGTTGGAAGAATCAGATGGTTTGACTGAGTTCTTAAAGACTGGAACTACAGAAGAGGATTTCCAACATGCAGGAAAGTAAGAAGCAGCAAGACATTTATCAGATGGTTCGCCTGAGTTCTTAAAGACTGGAACTACAGAAGAGGATTTCCAACATGCAGGAAAGTAAGAAGCAGCAAGACATTTATCAGATGGTTCACCTGAGTTCTTAAAGACTGGAACTACAGAAGAGGATTTCCAACAAGCAGAAAAGCAAGAAACGGCAAGGCATTTATTGTAGAGTTTAGAGTGAGCAGAAGCCATTTAAGGAGCACATTTCTTAACAGCTATTTCAGGGATACCAAAAAGGATCCAGTTTAAAGACGATAACAGAAACCATGGACGGGGTTATATTCATATCACTCAATAGATGTTATGGATGTTATCTCTATCTATAAAAGGCTGGATGTGTGTGTGTGTGTGTGTGTGTGTGTGTGTGTGTGTGTGTGTGTGTGTGTGTAACAAATGCACGGCCGCAATTTTCGACGGATTTGCACCAAAGTTTACATGCACATGCTCCAAGTTAGCGAAAAGCCAAGACCGACTTTGCATTTCCCAACTCCCATCGATAGTGGAAATAAGCGATTTTTTCATGCTTCTACGGCAGTTTTCATGTAGTTTGCGGCCATTTTCTACTGGCCATCATGAGAGCCTATAGCTGGCTGCCACGAATAGGCAGGACGATTCTATTGGCCAGCGTGAGAGCCAACAGCTGACTGACACGAATGTTAACTAGCATGCTAGCATGCAAAAAAATTCGGTAGCTGCATTCGTCACAAGTGAGAAAAATTTAAATCTGCATGGCACTTTACTCCAATTGGCTCATTCGTTTGCTTAAACTCAACGTTGATTCTGATTCCGCAGAACTGGGTTGGGTGTGAAAAAGTATTTATTGCTAACATTCTTTTTTCATTCGGTTTTTACAGTTACGAATCCTTTTTTAAAGCTGATCGTTTTGTGTTCATTTTTAGTTTTTTTCGTAACAGATTTAATGTTTAGTATAGAGCTTAGAAAAAATTCACAGTGCAAGAAGTAAGGCATATAGGAACATCAGCACGGCAAAGGGCACTCCTTTAAAGGCAAGGAAGTGCAAAAATATTTTAAGTCAAGTGATAGCGATTGCTGTATGAGTCGTACGATTTTTGAATCAACCACGGGCAATGCCGGGCAATGCTGCTAGTTTATGTATATTTTAACGTTGATGCCAAATGTGACACTTTGATATATGAAGTTATATTAATAACTACAGAAAAAGAAATTAATGCAAAATGAATTTGCTAAAATGGAAAGAGTAATAACAATCCTAAAATAAATTTACAACAAATAAATTCAGTAATGAAATAACTGCTATGTATCTCATTGGTTTCCATGGCGATAAACATAACAGCATTCTGCAGACGACAAATGCCATTCGACGCGGGAAAACGTCGAACGCTGAGAAGGAAGCCATATTGGATTCTAAGTAGCGTCAAACGTGTAAGCCGACACTTTGCGGAGAATGGACAAGATGAAAAAAGAATATGAATAAATAAGGAAAGCCGGACACTGCGTTAATTGTTAACACAAAATGTCACACTCGTTCAATAGGAAAATGTCAAGTGGCTTGTTTGAGAGCTAGAGCCCCAAGTGGCAAACCGAAATAGTAAAAAACAGAATAAATAAAGTGATAAAGAATATTGACGTCTACTGGGTTTGTCTGTTAATGATACGTTTAGAAAACATAAAAAAAAATCGATAACTGAATATAGATGTGCATAACGGTATAAAATCTGTCTGAAACTCTGTTCTTCATTCCAACGAATAATCCCTTCATCTTAGTTTATAGACAAGATCAAGTTTAATCGCTACCGAAATCAACTCCTCGATTGAGTCATAAATAGTTTACATGTTTATTCCTCAAATTCATTCTTCAAGAAATAAAATACAATAATATTTTATTTTAATTATATATTTACCATTGTGTCAGAAAATTAATGATAAAATGCGAAAAAGCTTTTCGTGTAAACGCGTTTGGTTTGGTTTATTTTGTTATACGGCATATCAACCTGAATGGGTTATTTAATGCCGACAATATTTTAAGGATAGATTCATATGAATAGAATATATATTATTTGATTTAGATTGGTTTGTTTTATTTTGTTTTACGGCATATCAACCTCAATGGGTTATTTAATGCCGACAATATTTTAAGGATAGATTCGTATGAATAGAATATGTATTCTTTGATTTAGATTGGTTTGGTTTATTTTGTTTTACGGCATATCAACCTGAATGGGTTATTTAATGCCGACAACATTTTTAGGATAGATTTGTATGAATAGAATATGTATTCTTTGATTTAGATTGATTTGGTTTATTTTGTTTTATGGCATATCAACCTGAATGGGTTATTTAATGCCGACAACATTTTTCATGGCTGGTAATATTTTGTTTTGTCCAAAATCTGTTTCTGGTAATATTTTTCCTTCAAAATTGTATTGCTGGTAATAATTTTTGAAAGAAAAATATTACCAGCAGATATTTTGGAAAAAAATATTACAAACAATACATTTTTATCAACAAAACAATTTTGGAAAAAATATTACCAGCAATACATTTTTGAAAGAAAAATATTACCAGCAATATATTTTTGAAAGAAAAATATTACTAGCAAATAAAAATCTTGTCGGCATTAAATAAGCTATTGAGTTTCATATGCCGTAAACCAAACCAAACCAAACTAAACCAAACCAAACCAAACCAAACCAAGCAAAACCCTTCGTGCGCATGTGAAGTTACATTGCATAAACATCATTTCACTCTTTAAGGACGAAACGCAAAACATGAAAAAAATTTTCGACTTTATCATTAATTTTCCTAACATTGTTCTGGTGTATAAAAATTTATAGATAATTTTTTTTCCCATATTTACATCTTCCATACCTTTTGAGAAAAAATCCGCAGATTTTGATGTGAAAAAGCTTTCGACGAAATTTGAATCGGGTTTTCATCAAAGAAGTTTTGCAGCGATCGGAAAAGGTTGGTGCGAGGTCAGTTGAATATTGGTCCTCACCTGGCATCTCGGCCTCGGTCACTTTCCCACTGATATAACGGCGCTTCCCTGTGTCTTTTCTATAAATACTTTCATAGTAGTTGTTCGGATGAGCTATTCGCGTGGAGTTCATTACTAACATTATTTTCTTTGGTTTCTTGTAAATGGTTTTGTTTTCATATTGCAAATACTCAAGGGGTACAGTTTTAAAATTGTTGTTTTATCTCCACCCCCCACAGACAATGAATTGTACATATGGGGACTAGTTAGGATTTTCATAGAGACAATGTGGTATTACGGTGGATGTAGTATGAAAGGTAAGTAAGAATACGTTGTTTTGGTGTTAGGAATATTGTTGTATGTTTGGGTCAGTGTTTATGGATATTCATATGTAGTTTTTTGTGTGTATATGTATATGCATTTGTATAGAGGTGTATGTATGCATATATATGTATATATGTATTGTAGGCTCGTATGTAAGATTTTTATGTATGTATGTGGATACACGGTGGAGTAATGGATAACGGCTTGGATTGAGGAATCGGATAGCCGTGTTCAAATTCCAGTCGAATCCATTACATTCACTTACGTGCTAATACCCTTGGGAAAGGTGTGAATCCTCTTCTTCTCTCTCCAGCTATCTGTAAATAAGAGGACAGACTGGGTTCTATAGCCTTGGATGGCAACTGGTCTAGGAGAAGGACAACTCTGAATTCAAAACCTGCGGAGGGTCGTTGTGGCACTCAGTGCACCAGATCTCTGGATTCGTCCCTTCAAAAAGTGTGGATGGTCCTGCACGAAACCTTCACCACTATAATCAAATCTCATGTGTCGGTGTCGGGCTTTCAGTTTCTAGGAACTGATCTGCTTGACCCTCATACGTCGAGCTCGACGGGAGAGTCGATTAGATATATATATATATATATATATATATATATATATATATATATATATATATATATATATATGTGTGTGTGTGTGTGTGTGTGTGTATAGGTGTATTCATAAATTTAGGTAGGTATGTTTGTATATATATATGTGTATATATATGTATGCGTGTGTATATATATATATATGTATATATATGTGTATGTGTGTATATATATATCGTGTCATGTATATAGGATTACATGTGGTCTGTGTATGTAGATATGTGTATATATAAATGTAAGTATATGTCATATGTGTGAATATATGTAAAATATAGTAATATAAATACGTATGCAGGTGTAGGTATTTATGGTTATAGATCTTTTTTGTGTATATATATATATATATATATATATATATATATATATATATATATATATATATATATATATATGGAAAGTATTCTAAGGGAAGGACTTAAAGTTCTTTTATTAACGTTTTATCTTATTTTCTCTTATCTTCTCTCATTAGAATTGTGAGATTGAAATTTTTTTTAGTCATCTGGAGGTAATTTCAGTTTAAATTGATAAATTAATTTTAATTTAAATATATTACTCTTTAACTATCAATATTGATAGTAAAATGTTAAAATTAGAAATATTTGTTTTGATATTTAAACACTTAAGGCATCACCTAACATTAAACATTAACTGTGAAATTTAAGAAAAACTTTATATAGATATAAATTATGTGTAAAGATTTGAAAATATATATATGTAAGTATTGATATATGAATATACATAAGTACCTGTGTATATCGATAGATGTGTATTTGCCTATGTGTGTATGCACATGTAAATGAACGTATGTATATGTGAGATTTACATAAGTGTACGTGTGGTATATAGTTTTATAGGATAAAACA
Source organism: Acanthosepion esculentum (assembly GCA_964036315.1). Classification (NCBI taxonomy): domain Eukaryota; kingdom Metazoa; phylum Mollusca; class Cephalopoda; order Sepiida; family Sepiidae; genus Acanthosepion; species Acanthosepion esculentum. The sequence goes on from OZ038501.1 coordinate 80,791,858, forward strand.
AAATCTTTAATATTGCTTTCAAATATTACTCCATCTTAATTTAAAACCTAACCTTTAAGTAAAAAAGATTACCCATCTAAAAATAGTCACAAATTACATTCATGAATTAGATTCAAACTGATAGAGATGTTACCTTAACACTCATTTACAATATTAAAAGATTACTATCAGTAAACTGTTATATTTTAAATAAATTTCTTTTAATGTAATTTCTATGAATGTGTTTTTAAATATACTATTTAACTCATATTAAATCCCTAAATTATTTCTAAAAGAGTTAAAGATTTAAATTGCTAGAAAACTTCAAATTAATTTCTTCGGTGATTTAAAAAAATTAAATAACTATCAAACATTAAAATCTCTTTTTTTTACATAAATTACTAAAAATTACCACTCCTCATCTCCCTTGATAAAGTCTAATGACAGCTTCTTTCTCTTTACTTCCCCCTTCTTTCTTTCTTTTTCTTTTTCTTTTTTCTTTTCTCCCCCTTCCCTTTCAATATATCACTTCCGTTAAGTTAACAGATTAAATAGGTCAATGTCTGGTCCCTCCTTCCCTAATACTAAGTATGATAGATAGAAATATTAAAATAAACCCTCTCTAAACTCGGTAATGTCTCTCTCACCACCACTCATTACCCTCTCTGTTAAATTAAATAAACTTAATACTACCCGTCAAAAGTGTAAATGTTCATTTCATTTTTCATTTTTCGTTTCACCTTTTGGATGTGCAGTCTGATGATCCAGCGTCCTTTAAAAGGGCTATAGGTGAAATAAATTATTACATGGAGCCTTAAAGAGGTCTGTTTTTCTTTCATATATATATATATAATATATATATATATATATATATATATATATATATATATATATATATATATATATATATAATTTAAATAGAAATAAAAACAGACCTTTTTAAGCTTCCATGTAATAAATTATTTCACCACAGCCCTTTTAAAAGACCGCGGATCGACTATTTCATATTAAATCCTCAAAGTTTTTGTAATAAAGTTTTAAAAAAAAAAACTTAAATCGCTAACAAACATCAAATTAAATTCCTTATAGACTGTTTAAACATTCAAATTTATATCAACCATTATAATATTTATGAACTCTCAAAGCAAAACAACAGCGTCTATTTCGGGCCTTTCATTCCAAAGAAAGTTAGTGAAACTTTCTCTCATGACTTCTTTCTCTCTTTTTCTCTTTACGTCTTTTTTCTCCTCTCCCCCTTCTATATCAATATATAACTCCCGTTAAGTTAACCGATTTAATGTGTCAAATGTCTGGATTTCCTCAAACAATTTAAATTTGAAGGAATAGAAATGTTACATCTAACTCACTCATGTCTCTCCACGCTCACTTCCTCACTTCGTTAATTTACATATGCTTAGTACTGCTCGTCAAAAATATGAAAGTTTCTTTTCATTTTTCGTTTCAACTTTTGGAAGTAAAGTCCGATGATCCGCGGTCCTTTAAAAGGGCTGTGGTGAAATAATTTATTACATGGAACCTTAAAGTGGTCTGTTTTTATTTTTATTTAAATTATTAGCTCTGATTTACATTGAGCTCTCTGGATTTTATCCTCCTTGGATTACCTAGTTTTTCGTAAACTAAATACATACATACATATATATATATATATATATATATATATATATATATATATATATATATATATATATAAATGTGTGTGTGTGTGTGTGTGTGTGTGTGTGATCAGGTATGATGAGAACGAACAGAATACAATTCCAACCTTCGTTTAATTTAAAAGAGTGATCAATACAAAACAGAGCAATTTTCTTTTTTCCATAGAAAGAGGCTGTATTTTGCTTTTAAATCTGAATAAATCGTTCACTCGCCAGTAATTTACAATCGCCTGATGAAATGCGTTGATACGCATCGAAACACGACTGTAATTGTGTCGTGATTTTGACAGGATTTTCGATGTAATATCAATAAAATAAAGAATACACACACACACACACACACACACACACACACACATATATATATATATATATATATATATATATATATATATAATTCACAGACAGTACTGTTTCGCTGTATCACAGCTCCTCAGTGCGACTAGACATGCGAATGCGTCAAGCCAGGATTGAAAGCCAACTGATTTGGTGTCAGTCTGAGCTTCTACCACTGAGCTATCTTCATTCGGCAGAATGAAACATCTAGCGTATTGTTATTTTTACGAATATAAACAAGTGCCAATCAGCCAGAGTGCTCTATTCATTTTACTGAAGAGCTTCGCATTAACGCAGGTGGCTGTTGTTTATAGAATAGCTTATCAATCAACAGAGCTCAATTGAAATATATATATATATATATATATATATATATATATAAAATTGTTTATTTAAAAATTATAGCATAAATATGTTATAAAATCACTACAAAAATAGCCATTTTGTTTCAACACCTCCGGTGTCTTATCAAGTGAACATTCAGCATCATCACTTGATAAGACACCAGAGATGTTGAAACAAAATGTCTATTTTTGTAGTGATTTTATAACATATTTATGTTATAATTTTTAAATAAACAATTATATATGCTCTACTCTGTATTGAGCACTCTTTTAAGAATAGTAATTGTTGGTTATTGGAATTTATTCCGTATACACCAATCCTAGACTTATACATATATAATATATATATATAATTAACAACTATACATATATATATATATATATATATATATATATATATATATATATTATATATATATATGTATATATCTATCTATCTATCTATCTATAAATATATATATATATATATATATATATATATATATATATATATATATATATATATATATATATATAATTACCAGCTTTTGACAGGAGAATGTCATCTCTTTAATTCTGGATTGAATGGCAGTGAGCACGTGACTCAAAAAGTCCACTTAGCGTCTACAGGCTTTTTTTTGCATATATGGTAGATCAAATGTTTAAAGTTTATGACGTTCACATGCACGTTCCTATGACTCTACAGACCTTCTGCTGACACAGATTTCTTGTAAGTCGTTGTAGATTGCTTTCAGTTTAGTACCATTGGGATTTATTACCATAAGATCATAGATGACTAGCAAGTCCAACCGTGAATAAAACGATCCTGCCACAGATATAACATGTTTCCTCAGAATAAAAAAAAATTAACAAGGATTGAAATAAAATTTCTGCTAATTAAGCGCCCGTTTCAAGAGTGTACGATCAATACTCTTTGAACGCCATGCAACTATTGTTTACCATTTTCCGCTGTACAGATCGATTTTCTATCAGTGCTTCCTAGCCCTCGGCATCAATAACAAGATTGTTTTAAAGCTAATTTTAAGGGGGTCGCATCATATATGAGATATATAATTAACGTATGTACTGCTGGCCCTGACTACGCCGTTGAACAAACTATATATCTATTTACTACAACATTTTCACAACATATCTGTTTTCACGACATCGCCGACGTGACGCCGACGTGACGCCGACGTGATGGCATTTCAAAACGGAACGCTGATCTTAAAATTCAGTCATTTTGTTTTGATTATTCTTATGTCTATCGTCTTTTCATGTTGACTTGAATATCGTCTGATTTTAATTATGTTTTAATAACTATGTCCTGAAGAAGGTCTACTAGACCGAAACGTCGGACGTTGACATTGAAACAACATTAAAAACAGTAAACTTGCATATTCGGATTTTTGTTTTTCCATATTTTTCCTCATATCTATTTACCGTAGTCAAAAGTACAGCTGCATTTAAATAGACCTGATTTTTATAAAACTGGTGTTTTACTTAACTGTATCCAATAATAATGCAAGTAATATTCACATATTAGTATCGTATTATAAAATACAGTCATAGCGAATATGCATCTTTTCCATTGTTTACGTTTATAAGATGTTTAAGTGTTTCTCATTCGGTTGTTTATGGTTGTAAGCGTTTACGCGACGAGTATAGCGTTACTAACGATACTTTTATCATCCACATTTACTTTTTAGCTAGAAGATGGAAGAAAGAGATAGAGGAAAAGAGTTGAGTCTATTGTCATTTGGTCTCTCAAAAAAGGATCGAGATGCGTGATAAAATTATTTTTTTATAAGTGAAAATTTGGGGGTCGCACGATACGCGAGATCGCGCCTTACACGAGTATATACGGTAATTAAATTAAGTAGAAAGATCCACGAAAATTTCACGGTTTTCCTAATTGAATTTTCTGAGGAATCTTAATTCTTCAGTTAATGATTGAATAAATTAATGGCGAGTTCTACGACAATAAAACACCCGTGGAAATTCACATATCGCATCGTTAAATATTTGAGCTTAACAACTTTAATAAGATATTGCAACAACAATCATGAATAAGAATACATCCCTGTTGTAGGCGAAAGCCTATCCGGGAAAGTATGAAGCCTAAGCCCCAGAGGGTCTCCCACCCCCAGGCAGTATTCTCCTTCACGCGTGGGCTGGGTTTATTGCCCAGTGCCTGAGACGTCCTAAAAAGGGAAGTACCTAGGGGGCTTTGTTAAATTTTCCACGGTATTGTCGCAAACCCACTTCAAAGTGGCCTTGTGCCACATTCAGTAGTGACGTAGGGGCACTAAAAAATGTTCGTAGATATGAATGCTGGTGGTTATTTTAAAAAGGTAAAAATGAAAAGATTTGAAAGTGACAATTTTTTCAATTTCACCGAAACAGACTTTAAACACTTCTATCTTCCCTTCCTTCTTTCTTTCTTTCTTTCTTTCTTTCTTTCTTCCCTTCGATATTCCTTTCTTTCTTTCTTTCTTTCTTTCTTTCTTTCCATCTTTCTTTCTTTCTTTCTTTCTTTCTTTTTTCTTTATTTCCATCTTTCTTTCTTTCTTTCTTTCTTTCTTTCTTTCTTTCTTCCCTTCTTTCTTTCTTTCTTTCTTTCTTCTTTTCTTTCTTTCTTTATTTACATCTTTCTTTCTTTCTTTCTTCCCTTCGATATTCCCTTCTTTTTTTCTTTCTTTCTTTATTTCCATCTTTGTTTCTTTCTTTTTTCTTTATTTTCATCTTTCTTTCTTTCTTTCTTTCTTTCTTTCTTTCTTCTTTTCTTTCTTTCTTTATTTACATCTTTCTTTCTTTCTTTCTTTCTTCCCTTCTTTCTTTCTTTCTTTCTTTTTCTCACTGAAACCAAATAGCATCTCTGATATATCATTCCAGTTAGGACACCTCGAGGCAGGGTAATGGTTAGCAAGCTTGTCTTGCTAGAACAATTACGACTGAGTATCGAGTTCGATCCTCACTGGGTGCCTCATACTTTTGGCCTTGTGCCACATCTGAGCCACGCTTGGAAAATCATCTTTGGGCACCTCGAGGTGGTGTAGTGGTTAGCAAGCTTGTCTCGCTATAACAATTACGACTGAGTAGGGAGTTCAATCCTCACTGGGTGCCCCATACGTTCGGCCTTGTGCCACATCTAAGCAATACTTGGAAAATCACTACATCATTTCAGTTTTTTCAAGTGGTCAAAACAGAATAGTCCATTATTTATGTGGTATTGGCAGGGCGTAACGGTCGTGCGAACTAACTATCGAAGGAAGTGACAAGCAGAATTATTATATTATTACTTCTAATTAAAATATTTTTTCTTAAACCAAATTTCTTTCTTTCTTTCTTTCCTTTCTTTCCTTTCTTTCTTTTTCTTACTGAAACCAGTTAGAGTCTCTGATATCTCATATCTGTGTTTTCACGCGATCAAAACTGAATAGCTCATTATTTATGCGGTATTGGCAGGGCGTAACGGTCGTGCGAAATAAGGAGCTAACTAACGAACGGACGGAAAGCAGAATTATTATGATATTTTTATATACCTTTTCTTACGTATGCAAGATTGCTCAATTTAATTTTGTTTTTACAATAATTTTCACTCTGTACAATCCCAAGAGCCACTCAAGGTAGAGCGTTACAGGGTAAGGGTCGCAGCTTACAAGGATATGCGAGGAAGATAACACTAACTCTAGACTTGAACAGGTTAATATTTTAGTGATCGGGGAATCTCCTTGAGTAGAACTTACATCTCACCATTGGAATACGAAGGGAATGAGGGGGTTCGCTACAATGGGCGTGGCATGGCGGGTCTCAGCCATGAAGGTTAGGAACACTTTCAATTAAAATAGCGATAGTGCCTCCCCCCACACCTTACATTGGTAGAAAAAATAATCTGGATACCTACCCATTTAGTATTATTTATTCAGCAGTACTCCATTCTGGGCCTGATTTGCCTCTGCCACACCTTGTCAAAGGCCTTTGATATATCAGTTCAGCTTTGTGGGTCTACACTGGTTCGGAAAATGTCCACAAGGAATCTGTAGGACCCATGGTTAATAACCTGTCCACGGCTACCCACCCCATGTCCTGACTGGACAATGCCATCCATCATGTCTTGCATTTTGATTTTAGGGAGTTGGCAACTCTGTTTCTCATATAACTTCCTTAAGGGTAGTGCATCTTTAGACTGCAAAATATAAGCAATCAACACCTCCGTTAGAGACATGTCCTAATTCTTTATGGCTAAGCGATGAAATAAAATTTCGGCTTCATCTTCACCCACATTATCAATATCAACTGAGAAAACCGAATTTGTATTACAGGGTTTGCGCATGCGCAGTTAGAACTAACTGATAATCGGCCGTTACATCGATTGATTGATTCTTTTTTTACGGTTTATCAACCCTTTGCAGGTTATTATTTAAAGCTAGAAAATATGGAATAATTCATTATTGATGTGGTATTGGCATGGCGTAAGAAATTTATTTTATTTTTTCTAGAGATAATAATGATTTCGCGATACAAGCTTTATTAATTAACCCATAGCTAACTGGAGAAGAGATGGATTTATAGATCTGGAGGGTATTTGCGCGTAGGTGAATATAACGATCCCATATGGAATTTGAACTCGGCTCTCCGATTGACAATTCCGAGCTATTATCCATTGTACCACCCGCACATCTAAGTGTACATTTTTTTAAAATCGGTATCACCCGAAGCAAAACAGGTGTTTACAGGGTGCGGGGGAATTAGGAACAGAAACATTATTCATAAGTAAAAAGAGAAAAGAGTAATAAGAAAGACAGTAGATAGCGATTGACATTGCATTTACATTTTTGCAGATTAAAGTTGGCCGGAAAGCATAGAGACGGTAGAGAGTTCGTTCTACAAGTGAGAAGTGCGATGGAAGAAACTGTTAGCATAGAACTTACGGTTATATTCAACCATTTCATCTACAAATTGATGGGACCTTATTGCCAATCTAGTACTGGACTTAAATTCATAAAGTCTAGGTCCCCTAGAGGAAGCTTCATCAGAACAATCATCATGAAAGTATTTATAGAAAAGGCACAAGGAAACTACATTACGACGGTGGGAAAATGACTGAAGCTGGTCAGGACCAATAATGTTACTAGTTCTTCTTTGGATTTCATGAAGAATCTTAAAATATTTAGCAGAAGCAGCAGACCATATGCAGAAGTATTAGAAAACCGAAAACATTCTGAAGGAGCAGGAACAATAGAAGAGTAATCAGGAAGACAGTAGATGGCGATTGACAATGCATTTAATTTTTTGAAGAACAAAGTTAGCCGAAGAGCATAGAGCCGGAAGAGTGTTCTACAAGCGAGAAGTGTGAGAAAAGAAACTGTTAGAATAGAACTTACGGTTACATCGAGCCAATTCAACTGGATCAGACCGTGTTGCTAATCTAGTACTGCGTTTAAATTTCTAATGTCTAGGTACCATACCGAAGAGCTAATCTATAGTATCTGTCTATATTTCTGAGATGAGGTATTATGCACACTATTTACATTATTCGGACTATTGTCATCATCTTTGTCGCCATATTTATTACAACGTTTCGGCCTTTCAGTATCTGTCTATATTTCTGAGATGAGGTATTATACACACTATTTACATTATTCGGACTATTGTCCTCATCTTTGTAGCCATATTTATTACAATGTTTCGACCCTTAAGTATTTGTTTATATTTCCGAGATGAGGTATTATGCACACTATTTACATTATTCGGACTATTGTCCTCATCTTTGTCGCCATATTTATTACAACGTTTCGGCCCTTAAGTATTTGTTTATATTTCTGAGATGAGGTATTATGCACACTATTTACATTATTCGGACTATTGTCCTCATCTTTGTCGCCATATTTATTACAACGTTTCCGCCATTCAGTATCTGTGTATATTTCTGAGATGAGTTTTTATACACACTATTTACATTATTCGGACTATTGTCCTCATCTTTGTAGCCATATTTATTACAACGTTTCCGCCTTTCAGTATCTGTCTATATTTCTGAGATGAGGTATTATGCACACTATTTACATTATTCGGACTATTGTCATCATCTTTGTCGCCATATTTATTACAACGTTTCGGCCTTTCAGTATCTGTCTATATTTCTGAGATGAGGTATTATGCACACTATTTACATTATTCGGACTATTGTCCTCATCTTTGTCGCCATATTTATTACAATGTTTCGGCCCTTAAGTATTTGTTTATATTTCCGAGATGAGGTATTATGCACACTATTTACATTATTCGGACTATTGTCCTCATCTTTGTCGCCATATTTATTACAATGTTTCGGCCCTTAAGTATTTGTTTATATTTCTGAGATGAGGTATTATGCACACTATTTACATTATTCGGACTATTGTCCTCATCTTTGTCGCCATATTTATTATAAAGTTTCGGCCTTTCAGTATCTGCCTATATTTCTTAGATGAGTTATTATACACACTATTTACATTATTCGGACTATTGTCCTCATCTTTGTAGCCATATTTATTACAATGTTTCGGCCCTTAAGTATTTGTTTATATTTCTGAGATGAGGTATTATGCACACTATTTACATTATTCGGACTATTGTCCTCATCTTTGTCACCATATTTCTCACAACGTTTCGGCCGTTGTATGCTCGGGCCTTCTTCAGGTGTTTGGAATGTCGAACTGAACCCTTTATTTCGCTCACTGGTGTAGACTGTTCTAGCTCCACGTGCCATATCTAATGGATGTCAGTTATCTCCTGTTAATTCCCTTCTGAAAGTTCTCAACTGCCTTAACCAGGTATTGAACTAACACTCTTTGGGTCCTGTCACAGGATCTAACTAACGCCTGTGCTATGAGTCCTTGAGGACACATAGCACAGTAGATAAAGTCGTTATTTAGATCTAACCCAGTGAGAAAAATAAAGGGTTCAGTTCGACATTCCAGCCACCTGAAGAAGGCCGGAGCGTACAACGCCCGAAACGTTGTGATAAACATGGCAACAAAGATGAGGACGATAATCCGAATAATGTAAATAGAGCTCATCTAAACAATGAAATCATTTATAGAATAGGCAGAGAGAAGATACATTACGGCGATGGAAAGACGGTATGCCTCGTCAGGACCAATAATATTGCTGATTCTTCTTTGGATTTTATGAAGAATTTCAAAATATATAGCAGGAGCACCAGACCATATGCGGAAGTATTAGAAAACCGAAAACATCCTGAAGGAGCGGGAACAATAGAAGAGTAATCAGGAAGACAGTAGATAACGATTGACATTGCATTTACATTTTTGAAGAACAAAGTTGGCCGGAAACCATAGAGCCGGAATAGTGTTCTACAAGCGAGAAGTGCGAGAAAAGAAACTCTTAACATAGAACTTACGGTTATATCTAGCCAATTCAACTGGATCAGACCGTGTTGCTAATCTAGTACTTCGCTTAAATTTCTAATGTCTAGATACCATAGCGAACAGCTAATCTAAACAATGAAATTATTTATAGAATAGGCAGAGAGAAGATACATTACGGCGGTGGAAAAACGATATGCCAGGTCAGGACCAATAATATTGCTGATTCTTCTTTGGAATTTATGAAGAATTTCAAAATATATAGCAGGAACACCAGACCATATTCGGAAGTATTAGAAAACCGAAACATTCTGAAGGAGTATGAACAATAGAAGAGTAATCAGGAAGACAGTAGATAACGATTGACATTGCATTTAAAATTTTTGAAGTACAAAGTAGGCCGGAAAGCATAGAGCCGGAAGAGTGTTCCACAAGCGAGAAGTGCGATAGAAGAAACTGTTGGCATAGAACTTACGGTTACATCTAGCCAATTCAAATTTAAATGGATGATACCATGTTACTAATCTAGTACTTCGCTTAAAGTCCTTAATGTCTAAGTACCATAGCTGAGAGCACATCTAAACAATGAAATTATTTATAGAAAAGGCAGAGAGAAGATACATTGCGGTGATGGGAAGCTGATACGCTAGGTGAGGACCAATAGTGTTGCAGATTCTTCTTTGGAATTTATGAAGAATCTCAAAATATATAGCAGAAGCACCAGACCATATGCGGAAGTATTAGAAAATCGAAAACATTCTGAAGGAACAGGAACAATAGAAGAGCAATCAGGACGACAGCAGATAACGATTGACACTGCATTGAAAATTATTGAAGAACAAAGTTGGCCGGAAAGTATGGAACCCGAAGAGAGTTCCACATGCAAGAAGTGCGATAGAAGAAAACTGTTAACATAGAACTTACGGTTACATCTAAGCAGCTCAAGTGGAATAAATCAATTTCGAATATGTGTTTTCAATGGCATGGGAAAAAAATTGCAAAGTGCGCGTCCGTAATAGAGCCACACTCAATCCTTGCCCGACGAAAAGAAGGAATAAATCGATAAGGTTGATGTTGAATGATGATTTCAACGTCAAAGAGATCATCGTAAATCTCGAATTTCCTTTGGTTAATCCTTCCAAAGGAAGCGCTTTAAGTGTAATTAATTTTTTTTTAAATTTAAATCAGAGCGCCATATATTGAATTTGTTAAATTCATACGGCCGGACACATTCTGATTTGTGTTATTAATTAACCTGACTCATATAATGTGTCCATTCATCTGATGTTTGATTTAGGACTTTATTGAAAATGAAAGTGAAAGCAAACTGTGTCGAATGAAATATGTCGTTCCAATAATGGCGGGAAACCATTGTAGCAACAATGGGATGCTGACATGTCAATTTCAATCCTAAAGATCTTATCAGTTGTATTTTACGAACTCTCGCTTCAGAAATTCTCCGATTTACGAATGTTGTATTAAAAAAAAATGAAAAAAGGTGATTTAAAAAAAAATTAGTATTGTGCAAATTGCCAAAAAAACTTAATGAAAGCCATTTATTAAAACTGTTTGTTTCTTTGCAAGTAAATAGAATACAAACAAAAAAACAAAACCAGGAAAAAACTTTCTTTTAAATGGGGCTATATATAACGATAGCAAGGGCATATTTTTCTGCTTTTATGGCGTTCTCCATTATACTGAAAGTTCGTGGAAAGATGAGATTAAAAGCAAATATTTTTAAGGATATGCTTTGTTTCTCAAGTCAAGCATACAGTGCTGTACGATAAAAGTGACGCACCTGATTTCTTTTTACTTAAAAAATATTTCACCTATTGTTTTTGGGGTTAAACTAATTTTTAATCTTACTAATATAAAGACCCCATCCCGACCACCTAGTAAAAAGGTTTACTCACCCTAAGTATTATGGTCAAAGTTCCTTGTACCACGGTGATGGTCCCAGGTAGAACCAATGAAGAATAACTCGAACACAGGTATGGAATAACACAGATATATTACAAACAGAAATATGTACAAAAGAAGTAGAAGTATTAGTAATGACTATCAGGTTAGGTTAGAGTGAACTATGTTGTCTCGACAAGTATCACTATTCCAATGTCTTACAGTAATCGTCTGACGCGACTCTGTCTCTGACTGACTCTGACCTGAACTGAACTCTGAACGACTGCTTCCGCGTCCTGGGTATGACGATAAACTACATCCCCGTCCTGGGTATGACGATAAACTACATCCGCGTCCTGGGTATGACGATAAATTACATCTGCGTCCAGGGTATGACGATAAACTACATCCGCGTCCTGGGTATGACGATTAACTACATCCCCGTCCTGGGTATGACGATAAACTACATCCGCGTCCTGGGTATGACGATAAACTACATCCGCGTCCTGGGTATGACGATAAACTACATCCGCGTCCTGGGTATGACGATAAACTACATCCGCGTCCTGGGTATGAAGATAAACTACATCCGCGTCCTGGGTATGACGATAAACTACGTCCAACCAAAAGGCCGTGGATCCGATCAATCGGCTGGTCATGTCATGCCCCTTCACATCTAACCCATCCCAAAACAACTACAACTTATAATTAACTTTCCCTCCCAAACCCTACACTAAATATACTAACACCTTACCCCTAAAATGTGATGGGAAACAATGATGTTGCCAGCTATACGTTTTTGAAACGATGATGTTGCCAGCTATACGTTTTTGAAACAATGATGTTGCCAGGGATACATTTTTTTGAAACAATGATGTTTCCAGCTATACATTTTTGAAACAGTTGCCAGCTATACGTTTTTGAAACAGTTGCCAACTATACGTTTTTGAAACAATGATGTTGCCAGCTATACGTTTGTGAAACAATGATGTTGCCAGCTATACGTTTTTGAAACAATGATGTTGCCAGCTATACGTTTTTGAAACAGTTGCCAAGCTATACGTTTTTGAAACAATGATGTTGCCAGGGATACATTTTTTGAAACAATGATGTTGCCAGCTGTACGTTTTTGAAACAATGATGTTGCCAGCTATACGTTTTTGAAACAGTTGCCAGCTATACGTTTTTGAAACAATGATGTTGCCAGCTATACGTTTTTGAAACAATGATGTTGCCAGGGATACATTTTTTTGAAACAATGATGTTTCCAGCTATACGTTTTTGAAACAATGATGTTGCCAGCTGTACGTTTTTGAAACAATGATGTTGCCAGCTATACGTTTTTGAAACAGTTGCCAGCTATACGTTTTTGAAACAATGATGTTGCCAGCTATACGTTTTTGAAACAGTTGCCAAGCTATACGTTTTTGAAACAATGATGTTGCCAGGGATACATTTTTTGAAACAATGATGTTGCCAGCTGTACGTTTTTGAAACAATGATGTTGCCAGCTATACGTTTTTGAAACAGTTGCAAGCTATACGTTTTTGAAACAATGAAGTTGCCAGCTATACGTTTTTGAAACAATGATGTTGCCAGGGATACATTTTTTTGAAACAATGATGTTTCCAGCTATACGTTTTTGAAACAATGATGTTGCCAGCTGTACGTTTTTGAAACAATGATGTTGCCAGCTATACGTTTTTGAAACAGTTGCCAGCTATACGTTTTTGAAACAATGATGTTGCCAGCTATACGTTTTTGAAACAGTTGCCAGCTATACGTTTTTGAAACAATGATGTTGCCAGCTATACGTTTTTGAAACAGTTGCCAGCTATACGTTTTTGAAACAATGATGTTGCCAGCTATACGTTTTTGAAACAGTTGCCAGATATACGTTTTTGAAACAGTTGCCAGCTATACGTTTTTGAAACAATGATGTTGCCAGCTATACCTTTTTGGAACGGTGATGTTGCCAGCTATACGTTTTTGAAACAGTTCCCAGCTATACGTTTTTAAAACAGTTGCCAGCTATACGTTTTTGAAACAATGATGTTGCCAGCTGTACGTTTTTGGAACGGTGATGTTGCCAGCTATATGTTTTTGAAACAATGATGTTCCCAGCTATACGTTTTTGAAACAATGATGTTGCCAGCTATACGTTTTTGGAACGGTGATGTTGCCAGCTATACGTTTTTGAAACAATGATGTTGCCAGCTATACGTTTTTGAAACAGTTCCCAGCTATACGTTTTTGAAACAGTTGCCAGCTATATGTTTTTGAAACAATGATGTTGCCAGCTGTACGTTTTTGGAACGGTGATGTTGCCAGCTATACGTTTTTGAAACAATGATGTTCCCAGCTATACGTTTTTGAAACAGTTGCCAGCTATACGTTTTTGAAACAATGATGTTCCCAGCTATACGTTTTTGAAACAATGATGTTGCCAGCTATACGTTTTTGAAACAATGGTGTTACCAGGGATACGTTTTTGAAACAGTTGCCAGCTATACGTTTTTGAAACAATGATGTTTCCAGCTATACGTTTCTGAAACAGTTGCCAGCTATACGTTTTAGAAACAATGATTTTGACAACTATACGTTTTTGAAACAATAATGTTGCCAGGGATACATTTTTTTATGAAACAATGATGTTGCCAGCTATACGTTTTTGAGACAATGATGTTGCCAGCTATACGTTTTTGCAACAGTTGCCAGCTATACGTTTTTGAAACAATGATGTTGCCAGCTATACATTTTTGAAACAATGATGTTGCCAGCTATACGTTTTTGAAACAATGATGTTGCCAGCTATACGTTTTTGAAACAATGATGTTGCCAGCTATACGTTTTTGAAACAATGATGTTGCCAACTATACGTTTTTGAAACAATGATGTTGCCAGCTATACATTTTTGAAACAATGATGTTGCCAGCTATACGTTTTTGAAACAATGATGTTGCCAGCTATACGTTTTTGCAACAGTTGCCAGCTATACGTTTTTGAAACAATGATGTTGCCAGCTATACATTTTTGAAACAATGATGTTGCCAGCTATACGTTTTTGAAACAATGATGTTGCCAGCTATACGTTTTTGAAACAATGATGTTGCCAACTATACGTTTTTGAAACAATGATGTTGCCAGCTATACATTTTTGAAACAATGATGTTGCCAGCTATACGTTTTTGAAACAATGATGTTGCCAGCTATACGTTTTTGCAACAGTTGCCAGCTATACGTTTTTGAAACAATGATGTTGCCAGCTATACATTTTTGAAACAATGATGTTGCCAGCTATACGTTTTTGAAACAATGATGTTGCCAGCTATACGTTTTTGAAACAATGATGTTGCCAGCTATACGTTTTTGAAACAATGATGTTGCCAACTATACGTTTTTGAAACAATGATGTTGCCAGCTATACATTTTTGAAACAATGATGTTCCGAGCTATACGTTTTTGAAACAATGATGTTGCCAGCTATACGTTTTTGCAACAGTTGCCAGCTATACGTTTTTGAAACAATGATATTCCCAGCTATACATTTTTGAAACAATGATGTTGCCAGCTATACGTTTTTGAAACAATGATGTTGCCAGCTATACGTTTTTGAAACAATGATGTTGCCAACTATACGTTTTTGAAACAATGATGTTTCCAGCTATACATTTTTGAAACAATGATGTTGCCAGCTATACGTTTTTGAAACAATGATGTTGCCAGCTATACGTTTTTGCAACAGTTGCTAGCTATACGTTTTTGAAACAATGATGTTGCCAGCTATACATTTTTGAAACAATGATGTTGCCAGCTATACGTTTTTGAAACAATGATGTTGCCAGCTATACGTTTTTGAAACAATGATGGTGCCAGCTATACGTTTTTGAAACAATGATGTAGCCAACTATACGTTTTTGAAACAATGATGTTGCCAGCTATACATTTTTGAAACAATGATGTTGCCAGCTATACGTTTTTGAAACAATGATGTTGCCAGCTATACGTTTTTGCAACAGTTGCCAGCTATACGTTTTTGAAACAATGATGTTACCAGCTATACATTTTTGAAACAATGATGTTGCCAGCTATACGTTTTTGAAACAATGATGTTGCCAGCTATACGTTTTTGAAACAATGATGTTGCCAGCTATACGTTTTTGAAACAATGATGTTGCCAACTATACGTTTTTGAAACAATGATGTTGCCAGCTATACATTTTTGAAACAATGATGTTGCCAGCTATACGTTTTTGAAACAATGATGTTGCCAGCTATACATTTTTGCAACAGTTGCCAGCTATACGTTTTTGAAACAATGATGTTGCCAGCTATACATTTTTGAAACAATGATGTTGCCAGCTATACGTTTTTGAAACAATGATGTTGCCAGCTATACGTTTTTGAAACAATGATGTTGCCAACTATACGTTTTTGAAACAATGATGTTGCCAGCTATACATTTTTGAAACAATGATGTTGCCAGCTATACGTTTTTGAAACAATGATGTTGCCAGCTATACGTTTTTGCAACAGTTGCCAGCTATACGTTTTTGAAACAATGATGTTGCCAGCTATACATTTTTGAAACAATGATGTTGCCAGCTATACGTTTTTGAAACAATGATGTTGCCAGCTATACGTTTTTGAAACAATGATGTTGCCAGCTATACGTTTTTGAAACAATGATGTTGCCAACTATACGTTTTTGAAACAATGATGTTGCCAGCTATACATTTTTGAAACAATGATGTTGCCAGCTATACGTTTTTGAAACAATGATGTTGCCAGCTATACGTTTTTGAAACAATGATGTTGCCAGCTATACGTTTTTGAAACAATGATGTTGCCAACTATACGTTTTTGAAACAATGATGTTGCCAGCTATACATTTTTGAAACAATGATGTTGCCAGCTATACGTTTTTGAAACAATGATGTTGCCAGCTATACGTTTTTGTAACAGTTGCCAGCTATACGTTTTTGAAACAATGATGTTGCCAGCTATACATTTTTGAAACAATGATGTTGCCAGCTATACGTTTTTGAAACAATGATGTTGCCAGCTATACGTTTTTGAAACAATTATGTTGCCAGCTATACGTTTTTGCAACAGTTGCCAGCTATACGTTTTTGAAACAATGATGTTGCCAGCTATACATTTTTGAAACAATGATGTTGCCAGCTATACGTTTTTGAAACAATGATGTTGCCAGCTATACGTTTTTGAAACAATGATGTTGCCAGCTATACGTTTTTGAAACAATGATGTTGCCAACTATACGTTTTTGAAACAATGATGTTGCCAGCTATACATTTTTGAAACAATGATGTTGCCAGCTATACGTTTTTGAAACAATGATGTTGCCAGCTATACGTTTTTGCAACAGTTGCCAGCTATACGTTTTTGAAACAATGATGTTGCCAGCTATACATTTTTGAAACAATGATGTTGCCAGCTATACGTTTTTGAAACAATGATGTTGCCAGCTATACGTTTTTGAAACAATGATGTTGCCAGCTATACGTTTTTGAAACAATGATGTTGCCAACTATACGTTTTTGAAACAATGATGTTGCCAGCTATACATTTTTGAAACAATGATGTTGCCAGCTATACGTTTTTGAAACAATGATGTTGCCAGCTATACGTTTTTGAAACAGTTGCCAGCTATACGTTTTTGAAACAATGATGTTGCCAACTATACGTTTTTAAACAATGATGTTTCCAGCTATACGTTTTTGAAACAATGATGTTGCCGGCTATACGTTTTTGAAACAATGATGTTGCCAGCTATACGTTTTTGAAACAGTTGCCAGCTATACGTTTTTGAAACAATGATGTTGCCAGCTATACGTTTTTGAAACAAAGATGTTGCCAGCTATACGTTTTTGAAACAATGATGTTGCCAGCTATACGTTTTTGAAACAATGATGTGGCCAGCTCTACGTTTTTGATATATTTAGTAAATACTGGATCTGGCATTAAATAACCCATAGTGGTTGATATGCCATAAAACCCCAAACAAACAAACAAACTGAACGACTGCTGCTTCTCGAGGCGCAGTATTTATGATGTCCGGAATAGTCTATTATTATTATGGGTAAGTTCCCATAACACTAAGGTATTGTATTGATAATTATAATTTTGGATATAAATGAGATTTAGGGAAAAACTCGATGCAAAATAAGTGACTCACTCATTTCCTGCAACTAGTAATCAATAGAAACATAACCAAACAACTTTAAATAAAGAACAATAGAGGTATAATTTATTTATAATAGGTGATATAGTTCGAAATATTTAATAATCTATGGGTCCTGCTTTATTTTGAATAACCTTTTCAACCCTTTTTGGCATTGACTTGATTAGGTTCTAGCGAATTTAATCTCCAAGCATTGAATACCATTCGGATATGAAATTCACAATCAAATCCTCTTTGTTGCTCAACTGCTTTCTCGAGAGCCTGTACTTGATAATGCTCCATAAGTTTTCTATGGGGTTGAGGTCAGGAGATTGGGGTGGCCATATCATAACACTCACCTGATTCTCATCAAAGTATTCCTTCATCAATTTTGAATTGTGACAGGGAGCATTATCCTGCATAAAAAATGAGCTTGGTGGGGTCGATTTGCACCGTTTCAGCAGAAGGGAGCAGACAAGACTCTAAAATTCTCTTGTACTGCTCGCTCCTGAGGGTCTTTTCAATATGTTTTTAAGAAACCTGTTCCATGAAAAGAAAAGCATCCCCAGAACATTATACTGAACGGATGCTTGGCAGTACTTACTGCTAAATTCAAAGAGCTTTCAAAGCTTCTTCGGATTTTAGATCGCTTATCCTTTGAATTTAGCTCAACTTTCGTTTCATCGGAGAAGAGAACTCTTAGTTAAAAAAAATCAGGTGAGTCACTTATATCGAACAACACTGTACTATCCTTTTGGGCAGAATGGCGACTGACCTTCGCTACTCTAAATTGTTGAAAACAGATTCTTCTATCCATTATGAGAGGAACGTCAACTCACAGGACCAAGAGTCACAAAGTGAGTCGCAAAGTGTGTCGTACGCATTGCCGGACTGATTAAGGTATTCGCTATTATTGTATTATTAATGCATGCAATTAAACAGTTTCATCACTAATCATTTGTTCCTTGTAATATTATTAACAAGAACGACGAACTGATAGGAGTATTTGAAAGAAATCACAATTCTGATGTTATAAGAATTTTTGAACGTACGTTAACAAAGGATATGAGGAACAGGACAACATGGAGGACTTAAAACTCGCGGTAAAACAGTTATTGGAAGAAACGGAAAAAATTTATTGAAACAACAATAGACACTACAAATATTGGAACGTAATAAAAGGATTTTTGAAGCAATGTTGAAGAAATCAAATGAAACTAGTACTCCAGTTTTATTCCCGAAACTAGGACTCCAGTTTCATTAATGAAAATAGTACTCCAGATTCATTCATGAAACTAGTACTCCAGATTCATTCACGAAACTAGTACTCCAGATTCGTTCATGACTGATGCGATCGCAAACTCCATTGGCGAAATTTTATTTAACCTTGAAGAAGGTTTACGGTTTTTGTCGTATTACAGAAGGAAATTTTCAAAAAAGATTGCCAGAACTGGCCAGGTGAAAAAGAAAGGTATGTTTACTTTTAAGGGAATTGTGTCGAAAAAAATACTGTAATTACATTTTACCTGAAAAGGCAGGCAATATTATGTTTGATGAAATTCTTAATTTTGTCTAATTTTTAGTGCGAGAAATTCCTAATTCCATATACGTTGGCAATGATTAAATCTCATCAAAAAATGACGAAGATTTTGTTACTTATGCTGTTATTGTCAATCGTAAATGCGAAATATTTAAACTTAACAAATTGTCTCCAGATATGTTTAAATGTTTAATTTTTACGCAAGGGTTAACTTCGAGTATAGACGCAGAATTTTGTTCGTGCATTTTCACAAACCTTGAGCAAGACACAAAATTATCCTTACAGACAATAGCAGAATAATGTCAAATTATTCTAAATTTAAAGCATGCTATTACAAAAATTGAAGAAAGGGATTTTGTACAAGTGCAGACAATGAATCCAAAGCACAAAAAAGAAGGAAAAAAAATGACTGCACGGATCCTAAGTTACGTTTTCGGGGGACTTCATTTTAAGGTGAATTGCTTATTCAAAAAGTAAAAGTGCTTCCAATGTGGAAAACTGGGTCATAGACAATATCATTGCAAATCAAAGCAAAGAAAAAAATTGTAAGACATGTATGTTTACTTTTAAAGAAATCGTGCCCATCACAAAAACAAAATTTATATTGTAATTAAATTTTACCTGAAAAAAAAAAAAACAGGAAATATTACATTTGATAAAAACGTTAATTTTGTTTAAAATTTTCAGGGAATGAACCACTATATTCCATACACGTTGGCAATGCTTAAATCTCACCAAAAAATGACGAAGATTTTGTTACTCATGCTGTTATTGTCAATCACAAATGCGAAAAATTTAAACTGAACCAATTGTCTTTAGATATGTTTAAATGTTTAATTTTTGTGCAAGGGTTAACTTCGAGTAAAGATGCAGAAATTCGTTCACGCATTTGACCAAAAAAACATCAACGCAGTTCTGTGAACGATGAGACAGAATCCCCAAAGAACCGAGTATTTTGAGAATTTAAACAATCATTTTGCCATTCATTTTCTCTCGAAGGCTGACCCAACCTGTCACAGGGTTCTATTTTTAGCCTTCTAGGTAATTTGTCCAACTTTTCTAACGTCTAAAACGTTTAGTTTGAATTAGATATCTAACCATTGTGAAAGAGAACGAAATAACATTAAAAGTTAGATAAAGACATACAAAATGACACATAGAAAGATGTTTTTTTATGGATTATCACCCTTTTTGAACGTTATTTAAAAGCCGGATTATTTTTTTATTTGTGACAATTCGTTGGAGATAATAATGATTTTTAATTTAATTAACCCAAAGCTGGTAAAGAGAAGAGGCAGACTCATAACTTTTCCAGAGGATAGAAGCGCATAAGTGAATATAACGAACTCGACTGGAAATCGAACTCAAATTTCGAGCCGCTATCGATTACACCACCCGCATATTCAAACTCACAACACATGTTATTCCTAACCATCCTAGTCTGTTTCATCCTAGATGCAATATTGCATCTAGCATGAAACAGACTGTCACCTCTAAGTGTTGACTTCTATGTTCACTTTTATATTTACACACGCTCTATATCTGATATTGAGCACTTTATTCCATAAATATAGCACATCTTAACACTATATTTTATATATATATATATATATGTATGTATAGAGAGAGAGAGAGAGATAAAAAGATGAAGAGACCGAGATAGATAGATAGATAGAGAGAGTGAGAGAGAGAGAGATGAAGAGACTGAGATAGATAGATAGATGAACAGATTTAGATAGATAGCGAGAGAGAGAGAGAGATAGAGAGAGAGAGATGAAGAGACCGACATAGATAGATAGATAGATAGATAGATAGATAGATAGATAGATAGATAGATGAACAGCGTTAGTACGGCTGATGCTAACCTCAAATCAGTACGGTTGATGCTAACCTCCAATCAGTGCTGCTGATGCTAACCTCCCATCAGTACGGCTGATGCTATTCTCCAATCAGTACGGCTGATGCTAACCTCCCATCAGTACGGCTGATGCTCACCTCCAATCAGTACGGCTGATGCTAACCTCCCATCAATACGGCTGATGCTAACCTCGAGCAGAGCACCTCATCTTGGCCTCACGTTTTCTACTGACATCAAGTGGAGCCTTTGATATTGAATCTGCTGCTAAGAAGCTTTGTTCACTGCGACGTGACAGACAATTTTTCTCGACAGAGTCCATTTTACTCAATTATGAATCAACTATTTTTCCGAGCATTGCATCTTGCTGCCATGTCTTGCTTGATACTCCTGCTAATCATCTCGAAGTTAGTGATAAAATCCAAAGAAGGGTCTGTCATGGTGTGAATATTTTCATGGCAGTTATTTTAATGAACTCCTTTCCTTGGTACCTTGACCGAATAAATTGAAACGTACTAGTAAATTGGCTATTAGGTATCACGGTTTTACTGTTAAAAAAGCTAGATGTAAACGTAATTTCTTTTCTCACACTTCTCCGAGGAACTTTCGTCCAATTTTTTCCCCTCCCTGCCACCTCAGTCAGTCAGTTATGTGCCATGCGTGATACACACTTAGGCGATCATGTAACTTTCAATACATGACTGTCGAGGCAGATTTTTTTTCCCGCAGTAGGTTGCCATTTCTTTCTGCGGTAGACCAGTCGCCATCCAAGGCTATAGAACCCGATCTGTCTTGCTATTTATCCATAGCTGGGAGGCGAAGAAGAGGATTCATACCTTTCCTAAGGGTATTAGCACGTAAGTGAATTTCAGTCAGTTATGTGCCATACGTGATACACGCTTATACGATATTGTGTCTTTCGATACATGACTGACGAGGCAGATTTTTTCCTGCTGTAGGTTGCCATTTCTTTCTGCGGTAGGCCAGTTGCCATCCAAGGCTATAGAACCCGGTCTATCCAGCTATTTACCCATAGCTGAGGGTGGGGGGGGGGCAGTAGAAGAGGAATCATAATTTTCCCAAAGATATTAGCACGTAAGTAAATGTAATGGATTCGACGGGAATTTGAACTCCATAAATCCACATACAATCTATAAAAATTTTAAATACAACGTCAATCGCGATCTTCTGTTTCTTATTCGCCTTTTGCCTCAATAAAGTATTCTCCTCATCTTCTACTCCCAGTAAAACCCCTTGCTTCTTTGCGGCACTATCGTCTTCCTTGGGGCGAAAAGGACATACACAACGATGGAAGAACAGAACTCCTCTTTTTCCTAATACACACACATTTCTTTTTCTTTTTACATGTCGTTTGCATAAGGCTTTTTTGTTCAGTTATGTTTGCTTTTCGTGTCTTGTCTTGGACGTTTTCATTATTCATTGTCTTGTTTGACAGTTGATTCAATGACTTGTATCAGTGCACAACACCCGGTCGACTGTTCTTTCCGGGAACGTTCTGTTAATCTATTCGTCCGATATAAAAAGCTAAAAGTTTCCTTTCAGGACGGTGCAGACAGACAACCGGAAAAAAGATATATATATATTTATATATATATTGTCCGTAACCTTAGACAGCGGATTCTGTACTGGTCCTCTGATCAAAGACATCAAGACACCGTTCTTCGTCGAACAACGTCGCGATTCCTTTGAAAGAGAAGAAACCCCATCCCCTGAAATGTTAGTTGATATATTATACTGCAATATAAAATGGATGTAGATTCGTGTCAAAACTAAAAATAATGGCTGACCGTGTTTCATTTAATAAAAATGAAATAAAAAAGAATAAAAAATAAACTCATTCAAATATATTTACGAAGAATATAAACAATATAAGAGAGAGAGGAGGGGAGAGAGAGGGGAAGGAGAGAGGGAGGGAGAGGGAGGGAGAGAGGGAGGGAGAGAGAGAGAGAGAGGGGGGATACCAAGAATAGAAACTCCGAAATCAGTTACAAAGGCGTAATAGGTTATTTAGTGTGAAAGAAACTGGAAACATGTTAATGGTGACAGATGACAATAAAAAGAAAAGAGGTTTCAAGGCTGACGTTGCATTTAAACTTTCGTGTTGACTCGGAATGAAAAATCGTATTTGACGGCGTATAAGACGCACGTGTGTATAAGACGCACGGGTGTATAAAACGCACGTGTGTATAAGGCTCTGGGAAATTAGCTTGTAAGATCAACGATCTGGCTAACCCTTTTCTTACCCTGCGTATGCCGCTAGGTATCCGTCTTATAAGATCACTTGCCTTAAAGTTGGAACAGATAGATGTGTTTATTTAATGTCTTTTTAAAGCTTTTTAATTGGCTAAAAAGAATTTGTTTTTGTTTAATGATTAGCCGATTTTGAATGTTTCCATCTGGAAATGAGTTCACTGACGGATTTTGGTTGTTTTTTTTTCATAGCTACAAATGATAGAAAGCTGTAGAGAGCCATGATCACGCCCGTCATGAATTGAAACGGCAAGTAAGGATATGAAGTTATTATACATTTTTACATTATCTTTTTCAGTTTAATTTTCAATTTTATTTGTTTATTTATTCTTTGCTTTTTACATTCTTTTTAAAATCTGTTGACTCTATACCGGTCTTCAATGCGAAGGGAACCGTAAGCCTGTGCATCCATTTAATTGTAAATGGACAAAAAGGGATCTAATTACCGTATTTGACAGCATATAAGACGTACACGGGTGTATAAGACCCATCCCAATTTTAGCAGGGAAAATTAAGAAAAAATTAGCCATTAGTAAAATTAGTAAAATTATTAGTAAATGGTACAGCGTAGGCTATATTTATGAGGTATTATTTTGGTTAAACAAGCCATGATTACAATTGAACGAAAAATAATAGGAAAAAAGAAAACGAGGCAATAAAAACTTTATTATATCCAAAGGTAAGAAAACAAAATAAAAATCAAGCAATTATTACAATTGAGCAAAACAGTACAGTTAGCATTAAAATTTTATTCATCTTCACATCCATAAAATTCGTCGTCTTCGTTATCACAACTCTGAGACTCATTTTCAATACTACTGTCGTCGTCGTTAAATAATACGCCATCTTCCGTTCCATTGAGAGCATTTCTAATGCCACACTTTTGAAAAGATTTCACAATAATTTCTTGTCTAATATTATCCCAAGCTTGCTTCACCCATTCGCAGACTTATGCAATACTCGGTCTTTTTATTCTTCCTGTAAGTGTAAGGTCGTGATCAGCCATAGCCATCCATGTGTTCCATTGGTCCTTCATGTTTAAGTCTAAGCTAATAGGAGTTGTCAGGTAGCTAATTTCGGCCGGCTATTGCGAATTTTAAACCTATATTTGCCATGTAACACGCAGGGGAATTTTAAACGATATTTTTTAGTAAAAACAAGTCCGCCTTATATGCCGTCAAATAAGGTAATTGAAACAAAACGAATAATTCCGTTATTATTTATTTTTTAAGTGTTTTTCAATGAAGAATGACCCAGTGCACACGTTAGTACTTCGTATGTCCATTCCATGAAGTCGTTCCTTGCAGATTTGATCACAGAATCTCGATTGGATTTAAATCAGGAGAGTTTCCGGGCCAGTCTATAGTAGTTTGATTTGTTCACTGGCAAGGCTTGCTAGTGTGTTCGTGCAGCGTTACAATTTTCGTACGCTTCCTTGGAATAACGTCCATCACAGACAATGGCCGTAGGACAACTAATCGACTGGCGAGACAATAGTGTCTGGGCGTGCTAAAAATCTAATGCAATTACGGATGACGCAATATTTCTCAAGGCCAATATTTCATCATAGACTCCGAAAATAGATTCATATTACTGTAAAAATAGGAAAAAATAAAAATCGATTACACCCTTTCACTCTAGTGAATCTAAAACTGAACGTATGGCGAAGAAAGGAAACTAAATTGGTTGTTTTAAATAATTTGCACAAGCGTGTACACACAAGTAGCCCTGGGAAAGTTATGAATCCATTCTACCCCCTCCGATCTATGGTTTGATTAGCAGGATAGACTGGATCCTATAGCCTTGGTAGGCAACCAGTTTATCGCAGCATGAAATGGCAACCTAATGCGTAAAAAAAGTTATACTTTAGTCAGCCATCAATAAAAAGAAACATGATACGCCAATCGTGTATCACGAATGGCATTTGACTAATTTGGAAGAAGGTTCAGATCATAGTTAAAGAAACCAGAAGAGAGTTCCACAAGCGAGATGTGCGAAAGAAGAAACTATTTAAGTAGAAGTTGCGGTAACAATCTAGCAATTTCAACAGCAAAATAATGAGACCTATCCGCCAATCGAGTACTGTTTTTAAATTCGTGAATTCAAAGTATTCAAGAAGAATGCTCATGGGAACAATTGCCATGAAAATAAAGGAACAAGGTAGTTACGTTACAGTGGTGGGAAATTGATGGGATCCAAGATGCCAGGTTAGGACCGATAACATTGCAGATTCTTCTTTGTATTTTATCAAGAATATCTAGATACATAAAAGAAGCCCCAGATAAGATGTGGCAGCAGCATTCAATACGTCAGAGATTCAATATGTCACCGTCCTGGAGGAAGGCGGGTGATGAAAGAAAGCAAACTACAAATAGCTAAACATAGTGCAATAATGAAAGTCGAAAGCACATGAAATAATCATCCGTGAACGGTTTCCTTGTCAATGGAAAACTTGCCCGAATATATATCCCAAGGCAATGCATTTGTATCCTTGAATACTTTCAATAAAAGAGGAAGACAACCTGGAACATATCATTCTCAGGTAGTGACGGAAGAACTTACGTAGAGGGCTAAGATATCTGGAAAGGGTTTTTTAAGAGAAAAGGTTCTACACTACAGAAATTGGTACGAATCTAACAAATATTCGAAAAAGAAAGGTGTTATGGTCCAATATCCCCGCACCACGGTTATGGTCCAAAGTTAGGACCAAGGAAGAACAACACGAACACAAGAGTAGAAAATAACAAAGATATATTACAATACAATAAGTTGAAGGTGTTAGTATTAACTGTCAGTCTGGTTTAGAGTGAACTAATATTGTCTTGACTCGTTAGGTCCCAACTCGTTCCTCGTTCGTTCTATCCGTCTCCCTTGAGAGGCGCAGTCTTTATAGTATCAGAAAGAGTTCATTATGTCGTTACAGGTAAGATCCCATAACAAAAGGTTAATGACTTCAGTTGATTTTTTAATTACTGGCTTTATTTTTTTTATAGCCGGACTAAGAAGGCCTTCCGGATATGAGGAATTGGTTACAAAGTCCGGATATGAGAGATTCCGGATATGAGGAATTGGTTACAAAGTCCGGATATGAGGGGTTATATTTAGATTCAAATAAAAGAACTGAAATCAGGTTTAACATTTCTTTTCAATGTTTTATAGTAAACAAAATAAGATAATGGTGAGTGAAATATAACGGAATTGATTTTAAGGAAAAAGAAATAAATTATGTAATGTTAATGAAAATTCATTAAATTAAGTCAGTCACGTATGCAAAACAAATAATGCAACAAGGATTTTTTAATTGCTGTTGCATGATGATTCTTTCTCTTCTAATGTCATTCTCAACTTTTTCCGCATTTCATTTTGCTTTTGTTCTTGAAATCTTTTAAATGAAAGACACTTTTTAACTCAGCGTTCGTTATTTCAATCGTCATAGCTGAATGCTGGCTTTCTTTCCATAAAACTGACAAACCTTTTCAATAGCCTTTTCAATTTCAGTCCAGGTTTCATCACAATCATGCATCTGTCGCTATCTTCTTGCAGATGTGTCGCGTTGTCTTCATTTCCTCTTAATCCCATCATCCTTTGCACCAGTACAAGCCATTAGGGTGAAATAAGCATAAGCAATTATCCAAAGTAAATTTCCTGAAAAACATAAATTTCAACTCGGTTACATATCACCCAAATAGTTCAACTATACACATCAAAATCATGTCCGGATAAGTTTATATTGAATCACAATTCTTAAGTTAATGATCGAATAAGATCATTGAGGGATCTACGACAATAAAATATCCGTAGAAATCTCCCTATCACATTGTTATAGAGTTAATTCCGCAGTGGAAACTGTATTTGGACTAAATTCGGTCCTAAATAGGTTCAACGTACAAAAACGTTAGGAACTTGTTATAATAAGTATTACGCAGAGTAATCTAGTTGTGGTAGCTGACTACTTTCGTATTCGACTCTCAGTCGGCCTTCACTGACTCCTACTTATATTAGGTGGGAGAGTCTATTATCTATAGACTAGGTGTGTTTCACCATAACATACATCGTTAAATATTTGAGCTTAACAACTTTAACAAAATATTGCAATAACAATCATAAATATGAATGCTGGTTGTTATTTGTAGAAGTAAGGGGATACAAATGAAAAGTTTTAAAATTGACAAGTTTTTCCAGTTCACTGCAACAGAAGTTAAACAATTCTATCTTCTCTTCTTTCTTTCATTTTCTCACTGATACCAAGTAGTGTCTTTTCCACTCTATCCACATGATCAAAACGGAATAGTTCTTTATTTATGAGGCTTTGG
This sequence comes from Acanthosepion esculentum, assembly GCA_964036315.1. Classification (NCBI taxonomy): domain Eukaryota; kingdom Metazoa; phylum Mollusca; class Cephalopoda; order Sepiida; family Sepiidae; genus Acanthosepion; species Acanthosepion esculentum. Next base: position 80,819,604 of record OZ038501.1, read on the forward strand.
TGGGGCGTAACGGTCGAGTGAACTAAGAAACTAACTAATGAAAAGAGAGACAACCTCAATTATTATATAAAGAATTAAATGATTTTGTTCATATTTTTCCATTGAATTCTTAAAAAAAATATTGCAATTTTGGCAAGGAAAGTCATTTGAAAAACCTACAGAAAATATTTAAATTAGACATACTGATTCTGTAAATCTTTTAGTTCAAAACAGCTGGAATTAATAGATGTGTTGTTATTTCACAATCTCCTCTAATAAAGCATGGCAATTCCCATTTGAATAGCGGAAGATGCCTTCCAAAAGCGAAGCAAAGTGCTAAGAAACAGGAACATTTTGTTTGAAAGAAAGAAGAGAGTACTGAACGGCTGTGTCATATAAATCCTCCTGTATGGCAGTGAATGCTGCACAATTTCTTTACAGATAGAAAGGACAGTTGAAGCAACATGAATAGGGTTCTACAGAAGGATACTGAGAATATTATGGACGAAAGATGTGAGTTATGAGCAAGATTGTAGGAAAATAGAAACAAAAATGACACGTTTACTTACAATCAGAGAAATTTCTGAAACAAATAATAAGGAAAGAGGGCTTGGAGAATTGAACATCCACAGGGCATATTGAAGGCAAGAAGTCTGTTTTTGTTGGATGTCATATCAACCTTTATTTAATGGTGAAATTTAAATATTTTGTGCGCAATATTTTTTGGGGGGGAGTAGGTGAAATAATAATGAATATTTGCATATTCTCTAAGGAAATGCTAATATTTACAAGTACTTGCTGAATTTATTATAAATAGTTGCTTGCGTATTTACTTTGAATAAGTCGTGAAATTTTTAGGAGTTTCAATCAATTTATCGTTATAAATTATTCTAAAAATTAATGCAGTCTAAAATTAGTCCCCCCCTTATGGAAATTATGAAATACACTCCTGATCAAAAATTTAAGGCCAGTTGAAATTTTTTTAAAAGGACTGTTTTTCATGGAAAAATTTTAAACATTTCTTACTTAAGGTTACTAATTTTATAATCTAAAAGGTTATGTAGACAAAAAGTTATAATCCGAACATTTTTATTAAGAAATCGACATTTTTATAAAATGAGGCGTTTTACACGTGATCAAAATTATAAGACCAGGGGGTATAAATTGTTAGATATAGGGTAATTCCAATGTTTTTAGTTCAGTTAGAGATTAGAAATCACTGTGTAAAGGTTTCACCATGCCTAAAGCAAGCAAACTTACCGAAGTTGAGCGTGCTCGAATTCTAGATTTCCTTAATCAAGGTTTGTCACAGCGGGCGATCGCAGCTAAGGTAAATCGCAGTAAAACTGTGATTTGCAAATTCTAAAGGACAGTGCAAATTATGGAAACGCTGAGTCTACTGGTAGCCCCCCCCCAAATTATCCGGCATTGAGTAGGAGAATAAGACGGGTTGTTGTGAAAGCCAGTGGACTTTCTTCTAGTCAAATTAAGGCATTTTGAATCAGGAGTGTAATATTGCTTTATGAGAATTGTAAAGGCTTTTTGTTTTTTAATTTGGCATTTAGCACAAATACCACTTGAAGAAAAAATAGATTTGACCTGATTCTAGAACATTCTAAAATGTGATGAAGAAGACAATATGTGATTGCCATGTCCCGCGATAACTCCTTCTTTCTGCCACCATGGCGAAGACGGCTGAACTTGATAAGAAGCTACGAATGAAGATAGTTGATGCGTACAAACAAGGTGATGGATATACAACACTTTCCAAGCGTTTAATGTTCTTAGCGTTATCAAGAAGTACAATGAGACCCATTGCTTCTGGAAATAAATTAAGGAATGGCAGGAAATTATTAATGAGAGAATGGAAATGAAAATTGTTAGAGATGTTTCGAAGAATACTCACTTAACGGACAAAAGACATTGTTGATGATGTCAAAACATCAGAGTTGAATGTACTTATAAAGACAGTAACTAGATGCTTTTATCGAGCAGGACTTACTTAAGGCTAAACACCTACAATGCAGATTAGTTTATGCCAGAAGTCATCTAGAACATGGGAGCAAATATTGGAACTCTGTTTTATGGTCAGATGAAACCAAATTAACATTATTTGGTCACATAGACTCCCGTTATGTATGGAGGAAATTGAATGAAGCTCACATGGAGGAAATTGAATGAAGCTCACAAAACAAAAAATACCCTCCCTACAATTAAGAACAGTGGTAGGAGAATTCTGCTCTGGGAATATTTTGCTGCTTCTGGACCAGGAGAACTAGTGAGAGTCCAGGTTATAAATGATACAAAACACTATTTGACTATTCTTAAACAATGATATAAAACAAAGGGAACGAAATCTGTCTTTGGGGTGTCACTGGACGTTCCGCCATGACAATGACCTAAAACGCACGGCACGAATTATTAGAAAATACTTAGATGACAGCAAATTAAGGCGTCGGTGGACCTTGCACAAAGTCCTGACCTAAACTGCTTTGAAATTTTATGGGCATATTTGAAGAAAAAGTAAGAGAAAGTTGTTTAAATTTGGAGGAACTTGAAGCTATTACCAAGGAAGAATGGAGAAAAATACTTATCAGTGTGTGTAGTGATCTTGTAAGGTACTATAAAAATGATTAAAGGCAATAATCAAGAATAAAGTTACACAATTGATTATATTGAGACAAGAGGGCCAATAATTTTGTCCTATGGTAAACGGATTTCATGTGTTTTTTGTATTTTTATTTGACATTAAAATAAAAGTTTTGTTGTGAGTATTGCTCTATATTCTTTCAAATCAGTTATTTCATCATTTATGAGAAAATGCACATGAAGTTTCCATGAAAAAATTGAAGTATTACTGTTTTATTTGGAATTATATAAGCGTGGGCGAATAATTATGTCCACAACTATATATATATATATATATATATATATATATATATATATATATATATATATATATATATATATATATATATATATATATATAATATAAGCATTACCCTGGCTCTTTAGGATTATCTTAGGTTTTGCTCTACTTCGTGTATTGAACACTTTACGCAGTTGTCTTTTTACTCTTTTAGGGGTTTTTATTCTTTGGACTTGGAACTTGAACACTGGACGATTGTTTTCACCTTGGTTTAATGTTCCTCTTTCTTTATTTATTCCCCATTTTTTCTGGGGTAGCGATTTGTTCTACTGCAAGTTGAGCTTTCCGAGTTTTTTCCAAACGAGTACCATCATATATATATATATATATATATATATATATATATATATATATATATATATATATATATATATATATATATAAGATAATCCTAAGGAGCCAGGCAAACTTACCAAGGTTTCACCTAAATGGATCTTAGATTTTATTTAAGTTTCCACATGTCCTCCATCATTAGCAATACAAAGGGTAATACGATTTTGCCCGAAATCACATTAATTATTTTAACTATACTTAAAACTAGGTACATTAAACTTTATAATATTTTTTACAGATTATTTCTATCGCAAATACAAATAAAGTTATACTTTTTTTAAAGTGCACACGAACTTTATGGACACCCTGTATATATATATATATATATGTAAACACAGACACATATGCCAACTGATTTACAGTAATGCCTCAAATCACATTAGTTATTTTAGCTATACTTAAAACTAGGTACATAATTAAACTTTATACCATTTTTTACAGATTATTTCTATCGCAAATACAAATAAAGTTATACTTTTTTTAAAGTTCCCACGAACAATATGGACAGCCTGTATATGTCTAACACAAATATCTGAAAGTCAGCTGGAGCTGTGCATGTTAGAATATAGTCCTGGAATTAAATTCTAAACAACTTCTCCACATACTAAATTTGATTTATGTATTCTTATGCGTCGATAAGTCTATGTTTAAACTTATTTGCTTATAAGGACCGGGCTGCGTAGCTGGACGTATATACAAGCCTGTACATATTTAAAACGCTCCACGTGATATTAAAAAAAAAGAAGCTTAGTCTTGAGAGGAATGGCGCGAAACATTAACATACGTGATTTTATTTCACTATTCTTTCAAGACGATCAAGCGCAAGTGATATAAAATGTTGCTTTCCTACAGTTTTTGACATTGAAAACTGGACGATGGTTGGGAGGAGATGAAAAACATGGCGCAGTCGAAAGCGCTGAAGACGGATGTGAAGTGGTTTCGCTGTAGTTGAGCAGATTCAGAGAGAGAGAAAGAGTGATGGACTGAGAGACGGAGAGCGAGAGTGTGGGGGAGGGGGAGAGTGAGAGAGTGACGGCTCAATGAAGAGGATTCTGGGGAATATAGATGACCAGGTTTAAAGAAAGATGGGTAGAAATGGAGAGGCTGATAGACATGTACAATAACATATATATATATATATATATATATATATATGAATGCTTATATTTGACATTTTACATAGATAGATACACAGACGTGAACAGCCAGCTAGATGGATATATAGATAGGAAGGAAGGAAGGAAGGAAGGAAGGAAGAGACAAAGATATATAGAAAGATAGGACGGAAAGAAGAAACCGGGATAGATAGATAGATAGATAGATAGATAGATAGATAGATAGATAATGAACAGATTGAGATAGATAGATAGATAGATAGATAATGAACAGATTGAGATAGATAGATAGATAGATAGATAATGAACAGATTGAGATAGATAGATAGATAGATAGATAGATAGATAGATATGGACAAACTGCGGCAGTTATGATTTTTTTCATTTTAGTTTACAGACTTTTGTGATGCCAACGAATCCTCGTTGTCACTTTCGTAATGCTCGTTGCAGTAGAGACTTTGTAATCGCAGATACAACAATAGTACACCTTTGAACAATGCGAGTGTCAGACGCCTTCGAACGATACTCGCACTAAAAGTACTTGCTTGAAAAGTAACCACCGAATTAATGATTTTAATAGAGAAATAGTATAGTGAATAGAGTAGAGAATAGCGGTCCATATAATAATAGAGGATAGACTAGAAATAGCGATCTGAATATTAATAGAGGACAGAATAGAAATGCAGGTCGTGAGTCGTCAGCTACTCCCTACATATATGCGTTTCCTCTATGGTCACGTGGTCTACTTAATTCAATAATGGGATCGCCTGTGTTTGCTCACTGGCGATCTATGTTCAAACTCAAGTGTCGGCAGCGACACTTTATTCCTATATAACAGCCTATTCCAGACATAGTATCTATCTATCTATCTATCTATCTATCTATCTATCTATCTATCTATCTTAGCCTGTTCATATCTATCTATCCCAGTCTGTTCCTTATCTATCTATCTATCTATCTATCTATCTATCTATCTATCTATCTATCTATCTACAAGTTTGTTCATATCCATTTATCTCAGTTTTTAAATATCTATCTATCTATCTATCTATCTATCTATCTATCTATCTATCTATCTATCTATCTATCTTAGCCTGTTCATATCTATCTATCCCAGTCTGTTCCTTATCTATCTAACTATCTATCTATCTATCTATCTATCCATCTATCTATCTATCTATCTATCTATCTATCCCGGTTTCTTCTTTCCTTCCTATCTTTCTATATATCTCTCTCTCTTCCTTCCTTCCTTCCTTCCTTCCTATCTATCTATCTATCTATCTATCTATCTATCTATCTATCTATCTATCTATTTCAGCCTGTTCATATCTATCTATCACAGTCTGTTCCTTATCTATCTATCTATCTATCTATCTATCTATCTATCTATTTCAGCCTGTTCATAACTATCTATCACAGTCTGTTCCTTATCTATCTATCTATCTATCTATCTATCTATTTCAGCCTGTTCATATCTATCTATCACAGACTGTTCCTTATCTATCTATCTATCTATCTATCTATCTATCTATCTATCTATCTATCTATCTATCTATCTATCTATCTGGCACCCTAACAGGTGATACCACTTTGGGTCAGAGTGGACCTGGGAATAACAATAATTAAGAAGTGGTTTCACGCTATTGAAAACCTCCAATCTCCAAATTAAAGACCTTGCTGCCGGATGCAGTTTATCACCATACCGCGGACTCAAGTCTAGGGTTAACCATTGTATTCCCCAGCTATCACCATAAATTGCACCTATTACTATGGAAACCTGTATCTTGGCTCTTGTACAGGTTGAAAATAAGTGTCATCAGTTAATATATATCTGTTAAAGAATTTGACAAAATAACTAAGTATCTTGACGCTGAAATTGAAAATGATAGCTAGCCGAACTTTAAAATCCCTTTTCCCCTTGGATTGGATCAAGATTAGATCCAGATTGTGATCGAGACTGGATCAAGTTTGGATCAAGAACGATACAGACAGAAATAGGATCATCACAAAACTATAGGGACAGGAAAAACCGTCGAAGCAGTGTTAAGAAGAGGCCAGGCCATACAACTTGAAGACCAGTAAATTTTCGACCGATTCGTTCTTGAACCTTCTCTCAGTAGAGCATCACTTCTGTATCGGCCTGGTAAGCTATCAGCAGGCTTGCAACAGAAGTGAGACGCATTCCGATATCGTCATTTTCGAAAGCCAAATAACAGCAAACAGGAATAACATTAATCATAATCATAATAATAATAATAATAATAATAATAATAATAATAATAATAATATATGCGCGTGTATTTATATCTAGCCAAAAGAAATAAAAACACCTCAAACCCGAATTTACGTATATAGCGACTCAAGATGAAAGCGACAGGTTCTTTAAGGCAAGCAATTATGAGAAAATTTTGAACACAATAGACGAGACTTCAATAAGAAAAATGACAATTACCTGTCTACTTGCTCAGACAAAAGCTTTCAAATTGAGAGAGAGAGTTTTGGTGCATATACACAAATCTACAAATACAATATATATATATATACATATATATATATATATATCGATAAATTCGATAAATATAATGAATATAATGAAATGAAAAATTGAAAGAATTGGTCTCCATATCTTTTACAATCACCATATATATATATATATATATATATATATATATATATATATATATATATATATATATATATATATATATATATTTGTGTGTGTGTATTTATATATGCATGTAAACATATATATCGAATTTTTTCTTTCTAAACTTTCTTGTATTTATTTTGAATAATAAATGATTTCTAAATAATTGTAAAAAGTTTCTACACCCATTGTCAAAGTTAGCAGACACCAACATATATGAATAGGTTTATAATTAAATTCAGAAAATAATAGTAGTACTTAGCATATATATATATATATATATATATATATATATATATATATATATATATATATATATATATATCAGTAGCGAATTTTGACATTATTATTATTATATATCCTGATAAGGATATATATTTTTATATATCATAACAATAGTGGAGAAAAATATATGACAAAAATGAAAAACGTTTTCTTGTGACGCGTTTCATTCTTTGGGACTTCATCAGACTAAATTTGTTATCTTGGTGCGACTGTACATGCGCACGGATGTGGGTTGGTGGGAATTAATTTATTTTTTAATTTGATTTTTTCTTCTAATTTTTCAAACCTTAAAAAATTTGAATTTAAAAAAAAATCTAAATTCCCAGCATTCCTCGTTCTTTCGCATGTTCACTTTTGCCATTTCTATACATTTCTTCTTAATAATAATAATAATAATTTTAATAATAATAATAATGCAATAATTACATGTAATAAGAGTCATCAGGTGTATTTAATCTGATTAATTTCATCTAGCGTTCCAGGTATATACTAACCCGGATGTATGTGGTATATATATATATATATATATATATATATATATATATATATATATATAT
>OZ038501.1:80832448-80844948 GCA_964036315.1 Acanthosepion esculentum
TGCTCTAGAAATCACAATAACTTTTGGAATCCATTTTAACCCCGTCTTTCAGTTTAAATGGACCCACGAGCTCATTACCAATAATCCCAGCCCATATCATGATCCCACCGCCGCCTTGTTGGCGTTTCAAAAATTTTCTTTTTTTCTTGAGTCATGTTGCTTGCAAACCCATCCTCGAGCCCATCCAGGATGATCCTTGATTCGTCTGTAAAAAGCACTTTACTGAAATCAGTTTTCATGTAATTTTTTGCCCACTGCTATCTTCTTTCCTTATGTTTTTTTGTTAAAATGGGTTTCTTTATTTGATTTTTTTACATCAGCAAACTTCCTTAATGCTTTACACCTTGTTTCCCTTGACACCATAGGAGCTCCAGCGGCCTCAAATATGAACGCACTTGACGCATTTGGGTTTCTTATTATTTCTCTTCGGATATGTGATAGATCTTGCTTTGTTAAATTCCTGAATTCAGCCTGAGACTTTTTTTTTCCTTGGTTGAATTCCCATTTGACATATTTTCTTGATTGTTCGATGATCCCTTTTCAAATCCTTAAGAAATTTGAAGCGAAGACTTTCCTTTGCTAATTTCTTTGTTTATATAGTTCTTTTCATTCATTGTTAGTTCTTTTTTACGAGCCATAATACTAAATTCTAGTTCTTGCAAATAATCTCTTGACACTGCAAATTGCTATAATTACTGAAAAAATACTAAATATCAATCTGAAATTGAAAATTGGGACTTAATTGATTTCATGCTTACTCGCTATACATAATAGTACAAATTATTTCATTGGATAACACATATCTATGAATTTTACATAAAATATTTGACAATACCTCTTTTGCATATAATCTCTAGATGCAGTTTATATATAGTCAACTAATAATATTAATGCTTAAATGGTAAATACCTATATATACTCACATGTATATGCACACACACACACAGGTATAGATAGAGATAGTGTGTACAGATTGTATTTTATATCGTAAATAAACAATTTATACAAAGAATTAAATAGCAATGTTAATGTAATTAATAGTTCACTACACTTTTTTCCACATATTTTAACGATTTTCCCCTTTTTCATAGTACCCTGTTCAGCTTTTTGAAACTCTTCTTTGGCTCTCCTAATACGCATTCGGGTCTCAGTGTCACAGTTTCCGTCCTATATTTTTTTCAAATAATTCTAAAAATCCATGATACTCTCCTTTTTTTTTTAATACGTTAAACATACATTTTCCTTGTTAAAATAAATTTTAGATCGTGACAATGCCTCCTCCCTAAACATAGTATTGTATTATGTGTAAGTTCTTGAAATATTCTTCGATCGGGTTACTTGTCAAAAGTCCGAGAATCCTTCTGGAGTCTTTTGGTCAGCCCCCACCAAATTTTCAGCACCCACGTTTACATGAAATTAGTCGTCTCGTAAATATTGTTATAGGTGGTGGTCCCTAACGAGCGTACGGTAGGGAACATCAGCTGTGAAATTCTTCTCAAATGTTGGCGATAACTACAGACCACCGTGAAGGCTCGGTGATAAAACGCCATTATTTATCATATGTATTACATGTAAATAAATATATCAGACATGATGGTAAACATTTTTATGTTATCTGGTTGATGTAATAAGAGACAGGTGTGTGGGGAGGGTGTGAGCGTGTGCGCACGTGTGCGTGTGCGTGTGTGTGTTTGATGTCTGTCTCCACTGCTATTTTTCACCCAAGTCTTTCTCAAACGACGCTACTTTTCTCTTTTCTTCGTTTCTTTCTTTCTTTCTTTCTTTCTTTTAAGGTTTGCTTCTGTCTTATTTTTCACTCTCACTCTTTCCATCTCTCTTCGACCAATTTGGTCACAAAATACGTCTTTCTGCTCATCTTTTTTCTCAACCACGATATCTCTATTTATCTATCTCAATCTTTATCTATCTATCTATCTATCTATCTCAGCCTTTTAATAATCTATCTATCTATCTATCTATCTATCTATCTATCTATCTATCTATCTCAGTCTTTTAATAATATATCTATCTATGTATATCTATCTATCTATCTATCTATCTATCTATCTATCTATCTATCTATCTATCTATCTATCTATCTATCTCAGCCTTTTAATAATCTATCTATCTATTTATCTATCTCAGCCTTTTAATAATCTTTCTATCTATCTATCTATCTATCTATCTATCTATCTATCTATCTATCTATCTATCTATCTATCTCAGTCTTTTAATGATCTATCTATCTATCTATCTATCTATCTATCTATCTATCTATCTATCTCACTCTTTTAATAATCTATCTATCTATGTATGTATGTATGTATGTATGTATGTATCTATCTATCTATCTATCTATCTATCTCAGCCTTTTAATAATCTATCTATTTATCTATCTATCTCAGCCTTTTAATAATCTATCTATCTATCTATCTATCTATCTATCTATCTATCTATCTATCTATCTCTGTCTTTTAATGATCTATCTATCTAGCTAGCTAGCTAGCTAGCTAGCTAAATAAATAGTCTGAGAAAGGTAAGTATAAACAGTCTCAGCTAGCTAGCTAGCTGAGACTGTTTATACTTACCTTTCTCAGACTATTTCTTTCTATCTATCGATGTATCTAAAACCTTTCTTTCTTTCTTTCTTTCTTTCTTTCTTTCTAAATCATTTTCTGCATCTCGCAATCTATATTCATATTTATCTATCTCAACCTATTTCTTTCTTTCTTTCTATCTAAATATTTTTATCTCTATCCACCTCTCTCACTCTCTTACTCACTCTCTGTATCTATCTATCTATCAATCTATCTATCTCTGTTCATATTTATCTATCTCAAGTTATTTCTTTCTTTCATTCTTTCTTTCTTTTTCTATCTATCCATCTCTCTCTATCTCTGTTCATATTTATCTATATAAATCTATTTCTTTTTTTCTTTCTATGTTCATATCTATCTATCTATCTATCTAAACCTGTTTCCTATCTATCCATCCATCTCTCTCTCTTTCTCTCTCTCTCTCTCTATCTTCGTTCATATTTATCTATCTGAATCTATTTTTCTTTCTTTCTGTCTTTCTTTCTTTCATTCTTTCTTTGTTCATATGTATCTATCTATCTATCTATCTATCTATCTATCTATCTATCTATCTATCTATCTAAACCTTTTTTCTATCTATCCATCCATCTCTCTCTCTTTCTCTCTCTCTCTATCTTCGTTCATATTTATCTATCTGAATCTCTTTCTTTCTTTCTCTCTCTTTCTTTCTTTTTCTCTCTCTCTCTCTTTCTTTCTTTCTTTCTTTCTTTCTTTCACAATCGTTTCATATTTGTCTACGTCCACATCTACACATAATGACCCAAACTTCTTGCGTATTTTAAATTAATAACACCAAATGAAATTAAAACCACGGAATTAATGAAACTATTTCGCAATGTAAATTAAAATAAAAGAAAAAAAAACGCTTCATTAAAACTAAGTCGCAAATACGTTTGATATATATATATTTTTAAGCATTCAACCCCAAGCAAGGCGGGAAGCCACTAGCACGCAAGGGGTTAAAGAGTTGGAGCGAGAACAAAGAAAGAGGAAAGGCTGAAGAGAAGGATAGGGGATAGATCCGGGCATCTGGAGACGTTGATTGACATTACATTTGAATAGATGGAGATTATAGCTATTAGGAAAACAGGAAAAGGGGAGGGAGTTCCACAGGCGAGAACTGCGAGACATGAAGCTATTGGAGTAGAAGAAACGGCTACATTTAACAGTTTCGACACTGAAAGGGTGAGAGCGAGATGCCAGCCTAGTTGAACGCTTAAATCCATGAAGTCTGGGAACCAGCGAAAGCATCTCAGTTACCCTGAAAGCGTTTGTAAAAAAGATAGAGGCAGGCAAAAGATGTGAGAGAGCGACTGTAGACGAGATGCCAGATCAGGGCCGATTACATTGCATATCCGTCTTTGGATTTTATCAGGAACCTTGAGACAAACAGAAGGGGCTCCAGACCATATGTGGCAGCAATACTCCATGCAAGGGCGAATGGTTGATTTGTAGATTAGAAGGATCAACTCTGGCGAGAAAAATTTCCTGGCGCGGCACAGGGAACCGACTTTCCTTGCGGTAGACAAAGCTATTGACTCAATATATTCATTCCATGTCAGGTCAGCGGACAATGTGAGACGGAGCAGTCGCAAAGAGGTGCTCTCGTGGAGTTGAGCGTCAGATATTCTAATGGGAGGCAGAGATGGTTCTCTCTGGTGAGTAATAGAGAACAGTTTTGTTTTTGGAGGTATTAAAGTTAACCAGCCAATTCCTGCCCCAGTCCACAACCGATTGGAGGTCCTTTTCGAGACAAACGGCCAGGTTAGTTTTGTCGGCGACACTAGATTTGTTTTTTAGGCAGGAGTAAATAGTAGTGTCGTCCCCGTAGATGCCTGTTTGGGAACCTATGACACCAGGGAGATCGTTGATGAAGAGGAAGATATCTATGTTCAAATAACGATTTTAATCCTCAAAAATATTCAAGCAACAAAATCAAAAATCTTATGCACCGACAAACCGGGTAAAACCTATCCGGTGTATTTGTTTTCAAAGGAAAAAAAAAAGAATCTGCCGTGTAATTAAGTAATAGGCATTTGATCTTTTTTCATGAAAGTGTAAATTAAGTTTCAAACAATAACCCAACAGATTCCATTACTGGAACTCCCGCCCCTCTCCAACAACCATGTGCGCACGCACACATACATATATGTGCGTGTGTGCGCATACGAGGCTGCGTGTGTGCAAATACGGGTCTGCAGCTTGATACAGTTAAATGAACTTTGGCATTTTCTCTCTGCTATGTTCAGTCTGCGTTGAATAGAAAAGACGTTTATTAAGTGCATTGACATAGAATAAGCTTATGTTGAAAAACATTTGTAACGCAAATTTCTTGTTATTATCATAACGTTTCAGTGGCCACTGGGCTTCGTCAGATTCTTGTTCTGCTTTTTGATATCTAGGGATATCATTATTTATATTTGGACCAATGTCCACATATTTGCTGTTACGGGGGTCTTTCGAAATGTTCTAAGCCTCACTCAGAAAGAAGATTTATATCCAGAACTTTTTTGTTGTAGCAACAGACTAAATCTAGAAAAACTATTTCAAATTTATGTCTTAATTTTTGTGCGAGTGACGCCCATACAAAAGTGTGAAGCGTGCGACAAATTTTTAAAAAAGTACCTACAAAAAAAAAGAAGAAGAGTATGAGAAGCAAGAAAATTTATGAGAACATGCTACAGACACTTGCTGACAACACACCTTGCTATGCAACTGTGAAGAAGGGGGCTGCGTAATTCAAGCGGGGCGATGACAGCACCGAAGCTGACCCTCGGTCAAGTCGTCCAAAAAACCTCAACCATTGATGAACAAGTTGATGCCAAGTATTAGCACGTAAGTGAATGTAATGAATGCGACTGGAATTCGAACTCGGCTCTCCGATTCCTCAATCCAAGCCGCTATCTATTTCTCTACCTTGCCTCCCCACACCCGGAAAGAAAGAGCCACAGCTGGACATTTTTGTTGTGGCAACACACTACTACTTCTTATAAAACTAAAAAAACTAATTCAGATTTCTGCCTTGATATTTTATGCAGGTGACACCAATACAAAAGGTGAGAGGTGTGCAAAAGATTTAAAAATGGACAAAACAGAATCCTATACAAGTGTGAAGAAGGAGTCAGTGAAATTCAAGTGGAGCAGAGACAGCACAGAAGTTGACCATCGGCCAGGTCAACCCAAAACCTCAACCACTGATGAACAAGTTGGTGCCATTCACCGTATAGTTTTGGATGCCATGCGTCTTACTGTCCAGCAGATAGTAAAGTCCATAGGCTTTCATTCTGGTACGGACCATACTTTTTTAAACGAGATCTCGGGGATGAGCAAGCTGTCTGAAAGATGGGACCCAAGAAGGCTGTCATCAAAGAAGGAGCTGAAAAGGGGGTGATATTTCCTGGACATTTCAAATAAACCAATAAATAAAAATACCAGCAATACATTTAAAAAAAAAAAAAATTACCAGCAATACATTTCTTACATATTCTATTCATACGAACCTATCCTAAAAATTTTGCCTGCATTAAATAACCCATTTAGGTTGATATACCGTAAAACAAAATAAACCAATAAATAAAACCCAGTACGTTTGGGTGCACGTGGCATAGCACTTAACTTCCATAAACTTGAGGATGTATCCTGACGTATTACCGTGGATATAATCATATTATTACCAAATAACGATACAAAAAATCACTGGAAGACTTCCAACAGCAGTAACAACAAAAGTGGATAGCACATGTATATAGAAGAGAAAATAATGATATAATCAAATATTGACATTCCAGACAAGGGTCAAAAGATTTGGAAAGAAACGTTAATCAATACAAGATAACAATAACAGTGGATTGTTTCCAGTACAGAAAACAGAATTGCGTCTAGTTCAATTTTAGGCTGATGCTAGATTACTTTAATTAGCACTAATAACCTCAGAAAAGGCATGTACCCACTTACGAGGGTCGTTAAAAAAAGTTCTAAGCCTCACACAGAAAGAAGAGCCATAGCTGAACAATTTTGTTGTGGCTAATCGCTACCACTTCTCGTAAGACGAGAAAAATAATTATCTGTGAGGCCGATACAATGGTGAGAAGTGAGAGTCAAATCTAAAGATGGAAGAAAAAAACGTCCCAAGCAGTCATAAAGTATCTACAAAAAAAAAAGGTACAACACCCCAGGAAATCCATACTTGCTGACGACGCCCCTTCCTATGCAACTGTGAAGAAAGTGGTTGCAGAATTCAAGCGGAGCAATGACAGCACAGAAGCTGACCCTCGGTCAGGTCGTCCAAAAACCACAACCACTGACGAACAAGTTGATGCGATTCACCGTATGATTTGGGATGGCAGATGTCTCACTGTCGAGTCGAGAGCTAATTCCATAGGTGTTAGTTCTGGTTCGATCCATACTGTTTTAACTGAGATCTTGGGAATCCGCAAGCTGTCTGCAAGATGGGTCCCAAAAACGCTGACACCAGGGCAGAAGCTTAAAAGGGTTAACATTTTTGAGACACTTCTTACGATACATGACTGACGAGGCAGATTTTTTCCCGCGGTCGGTTGCCATTTCTTTCTGCGGTAGACCAGTTACCATCCAAGCCTATAGAATCCGGTCTGTCCTGCTATTTACCCATTTGTGGGGGGGGGATTCATACCGTTCCCAAGGTCAGTCAGTCATGTGCGATGCGTGATACACGCTTAGGCGATCATGTATCTTTCGATCATGTATCTTTCGATCATGTATCTTTCGATTTTTCCCGCAGTGGGTTGCCATTTCTTTCTGCGGCAGAGCAGTTGCCATCAAGGGCTATAGAACCCGGTGTGTCCTGCTACTTACCTATAGCTGGGGGAAGAAGAAGAGGATTCACACCTTTCCCAGGTGTATTAGCACATAAGTGAATGTAATGGATTCGACTGGAATTCGAACTCGGGTCTCCGATTCCTCACTCCGAGCTGCTATCCATTACTCCACCGTGCCTGGAGTACTGCTGTCATATTTGGACAGAAGCTTCCCACTTCTCACTTCCCAGTCTTGATAGAATTCAAAAGCGTCTCCGTGTCCTTGGAGAAGAATTATTTTCCAGGCTCCAATCTCTCTGTGGTAAGACTTGCACTGCTCTATCGCTACTTGCATGGAAAGTACTCAGACGAACTATATTTATTTGTTCCGCCAGTTCTAACTTTCACGACTAGAACCTGCTATGCCACTTTCATTGTAGCAAAGCACCTACATTGCCTCCGTATTCCATCGGTGAGAAGTAAATTCTCCACGAACAGCTTCTTCGTGCGAACCACTGCTTTGTGGAACCGACTCTCAAGAGGATGTTTCCCTAATCACTCCAATCTTAACCTGTTTAAGTCTAACCCCCTCGTAGCAGTATAAACTACCCCTTGGCTTAATTGCTGCGAGTGGGCCAGAGCTTTGTATTGGTACAACTTTGATGTAAAAAAAAAGGGAAAACATCTAACCATATTATGAGAAATAACATCGCGCCGACGAAATCAAAAATATACTAGACTAAGATTATTTATAAAATCAAATGGCCCATTAAATGAGCGACGAAAATAAACTTATAATTATTTATGATGAATAGATCCTCACACGCCTACCAAGACGGACGAAACTCCCTGACCAAGAGGGACAAATTGAAACCAGTACAGAAGCGTATCAACCTCAGTACACAACAGGTCCGTTGAGAGCACGAATATGATACGTACCTCCAAATGAAAAAAATTGTTTAAAAATAACAGAAGCCATAATAATATTAATGCTTAAATGGTAAATACTTATATATACACACATGTATATACGTGCGCACACACACGCACACATAGACACACACACACACACACACACACACACACACACACACATATATATATATATATAGAGAGAGAGAGAGAGAGAGTCTATGCAGCTTATATTTTCTATTGTAAATAAACAATTTATACAAAGAATTAAATAGAATTGCTAATGTGATTAATGGTGAAATTACTTCGCTAACAAAATTAATGAACCATTAACTTACTATCAATTCCTTGAATAATAAGATCCTTATGTTCGAGATGTTGTCAGATGGAAGACACATGCCGAGTGCTTTCAACAATTTCAAATAGTCATCATCAGGGCAAAATTTTCTTATAGGCAAAAACTAAGACGAATAGTTGAATATATGATTTGAAACGTGCGAAGTCGAGACGCTAGAGTTCTTGTTCAAATCGATCAAGTGAAAATATTTTTGAATTTTGAAAAGATAGAAATCCACGAATTCTTCTTATTATATGTATTTATCTATTAAAGTGTTATGGTCTCATTTTAAAGAACTCAAATATTATTATTCCAGGAATTGATACTAAGTTAATGTCTCATTAAGTTCTGTTAGCGAAGTGATTTCGCCATTAATCACAGTAAGATTGCTATTTAATTCTTTGTATGAATTGTTTCTTTATAATATATATATATATATATATATATATATATATATATATATATATATATATATATATATATGTAGACAATATTAGTGGTAAATATACACATACATATGCAATTATATATACACATATATATATGTATAAAAATAATTCCAAGAGGATATGATCCATTGGAATTGTAAAAACGATCCAATGGATCATATGAATCTGTATTATCAGATTTGATTTATATTTGATTTTATATATATATATATATATATATATATATATATATATATATATATATATATATATATATATGTATGTATGTATGTATACTTATTATGAAATGGACAAAGTCAGACAATTATTTTAAGACATTTTTATGTTTAACATTCTTTTTTAAAGATATAAATATTTAAGTAAATGCTCTGTTTATAATAAACAGTATTAATAACATTTACCGGTCTGAATGTCCGAGAAATTATCATAGAAAATATTCGTCCTCCGACAAGAATCGAACCTGTATCCTATACGGAACCGTCATATAGCCTGACGTGCTTTTACCGATTGAGCCACAGAGGAGCGTTTCCGTTAGCAAGGTCGATTTTACTGTTTTTAAAATTCAATTCTCCATGGTTTTCTCTCATACATTCATATCTGCTCGATGCGTATCTAAATGTAAGCAAATGACGTCACACATTATGAAATAGACAAAGTGCGACAATTATTTTAAGAGAGTTTTTATCTTTATCTATAAAAAGAACGTATAATGTCTTATAATATATATATATATATATATATATATATATATATATATATATATATATATATATATATATATATTTGAATTGGACATAGCAGATATGAATAGAAGAGATTCAGGGAAGATTTAAGTTTAAAGATAGTAAAATCGACCTTGCTAACCAGACGCTTCTCTATGGCCGAAAGGTTAAGGCACGTCACGCGAAATGACGGTTCCGTATAGGATACAGGTTCGATTCCTGTCGGAGAACGAAAATTTTCTATGAAAATTTCTCGGACATTCAGGCCGGTAAATGTTATTTAATACTGTTTATTATACTTAAATACTTGTATCTATAAAAAGAACGTTAAACATAATATAAAAATGACTTTAATAAATTGTCGGACTATGTCCAATTCTAAAAATGTATGACGTCATTTGTTTACATTTGATACGCTAGAGCAGATATGAATAGAAGAGATTCATGGAAGATTTAAGTTTAAAGATAGTAAAATCGACCTTCCTAACCAGACGCTTCTCTGTGGCCGAAAGGTTAAGGTACGTCACGCGAAATGACGGTTCCGTATAGGATACAGGTTCGATTCCTGTCGGAGAACGAAAATTCAGGCCGGTAAATGTTATTTAATACTGTTTATTATAAAACAGAGCATTTGCTTAAATACTTGTATCTATAAAAAGAACGTTAAACATAATATAAATGTCTTTAAATAAATTGTCGGACAATGTCCAATTCTAAAATATATGACGTCATTTGTTTACATTTGATACGCTAGAGCAGATATGAATAGAAGAGATTCATGGAAGATTTAAGTTTAAAGATAGTAAAATCGACCTTGCTAACCAGACGCTCATCTGTGGCCGAAAGGTTAAGGCACATCACGCGAAATGATGGTTCCGTATAGGATACAGGTTCGATTCCTGTCGGAGAGCGAAAATTTTCTATGAAAATTTCTCGGACATTCAGGCCGGTAAATGTTATTTAATACTGTTTATTATAAAACAGAGCATTTGCTTAAATACTTGTATCTATAAAAAGAACGTTAAATATATCAAAAATGTCTTTAATATATATATATATATATATATATATATATATATATATATATGTGTGTGTAGGAAAAAAGAAGTTGTTAATGCAACTAGACTCTTTAAGAATGTTTATTTATGGTAATTTTACCGGTTTAACAGTTCTATGATTTTCAACATTTAAGATGAGTTGGAGTGTCGTGTGGCTATCATTTACGCATATGTGTAAGTGACCATGGCATAACCACAGATCATTAGCGCAGGTCAATTTTAGAACCGTGGTATTGCACTCAATTTGAAAGTTAGAGTTTGACATGGTAACTAATGACATAAAACATCCGAATCCTTACTAACTTTTAGGAAATTATACTGAAAGATTTAGCTATATTATGATGTAATATGTTATACAGTGCTGTAGTTTTAGTCTGATTTTCTATAAACAATGCAAATTTAAAACATTTTACCTTATAATGTGTGCCCAGCTGTGTTATGGTGTTATATACACTTTTATCTATTTTTGTTTTTATTAATTGTAGCCGAACAAATCGTATAAGGAGTGACTTATTTTAACTAAATTTACACGCTATTTTTTTCTCCTTAACTATTATTCAATATGTAAATAAATATTTTGATTAATTTATTTTAAGCAATTTTAGTTATATGTTATTTCTCTTACTTTTTAAATTGGTTTGTTTTCTTCTCTTCTCCCCCCCCCCTCCGCCAAAAAAAAACACCCTGTCTTGGCCGCATGTAGGAAGATCAGTACAACCAAGCATACCCGATCGACAACATCGAAGAGCCCAAGTGAAGTCTTGATTAGTTGGCGTCTTCTGCGGGAACTTATATAAAGCACGCCCTAAAGCTAGTAGCAAATTTTATTCTGGATGCGGGACGAATACTGATCATATTCGGTCAGGTATACTGACCTTGACTTGTATAAAAATACGTATACTGTTAGCACACTGAATGATTTTAAAACCCTAAGTCGGCATATAGTAAGCAAGAGGTTGCTAACTATACTACCCACACACCCAATCTATCAACACATGGTATTTCCAAGCGGTCACTCATCTAGATAGTGATGTTGCTTAACTTCGGGGATCGTACGGAAGCCGGTGTTTCAACGTAATGTGACCGTAAGCCCTAAATAAAGAAAAGAACACGCCAATATCAAAGGAGATAATTTTCATCCATGGGGAAATAACTAATGTTTGTAAAATCTCCCATGAGCATGGTGGAAAATCTTTTCATGATGACAGTTAATTCATTATCCCCGTCCTGGGTAGGGCGATAAACTACATCCGCGTCCTGGGTAAGACGATAAACTACACCCAGTAGCAAGGCCTCTGATCAGGAGGTTTTGAAGAGCGTGGAACCACATCTTAATTGCTTGTGTTCCTAGGTCCACCCTGACCCGGCGTGGTAGCACCTGTTAGGCTCCCAGCTATGGGCAAATAGTTAACAGCCAGACTATATCGGCGTCCTGGGTATGACGATAAACTACGTCCAACAGCAGCCCAAACCCAGATCTCGTCCTGGGTATGACGATAAACTTCATCCACGTCCTGGGTATGACGATAAAATACATCCGCGTCGTAGGTATGACGATAAACTACATCTGCGTCCTAGGTAAGAAGATAAACTACATCTGCGTCCTGGGTATGACGATAAACTACGTCCAACAGCAGGGCCTCTGATAAT
>OZ038501.1:80854948-80859948 GCA_964036315.1 Acanthosepion esculentum
TATCCATAGCCGGAGGGAGAAGAAGAGGATTCACACCTTTCCCAAGGGTATTAGCGCGTAAGTGAATGTAATGGATTCGACTGGAATTCGAACTCAGCTCTTCAATTCTTCAATCCATGCCGTTATCCATTACTCCACCGTGCCTCCTCTCACTCTCTCTCTCTCTCTCTCTCTCTCTATATATATATATATATATATATATATATATATATGTATATATATATATATATATATGCAGAAATATAGTCTTAAAGTGTGCTATATTTATGGGGTAAAGTGCTCAATATCAGAGATAGAGCGTGTGTAAATATAAAAGTGGACATGGAAGTCAGCACTTAGAGGCGACAGTCTGTTTCATGCTAGTGCAATCGTCAGGCATATATATATATATATATGTGTGTGTGTGTGTGTGTGTGTGTGTGTGTGTGTGTGTGTGTGGTATGTGTGTGTTAAAATTCTCAGAATAAATCTGTAGAGAAGAGAATCTGAGTAAAATAATCAATCAGTAAATAATACTCAGTTCTCGCCGACGGGTTTCGTTATTTGATTTTATCAAGGCAAGTGATGATAAACCAAATTAAAATGTTGTGTAGTTAGATGAAATTCGAAAATTTTAAAAAGACGCTCCTGCGAAAGCCTCTTTTTTTTTTTTTTGGTTGGGGTGGGATATTAGTAACTTTTTCTTTTTCTTTTTTGATTAAGTGTACTTTATTTGTTTTCTATGTCAAAGTTCTCATAACATTTCGCTTTTGCTTATCATCATTTACTTCGAAAAAGTCAAATGACGAAACACGTCGGCAAATACCTAACTTTGACGAATTTTGAACGAATCCCCATCGTTGCTTGGGACTGTTGACCATGTTCACCGTAGTCTTTGAATATAGAATCCAGTGCAGTACGTAATGTGTTCAATGGAACGACGCCAATATCACTAGCAGAAGCTGTTCAGTAATTCTTCAGGTCTTCAATATCAGAGGTTGGCAGTGAATATTCGGAGAAAGAAAAAAAAACATGGCTGCCTTTATACACGTCGAATTGAATATTTTAAGCTTTCTTGTTGGTTAAACTCTTCTATTGGTCAACTATAAAATGAGTCAGCTCATTTTGGTTGGCTCACTAGTATATAACGTACCCCAAAAAACTCCAACAGGGACACCAAATTCTCTACGAAAGGAGAACATCTGTTTGAGGTCGTACGACATGATGGACAAGATACATAAACCTAGATCTTAAATAGAAGACGAAAATCCAATCAAAGGAAGAGGAAAAGGAAAGAATAACAATATCATTAACTAATTTTAACCCGTGAAGAGTTCACGGTTTTCCTATTTTAACATTCTGATGGATCTTAATTTTTAAGTTAATGATTGAGTAAGCTCATGGCCGTTTCTACGACAATAAAATATGCATAGAATTTCCCTTATCGCATCGTGAAATATGTGATCTTTAAAACTATAACAAAAGATTCCAATAACAATCATACATATGAATGCTGGTCGTTATTTCAAGAAGTAAGGGGATACAAATGAAAAGTTTTAAAATTGACAAGTTTTTCCAGTTCACTGAAACAGACGTTAAACAATTCTATCTTCTCTTCTTTCTTTCATTTTCTCACTGATACCAAGCAGTGTCTTTTCCACTCTATCCACATGATCAAAACGGAATGGTTCTTTATTTATGAGGCTTTGGTGGGGCGTAACGGTCGAGTGAACTAAGAAACTAACTAATGCAAGGAGAGACAACCTCAATTATTATATAAAGAATTAAATGATTTTGTTCATATTTTTCCATTGAATTCTTTAAAAAAATATTGCAATTTTGGCAAGGAAAGTCATTTGCAAAACCTATAGAAAATATTTAAATTAGACATACTGATTCTAATTCTAATAATTCTGAAGTTGTTCTTTTCGTCTTATTCCCCTCATCTTTTGCACCAATACAAGCCATTAGGGTGAAATAAGCAGAAGCAATTATCCAAAGTAAATTTCCTGAAAAACAGAAATTTCAAATCGGTTACATATCACCCAAATAGTTCAACTATACACATCAAAATCATGTCCGGATAAGTTTATATTGAATCACAATTCTTAAGTTAATGATCGAATAAGCTCATGGCCAGTTCTACGACAATAAAATATCCGTAGAATTTCCCTTATCGTATCGTGAAATATTGGATCTTTAAAACTTTAACAAAAGACTGCAATAACAATCATACGTATGAATGCTGGTCGTTATTTCAAGAAGTAAGGGGGTACAAATGAAAAGATTTGAAATTGAAAACTTTTTTCCATTTCAATGAAACTATCGTTAAACACTTCTATATACTTTCTTTCATTTTTCTCAGTGAAACCAAGTAGCGTCTTTTTCCCCTCTTTCCACGCGATCAAAACGGAATAGTCCTTTATTTATGAGGCATTGTTCGGAAACGTTCTGTCTTTCCTTCTTTTTTACTTTCTTTCTTTTATTTTCTTACAGAAGCCAAGTAAAATTTTCCCCTTCTTCCACGCAATCAAAACAGAATAGTCCATAGTTTATTGACAAGACGTAACGGCCGTGCGAACTAACGAAGTGGGTGGACAAGCGCAATTATAATAAGATAACAATGTGCGCCGTATACTCTTTATCAAACAGGATATCATAATGCATATTTTGGCTAACGTATATATCAGGTCCGAATTTTGAATAAAGAAAACAAGTGACCATTTAATTACAGATTCAATCAACAATGTATTTTCCCTGATTATCTATGACTTCCTTTCATCTATTAACAAGTTTACTGATTCCATTACTGTAAAATGCTTTTGGCTTTGATTCGAAGAACTCACAAATGTCAGTTTTAACCTCTTCCTGTGTTACAAAAGCTGTTTCTTCCAACTGATTCTGTAAGCTACGAAACAAATGTTAGTCTGAAGGAGCAAGGTCGGGAGAATAAGGTGGATGAGGAATTTTCTCCCAACCAAGTACTTCGATCTTTTGTGACGTGATTCTGGCTGTGTGTGGTCGCGCATTGTCCTGATGAAACATCACCCGTTTTCGATTCACTAGAGCAGGTCTTTTTTTCCTTAAAGCTTGGTTGAAACGCTCTAATTGCTGACCGTATATTTGAGCATTAATTGTTGCATTAGGTGGCAAGAATTCAAAGTGGATTATTCCTTGGCAATCCCACCAGATTGAAAGAAGAACCTTTTGCCCATGAAGTTCCCTTCTCGGCTGTGGCTGGGGTCCTTTCCATTTACCAAGCCACTGTCTACGACGCTTAACATTTCGATAAAAGATCCATTTTTCGTCGCCAGTCACAAGTCTATCCAAAAAAGGTGAAACAAGTTGGCGAGAATGGAGAGAAGAGCAAATGTCAACTCAAGATTTGAGGTTGTTTTCAGACAATTCATGAGGCACCCATTTTCCCAGTTTAGGAACTTTTCAAAGTTGTTGAAGATGACGATGAACAGTTGTATGGTTTGAACTGAGAACCACTGCCAATTCCTCAACTGATAAAGCAGCATTTTCTTCATGGGCTGCTTCAAGAAGCTTTTCATCAGACTCAACTGGACGTCCGGTTCGATCTTCATCTTCAAGGGTGAAATCTCTACCTCTGAATTTTACAAACCATCTTCTGCAAGTTCTTTCATTCACACATTCCTCTCCATAAACTGAGTGAATGTTTCTAGCCGCTTCGGCTGCTGAGTTCCCTTTCTTGAACTCATAAAGCATTATGTGCCTCAAATGATTCTTGGGTACTTCCATGTTAGCAGGGTTTTAGTCATACAAAATTTAATTTTATTGTTCTCTGAAATCAAATTTGATCAGTTTAAATGCATCTAAACATAAAAATAATGTTCAGCTCCATTAGACATTATAAAATAGTCTTTAAATTTCGTTCATTTTAACAAAAAGTTAACATTCGGACAGAACTTATGGGATGACCTAATACATTCGTCAGTATCACTTTGTTGGCGTGATTCTCTCTTGAGAATTACTACTACTAGTAATAAAAACAATAACTTGAAGAAATTGTTATTGTCATTATTACTTTTAGTAGTAGTATTAGTATTGATGATCTTTTGAAGTTATCATTATTATTATTCTATTTATTGAGTGAAAGAGAATCACGCCAACAAAGTGATACTGGCGAACATATATATATATATATACATATACATATATTTACTACAGCTAGTAATAATAATAATAATAATAACTTGAAAATATCACCATTACTACTGCTACTACTAATAGTAATAATATTAGTAACATGAAAAGACCACTATTACTACTGATACTACGACTACTACTAGTTATGATAATAATAATAATAATAGCATGAAAATATCCCCATTACTACTATTACTGCTAATAATAATAACATGAAAAGATAGCTATTGATACTACTACTACTACTACTACTACTAATAATAATAATAATAATAAGAAGAAGAAGAAGAACAATGTCATAACTTGAAAAGATTGTAATAATAATAATAATAATAATAATAATACTAATAATAACGATAATAATAATAATATTAATAATAATAGCAACGTGAAAAGATCGATATAAATACTATTACGACCACTACTACTAGTACTAATACTACTTGTAATAATAATGCAAATAATAATCAATCAATCCATCGAATGGTTTGACACAAATAAACTAATCTGATAACTGTAACTAAATGAAAACTCCCAAAATGGCGTTTTCAGAAAAAAAAAGGGCGGCAAAATTTCGCCTCATTGAAACATTAGTGTGCATGAGTTGGTCAACAGAATCGGAATCGTTCTATAGAGACAGAAATCTTCAATCATCTGACCGTGACGATGAACAATTTCCACTGCCGAGAAGCATTCGACGATTTAGAGAGATTGAAAAAACAAACGGAGCGAAAGAATTTGAGTCGATTTGTCTTCGCAGATTATTATTATTATTATTATTTATTTTATTTATTTATTTTTGGTTCGCGTTTCTTTGACGGGTCCTTTCTTTCTTTGTATTCCACCGT
>OZ038501.1:80862448-80869948 GCA_964036315.1 Acanthosepion esculentum
AAAATGAAAATAAAACTGACATCTCATTTAAAAAGATATGCTGGATGCAATGGATAAATTGTCGTCTAAATGACGCAAAAATGAAAATAACACTGGCATCTCATTTTAACTGATATATTTACCAGTTTTAAACAAAAACATCTTGGAATACTAAAGAGTAAATTTATTCAACAAAATCTCCATTGGTTCCATTCACGTCCTCCAGACGACTTCGGAATCTCCTGCATCTTTTCTTTTCGGTCTCCTTGTTTAAAGCTTCTATAATCCTTGCCTTCAGTTCATCTTTGATGTTACAAAGAGTTTTGTTGGTCTGTTGCTCAACTGTGTCTCACACATACTAATCAAGGGGGTTAGAGTTTGCGGAGTTAGGGGGCTTGATGTAAGGGGGTGATGTGGTTGCAGAATTGACTGACAGTTATGACATGTTCTCCTTCTTATGCATGGTGCAAAGTCCTGTTGCCAGACATAGAGTCTTCCAGCAGCCGCACTCTTAACCCAGGGTAGCATTACCTCCTCAAGGCATTTGATGTAGGCCACCATGTTGAGTCTGAGGCCCTCACCAACAAATCCGGGTGTTCTTTTTCTTGTCGATTCTTTCCGAATCCTCTGAACTCTGATCAGATTGTCACCCAAATACTCTGAAATGTTCGTATTGGAGCTTCCGGTGCGAATGCCAAGCAGTACAGCATGCTGTTTCCAAATTACTGGCGGAGTGAATTGCGACATGGTGCTCTTATTCTCGACTGACCTTTCTATACTGTGCAGTCGACAAAATCAAAAACAAACACGCAAGATCACGCACGAAATTAAAAATAAAATATGGCGACAATTTACCCATCGCAGCCTCCACGTACACACACACACACACACACACACACACACACACACACACGCACGCAAGCATACGCACGTACACACTTCCATTTCATTAATGAATGGAGCTGTCTGGCGTTTGTTTACATTCGGAAAAAACAGTTGGCTAGAATTCGCCTTTCTCTCCGCCGAAGCGCTGATGGCTTATGGGAAAAAAGTCCGACTGATACCAGATCGGTCAGCTTCCGATCCTGTCTTGAAGTATTCGGATGTCTAGTCGCACTGATGAAATGGGGTAAACGCTGTTAAATAAGCAGGAATGACCAATCAAAATACAAGTATATGAGAATTCAAAAAATTTGACAACGAAGCAAGGTTATCATAGATATTAAAAGATTTATAAATCCTATACTTATATATATATATATATCTTATTTTTAAATATGATTTTCTCTGTGTTTATTTTTATATTAGTGTTTTGAAGGTTCCTTATATTTTTAACGGCCGACGTAAACTCGAGTAAAACGACATAAGGCGTGTTTTATTTTTCGGTATATTTAAGAAAAACCGTATCTCCGAAAATGATTTTACTAGAAACGATTTAAGCTGAGGTATCACTATATGTATGTATGTATATATATATATATATATATATACACACATATATATATATATATATATATATATATATATATATATATATATATATATATAGCAGTTTCCATAGTAACTAATGTTGCAAGAGACCATACTTATAAACACGCGCAAACCACAAGATAGCATATTCCCAAATTCTCGCTTGACGATGAAGCGAACCAGACACCTTAATTCAACTTAATTTCAAAAATTATATTGAGGTTCTCGACTCTCGCTTTTGAAACATGAGAACTCTTATGTAGCGATAGAAATCATATTTTAAAAAAATTATAATATAAGCTCCACTTCTGTATGGAGCACTGTCTTTTTAAAAATAAAAGCAAACATACTAAGGAACTCCGGATTATTTACCTAACGTGTTCTTTCCTATTTTTCTGCATACCTGCACACACACATATATATATATATATATATATATATATATATATATATATATATATATATATAAAGGGAAGAGGTTATAGTAGTTCCAACGAGAGAAAAGTGTGTATATTAAAAAGAAGAGAGAAACCGCAAATGTTTTTGGTTGCAATGTAGATTTAAAAAAAAAATATTATGCTTTATTTTCCATAATTTTATGGAAAATAAAGCATAATATTTTTTTTTAAAAACCACATTACAGCCCAAAACTTTTGCGGTTTTTCTCTTCTTTTATATATATACATACATACATATATATATATATATATATATATATATATATATATATATATATATATATATATATATATATATATATATATATATATATATATATGATGAAAATGTGGAAAAGACAAAGCAAAATCCGAATATGTGAGTTTACTGTTTTTTATTTTGTTTTTGTTTTTGTTTTTCTTCCCTGGGAGCAGGTTTTCGCAGCGCCGCCCACGCGGCGCCAGCCTATCCGAATCCAAGAAAGAATACTCTGACTTTAGAATTTCAGTTTTTCTGTTTCTGACTAGTCCTGTATATATCGTCTCTTTATTTAACTTAAATCTAATATAAATATGTCTCCATTAACCATGTCTTGAAGAAGGTCTATTTGACCGAAACGTCTGACGTCGACAGAAAAACAAAAACAAACACAAAATAAAAAAACAGTAAACTCACATATTCGGATTTTGCTCTGTCTTTTCCACATTTTCATCATACCGTCGGATCTACATCCACATATTTGCTTACACACACACATATATATATATATATATATATATATATATATATATATATATATATATATATATATATATATATATATAAGTTCAGGTAATTATCCGATTCAAACGTTAGATTTCATGATATGTGTGCTACTTGATATGATGATATTTCTTGGGATTAATAGTTGAGTGGTTTTCCGTTGCCTTCTCCCCGATGGTTTCTGGAGACCATGCCTCTAATTTAGTTGGCTGTTGACTCATCGAGAGTTCTTCTGTACTTTGCTAGGTCTTATTTTGGGACTTATGTTTGTACAAAAATCGATAATTGTATACCCATACAATTCAAAATGCTTTTTAAATACAGGCGGTCGCTGAATTGTGGTAAGGTTTTCCATTTATGATTAGTAAATATAAGTTTTTACTTCAAATTCATCATCACCAAACCGGTAAAAATTAATACAGAATTTTAAAAGATTTAAAAACTTAGGATTTATTCTAATTAAAATTAAAAAGGAATGAAAAGGATTCATGTAAAAATTCACTATTCACCGAATTTTTAAAAACAATATCAATAATATGTTATTGATTAAAGAAATTAAAAGATTTTCGATGTCTCAGATTTATTACATTTTCGATTTTACAACTGAGAGCAGATTTTCGGTAACTGTGAATCAGGTTTTATAAAAAAAAAAAGAAAATAAAAGAAGAAAAATTTCTAATTTTAAATGTCCGAAATATTATAAACATTAAACAAACAAAAACTAATTTCTCAAAATTTCATAAAATTAAATAAGTGACGGGGCTAACATATAAAAATATATTTTTACCAAAATTTACGAAAAAAAGAAACATTTCTAAAATAATTCATTTGTGAATAAGTTCTGAATGTTTCATTAAAATTATATTGCAAGAATTTACATTTGAATATTTTTTCTTCGACGCCAAAATTTTCTATACTAATTTATGGTCACTCGCTGATACAAGAAAAGAAAATTTACCAAAACTTTGAAGGTTCTAAAAAGGATTAAAAATGTATAATTTAATAATAATAATAATAATAATAATAATAATATGGGAACATCAACAATCCCTGTTGTAGTTGGAGCTCTAGGATTGGTTGGAAAAGATTCCAGTAGACTAATTGAAGGGATCCCTGGAAGTCCATGCCTCAAAGAGATACAAAAAATGATTCTGACAAGTACAGCCCACACTTTACGAAGGACTTTATCTATGTAATAATTTTTAAAAAATTTTTTTGCAGGGGAAAGTGTCATGATAGCATTTCTAACCTTAGGTCCCTGGGCGGGACCCGGAAAGAAATGCGTAAACGCCAGATATAAAAAGAAATAATAATAATAATAATAATAATAATAATATATATATATATATATATATATATATATATATATATATATATATATATATGCCAAGCAGTACAACAGTTCATAGAGTGCACAGACAGTAAAGGAGTGAGTAATCTTCAAGGACATTGCTAAGATATTCCTAACTTTGCGATGTTGTTTTTTAATATATGCTACATTTATGGGTGCTATAGAAGTAATTGTACTTAACACGTGATGCTTACTCATGGCGTATTAGCACAGGGCTTGAATAAATACAGAATTTACTTGCATTATTTACATTATTCGGACTGTTATCCTCATCTTCATTGCCATATTCACAACGTTTCGGCCGTTGTACGCTCCGGCGTAGACCCAAAGAGTTGTAAGTTCAATGCCAGGCCACAGCAGTGGTGAACCAAAAACTTGGAGGGTTGAGTTAAAGGAAAATAACTGAAACATCTGGAAGAGGTATGGCACGTGGAATTAGAGCAATCTACACCGGTGGACGAAATAAAGGGTTCGATTCGAAATTCCAATCACCTGAAGAAGGTCGGAGCGTTAAACGAATGGCAATGAAGATGAGGATAACAGTCCGAATAATGAAAATAATGCAAGTAATCATAATGCCTCATTTCAGAGATATAGACAGAAATACAGACTTTTTCAAGATTAATAATCCTAATTTGCCTTGTTTTTTAATTTGAAACTAGAGGAAGATGGCGTTTATTCATGCCATTCCCAAAGCTGTTAGTTCGACGCAGCCTGCTGATTTCAGTCTTTGTCCGAATAACCGGAAACACATACGCACACACACATACACAAAAGCACACACACACACACACACACACACACACACACACAAACATACACACACACACACAGAGACACGCGCGCGCGCACACACACACACACACACACACACACACATATATATATATATATATATATGTATATATAGGGTGGACTCTCCCGTCGTATTGGATGTATGAGGGTCAGCAACTCAGTTTCGAGGAACTGACAGCCAGACACAAGCATATATGATTTGATTTTAGTGGTGAAGGCTTTGTGCTAACCAACCACACATTTTTGAAAGGCCGAATACGGAGACCTGGTGCACGACGTGCTACAAGGTCCCCAAACAACCTTCCGTAGTTTTTGAATTCAGAGTTGTCATTCTTCTAGACCAGTTACCATCTAAGGCTATAGAAGGCAATCTGTCCTGCTATTTGCCCATAGCTGGGTATATATATATATATATATATATATATATATATATATATATATATATATATATATATATATATATATATATATATGTTTAGCATGTGTGCGTGCGTGTATATATATATATATATATATATATATATATATATATATATATAGGGTGTCCATAAAGTCCGTGTGCACTTTAAAAAAATTATAACTTTACTTTTAACTTTGCGAGAGAAATACTTTGTAAAAAGGATTAGAAAGAAGTAAATCTATATTTTTTAAGGTTTTATTGAAATTTTATTTAAGTTTCCACATGTCCTCCATCATTAGCAATTCAAAGGGTAATACGATTTTGCAGTTCACGGAAAACATTTGCCAACTGATTTACAGTAATGCCTGAAATCACATTAGTTATTTTAGCGGTACTTAAAAATAGGTACATTAAATTCTATAACATTTTTTACAGATTATTTCTATCGCAAATACAAATAAAGGTATAAATTTTTTAAAGTGTACACGAACTTTATGAACACCCTGTATATATATGCTATATAATATAGCATATTTTTAAAAACAGCTTTCGGTCTACACTACATTTATTTCGTCTTGGTGTTTGCCTTTAAATGGAAATATTAGACACTGAAGATGACAATTTCAAATTGTCGTAAGTACTCAGTCAAGAATTATCAATCCATTTGACAACAATTCAATGTAGGGATCGTGTTATTCAAGGAATTGATAGTAAGTTAATGTCTCATTAAGTCTTGTTAGCGAAGTGATATCGCGATTAATTAAATTAACATTGCTAATTAATTCTTTGTATGATTTCTTCTTTATGATATATATATATATACATACACACACACACACACATATATATATATATATATATATATATTTATATATATATACTGCAGAATTTATATATATATACTGCAGAATTTAATATATTTACGAAAATAAGACCCGCAGTACATTCAGAATCTAATATATATATATATATATATATATATATATATATATATATATATATATATATATATGAAGAAATATAGTTTTAATGTGTGCTATATTCATGGGATAAAGTGTTTAATATCAGTGATAGAGCGTATGTAAATATATATACATACATATATATATATATATATATATATATATATATATATATGAAGAAATATAGTTTTAATGTGTGCTATATTCATGGGATAAAGTGTTTAATATCAGTGATAGAGCGTATGTAAATATATATACATATATATATATATATATATATATATATATATATATATATATTTAAATATATATAATAGGGGCTTTTGCAGTTGTATATATATATATATATATATATATATATATATATATATATATATATACATGTACACGCACGCACACATGATAAATGCCTCAGACGATTTCTAAACTTGCCCAGCAAACAATACACATTCTTGCCGCGTTGCAGATACGCTGCATTTTAACTAGAGGGCCACTGTAACGGAATAATCACCTCATTCCATGGACCCAGACCGAACGTTCATCTCCTACGTTATAGTAACTTTGCGTTGTGCTGTAGCTGAAAAAGGTCACTGGTCAATTATAACATCGGAATACGTTTCCTTCAATTAACAATACTTATAGAGGTTATGGAATTTCATTTCAATTTTTTAATAATTTACGGCCTATTTGATGTCAATTTGACGTTGCAGGGCAAATTATTCACAACGTTAGAAGAAGGAAACTTCCAAAAACAATTTTGCAACTCTTCTCAACGTTGCAGAAACGTTTTAACACTCAACTGTGTGGGGTGCAACATTTCAGCTTAAAACAAAAGCCTTAATGTATTCACAAAAATAAATTGATTATTGTTGTCAAGGAATTTGCAAAAACATTCACATTTTTTCGGAACAATTGATAAAATTATTAAGAATAGGTTGTATCATGAAATCTCCGAAAAGCCCTGTTTAGGCTTTATTTTAACTGAAGTAATGTAACGATAATTCATGTACTTAAAAAAAGATCAACTCGATTTTGCTTCTCCTAGACTGGTCGGCAGTCTAGGCAACGGATTCCAATTTGACCTGCTATATAGTCCATAGGAAATACATGTATTCGTATAGTTGCCGAGGGCATTAGCGCGAACCGAGAGAGAACCGACAAGATTTGAACTCAACTCACGCTATTTCATTTTCCGAAACTGCACACATCTATCTATCTATATATCTATATATCTATCTGTTTCCGTCTCTTATTTCCTCAATTCATTCCTATCTATCTATCTATCTATCTATCTATCTATCTGTTTTCGTCTCTTTTTTCCATAATTCATTCCTTCCTATCTA
>OZ038501.1:80872448-80959948 GCA_964036315.1 Acanthosepion esculentum
TGTAGACTGTTTAGAAGAAAAATTAACAATATTA
The DNA here is from genome assembly GCA_964036315.1 of Acanthosepion esculentum. Classification (NCBI taxonomy): domain Eukaryota; kingdom Metazoa; phylum Mollusca; class Cephalopoda; order Sepiida; family Sepiidae; genus Acanthosepion; species Acanthosepion esculentum. The sequence continues at coordinate 80,872,483 of OZ038501.1, forward strand.
ACTTTTAGCAATGAAATTAAATTATTAAATAAAAAGAATGGAATAATGGACCGATGCCGACACATTAACAAATATTTACTTTGTTACTTTAATAATAATATCACATAATAAATCAATGAAAATAAAGTAGAATCCCTGATAATCGGACTAAGAAGGCCTTCCGGATATGAGGAATTGGTTACAAAGTCCAGATATGAGGGAATCCGGATATGAGGGATTCCGGATACGAGGAATTGGTTACAAAGTACGGATATGAGGAATTCCGGTTATGAGGGATTCCGGATATGAGGAATTGGTTACAAAGTCCGGATATGAGGGATTATATTTAGATTCAAATAAAAGAACTGAAATCAGGTTTAACATTTCTTTTCAATGTTTTATAGTAAACAAAATAAGATAATGGTGAGTGAAATATAACGGAATTGATTTTAAGGAAAAAGAAATAAATTATGTTAATGAAAATTCATTAAATATACTATGCCACGTATGCAAAACAAATAATGTAACGAGGATTTTTTAATCGCTGTTGCATGATGATTCTTTCTCTTCTAATGTCATTCTCAACTTTTTCTGTATTCCATTTTGCTTTTGTTCTTGAAATTGTTTTAAAACGAAAGACTTTTTAACTCTTCGTGCGTTATTGCAATCGTCATAGCTGAATGCTGGCTTTCTTTCCATAAAACTGACAACCTTTTCAATAACTTTTTCAGTTTCAGTCCAGATTTCATCACAATCATGCACTTCATCGCTATCTTGTTGCAGATTGTGTCTCGTTGTCATCCTTTCCTCTTAATTCCATCATCCTTTGCACCAATGCAAGCCATTAGGGTGAAATAAGCATAAGCAATTATCCAAAGTAAATTTCCTGAAAAACAGAAATTTCAAATCGGTTACATATCACCCAAATAGTTCAACTATTCACATCAAAATCATGTCCGGATAAGTTTATATTGAATCACAATTCTTAAGTTAATGATCGAATAAGATCATTGAGGGATCTACGACAATAAATTATCCGTAGAAATCCCCCTATCACATCATTAAATATTTAAGCTTAACAACTTTAACAAAATATTGCAATAACAATCACAAATATGAATGCTGGTCGTTATTTGTAGAAGTAAGGGGATACAAATGAAAAGTTTTAAAATTGACAAGTTTTTCCAGTTCACTGCAACAGAAGTTAAACAATTCTATCTTCTCTTCTTTCTTTCATTTTCTCATTGATACCAAGTAGTGTCTTTTCCACTCTATCCACATGATCAAAACGGAATAGTTCTTTATTTATGAGGTTTTGGTGGGGCGTAACGGTCGAGTGAACTAAGAAACTAACTAATGAAAGGAGAGACAACCTCAATTATTATATAAAGAATTAAATGATTTTGTTCATATTTTTCCATTGAATTCTTAAAAAAAATATTGCAATTTTGGCAAGGAAAGTCATTTGCAAAACCTACAGAAAATATTTAAATTAGACATACTGATTCTTATTCTAATAATTCTAAAGTTGTTCTTTTCGTCTTATTCCCATCATCTTTTGCACCAATACAAGCCATTAGGGTGAAATAAGCAGTAGCAATTATCGAAAGTAAATTTCCTGAAAAACAGAAATTTCAAATCAGTTACGTATCACCCAAATAGTTCAAATATACACATCAAAATCATGTCCGGATATGCGGGATTCCGGATATGCGGGATTCCGGATATGCGGGATTCCGGATATGAGGGATTCTACTGTAATGAGAATATCATTTTAAAAATATTTGCAACAAACATTGATGCAATATAATTGACATGTATTTGGATAGCACGGAGTCATATACAGAGTGTCCATAAAATTCGTGTGCACTTTAAAAAATTTATAAATTTATTTGTCTTTGCCATAGAAATAATTTGTAAAAAGGATTAGAAAGAAGTAAATCTATATTTTTTAAGGTTTTATTAAATGTTTTTAAAGTTTCTAAATGTCCTCCATCATTAGCAAATCACCCAAATAGTTTTAATATAGACATCAAAATCATGTCCGGATATGAGGGATTCCGGATATGAGGGATTCCGGACATGAGGCACTCCGGATACAAGGCACTCCGGATATGAGGGATTCCGGATATGAGGGATTCCGGATATGAGGGATTCCGGATATGAGGGATTCCGGATATGAGGCACTCCGGATATGAGGCACTCCGGATATGAGGGATTCCGGATATGAGGGATTCTAATGTATTATAATTTAATTAATAACGCAAATACAACATAAGATATTACAATTTTCTTAATAATACAAATGAACAAATATTAAATTTAATTAATAATAAAACGTAATATAACAATTTCAATATAAATCATAATTGAAACTAAATTAATTTCGAAGAAAAATTTACGAAGACGTAAACAAAAGCGAAAATCCATGAACGTGCTCGTTAAATTGAAAAAAAAATCGCGGAATAAACTGAGGAAATTGGAAATATAATTTAAAAAACGGAACCCCTTGAAGAATAAACATTACCAAGAAACTTCGAAGTCGGTAAAAGTAACAAGAAAATGAAATTTAAATTAAATGATCTTTTTATATAATATTATATATACGGGGTGTCCATAAAGTTCGTGTGCACTTTAAAAATTTATAACTTTATTTGTATTTGTGACAGAAATAATTTGTAAAAAGGATTAGAAAGAAGTAAATCTATATTTTTTAAGGTTTTATTGAAATTTTATTTAAGTTTCCACATGTCCTCCATCATTAGCAATACAAAGGGTAATACGATTTTGCAGTTCACGGAAAACATTTGCCAACAGATTTACAGTAATGCCTGAAATCACATTAGTTATTTTACCTATACTTAAAACTAGGTACATTGAACTTTATAAGATTTTTTACAGATTATTTCTATTGCAATTACAAGTTATACATTTCTTAATTTGCTCACGAACTTTATGGACACCCAGTGTTTATATATATATATATATATATATATATATATATATATATACATATAATGAAATGGACAAAGTCCTAAAATTATTTTAAGACATTTTTTATGTTTATTTATTTTTATCTATAAAAAGAACGTATAAACATAAAAAAATATCTTAATATATATATATATATATATATATAAATATATATATAGACACACACACACGCGCGTGCGCGCGCACACACACACACACACACACACACATATATATATATATATATATATATATATATATATATATATATATATATATAAGATACGAAAAACTTGGTAATCCGTATGGGTAGTTCCAAGGAGGATGAAATCCTGCGAGCTAAATGTAAATTCAGAGCAAATAATTTAAAGAAAAACAGACCATTTTAAGGCTTCAATGTAATAGTTTATTTCACCAGAGACCTTTTATGGTACCCTGGATCCTCAGACATTACTTTCAAAGTATCTATCGCAAATACAAATAAAGTTATAATTTTTTTAAGGTGCACAGGAACTTTATCGACACTCTGTATAACTTTTAGTAGATAAAAAAAAATGTGTACATATTCGGTTGTGATGTTCTCCGTGGCCGAGCTGTCAAAAACACACACCGGATCAGATGGTAGTTTCTCCTTCAAAGGAGGAAGCAGGGTCGTACTCTTCCGGGGGATATATTTTCTTTATTAAATTCTCTTCAGTGGGCAGGCCGGTAGACGTAAAATACATTGTTTAAATAACGGGGCGTCTACTCAAATATAGCCATCCATTAAAAATAACGTTTGAAATAAAAGAAAATGAGGGAATAAAAATAAATCCATTATTTCTTTAAATTATATATATATATATATACGTTCTTTTTATAGATACACATATTTAAGTAAATGGTCTGTTTATAATAAACAGTATTAACAACATTTCCCGGCCTAAATACATAAGAATGTCTTAAAAATTAATTGTCGGACTTTGTCCATTTCATATATATATATATATATATATATATATATATATATATATATATATATATATATATATTCATTTTTTTGTTTCAAAACACGGTCAAGATATTATGTCCATGTTCAAAGTTAATATTATTAAGGGTTGGTTTGTTTAATTTTATAAGTAAGGCTTCCATTATTTTTAGCCTTTTTTTGCAAGTGGAGTGATGCTATTATATTAGTGTTGTCGACAAGTATATTCCGAATAGTGTCCGGTAGGTCTCCATGAATATTTAAATGAGATCTAATTGAGCTATTGTCAGAAAGGTGTAGGGTTAATCTGCGTGTTAAACGATTTGTAGTGTGGCCTATATAATTATATGCTAATATAATAATTATGCTAATATAATAGCATCATCCACTTGCAAAAAAAGGCTAAAAATAATGGAAGCCTTACTTATAAAATTAAACAAACCAACCCTTAATAATATTAACTTTGAACATGGACATAATATCTTGACCGTGTTTTGAAACAAAAAAATGAATCACTTTATAACACACACAAACTATTTCTAATTCTAACAGTTGAAATATATATATATATATATATATGTATATACATATATATATCTGTTTAGGTGAAACCTAGGTAGGTTTGCCTGGCTTCTTAGGTTTTGCTCTATTCAGTGTATTAAGTATTTTACGTAGTTGTCTTTTTACTACTTTTTTTTTTTTCTTTGGACTTGGAGCTTGAACACTGGACGATTGTTTACGCCTTGTTTTAATGTTCTTGGTTCTTTCTTTTTTTTATTCCCCAAATTTCCTTGGGTATCGATTTGTTCTACTGCAAGTTGTGCTATCCGAGGTTTTTTCCAAACGAGTACGACCATTTATATATATATATATATATATATATATATATATATATATATATATATATATATATATATTAAGTTTACGAAAAACTAGGTAATCCGTATGGAACCTTAAAGTGGTCTGTTTATATATATATATATATATATATATATATATATATATATATATATATATATATATATATATATATTATCCAATATATACAGCTAAAAATTGTTGTATTGGAAAGGATAAGGGAGAGAATGAGAAGATACTGAAAAAGGGTTCGACAAGATTAGCAGCATCAAATAACAGCTGATTTTTATTGTATTGGAAAGGATAAGGGAGAAAATGAGAAGATACTGAAAAATGGTGAGGCAAGGTTAGCAGCATCAAATAACAGCTGATCTTTATTGCATTGGAAAGGATAAGGGAGAGAATGAGAAGATACTGACACAAGATTTAGCAGCATCAAATAACAGCTGATCTTTATTGTATTGAAAAGGATAAGGGAGAGAATGAGAAGATACAGGCTAAATATGTTAGAACCATGAACTAATAGATAATCTTTTCTATTTTGAAAGGGTAATGGAGAAAAGAAGAAGATACAGACAAAGAGGAGTGTTCAGACATGAAATAATGGACACTTGTTGTGTTGGAAAGGATAAGGGAGGGAATGAGAAGATACTGAAAAAGGATAAGACAAGACCGGCAGCATTAAATAATGGCTGATCTTTATTGAGTCGGAAAGGATAAGGGAAAGAAAGAGAAGATACAGGCAAAGGCCAAGAGAAAAGCCTAGGCAAGAGATAATGGTTAATCGTTATAGTTTTGAAAAGGATAAGGCAGAGAAGCGAAGATACAGGCAAGGTGTGAGAGAAGCGAAGAGGCATGAGATAATGGTTGATCCTCGTTGGTTAAGGGTAAGAGAAAAGCCTCGGCATGAGATAATGGATAATCGTTTATAGTATTGAAAAGGATAAGGGGAGAATACGAAGATACAGGCAAGATGTGAGAGACCGTGAAGAGGCATGAGATAATGGTCGATCCTCGTTGTCAGCACCTAGGAGGTTTCCATCGGTTCAGGTTGTTATTAATGAAAATACTTCGTGTAAGCATTCAGCTGCTTTAAAACGGGAGTTTATTTGAGAAACACGCCACGTACTACCTCCATTGTAAGTAAAGATTAATACCTATTAGCACAACGACAACAAGACGTATCAGACGGTTAATTCTCGACTATCGACGCCACTATCGGGTCTTAAGGAATTCGCGATCTGGGAGTCGGGGGCGGTTGAAAACCTTGACCTTTATTCATGACATCGTAAATCAACGATGCCTCAGGGGTCAAGTGTTTTCAACTTAGTGTATAACTCTCAGCGCGAATAACTCTCCACCGTCAGTCCCGACCACCAACGTTTTATTTTCGTCTATTTGTGTTTTTATCCAACTGTTTCTGGCGTAGCTTTTGTAATTATTCTAGTTTAACATCAAGTACGCTGCCTGCTTTTCGTCTCAAACGGTAATTGCTAAATAGTTTTGACTATTGACCCCTTCTAGGAAAAGCAAGGTCTCACGTTAACTTCGTATTTAAAGTGTCTTCAATTGAGAGGACAATAAAAAAAGAATAGAATAATAGCTTAATAGAAATGCCTATAAAATATATAAAGAATAGAATAATAGCTTAATAGAAATGCTTTATAAAATATATAAAGAATAGAATAATAAGATAAAAAGAATAAAATAATAGCTTAACAGGAATGCCTATAAAATATATAAAGAATAGAATAATAGCTTAATAGAAATGCTTTATAAAATATATAAAGAATAGAATAATAAGATAAAAAGAATAAAATAATAGCTTAACAGGAATGCCTATAAAATATATAAAGAATAGAATAATAGCTTAATATATAAAGAATAGAATAATAGCTTAATAGCAATGCCTATAAAAATATAAAGAATAGAATAATAGCTTAACAGAAGTGCCTATAAAATATATAAAGAATAGAATAATAGTTTAATAGAAATGCTTATAAAATATATAAAGAATAGAATAATAACATATAAAGAATAGAATAATAGCTTAACAGAAATGCTTATAAAATATATAAAGAATAGAATAATAGCTTAATAGAAATACCTATAAAATATATAAAGAATCGAATAATAGCTTAATAGAAATGCCTATGAAATATATAAAGAATAGAATAATAGCTTAATAGAAATGCCTATAAAATATATAAAGAATAGAATAATAGCTTAATAGAAATGTCTATAAAACATATAAAAATACAATCTGTTTCTTAACTGAAGTAAGAAATGCCTTGTTAATTTTAACACCTCAAAAATAAAACTGCTCTCTTTTTATCGTCTGAGAGTACCTTCTTTGACTTGAGAGTACCTTTTTTGACATGTAGTGGAAAGATTATATTGAATCAATTACTAGGTCTGCTGCTAGGAAAGTTGGTTCCCAGTGTCATGCAAGACAATTTTTGTCGACAGAATCTCCTATCTTACACATTTATAAATCTACCATTCGTTCACCCATCGAATATTGCTATCACGTCTAATTTAGTGCTTCTGCTATATATTTAGACATTTTTAATGAGATACTAAGAAGAATCGGTTAATTTGCAGCAAAAGCCCCCCGGTAATGAAAATGTACCATTCTGGTGTGAAATTGCCTGATTATTTCGAAAATCATATTAAAATATAACGTTATATTACCTGTAAGAAGTTATGGACAATGTAAGTTCGACTTCTTTCTCGTTGTGTAGACGGAACGACTGCCATTACTGGCTTTGTTTGCATACGTTTGCCTCGAGTAGTCATGCGCGGACGGTCACTTTTTTTGTTACTGCGCAATGCGCGAAGTTTAAAATGAGTGCACGAATTTTAAAATTAAAAATAAAAAGGATGTTTTCCTTTTCTTCAACTTCGTTTTATTACTTTTTTTTTCTTTTTTTTTCTTTTTTTAGAAAATCACTTAATTTCATGAATTATTGATGAATTAAATTTTAGGGTGAGATTCTGTTTCATTTGCTATAAGCAGATTTATTAAAGACAATTTGTCTTAAGAATATTTTTGGAAAAAGTGTTCAACCACGATATTATATTTAATTAGAACAGTTTTCAAATGATTCTATAACAAATTTGACCAATTTAATAAAAAAAAAAGAAAGAAATCATTAGTTAATAAATCTTCAGTTCCACGAAGAAACGATACTTTTAATTGGAAAAATGAATTTGTACCACAAAAAAACCCTATTCAGTTAAAGTTTCATAAGAATATTTTTGGAAAAAGTATTCAACTATGACATTATATTTATTTAGAAAAACTTTCAGTTGTTTCTATAAGAAATTTAAACCAACATCCGCGGAAATTGCGTAGTAATCAAGACAAGAAAAGCTGTAAAAAGGCCGTTAACTAAGTAAGCTTCCGCGCATTATTTCTCGAGGCAAACATATGTAAACAACATGGCGGCCGGACAACGCGAAAGAGATCGAACTTATATTAACGACTAGCAGCATGGCCCGGCGTTGGCCGTGCTTGATTCAAAAATCGCACGACTCATACAGCAATCGCTATCACTTGACTTAAAATATTTTTGCCCTTCCTTGCCTTTAAAGGAGTGCCCTTTGCCGTGCTGATGTTGCTACATGCCTTACTTCTTGCCTATCTCACACTGCGAATTTTTTCTAATCTCTATACTAAACATGAAATCTGTTAGAAAAAAAGAACTAAACAAAATGAACACAAAACGATCAGCTTTAAATAAGGACTCGTTACTGGAAAAACCGAATGAAAAAAGAATGTTAACAACAAATACTTTTTCACACCCAACCCAGTTCTGCGGAATCAGAATCAACGTTGACTTTAAGCAAGCGAATGAGCCAATTGGAGTAAAGTGCCATGCAGATTTAAATTGTTCCCACATTTGACGAATGCAGCTATCGATTTTTTTTTGCATGCCAGCACACACACACACACACACACACACGCACGCACGCACGCACGCACACACACACACACACACACACACTCACACACACACACACACACACACATCCTGCCTTTTATATAGATAACGGTACTCGAGCGTATGACATTTGATTTAATCAGTTTTAAAATGAAGACAGAGATAAAGAGCAGTATCATCAACCGGCCTATCGGGAACTGATGACACCGGGAACATCTTTTCCCAGATAGGTCTAGTTTTACTAAACGCTACTTATATTCGTTTCTTTCTTTGCAACCTCTCTAAGATCTCATCGTCGCTCACACGCTCAGTCCACGATATCCATATCATCGAGTCTCTTCTTCATCTTTAAGGAAATCGTCAAACATTCGCTGCCAAAAAGAAGGACAGATATCACGTAACAGTTCAGTATTCTTTGTTACCAAATACAGTGCTGTTTGATAAAAGTGACTCACCTGATTTTTTTTTTTTTTACTAAATGTTCTCTTCTCCGATGAAACGAAAGTTGAGCTAAATTCAAAGGATAAGCGATCTAAAATCCGAAGAAGAAGCTTTGAAAGCTCTTTGAATTTAGCAGTAAGTACTGTCAAGCATCAATTCAGTATAATGTTCTGGGGATGCTTTTCTTTTCGTGGAACTGGTTTCTTAAAACCTATTTAAAGAACCCTCAGGAGCGAGCAGTACAAGAGAATTTTAGAGTCTTGTCTGCTCCCTTCTGCTGAAAGGGTGCAAATCGACCCCACCAAGCTCATTTTTATGCAGGATAATGCTCCCTGTCACCAATCAAAATTGATGAAGGAATACTTTGATGAGAAGCAGGTGAGTGTTATGACATGGTAGCTCCAATCTCCTGACTTCAACCCCATAGAAAACTTATGAAGCATTATAAAGTACAGGCTCTCGAGAAAGCAGTTGAGTAACAAAGAGGATTTGATTGTGAATTTCATAGCCGAATGGAATTCAATGCTTGGAGATGAGATTTGCAAGTCAATGCCAAAAAGGGTTGAAAAGGGTTATTCAAAATAAAGGAGGACCCATAGATTATTAAATATTTCGAACTATATTACCTATTATAAATAAATAGACCTTTATTATTCTTTATTTAAATCTGTTCGGCTATGTTTCTGTTGATTACTAGTTGCAGGAAATAAGTGAGTCACTATTTTTGCACAGAATTTTTTCCTAAATCTCATTTATATCCAAAATTATAATTATCAAGAGGTACCTATTTTTTCTACTGCAAGTTGAGCTATCCGAGGTTTTTCCAAACGACTACGACCATTTATATATATATATATATATATATATATATATATATATATATATATATATAAGATAATCCTAAGGAGCCAGGTAAACCTACCTAGGTTTCACCTAAACGGATCTTCAGGGATTTGAGCACTTTAAGTAGTTGTCTTTTTACTCGTTTTGGGTTTGTTTTTCTTTGGACTTGAAGCTTAAACACTGGACGATTGTTTTCGCCTTGTTTTAATGTTCCTGATTCTTTCTTTATTTTATTCCACATTTTTCCTCGGGTACCGATTTGTTCTACTGCAAGTTGAGCTATCCAAGGTTTTTTCAAATGAGTATCACCATTTACCTATATATATTTATATATTTATATATATATATATATATATATATATATATATATATATATATGAAATATACTCTTTAGGTGTGCTATATTTATGGGATAAAGTGCTCAATATGAGAGATAGAGCGTGTGTAAATATAAAAGTGAACATTGACGATTGCGTCTAGCATGAAATAGCCTTTGGGCTCTAAGTGTTAGCTTCAATGTCCTCTTATATATATATATATATATATATATATATATATATATATATATATATATATATATATATATTGATAGAGAGAGAGATACTTCTAAAGATACCTAAAATTTAAAATTCATTTTTAGAAATGAAAAATCCTTTTTGAAGCTTTTATTTTAATTTTAATTTCAAAATAATAGATTAAACTTAATAATTCCAATAAACAAAATACTTTAAATATTTAAAAAAATAGTTTAAATTCTCTGGAATGAGTTTACGTTTCGAAATAAATAACATTCGCTAATTTGAGCGCCATTTTAATCAACGCAATATAATTCTCTTTATTAAAAAATCTCCCCAAAATAAAGAGCCAAGAAAAGAGCTTAAATTTTGCATGTAAATTCATTTAGACTTCGTTTGGGGTGATTTTTCAATGCCAAAAGTAATTCCGTACCCGCCAAAAGCATAGATGTAGAAGACTGACATTTGTTGCCCAGCACATGGTAGTGAAAGCGATTCAGAGAAAAAAATAAGCAAACACTACAGAAAAAAAAATTGTGTTTTAGCGTCCCGAAATCTACTTGATATAGGTATTTTCTTATAAAAAAGTGTGTCAGTTTAAAGTTTGACTGCTGACCTGAGATGGAACAAATACATTGAATCAATAGCTTCGTCCACCGCAAGGAAAGTTGGCTCCCTGTGCCGCGCCAGGAAATTTTTCTCGCCGGAGTCGATCCTTCAAATCTACAAATCAACCATTCGCCCTTGCATGGAGTATTGCTGCCATATATAGTCTGGTGCCCCTTCTATTTGTCTCAAGCCTCTTGATAAGATCTAGAGACGCCTGTGGAACTCCCTTCCCTCTTCCAGTTTTCCTGATAGCTATAATCTCCAACTATTCAAATGTAATGTCAATCGACGTCTCCAGATGCCTTGATCTATCCCCTATCCTTCTCTTCATCCTTTCCTCTATCACTCCTATTTGCTCTCGCTTCTACTCTCTGTAACCCCTTGCGCGCTCGTGGCTTCCCGCCTTGCTTGGGGTGATATGTTTGTATGTATTCTAAGTGAAGGTACGTGTTCAATATATATATATATATATATATATATGTCATTCGCAGACAGTACTGTTTCGCTGTATCACAGCTCCTCAGTGCGACTAGACTTCCGAATGCCTCAAGCCAGGATTGAAACTCAACTAATTTGGTGTCAGCCAGAGCTATCTTCACTCGGTAGAGTTACACAACTAAATCTAGCGTATTGTTTTTACAAATGTAAACAAATGCCAATCAGCCAAAGTGCTCCATTCATTTTACTGAAGAGCTTTGCATTAGTGCAGGTGGCTGTTGTTTATAGAATTAGCTTATCACTCAACAGTGCTCAATTGAAATGTATTTTCAAGAGCTAAAAGAAGATAAATGAATAAGAAAAACTTAAGTTTCTCCTATTGACATTTTTTCTTTATATGCTGACTGTAGTGGAACAACGTTCATAACATCTCTTGAGTCTGTTCGTTTTCTTTTGTGGTCCAGAAGTTAGGGTAATTATGTATAAGAATTGTCTTAATGATCGAGCTGAAAGCAGTCTCGAATTCGACATTAGATGACAAAGGCTATCACCTTTCCACGACTCTCTCAGTAATATTTTCATTACATCATGGGAAGTTTCAAGACTTATCAAAAGCCTTGACCTTAAGAAAGCCAGTGGCCCAGACACAATTCCAGCGGTCGTCCTTAAGAATACCAACCCGGAATATCCCCGATGATAGCGATGTTAGTTAACCGATGTTTGAAGGTTAAATCTTTTCTCCGCCTGTGGGAAGTGTCAAGCATATGTCCGGTTTTCAAGCAAGCGAGCGAGGGCTCTTCCCCTTCTCAATATAGACATATCTGTTGACAATGTTCGTCGTAGTCTTTGAATATTGAATCCAGTGCAGTACGTAATGTGTTCAATGGAATAATGCCAATATCACTAGTAGCAGCCGTTCAGTAATTCTTCAGGTCTTCAATATCAGAGGTTGGCAGTGAATATTCAGAGAAAGTAGCAGCTGTTCAGTAATTCTTCAGATTTTCAATATCAGAGGTTGGTATTGAATATTCAGAGAAAAAACAAAATGGCTGCCTTTATACACGTCGGATTGAATATTCAGTGCTTTCTGATTGGTTAACCCTTTTCTCGGTGGACTATAAAATGAGTCAGCTCATTTTGGTTGTCTCACTAGTACGTTGCAGGTACCGAACAAAGTCCAACAATATCAGTCTCCCCAGTAACATTAGGAAGATTTTTGAGGCCATTATCAATAAAATGCCGCTGAGTACCTAAATAAGAACAACTTCTTACAACGGGTTTCGATCGGCCCAATCTACTGCGGATGTCCAAACTGCCATCACTCACAGAATTAGTGAAGCTCTTGACGGCAAATACACCTCAAAGACCGCAGTATTATATATGTTCAAGGCATTTGACAAGGTGTGGTACAGAGATTTCCTACACAAGCTCTCCAACTTTGGAGTCGCTGGAAGGGTCTTCTTAATCATAAAGTCCTTCCTAAGTGGCAGAACCCTGAAGGTAGTTGTTAACGACCAGTCCTCCAAAGCAATCAACGCAGTCGTTCCCTGGGGATCACTCCTCGATGCAGCACTCTTTTTACTTTATATAAATGATCTGCCTAAGAATATACTCAAGTCATTTTTGAATATGTAAGCCGATGATACGACGGTATACGAGTGTACCTACCAGTATTAGAGATTGGCGGCTGATCTCTCATCTGATCTTGCTCTAACTACTCAGTGAGGGACAAATAGGCTGGTTAAATTCAATGCCCCGAAAATAAATCTAGTTACATTCCATCATCGCCGACAGAACCCCGAACTACCACCCGTTACGATAAATAGATGCCCCCCACCGTCGGAGAGGCTCCGTGTCCTGAGAAATTGTTGGGCCGTAAAACCCACCCCTGACCTCAAGTGACACGTGTATATACAATGCATCGTTAAAGATGCAAGAAAAATGATCGGTTCCCTGTAGATCTCCTGTAAGTAAGTGACTGTTCGTGCTATCCTCCGCCATTACAAGATCCAGATTAGGTCTAAAATGGATCACTTTTGTCATATTTGGGCAATAGCCCTCAATTTCCAGCCTCGATAGAGTCGAAAAGCATATTGGGGTCATTGTAAGTGGCAAATAAAATTCCACCCTTCAACCTCTCTAACAGGCGAGATGAAGCAAGCCTCTCACTCCTTTAACACTACTACATTACTTGGTTTATAACTTTTACAGCTAGGACCCCACTATGCCACGCCCTTTTTAGAAAACCACCCACATTATCTACGTATTCCATTGATGAGAAGTTCTATTCGAACAGCTTCATCCCAAGAACCACTGCTCTGCGGAACCGTCTCCCGTTATGTTTCCCTCCTATCCTGCATAAGCTGCCTTACTGTAACAATCTACCTCGAGTGGCTCCGGGCCTTGTACAGCATAAAAAAGAAGAAAGAAAACCCCAGAAAAATAGAAAATAAATACAATGTATCTAAATCCAAATTAGAGACATGTCAGAATAGATAATTCCAAGTTAAATAAAGCAACAATGTTTTACAGCAATTTTTAACTTCGACTTCAGATTTCTCTTGTTAAAATGTTGAAGAATTTAATATTTCAACATTATGGATAAAAAATAGCGAATTTTATATCGCGTTTTTTTTTTTCGAAAGATAGCATGAGAACCTAATTATGTACAGTAATGGTTCACATGCAACTTAGGGGAACTATTCAACTAGAAAAAATGAAAACCAATACAATGAAATTAAATACAAATTAGAGACATGTCATAATAGATAATTCCATCGCAAATAAATCAACAATGTTTTGTGGCAATTTTTAACATCAACTTGAGATTTTTCTTGTTAAAATTGAATAATTTTTACACATTCAACAGTATGGATAAAAAAAAAAAACTTAATTTTCTGTAGTGTTTTTTCGAGACTTAGCAAAATAAATTCACAGAACTGGGCGATAAAACAAGACCCATAATGACGTCAAAACCCGCGAAAGTTTGGTAAGAGAGCGAGTATCACAAAGCACTGCCCAGGGGCCTCCAATCAGTCTTGCCCCGTACCGAGTCGGGGGGTCTGGGGTTAGTATGCACCAGCCCTGGATATAAGCAAAGTGAAAAAGATAAGAGAGATAAGAAAAAAATATATCTAAACATTCTGATATATATGTATACACAGAGACAAAAACACGCACGCACACACACATACACACACATGGAATATACATGTACATACAAACATATATATGTGTATGTATATATATACACACACACGCATATATATATATATTTTAAGACATTTTTTATGTTTATACGTTCTTTTTATAGATACAAATATTTAAGTAAATGCTCTGTTTACAATAAACAGTATTAAACAGCATTTACCGGCCTGAATGTCCGAGAAATTTTCATAGAAAATATGCGTCCTCCGACAGGAATCGAACATGTATCCTATACGGTGCTTTTACCGATTTAGCCACAGAGGAGCGTTTCGGTTAGCCAGGTCGATTTTACTGTTTTAAACTACAATTCTCTATGATTCTCTCTCGTACATTCATATCTGTTTGATGCGTATCCAAATGTAAACAAATGACGTCACATATTATGAAATGGACAAAGTCCGACAGTTATTTTAAGACATTTTTTTATGTTTATACGTTCTTTTTATAGATATAAAAAGGTATAAAATATAGATATAATTTTTTTATAAACATAAATCAGGAATTTTCCAAAGCTGGGATCGCCCCTTCCTGACAAATCGACCATGGTGGAGATTCGAACCCGGGTCTCATGGTCAGAAAACGAACGTTCTAACCACTCAGCCATACATACATATACATATACATATATATACATATATATATATATGAGTGAGAGAGAGAGAGAGGGAGAGAGCAAGAGAGAGAGAGAGAGCTATGAACAGACTGAAATAGATAGATAGATAGATAGATAGATAGAGTGATAAAAAACAGACTCAGATAGATAGATAGATAGATAATGAAGAGAATGAGATAGATAGATAGATAGATAGATAGATAGATAGATAGATAGATAGATAGACAGATACATAGATAGATAGATATCTGCTAAGATAAGTCCTAAATACTTGATGTTTTATTGACTTCCGTGGTTTTCTTTAAAATCATTAAACTGTTCGTTCGCTGTCTAGGAAGACATACTAATTTATTCCCTGACCTTTTGGGGGTTCCACTTGAATTAGATTCACTTCGATGTCCTCAAATACAGACACAATTCAATCATTAAGATTTTATTAGCCAGACTTAGTTTTATGATCACTGGCAACCACGAATGGCACCCTTTTACGATTTCCAATCTTTCTACTCTCTTTTAAAACGAGCCATCCTTTCAGACCCTTAAATGCTGAAACAAGACTTTAATGTCTTTTTTATAGAGACCTTTATGATTTCTACACTACTTTCTTTAACACTTTTATAACTTGGCCAACCCGCTTAATAGCAGAGCTATTTGACCTGAAAGTGCAACCTTTTCGAGCAAAAAGACAGATACATTGGCTCTCGGTGCAGGATTCTTGTTTATTTTCTTAGTTTCATTGGCAGTAAAAGTATCTATCTATCTATCTATCTATCTATCTATCTATCTATCTATCTATCTATCTATCTATCTATCTATCTATCTATATCATTCTCTTCGTATCTATCTATCTATCTATCTATCTATCTATCTATCTATCTATCTATCTATCTATCTCATTCTCTTCGTATCTATCTATCTATCTATCTCATTCTCTTCGTATCTATCTATCTATCTATCTATATCATTCTCTTCGTATCTATCTATCTATCTATCTATCTATCTATCTATCTATCTATCTCATTCTCTTCGTATCTATCTATCTATCTATCTATCTATCTATCTATCTATCTATCTATCTATCTATTTGAACAATAAAAAATATTAAAAAATGAAGATTTTCCGACATACTGAGTCGTATATTAATATATTTTTGTTTTATTCAATTAGATTTTTTGTTTTTTTTTCAATTGGATTCCTCCACTATATATATATATATATATATATATATATATATATATATATATCAAATACGTGGTGCAGTTCAATTTACATTACAAGGATCATTCATACAAAAAGTAGATTAATAAAGTTAATGATATAAAATGGCGAAAAACATCTTCGCAAACAAATTTATTAAAATTACATTAACCTACCAACCACTCGATGAATGTTATGATCCTTGTTTTTAATAACTTCAAGTTGTATAAGGTCTTTTTTTAATCTGCT
Organism: Acanthosepion esculentum; assembly: GCA_964036315.1. Lineage (NCBI taxonomy): Eukaryota > Metazoa > Mollusca > Cephalopoda > Sepiida > Sepiidae > Acanthosepion > Acanthosepion esculentum. Next base: position 80,889,319 of record OZ038501.1, read on the forward strand.
AGTACTTTCGGCTGTACCTTATACAACTTGAAGTTATTAAAAACAAAAAAACAAGGATCATACCATTCACCGAGTGGTTAATGTAACTTTAATAAATTTATAATATATATATATATATATATATATATATATATATATATATGAAGAAATATAGTCTTAAAGTGTGCTATATTTATGGGATAAAGTGCTCAATATCAGAGATAGAGCGTGTGTAAATATAAAAGTGAACATAGAAGTCAACACTTAGAGGCGACAGTCTGTTTATTGCTAGATCCAATCGTCAGGCCACGAGTGCTGTTATAAGTGTTGACTTCTATGTTTACTTTTATATATATATATATATATATATATATATATATATATATATATGTATATATTCACACGCTCTATCTCTGATATTGAGCACTTTATCCCATAAATATAGCACATCTTAAGACTATATTTCTTCATATATATATATATATATATATATATATATATATATATATATATATATATATATATATATATGAAACGCGTGTATTTCGGCACCATCTTTTCATTCAGACAGGTTTCGTTAAACAATTTAGACATGTTCTTTCTACTTATTTTCGATAAGATTCTTTCATATTCCTGAATAAGCTTTTTTTGTGCGGTTATTAAAAGACAAGTGGAAAACACCGTGCTGGATCATATTGTATTTATTTCCGAGTACTTTCGACATAGCATAATGTCATCATCAGGGTATTGTTAATTATAGATTAAGTATTTAGTGTTCGTGGTTGTGAAGGGCAAAAATTGTTGCGGTCATCGGAAGATTACCATTTTTATATGCGGAGACACGAACGCTGTGTCATTGCTGGTTGGGAGACACCGTTTAAGAGGGGGTAACTAGGTATGCTGTAGAAAAGTTTCGGGTTTAGGTAGTTGATCGTAAAATGTAATTATTTTTCGAACCTTTTAAAACCTGTACGTATAATAAAATTTGTCTCGGATTGAGGTTTGGAAATTATGGCCAGCCTGCTTAAGGCTCCTGTGATCCTCGTACTAAAAAATAAATCAAAACGAAATACAACAATTATATAAAAAAAAAACGTTAAAAATTAATCATATGTAACCTCTAGTTGAAAAATAAATGAAAAATAGTTCGGTTTTTATTAATCATATATAGCCACAACTCCTTAAAAATGTCAATTTACCTGCGTGACTTTGAATTTCAAATAGAAGTACTAAGACGACTATTCTTTTTTTTTTTTTTTAAAGAAAAATCCAACTGGGCCATCTTTATTCCAACCACCTCTTTTATTAAATATTCAGGAAACTTAAGGTGGTTCTTAAAGTAGTCTTGCAGAATTCCACTTCATTTGACTATTTAATAATAGGATTGGTTTCAATAAGAATGTTCAGTTGGATTTTTCTCCAAAAAGGAATAATCATCCTATTTGAAAAGCAATGTAGGTAAGTGTCATCGCCTCATGCTGGTGAGGGTCACGCACATTCTTCTTATCGTCTGCTTCTTCCATTTTAGCTCTGGTAGCTTCCTCAGCTGAGGTCGAACGCTATGAAGGAGAAAAAGCAGAAGAAAGTGGAAAACAAAAAGAAAAATATATAAAGCTATAAGCACAATGAAAGAGAAGAAAAAATAGCGAAGAATGAAGAGAAATATGAAAGAATCCTAAAAGATGGAAAGTTCAATCAAAAATTGAAGAAGAAATCTTTTTTCATTTATTGAATCTTTACGCCTTCCTTCAAATCCATCGGCTTTCTTTCATTTTTATTCTTCATCACTCCTACTCACTTCTACCTTCGAATTTTGATTCCGACAAATTACGTATTCCTAGATGTATCATGCTTTTATTTTCTATTTCTTATTCTTTCTAAACTTATATTCCTTATTCTTCACACTTTATTCCTTTTTATTCTTTATTCAATGTTATTCTACTTCATTGTATATTTCTTATTCGCCCTAACACATTGCCTTTGTTCAGAAGTCTACTTTTTTCTTACATCTTCTATATTTCTTCTTTCTCCTTTATTCTTCTTTATTCATCCTTATACTATATTCCGTATTCCTCTTTATTCCTTATTCATTCATATTCTACATTCCGTATTCCTCTTTATTCTTTATTCATACTTATTCTACATTCCGTATTCCTCTTTATTCTTTATTCATCCTTATTCCGTATTCCTCTTTATTCTTTATTCATCCTTATTCTACATTCCGTATTCCTCTTGATTCTTTAATCCTCATTCTACATTCCGTATTCCTGTTTATTCTTTATTGAACTTTGTTCTTCCTTATTTTATATTACTTATTCCTCCTTATTCTTTATTCTTCCTTATTCCTTATTCTTCCTTAGTCCTTATTCTTTATTCTTTATTTCACCTTATTCTTTTTTTTTTAATCCTCCTCATTCTTTTTTTTTCTTATTCTATATTCCTTATTCATCCTTATTCTTTACTTTTCCTTCTTCTGCCTTATTCTATATTGCTTATTTCGCTTTTTTCTTTATTCTTCCTTATTCTGCTTTATTCTATATTCCTTATTTATTCTTATTCTTTAATTCTTCCGTATTCCACTTTATTCTTTTTTGTCTCTATTCTTCCTCATTCTATATTATTTATTCTTCCTTATTCTTTATTCTTCATTCTTTCTTATTCTATATTCCTTATTACTCCTTATTATTCATCCCAACATATTGTATATTCTTTACTCCTTATTCTTCATTCTAATTTATTCTTCCTTATTGTATATTCCTTATATCTCATTATTTTTCGTATTCTTTATATTTTCCATTTCATCCTTCTTAATTCCCTTATTCTTGTTTCCTATTTTTTAAAAGTCTTTCTTCCTTATTATTCATTCTTTTTATTCATTATTCGCCATTTTCCTATTTCTTATTCTTCTTTATTCCCCCTTATTCTTCATAACTTATTCGATCTTATCCATTATTACTTATATTTCGTTTTATTTTCTTCCTTTTTCTTCCTTTATTCCCCCTTATTTTTCATTCCTTATTCAGCTTTATCCATTATTCCTTAACCTTATATATTCCTCCACATTAATTTATCATTATTTGTAATTCTTTCATTGTTCTTTATTTTTCATTCTTATATTCATTAGTCTTAATTCTTTCTTATATCTCTTTATTTCTTATTCTTTAATCCTTATTATTCATTCTTCTTTATTCCTTATTCGTTCTCATTCTTATTCCTTATTCTATATTCTTATTTCTGTTCCTTATTCACATACCTTATTCTATATACTCATTCTTCTATTCTATATTCTTCTATAATCCTCTTATTCTATATTCGAATTCTGTATTCTTATTATTATTCCTTATTCTATATTCCTATTCTTATTCCTTATTCTATATTCTTATTCTTATTCTATATTCTTCTTTAATCCTCTAATTCCATATTCGTATTCTGTATTTTTTTCTTACTCCTTATTCTATATTCTTATTCTTATTCCTATATTCTTATTCCTTATTCTAGTTTCTTATTCCTTATTCTGTATTCTTATTCATATTCCTTATTCTATATTCTTATTCTATGTTCTTCTTTAATTCTCTTATTCCATATTCGTATTTTGTTTTCTTATTCCTATTCCTTATTCTATATTCTCATTCTTATTCCTTATTCTTATTCCTTATTCTATATTCTTATTCATTATTCTATATTCTTATTCCTGTTCCTTATTCAGATTCCTTATTCTATATTCTTTATTCTATATTCTTCTTTAATCCTCTTATTCTATATTCTTATTCTGTATTCTTATTCTTTATTCTATATTATTATACCTTATTCTTATTCCTTATTCTATATTCTTCTTTCTCTTATTTTATATTCTTATTCAATATTCTTATTCAATATTCTTATATATTCTTATTCTATATTCTTATTCTTTATTCTATATACTTATTATTGTTCTTTATTCTTATTCCTTATTCTACATTCTTTTTTAATCGTCATTATTCGTTAAGCGTAATTCTACATTCTCTTTCATTTTCCTTATTCTTTATTCCTTATTCTTCATGTTTATTCCCCTTTATTCTTTCCCCTTATTCTTCATTATTCTTGATTCCTGATTTTCCATTCTTCTCTATTATCCCTCCTTCATTGATCCGTATTCTTCCGTATTAGTTATTTTAATTCATTCATATTTTATATCTCTTTTTCTATCGTATTCTTCACTCCTTACTTCTCCTCAAATTCCTTAATGTCTTATTGCTAATGGTTGCTCTTCATGTAATCTTCGTTCATTCCTCTTTGATAAAAGCAGAGAATAAAAAAACAAACAAACCCAAAACCTCTTTTTTGTCGAATGCCGCCATTTTTGTTGTTTACGAGCCTATACGGGAGGGAAAGTTATCGGAAGCAGATTGGGAAATCTTCTTTCTTGAGGGTTATCATTTTGACAGAAGATTTTAAAAAATATTACGCGTAATATTTTTGTAGTTCTCTTCCCCAACACCAAGAACTTCTGCATTTCGACAGCTTATTATATGTTTAATGTTCCCAAGAGTGTATTTCTGATCCCGTCACTTGTTGCCGATACTGAGAGCAGCTGGTGCATTTTCAAAATACTAGTGTCACTTCGCCCGTACTTACATGACAAAAGTTACAAACACCAAAAGAAAGCAAAGACACAAGGCGCGCGCACACACACACACACACACACACACACACACACACACACACACATACGCACACACAAACACACACACACATACACACACACAAACACACACACACACACACATACACACATATATATATATATATATAAGATCAGCCGATTACGCTACCTTGGCTTCAAAACTAACGTGCAACAAGATATCGTTAATAGTGAAACGTGTAACTGTAGAAATAAAAGTAGATGTCCAGCCGATTACGCTACCTTGGTTTCAAAACTAACGTGCAACAAGATATCGTTAACAGAGAAACATGTAACTGTAGAAATAAAAGTAGATGTCAAGCCGATTACGCTACCTTGGTTTCAAAACTAACGTGCGACAAGATATCGTTAACAGAGAAACGTGTAACTGTAGAAATAAAAGTAGATATCCAGCCGATTACGCTACCTTGGTTTCAAAACTAACGTGCAGCAAGATATTGTTAACAGTGAAACATGTAACTGTAGAAATAAAAGTACATGTCCACTAGGTGGAGTTTTCAAAACTGAAGGTGTAATTTATAAAGCAGAAGTAAATGATAGAAATGCTCAGACCAAAATTTACATAGGTTGTACTGAAAGCAGATTGAAGACGAGATGGTATAATCACAAGTAATCACCCAAGCTAGAAAGACTTAGGAATTCTAACAGACTATCCAGCCACGTGTGGAAATTCAAAGAAAAAAAATAACGAAGATCCGATTGTAAAAATAATTTTTAAAAAAGCCAAACCCTACAATAATCATAGTGATATCTGAAATCTTTGCCAGGAAGAAAAGTTAACAATAATAACATTTCCAGACCAAATAAACCTTCTGAATACGAGATCAGAAATAATGACATAATGTATACTCACAAAAAAGTTCCTTTTGAGTTCGTATGAACCAGGATGAATGTATATACATTTCATATAAGCCACCCCCGATACAATTTCAATACCCTTGCTTTTCTCCTCGCTTAATAAGCTTCGCGTTTTGCGTTTATTTATTTATTTTTAAATAAGAAAGCGTTAGGAAATTACAGAAAAGTTGAAACCATGATAACGTGATCGGCTGATCTCCTAAATTTGTTAAAATGTTTAATTTTTACTGCATTTTATTTTCTTTATACGCGTACTGAACACTTTTTAATACTACTCTTTCCTGGTCTAATTCAACTCTGACCAATAACTTTTTTTATATGAATGTGACAATTGGAAAAAAAAAAAATTTTGTGACACTTTTTATCCGGTAGGACTTCACTGGACTGTGTTTGTTGTCGTTGTTGTCACTACACACGAGCACGAATGAGAGACACTGGGAGATTTATACGCAGGTGTAGTGACAAAAACGTCAACAAACCCAGTCCGACGAAGTCCTAACGCCAGAAAAAAATTTTCACTTGTCATACATCTTTTCTTTCCTTGATAAATAAAAAAATTATATATCGTTATTCCATATATATATATATATATATATATATATATATATATATATATATATATATATATATATATATATATATATATATATATATTCAGGGTGCGGCTGGTATTTGGGGACAGATTTTATGGATTAGTAAAACACTTGCTGAACAAATGAATATAAATAGATTTGATTACAAACAAGTAAACATAAAATTTAGCTATTATTCAATTTTATTCGATAAAACCATCACTAGCATCAATAACTGTCTCTACACGAGGTCGAAATCGGCTTCAAGCTCTGATTAATTTGTCCTTATTTATATCAGACATTACTCGAACTATTGCAGCTTTAAGAGAGTCTTTGGTGTTATGAGGCTGTTTATTAACCTCCTTCTCAACAACGCTCCACACACAATAGTCTAGTGGATTGAGATCTGGAGAGTTAGGAGGCCAAATGTTGGGTGTGATGTGGTCGTACAAATGGTCAGCCATCCATTCTTGTGTTCGTAGAGCCTTGTGTGATGGAGTCGAGTGTTGCTGGAATATGTAAGGCCTGCCATTGCATATGTTGTCAATCCAGGGCTTGACAACTGTTTCTAGAACCTCAATGTAAGCAGCAGCATTTACTCTAAGACCTTGTGGATAAAATCGTGGTGGGATAACATGTCCTTCATTGCTACCAACACCAAGTACCATAACACTAGAAGGAAATTTTGTGCGCATCACTCTTGGCACCTCAGAAGGATCTGAACAAAGCCGTCTGTCATTTCTTCTGTTAAGTTTTTGGTCTTGATTCTCACCTGAGAAAGAACAAATCACACGAGCGTCTGAAGGATTTTTAAGTTTGTTTAAAAGCCTTTTGGATCTGTTTAAACGGTTTTCTTGTGTTTTTCAGACACAAATTCACATCTCTTCATCACGTAGGACTTGTATCGAATGTCTTCATGAACACTCCTTCTGACTGTTTTTGAGACACATGCAGCTTTTTGGCAATTGACCTCATTGGTTGACCTCGGTCTTCATCAGTTGTCTGCTTGACTTCCTGAATAAATTCGGATGTTCTTATCAGAACGTGCAGAATGCTTTTTACGTTTTGATACAGACATTGGGGAACTGTCAGCGTATCTTGTGGACAAAAGATCTTGCAACTTTGAAGAAACGTGCAATATACAAATCGCTATGATCATCCATTAATGCCCCAATCACAGCAGGCCTTTTTATTTCATTTGTTATCAGAAGGTTTGCCATTCTTGATTTCTGAAAAATAAAAGCATTAGTTAGTGGGAAGCAGTATTAATTTTAAATCTGTATGTCCTCAAATACCAGCCGCACCTTATATATATATATATATATATATATATATATATATATATGTTATCACATATATATATATATTATTTTTACAGTGAGGTTCACCATTATCAAGACCCGTGGGCCACTCGAGGTAGAGGGTTACGTTTGGAGACGCATGGGGTTAATAATTATGAAAGAATATAAGAAAAAAGGCGTTATAGAGGAGGGAGGACAATAAAGGAACAAAAATTAAGAAACAGAAAATTTAAAAAAAACTTAGTAAACCCAATCTTAAACAAGAAACAAGTGATAAACGTCTACTCCTGTCCAAATGACTGTGGAGGAGTTTGAACCGGACGATAATCTTCAAGTGACGTGGTTTTGTTAGTTGGTAAGGCACTTTGCCTGGGAGTTCCTAGCGCTAGTCTATAGGGTCTGATGAAGTTTTGTTTCTTTAAAGACCTAACGGGTTCATTCGCATGGATCTAATTTGTTATGTTCCGTGTGAGTTTGTTTTGATCTCATCCTCGTCGCCACTGTTATATTCCGGGCTAAGGGAATAAATAAGTAACCCCAGGTGGATAATAGAATAAAGGTTTATTGTACACAACCATTACAATATGAAATACGGTACAGTTATACACACAGGTGAATCTAGTAGTGAGTACCACTAATTGGAAGGTCGGACGTGCTTGCATCGTCTCGCTCACACTTCTTCTCTCTGTCCTCTCTCTCTCGTAGACAGTAGACTTTATAGGTACTTACTCCCTATAGTGTAATCATTCACGGGGGTGAATGGTTATTCCATTACATCAAATATTTAGATTTGGGCATTAAATAACTAACAGAGGTTGATATGCCGCTAAACAAAATCAACCAAACCAACTATTGTAAGTTGTTTCTCTGTCTATCCTTTCTATACAATCTACATATAACTGATAACTGACATCCATTAAATATGGCACGTGGAACTAGAACAGTGTACCCCAGTGAGCGAAATAAAGGCTTCAGTTCGACATTCCAACCATCTGAAGAAGGCCGGAGCGTACAAGGGCCGAAACGTTATTTTGTTTTGTTTTTGTTTTGTGGTTGGAGGTAAGAAGAACTATGAAAAGAGAAAACACAGATAACCGGGGATTTCTTTATCATTTTTCATTCTTATCCTTTTCTTCCTGTATTTTATAATGTATTCATTTTATTATAATGTTATTTATTTGTTATTATTGTTATATTCCTTGATCAGGGAATAAATACTTAACACCAGGTGGATAATAGAAGAAAGGTTTATTGTACACAACCAGTACAATACGAAATACGGTACAGTTATCCACCCAGGTAAATCTAGTAGTGAGTGTCACTTATTGGAAGGTCGGACGTGCTTGCGTCGTCTCGTTCTCACCTCCTCTCCCAGTCTCTCATAGAGAGATGACTTTATAGGCACTTACTACCTATAATCATTCATGGGGGTGCTGGGTTATTCCATTACATCATAATTCTATTAAAAACTGCAGGAAATTGGGCAAATGCTTCCCGGGCTATATTACGCATAACTTCGTAATTATTCGTCAATCGGGCGGAGTTTTTTCTTGACGGACAGAGTGTTTCTTGACGGGTTCATCTCAGTGGCGTAACAGCTTTTGAAAATACCAGACTCATTGGATCCACCCAACCGGCTTGCTGTTGTTCTGTTGGAATTGTCTCTCCAAGGAGAAAGGCTGCCGCCACAAATGCCTCCTAAGTGATTTACAAGCTGATATTATTCGCTATGTCAGTTAGAGTACGTGGGTGTCTTAGAAACATATGAGGAAACTCTTCGATGTTTACTAAACCGTTTATTGCAGAGGCGGTCATAAACTTTAAGAATTATTATTCCGTGTCCACCCATATCCGCGATTTTAGGTTCAGAGACTTCAGTTAATCGCTACTCACTTGAGAAATAAACAAGCTTTAGTTCATGACCTCATTGTGCTAAGAGGATATTCAAGATATGTGAAGCAGATGTGAAGCAGATGTGAAACAGTGAAGAGTCGCAACTTGATATGGAAATTAAATATAGTATGTTAAGTTTGCTAAGATCTACGGTAGGAACGAATCTTCTATCCATCACATAACTTTCATTAGAGTCTATTGTTAGAATTGTCCTATTTTATTATTACTTATTGTTGTTAATCTCTTATTGTGCCTAATAAGATCTACGGTAAGAACGAATCTTCTATCCATCACACAACTTTCATTACAATCTATTGTTAGAATTGTTCTATTTTATTATTACTTATTGTTGTTAATCTCTTATTGTGCCTAATAAGATCTACGGTAAGAACGAACCTTCTATCCATCACATAACTTTCATTACAGTCTATTGTTAGAATTGTCCTATTTTATTATTAGTTATTGTTGTTAATCTCTTATTGTGCCTAATAAGATCTACGGTAAGAACGAATCTTCTATCCATCACATAACTTTCATTACAGTCTATTGTTAGAATTGTCCTATTTTATTATTACTTATTGTTGTTAATCTCTTATTGTGTCTAATAAGATCTACGGTAAGAACGAATCTTCTATCCATCACATAACTTTCATTACAGTCTATTGTTAGAATTGTCCTATTTTATTATTAGTTATTGTTGTTAATCTCTTATTGTGCCTAATAAGATCTACGGTAAGAACGAATCTTCTATCCATCACATAACTTTCATTAGAGTCTATTGTTAGAATTGTTCTATTTTATTATTACTTATTGTTGTTAATCTCTTATTGTGCCTAATAAGATCTACGGTAAGAACGAACCTTCTATCCATCACATAACTTTCATTACAGTCTATTGTTAGAATTGTCCTATTTTATTATTAGTTATTGTTGTTAATCTCTTATTGTGCCTAATAAGATCTACGGTAAGAACGAATCTTCTATCCATCACATAACTTTCATTACAGTCTATTGTTAGAATTGTCCTATTTTATTATTACTTATTGTTGTTAATCTCTTATTGTGTCTAATAAGATCTACGGTAAGAACGAATCTTCTATCCATCACATAACTTTCATTACAGTCTATTGTTAGAATTGTCCTATTTTATTATTAGTTATTGTTGTTAATCTCTTATTGTGCCTAATAAGATCTACGGTAAGAACGAATCTTCTATCCATCACATAACTTTCATTAGAGTCTATTGTTAGAATTGTTCTATTTTATTATTACTTATTGTTGTTAATCTCTTATTGTGCCTAATAAGATCTACGGTAAGAACGAACCTTCTATCCATCACATAACTTTCATTACAGTCTATTGTTAGAATTGTCCTATTTTATTATTAGTTATTGTTGTTAATCTCTTATTGTGCCTAATAAGATCTACGGTAAGAACGAATCTTCTATCCATCACATAACTTTCATTACAGTCTATTGTTAGAATTGTCCTATTTTATTATTACTTATTGTTGTTAATCTCTTATTGTGCCTAATAAGATCTACGTTAAGACCGAATCTTCCATCCATCACATAACTTTCATTACAGTCTATTGTTAGAATTGTCCTATTTTATTATTACTTATTGTTGTTAATCTCTTATTGTGCCTAATAAGATCTACGCTAAGAACGAACCTTCTATGCATCACATAACTTTCATTACAATCTATTGTTAGAATTGTTCTATTTTATTATTACTTATTGTTGTTAATCTCTTACTGTGCCTAATAAGATCTACGGTAAGAACGAATCTTCTATCCATCACATAACTTTCATTACTGTCTATTGTTAGAATTGTTCCATTTTATTATTACTTATTGTTGTTAATCTCTTATTGTGCCTAATAAGATCTACGGTAAGAACGAATCTTCTATCCATCACATAACTTTCATTACAGTCTATTGTTAGAATTGTCCTATTTTATTATTACTTATTGTTGTTAATCTCTTATTGTGCCTAATAAGATCTACGGTAAGAACAAATCTTCTATCCATCACATAACTTTCATTAGAGTCTGTTGTTAGAATTGTACTATTTTATTATTAGTTATTGTTGTTAATCTCTTATTGTGCCTCATAAGATCTACGGTAAGAACGAATCTTCTATCCATCACATAACTTTCATTAGAGTCTGTTGTTAGAATTGTTCTATTTTATTATTAGTTATTGTTGTTAATCTCTTATTGTGCCTAATAAGATCTACGGTAAGAACGAATCTTCTATCCATCACATAACTTTCATTACTGTCTATTGTCAGAATTGTTCCATTTTATTATTACTTATTGTTGTTAATCTCTTATTGTGCCTAATAAGATCTACGGTAAGAACGAATCTTCTATCCATCACATAACTTTCATTACAGTCTATTGTTAGAATTGTTCTATTTTATTATTAGTTATTGTTGCTAATCTCTTATTGTGCCTAATAAGATCTACGGTAAGAACGAATCTTCTATCCATCACATAACTTTCATTACTGTCTATTGTTAGAATTGTTCTATTTTATTATTAGTTATTGTTGTTAATCTCTTATTGTGCCTAATAAGATCTACGTTAAGACCGAATCTTCCATCCATCACATAACTTTCATTACAGTCTATTGTTAGAATTGTTCTATTTTATTATTACTTATTGTTGTTAATCTCTTATTGTGTCTAATAAGATCTACAGTAAGAACGAATCTTCTATCCGTCACATAACTTTCATTACAGTCTATTGTTAGAATTGTTCTATTTTATTATTACTTATTGTTGTTAATCTCTTATTGTGCCTAATAAGATCTACGGTAAGAACGAATCTTCTATCCATCACATAACTTTCATTACTGTCTATTGTTAGAATTGTTCCATTTTATTATTACTTATTGTTGTTAATCTATTCTTGTGCCTAATAAGATCTACGGTAAGAACGAATCTTCTATCCATCACATAACTTTCATTACAGTCTATTGTTAGAATTGTCCTATTTTATTATTACTTATTGTTGTTAATCTCTTATTGTGCCTAATAAGATCTACGGTAAGAACAAATCTTCTATCCATCACATAACTTTCATTAGAGTCTGTTGTTAGAATTGTACTATTTTATTATTAGTTATTGTTGTTAATCTCTTATTGTGCCTAATAAGATCTACGGTAAGAACGAATCTTCTATCCATCACATAACTTTCATTAGAGTCTGTTGTTAGAATTGTTCTATTTTATTATTAGTTATTGTTGTTAATCTCTTATTGGGCCTAATAAGATCTACGCTAAGAACGAATCTTCTATCCATCACATAACTTTCAATACTGTCTATTGTTAGAATTGTTCCATTTTATTATTACTTATTGTTGTTAATCTCTTATTGTGCCTAATAAGATCTACGGTAAGAACGAATCTTCTATCCATCACATAACTTTCATTACAGTCTATTGTTAGAATTGTTCTATTTTATTATTACTTATTGTTGTTAATCTCTTATTGTGCCTAATAAGATCTACGGTAAGAACGAATCTTCTATCCATCACATAACTTTCATTACAGTCTATTGTTAGAATTGTTCTATTTTATTATTACTTATTGTTGTTAATCTCTTATTGTGCCTAATAAGATCTACGCTAAGAACGAATATCCTATCCATCACATAACTTTCATTACAGTCTATTCTTAGAATTGTTCTATTTTATTATTACTTATTGTTGTTAATCTCTTATTGTGCCTAATAAGATCTACGGTAAGAACGAATCTTCTATCCATCACATAACTTTCATTACTGTCTATTGTTAGAATTGTTCCATTTTATTATTACTTATTGTTGTTAATCTCTTATTGTGCCTAATAAGATCTACGGTAAGAACGAATCTTCTATCCATCACATAACTTTCATTAGAGTCTGTTGTTAGAATTGTTCTATTTTATTATTACTTATTGTTGTTAATCTCTTATTGTGCCTAATAAGATCTACGCTAAGAACGAATATCCTATCCATCACATAACTTTCATTACAGTCTATTCTTAGAATTGTTCTATTTTATTATTACTTATTGTTGTTAATCTCTTATTGTGCCTAATAAGATCTACGGTAAGAACGAATCTTCTATCCATCACATAACTTTCATTACTGTCTATTGTTAGAATTGTTCCATTTTATTATTACTTATTGTTGTTAATCTCTTATTGTGCCTAATAAGATCTACGGTAAGAACGAATCTTCTATGCATCACATAACTTTCATTACAGTCTATTGTTAGAATTGTTCTATTTTATTATTACTTATTGTTGTTAATCTCTTATTGTGCCTAATAAGATCTACGGTAAGAACGAATCTTCTATCCATCACATAACTTTCATTACTGTCTATTGTTAGAATTGTTCTATTTTATTATTACTTATTGTTGTTAATCTCTTATTGTGCCTAATACGATCTACGGTAAGAACGAATCTTCTATCCATCACATAACTTTCATTAGAGTCTATTGTTAGAATTGTTCCATTTTATTATTACTTATTGTTGTTAATCTCTTATTGTGCCTAATAAGATCTACGGTAAGAACGAATCTTCTATCCATCACATAACTTTCATTACTGTCTATTGTTAGAATTGTTCCATTTTATTATTACTTATTGCTGTTAATCTCTTATTGTGCCTAATAAGATCTACGGTAAGAACGAATCTTCTATCCATCACATAACTTTCATTACTGTCTATTGTTAGAATTGTTCCATTTTATTATTACTTATTGCTGTTAATCTCTTATTGTGCCTAATAAGATCTACGGTAAGAACGAATCTTCTATCCATCACATAACTTTCATTACTGTCTATTGTTAGAATTGTTCCATTTTATTATTACTTATTGTTGTTAATCTCTTATTGTGCCTAATAAGATCTACGGTAAGAACGAATCTTCTATCCATCACATAACTTTCATTACTGTCTATTGTTAGAATTGTTCCATTTTATTATTACTTATTGTTGTTAATCTCTTATTGTGCCTAATAAGATCTACGGTAAGAACGAATCTTCTATCCATCACATAACTTTCATTACATTCTATTGTTAGAATTGTTCTATTTTATTATTAGTTATTGTTGTTAATCTCTTATTGTGCTTAATAAGATCTACGGTAAGAACGAATCTTCTATCCATCACATAACTTTCATTAGAGTCTATTGTTAGAATTGTTCTATTTTATTATTACTTATTGTTGCTAATCTCTTATTGTGTAGAAGTGTATAATGTCGTTCTTATCTGCGGTTTTTCGATCGACCTTCCATTGTATGTCATTATGTGTGACATCAAGAAATGGTCTGATTCGCTTTCGTAAGTGAAATCGCTTGCTTGCTCTGTCCTGTTTAATCTATCAACAAGATCTGGCAATGATTTACTGTTTCGGTGTATTAATAAGTCATTGTCGATATATCGGGAATATGCTGCGTTTTGTGGGAGAAAACGATGAAAGTTGTCGGAATTTAAAAATTCTAGAAAGTGGCATGTTCGTACTTCGCTGGTAAGAAAGCCACTATGACGCATGTGTCGGAGTTAGCTCCTCCTCAGTTTCCTTAATCCTTCAACAGGGGACTCTCTCCCCTGGCTATAAATACTGTCTAACCCTTCGCCTCTCTCGCTTTTCCAACTCAGGCCTTGGGCCGCCACCTCGCGCGGAGACGAGGTAAAAATCTCTCTTTTTCTACTTAGGCCAATATGTGACCTCTCACAGATACAACGTTTCCCAAATTCCGGGAACATGCTAAGAACAATAGACGTACGTACGAACACTTACAACGCACACACATAACTTCTCCATACAAACAATATGTAACTGTTCATGCCTTTGTTTAACTTGTTTTGTTATTAATATATATTTGTTTACCCTTATATATCGGTCTTGATTGTTTCTTTGTCTTCTTTGGACTTAATTAAAGTCTGACATTCCTATGTAGCTGGACCGGCCAGCAGGAAAGTTTAACCTTATGATATCTCTTCACATCTTCACCCCCACGGTCCGCTACATATGGATCATGTCGGGGTAACAGGACAATACCCGGTTAAGGCAGTAGAGAACTTTCAGAGGGAAAAATTAACAAAGTTAACTCATAACTGACATCCATTAAACATGGCCAGTGGCCGAAATAAAGGGTTCAGTTCGACATTCCAACCACCTGAAGAAGGCTGGAGAGTACAACGGCTGAAACGTTGTAATAAATATGGCCACAGTCCGAATAATGTAAATAATGTACATAATACCTCATATCAGTGTTTAAGATAAAAATAATTGTAATTCATAATGTATGACGTCATTTGTTTACATTTGGATATGCTTTGAGCAGATATGAATGTACGAGAGAAAATCACGGAAAATTGTAGTTTAAAAACAGTAAAATCGACCTTGCTAACCGAAACACTCCTCAGTGGCGAAATCGGTAAAAGCACGTCAGGCTATATGACGGTTCCTTAAAGAATACAGGTTTGATTCCTGTCGGAGGATGCATATTTGCTATGACAATTTCTCGGACATTCAAGCTTGGTAAATGTTGTTAATACTGTTTATACTTGTTAATACTTAAATATTTGTATCTATAAAAAGAACGTATAAACATAAAAATGTCTTAAAATAATTGTCGGACTTTGTCTATTTGCTAATTTGTGACATATGTATTTAATATTATTGAAGTTATCACCAACATATTTGTCGAGATATACAAACATTATATTTTGTTTAATTTCGCAAGCTAATCGTTTTTTTTAATTAATTTTCGTTTATTTTTACTTCAAAATTGTACCAAGTTACGCACCCTAGTAAGTTACAACTGTACTTAGTAACCCCTTAACTATTTGCACTTCGACCAGCGTCTAGTCCGTTTAAAATTTAAATTTTTTTCGATAACTCAAAAGTTGTTCTTTTCCTCTTATTCCCATCAACTTTTGCACCAATACAAGCCATTAGGGGGAAATAAGCATAAGCAATTATCCAAAGTAAATTTCCTGAAAAACAGAAATTTAAAATCAGTTACGTATCACCCAAATAGTTCAAATACACACATCAAAATCATGTCCGGATATGCGGGATTCCGGATATGCGGGATTCCGGATATGAGGGATTCTACTGTAATGAGAATATCATTTTAAAAATATTTGCAAACATTGAGGCAATATAATTGACATGTATTTGGATAGCACGGTGTTATATACAGGGTGTCCACAATATTCGTGTGCACTTTAAAAAATTTATAACTTTATTTGTATTTGCGATAGAAATAATTTGTAAAAAGAATTGGAAAGAAGTAAATCTATATTTTTTAAGGTTATATTGAAATTTTATTTAAGTTTCCACATGTCCTCCATCATTAGCAATACAAAGGGTAATATGATTTTGCAGTTCACGGAAAACATTTGCCAACTGATTTACAGTAATGCCTAAAATCACATTAGTTATTTTAGCTATACTTAAAACTAGGTACATTAAACATTAAAACATTTTTTTACAGATTATTTCTGTCGCAAATACAAATAAAGCTATAAATTTTTTAAAGTGTACACGAGCTTTATGGACACCCTATATATATATATATACAGTGCTGTTCGATAAAAGTGACTCACCTAATTTTTTTTTACTAAATGTTCTCTTCTCCGATGAAACGAAAGTTGAGCTAAATTCAAAGGATAAGCGATCTAAAATCCGAAGAAGCTTTGAAAGCTCTTTGAATTTAGCAGTAAGTACCGTCAAGCATCCGTTCAGTATAATGTTCTGGGGATGTTTTTCTTTTCGTGGAACTGGTTTCTTAAAACCTATTGAAAAGACCCTCAGGAGCGAGCAGTACAAGAGAATTTTAGGGTCTTGTCTGCTCCCTTCTGCTGAAAGGTTGAAAATCGACCCCACCAAGCTCATTTTTATGCAGGATAATGCTCCCTGTCACAAATAAAAATTGATGAAGGAATACTTTGATGAGAAGCAGGTGAGTGTTATGACATGGCCGCCCCACTCTCCTGACCTCAACCCCGTAGAAAACTTATGGAGCATTATAAAGTACAGGCTCTCGAGAAAGCGGTTGAGCAACAAAGAGGATTTGATTGTGAATTTCATATCCAAATGGAATTCAATGCTTGGAGATGAGATTTGCCAGAACCTAATCAAGTCAATGCCACAAAGGGTTGAAAAGGTTATTCAAAATAAAGGAGGACACATAGATTATTAAATATTTCGAACTATATTACCTATTATAAATAAATTATACCTCTATTATTCTTTATTTAAAGCTGTTCGGTTATGTTTCTATTGATTACTAGTTGCAGAAAATAAGTGAGTCACTTTTTTTGCTCAGCGTTTTTCCCTAAATCTCATTTATATCCAAAATTATAATTATCAATAGAATATCTTAGGGTGAGTAAACTTTTTTTACTAGATGGTCGGGAAGGGGTCTTTATATTAGTAAGATTAAAAATTAGTTTGACCCCAAAAACAATAGGCGAAAAATCTTTTAAGTAAAAAAAAATCAGGTGAGTCACTTTTATCGAACACCACTGTATATACAACAGTAACCATATTTACAACAGATATTGACGCAATATATCGGACATATTCAATCAATATCCACTGAACCAAGTCCATGAATCGAGGTGAAACCAACATTTATTTTACGACAAACTAAAAAAACCCAAAAAAACAAAAACAAAAACAAAAAAAAATAAAGCATATCTATTAAGTGTTTTTTTTTTTTTTTTTGTTTTTTTCACGTTCAATATTTCTTTTGATTTGTAGAAGGTACCAGTACATCTCTTGGGATGGTTGACCTTTTTGCTGACATTTCGACAACTTTAGAGCGAAGGCATTTTGACCGGCATCTTCACGGCTCATCTTTCTGTACATTTCTACTTGAGCGCCTCTTTAACTCAGAAATCAAAAGCCGACAGCTAAGAAAGAGTGTTCACTCCCGGCCAGCACCACCCAACCCCACCCATCGTACCCCGAAACAGAATCTCCTTACCACTCGTATTTTCTTCTGTTTATCCTGAAAGCCGAAGCGAATTCTGTGTCAGAATTAGTGTTGAATCTCGTCAAATGGCGCTTACCGACCAGCAAGGCCTTCGGGGCGTCTTGGCCTCTCGGTGCGTGTTCTCCCTTGTTTATAGAACGGAAATAAGCTGAAAGAAGACGGAGTATAAACAATATGGCCGACTTGAAATTTTTGTTGTTTTATTTTAATAAACGACTGGTCTCTTCTTTATTGAAGTTTCATCTTCCCATGTTTTTTACCTTCTCATTTTATTTTTTAACTTTCTGATTCGAAATAAAATTTGTATTTTTTTTTATTTATTTCTGTCAGTTTTCTAAAAATATTCTTGAACTTATCTTTCATAAGTTAAGATAACACATACCAAGGTGTATGAAAATTATTATTTTTTATTTCTTTTATAGATCATTACTCCAAAGAATATTTCATATATATACCTATTATCTACCAATGAGACCAACGCAAGCCTATAAAAATAATTAGAGTGCACAGAATGTTTTGGTTAATTTCGCTGAGTCCAAAAATAACGTCAGTTTTTCACCATTAGCTTTAGTTTTTGTATTCTAGAAGATCATATCCCGCGTAAAAAAAAAATGACCATAATTCGGTTAGGTCGCTGTAAATGTGGAGAGAAGAAAAAATACTCATTTGAAACTTTAAGCACAGTCTTAGCGGGAAATAAAATATGGATTCTAAAATATGAAAACAATATAACACTCATATAACTTTGCAAATCCTGACGAAACTTTTGACATTTAATCATTTTATTCAGCTAAATTTCGATGAGCAAGATCATTACACAAAGAAAAACATATCAAAGAAAACAACACATATATATTCACTTCAGGTCTAGTGACATTTCATCACCGCAGTTCGGTATCCAGAACTGCCACCGACCGCGATAAACGAATGTTTCTTTACAGAGGCCCTGTGCAATGAGCGCACATAGGGACTCGACTCAGACCTCAAATAGAACACGGACACAAGGTCAATCACTAAAGAGGCTGGAAAAATGGTCGTTTTTCTGTACTGCTCCTGCTATTTGGTTTGGTTGGGTTTGATTTGTTTTACGGCATATCAACCTCAATGGGTTATTTAATGCCGACAACATTTTTAGGATAGATTCGTATGAATAGAATATGTATTCTTTGGTTTCGATTGGTTTGGTTTATCTTGTTTTACGGCATATCAACCTCAATGGGTTATTTAATGCCGACAACATTTTTAGGATAGATTCGTATGAATAGAATATGTATTCTTTGGTTTCGATTGGTTTGGTTTATCTTGTTTTACGGCATATCAACCTCAATGGGTTATTTAATGCCGACAACATTTTTAGGATAGATTCGTATGAATAGAATATGTATTCTTTAGTTTAGATTGGTTTGGTTTATTTTGTTTTACGGCATATCAACCTCTATGGGTTATTTAATGCCGACAACATTTTTAGGATAGATTCGTATGAATAGAATATGTATTCTTTGGTTTCGATTGGTTTGGTTTATCTTGTTTTACGGCATATCAACCTCAATGGGTTATTTAATGCCGACAACATTTTTAGGATAGATTCGTATGAATAGAATATGTATTCTTTGGTTTCGATTGGTTTGGTTTATCTTGTTTTACGGCATATCAACCTCAATGGGTTATTTAATGCCGACAACATTTTTAGGATAGATTCGTATGAATAGAATATGTATTCTTTAGTTTAGATTGGTTTGGTTTATTTTGTTTTACGGCATATCAACCTCTATGGGTTATTTAATGCCGACAACATTTTTAGGATAGATTCGTATGAATAGAATATGTATTCTTTGGTTTCGATTGGTTTGGTTTATCTTGTTTTACGGCATATCAACCTCAATGGGTTATTTAATGCCGACAACATTTTTAGGATAGATTCGTATGAATAGAATATGTATTCTTTGGTTTCGATTGGTTTGGTTTATCTTGTTTTACGGCATATCAACCTCAATGGGTTATTTAATGCCGAAAACATTTTTAGGATAGATTCGTATGAATAGAATATGTATTCTTTGGTTTAGATTGGTTTGGTTTATTTTGTTTTACGGCATATCAACCTCAATGGGTTATTTAATGCCGACAACATTTTTAGGATAGATTCGTATGAATAGAATATGTATTCTTTGGTTTAGATTGGTTTGGTTTATTTTGTTTTACGGCATATCAACCTCAATGGGTTATTTAATGCCGACAACATTTTTAGGATAGATTCGTATGAATAGAATATGTATTCTTTGGTTTCGATTGGTTTGGTTTATCTTGTTTTACGGCATATCAACCTCAATGGGTTATTTAATGCCGACAACATTTTTAGGATAGATTCGTATGAATAGAATATGTATTCTTTAGTTTAGATTGGTTTGGTTTATTTTGTTTTACGGCATATCAACCTCTATGGGTTATTTAATGCCGACAACATTTTTAGGATAGATTCGTATGAATAGAATATGTATTCTTTGGTTTCGATTGGTTTGGTTTATCTTGTTTTACGGCATATCAACCTCAATGGGTTATTTAATGCCGACAACATTTTTAGGATAGATTCGTATGAATAGAATATGTATTCTTTGGTTTCGATTGGTTTGGTTTATCTTGTTTTACGGCATATCAACCTCAATGGGTTATTTAATGCCGAAAACATTTTTAGGATAGATTCGTATGAATAGAATATGTATTCTTTGGTTTAGATTGGTTTGGTTTATTTTGTTTTACGGCATATCAACCTCAATGGGTTATTTAATGCCGACAACATTTTTAGGATAGATTCGTATGAATAGAATATGTATTCTTTGGTTTAGATTGGTTTGGTTTATTTTGTTTTACGGCATATCAACCTCAATGGGTTATTTAATGCCGACAACATTTTTAGGATAGATTCGTATGAATAGAATATGAATTCTTTGGTTTAGATTGGTTTGGTTTATTTTGTTTTACGGCATATCAACCTCAATGGGTTATTTAATGCCGACAACATTTTTAGGATAGATTCGTATGAATAGAATATGTATTCTTTGGTTTAGATTGGTTTGGTTAATTTTGTTTTACGGCATATCAAGCTAAAATGGGTTATTTAATGCCGACAACATTTTTAGGATAGATTCGTATGAATAGAATATGTATTCTTTGGTTTAGATTGGTCTGGTTTATTTTGTTTTACGGCATATCAACCTCAATGGGTTATTTAATGCCGACAACATTTTTAGGATAGATTCGTATGAATAGAATATGAATTCTTTGGTTTAGATTGGTTTCGTTTATTTTGTTTTACGGCCTATCCATCTCTATGGGTTATTTGATGCCGACAACATTTTTAGGATAGATTTGTATGAATAGAATATGTATTCCTTGGTTTAGATTGGTTTGTTTTATTTCGATTTACAGGACGCGGATGTAGTTTATCGTTTTACCCAGGACGCGGATGTAGTTTATCGTTTTACCTAGGACGTGGGTCTTATTCGTCGTCTTACTCAGGATGCGGATGTAGTTTTTCGTCTTACCCAGGACGCGGATGTAGTTTATCGTCTTACCCAGGACGCGGAGAAATAGAATGGTCGTCAAATTAAAAAAATAAATGAATGAACCATAGAAACATAACGAATCGAGATACATTACACTACTTACCTACTACATCACAACTAAAATCGAAATGATTTTATCGAAACTTATCATAAAAATTGTTAGAATTATTTTTAGAACAATAAGGGAATTAATTAAGAGAAAACAAAATAACTTAAAAACTGACGCAGAAATTTACTCTATAGCCTGTAATGACAGTCACGTGAAATACATAGGAGAGACCTCAAGGAATTTAAATAAAAGATCATATGAACATAAAATATAAAATATAAAACAACACATAAAATCCATTAGTCACTCACCGTAATGAATCTACTTTAATTAAAAAAGAAAACAGTTTACCCTGTTGGAAAGGTATAGAAAGTGTACTGATTGCCAAATTATTCATGGTAAATAGGGAAAATGAATGAGATCCGTTAGTTTATGTGTCCAGAAACACCTTGTAAATAAAAATTAGAAGTCAAAAATTTAAAAATCCAAAATTTAAAACTAAAATTCTTTAAAGTTCCAAAATTTTAAAAGTCAAAAATACCTTAATTGTTTTATATTAAATTTGAAACAGAAAGTTCATCAATTTAAAAAAAAAAATGATACACAAGAACTTAATGAACTCAGGTACATTGTACCACCTACCACTTGTATCACAATTATCAACTGAAAATAATTTACCGAAGCGTAACATAAAATTTGTTACAATTACATCTAAAACATTAAGGGACTTAAGAGGAAAGAAAATAATAACTTAAAACTTGAAGCAGGCATTTAATCTATAGCCATAATAGATCCAGTATCGAATGAACAAAGTGTCGAAAGGATTCAGTATCGAACGAACAAAATGTTGAATGGACTCAGTATCGAACGAACAAAGTGTCTAATAGACTCAGTATCGAACGAACAAAGTGTTGAATGAACTCAGTATCAAACGAACAAAGTGTTGAATGGACTCAGTATCGAACGAACAAAGTGTCTAATAGACTCAGTATCAAACGAACAAAGTGTTGAATGGACTCAGTATCAAACGAACAAAGTGTTGAATGGACTTTGTGTCGAACGAACAAAGTGTTGAATGGACTCAGTATCAAACGAACAAAGTGTTGAATGGACTCAGTGTCGAACGAACAAAGTGTTGAATGGACTCAGTGTCGAACGAACAAAGTGTTGAATGGACTCAGTATCAAACGAACAAAGTGTTGAATGGACTCAGTGTCGAACGAACAAAGTGTTGAATGGACTCAGTGTCGAACGAACAAAGTGTTGAATGGACTCAGTATCAAACGAACAAAGTGTTGAATGGACTCAGTATCAAACGAACAAAGTGTTGAATGGACTCAGTGTCGAACGAACAAAGTGTTGAATGGACTCAGTGTCGAACGAACAAAGTGTTGAATGGACTCAGTATCAAACGAACAAAGTGTTGAATGGACTCAGTATCAAACGAACAAAGTGTTGAATGGACTTTGTGTCGAACGAACAAAGTGTTGAATGGACTCAGTGTCGAACGAACAAAGTGTTGAATGGACTCAGTGTCGAACGAACAAAATGTTGAATGGACTCAGTATCAAACGAACAAAGTGTTGAATGGACTCAGTGTCGAACGAACAAAGTGTTGAATGGACTCAGTGTCGAACGAACAAAGTGTTGAATGGACTCAGTATCAAACGAACAAAGTGTTGAATGGACTCAGTATCAAACGAACAAAGTGTTGAATGGACTTTGTGTCGAACGAACAAAGTGTTGAATGGACTCAGTGTCGAACGAACAAAGTGTTGAATGGACTCAGTATCAAACGAACAAAGTGTTGAATTGACTCAGTATCAAAAGAACAAAGTGTTGAATGGACTCAGTGTCGAACGAACAAAGTGTTGAATGGACAAATCGCCGAACGGAAAGAGTAGAACAGACTAAATAACGGAAGGCCAGAAATACCTTTTACTTAACAAACAAATATTGTGTCGATAAATAATTTTTTAAAAACTTTAAACTAGTATTTGGTAAAAAAAGAAAGAGTAATAAATGACCTCTCCCCAAATCTCTTATGGATTCCTTGTGGCAGACTTTACAGGCTATAGAATAAATTTCTGCTTCAGGTTTTACATTGATATTAATTTGTTTTGCATTAAATCTCTTATTGTTTCACAAGTAGTTTTAACTTTTTCTCTGTTGTGCTTAGATAAATTCTGTTTAATTGTAGCAGTGATGGATTAATGGGCAAAGTATTGTATTTCGTTTTTTTAGAATTGTTTTAATATTTCATCCTTTTATTTTGCAAAATTCGACGAACTTCCTGTTCGAAATATGACATAATTATTTTCAATTACATTGCATTTCTCCTCATCCTGCAAATATTGAGGGCTACAAATTCTGAGTGCTCTTAAATAAAATCCGATAACTATTCCGGATTTTATTCTGTTGTTATGGTAAGAATAGAAATTTACGAGTACATTTTTATTAGTAGATGTATCATAGACACCTAGTTTTATATCATTATCAATTTGGTTTCACATGATATTGGGGAAAAGTAATGTATTGTTTACTTCTGTTTCATAAGTAAATTCTATCGTTCCTTCGACTTGTTTAGTTTATCTACAAGGTCAGGTAATCTTGCGTTCAGTCAGTTAAAAATCTGACTTGTCAGGTATGTGTCATGCGTGATACACGCATGGCACATACCTGACATTTTCCTGCAGTAGGTTGCCATTTCTATCTGCGATATGCCAGTTGCCATCCAAGGCTATAGAAGCCTTTCCGTCCTGCTACTTATCCATGGGGGAGAAGTAGAGGATTCATACCCCTCCCAAGGGTATTAGCACGTAAGTGAATGTAGGGTCATTCTATGTCACTTCACCAGGGCATTACACCCACCGACACCGAATTACTTGAAATTTGGCACAAATGTTCCCCTTTATGTGTTAGGAAAGTGTGCCAAATTATTTTGTGCTAGACTTTACTATTCCAATTTTAAGGGGTTGTATAATTTTCCTATTTTGCCTCTAAATTAAGGCCGCGCAAAGTCGCCGAATCGCAGTGTTTTTTTCAAAATTAAAGAAGAATACTTCTATATCTTCAATATTTCTGAGATTTGGTATGTAGGGCAAATAAGAATTTTAGAATCCAAATATTTAACTATTTCAAGCCTATACTTGATAGAAAATCTTTAATTTACTCACCCAAATACATGACCCCAAAATCAACAACTTTTCACCTATGTAGCTTACGATCAGTCTATCGAAAATATGTCGTCTTCAATTTTCATAATATGTTTTGCCTAACATCTACAATGCCTGCTCAGGTTCACCAAAAGGTTTTGTGAGGGTTTTATGTCTACTTTAGAAGATATGACCCTGCCAAGTTTAGAGTTTTTTCCCATGGTGTGTGCAGGATTTCCGAGAGAGATTATTATTAAAGACAATCATTCTAATGCTCCATGACCTCTAAAATGTTGATATTGTGCTAAGTAACTTCTTAAACTATTCAATAAGATTGTTTTTATTAATTTAAAAAAAAAATTATTTAAATATATTTTGCAGATATTACTTTTTGTACAGATAGATTGTCTTTAAAAAGCGGTAAACATTGCCTCATGTATGATAATCAACAGTGCATAGAAAATTTGTAAATGGTACTTAACAAATGAAGTTAAAAGAAATTCTTTCTGTGTTTCTTTTAATTTTATTTTGGTTAATTATTTTCATGAAACAAAAATCATTTTATTTTTTTCATCCACAAAAAAGTCATAAGATAAATGTGAATCTTTAAAAAATAATATTTGTAGTTGGCACTTAGCATATTTATATAGTTGAAGGAAATGCTTTAATTACATTTTTAAAAATTTTTATTTTTTAAAATTATTTTCATGAAACAAATATTTGAATTTTGTTTCCTTCAGGAGAAAATCATGATAAAAATGAATATACAAAGAGTCTTTAAAAGATTACATTTTAAACTACACTATGCACTAAATTTTGTTGTGCATATAGACTAAATTGTTTTGGATATAATTTTTTGCAAAGATAATTTATCCATCTTGGACAAATGATAAACTCTAGCATTTGCTGTTGTAGGAACATCAACAGTGCACAGAACATTTATTAATAGTACAAAACATATATCCTTAAAATCTTCTTTCCAGTAAAACGAATGTGATGGAGGAGCTGGGTGCATGAACTTAATCCGAGCCAATATCCATTACTCCATCTGTATTTGGTTACATTCATAAAATGAAAATAAATTTAAATTTCAGCGTTTCTCCATCTTCAGTATTTCCACTCTAGAGGACGGTGGCGGAGATAGCTGTGAATCAAAGAGAGTTTGATGCGTGAATTTGTCTTGTGTGCAGGACGGAGGACGGAGGAACACGCATATTTGACCAGAAGCGCCTCCTTCGCGGTTCAAAGGGGCTTGAGACAAGCGAAATCGGGTAAAACCTAGTACACAAATATAATCCAATTAGCGAAAAACATTACTTCATTCTGATGAAGTTCAAGAGAGAGAGAGAGAGAGAGAGAGAGAGAGAGAGAGAGAGAGAGAGAGAGAGTCGTCACCCAGAATTTGTTCACTTTGACATTCATTAGTATATATATATATGTATATATGTATATATATATATATTAGTTCATAAGTTATATTCATTAGTACAGATATATATATATATATATATATATATATATATATATATATATATGACGATAGGAAAACACTATTAATTGCTGACTCGTTTCGTCCAATGTGGACTTTCTCAAAGCAAAAAGCGAAATGAATTTAATTAAACAAGGAAATTAATAAAAACAAATGACAGAGTGTTCTTAGCAACTGGAATGTAGGGAACGCTATTTTCAAATTGTTAACTGAAAATAACGTCAGTTAATGTCACGTGTGGAGAATATTATCATTATATCTGTGTATAAAAAAAGAAAATAACTCACTCAGAAGGAAAATTCTAGAGAGTGCCGCCATAGAACCTTACCCAAATATTAATCTACACCCAGGCCTTTTCCCTATTTCCCCTTTCTTAACAAAATTACTGCTCACACAAACAAACGTACACAACAATATCGTAAAATCAAAAGAAAATAGCTGAATCCGTCAACACATATATAATGATAATATTGCCCTGAAGATCCTTAGGTGAACCCTTGGTAGGTAGTTCACTAAGATGTTTTTTATACTCTGGTCTACTTAGAGTATTGAGCAGTTTAATTTTTTTTCTTATTTTACTCGATTGGGATTTTTTCTTTTGGTTTGACATTGCGGTGTTGGGCGATTTTTTCGACCAACTCGGATGTTTTTATTCTTTCCTTTTTTTTTTCCAAAATGTTTTCCCCAGATACCAGTTTGTTCTTTTTATTTGCAAATTGTACTATCCGTTATTTTATACCAGTCGAGTATAGGTTTTAAAATAAACATAATATATATATATATATATATATATATAATATATATATATATATATATATATATATATATATATATATATATATATTTTTTCTAACATAACATTCATGTATAAGCAGCTTATCTTTTTGCATTAAACTCTTCTGGAACCGTTTTGGTCTAACGTTGTCTGATACAATTTCTGATATCACATAAAGTATTTTTTCTTAATTATCATTGTACTTTAAATACGATCATACGTTTTTCGCTGCACGATATATATATATATATATATATATATATATATATATATATATATATATATATATATATATATATATACATATATATATATATTTGATAGTTGTATATTCAGGCAACAATCCTTCGTTTATGCATGTTTCATTAGAAACGACTGTCAAGGTACTACGGTTAAGCATTTTATTTAATTTTCTTGTGTTCGAACAAGAGCTTTCTTTTCTGGACAAAGAGTGTGTAAAAACTGTCCAAATGTTTTATCGTTCCGAGTGCTTTTGTATACAGCATACAGTACTGCTTGGCATTTAGGCTGGAAGCACCAACAGGAGCATTTAAGAGTGTTTGGGCGTCAATCTCATGACAGTGCAGAATATTCAGAAAGAGTTGGATGAGTCTAATGATGATTGCGAAGGTACGGCAGCACGCAAAACTCATTGTGATCGTTCTGGTAAGAAAAGAATTCCTAAATTTGTTGGTGGGGGCTTCAGACTCGATACTGAGGCTCGCATCTAATGCTTTCAGGGGGTAGTGATGTGGTGGGTCAACAGGGTGACTACTTGAACATGCCACACAAGCAGGAGAACCCATTCATGGCCGTCAGTCTACATAATCCCTTACATTTGGCCACCTAACTCACCAGACTGCAACCCCCTTGATTATCATGTGTGGGGTGCAGATGAGTGAGAGACCAACAATCCTCCTTGTAACACCAAAGATGAACTGAAGGCAAGGATTATGGCAGCATTCACCAACTTAAACAAGGAGACCGTTCAGAAGAGAAGCAGGAAATTCCGAAGTCGTCTTGGAGGCCGTGGTTGGAGCCAATGGCGATTTTATTGAATAAACATACTGTTTAGCATTTCAAGATATTTTTCTGTCTTTTTGGTAAATATATCTGTTAAAATGAGATGTCAGTGTTATTTTCATTTTGGCGTCATTTAGACGACAATTTATCCATCGCGCCCCGTCTATCTGTTAAAATGAGATGTCAGTGCTATTTTCATTTTAGCGTCATTTAGACGACAATTTATCCATCGCACCCTGTACATCTGCTAAAATGAGATGTCAGTGCTATTTTCATTTTGGCGTCATTTAGACGACAATTTATCCATCGCGACCCGTCTATCTGTGAAAATGAGATGTCAGTGCTATTTTCATTTTGGCGTCATTTAGACGACAATTTATCCATCGCACCCTGTACATCTGCTAAAATGAGATGCCAGCGTTATTTTCATTTTGGCGTCATTTAGACGACAATTTATCCATCGCACCCTGTACATCTGCTAAAATGAGATGTCAGCGTTATTTTCATTTTGGCATCATTTAGACGGCAATTTATCCATCGCACTCTGCATTTTGCTATTTTATGCAAACCAAAATCGTACATATTTCAACGCAGCCGTAGCAAAATACGAAACAAAACAAAGAAAAGGGTTTTTATAACCGGCATGAGGGACTCTTAAACTTTGTTATAACGCTGGTTATAAAAAAAAAAAACGTTTTTTTTTTACTACTGTTGCGTTAAAATGTGTTAATTTGGTTTAAAATAAAAAAGAAAATAGCGGTATTTCTGTAAGAAATCTATATTCAACCGAGAATACGAGGTTCTCGTATAGTGTCCTTTTATAGTCCCAGTAAACGGAAATAGCTCTCTCAAAGAGGAGACTAACAAAACAAGAGGAGACCACTCTTGATTATTCATAACAATTTCTTAAAGAATATTTTTGTTGACAAATAAAAGATAGCTATTCTAGTTTATTTAAAGAATTTGCAATAAGTTTCCTTCATGCTATGTAAATCTCGCTAAAATATATCACGGCATTTCTGACGCATTAATTCAATAAATTCTACCTATAGGATTATCCAGTCCTGGGCGTGTGTGGGGTAGATATATAAATGCAAACGTAAGAAAAAACTGAAGATAAATGTCGGAATGTTAAAATTTAAATCTGGCTCACAATTGGACGATGCAAGGTTTCAAATTAAGAGACACAAGGAATCGGTACCACAGCAAATGCTAGAACCAAGTTGCCGCCAGTTTATATTAATAATGAAAATCTGGCACAAACTTTTCCAATGAACTGATGTTCTCAATAGGATCTTTTTCTCCACCATTTTGACAAAGGTGCAGAGAATAACGTGTGACATTTTAAAACATTGAAGTCATTCATTGGCTAGTTTTTTGTTAAGTGACCACTGATAGTTTATGAAAGGGTAACTCTAAATTCTGATTTATCGCAGGTGAGTCAAAATTGTTTTACCTATATTTCTGTTTATTTTTTAAGAATGCCAATATCAGGTTTGTAATAATCTTTAAGTGTTATGGGATCTTACCTGTAACGACAATGAACTCTTCCTGGCACTATAAAGACTGCGCCTCTCAAAAGAGAACGAATGGAACGAGTCGAGACTGACTGTGCGCGACTCTTGTCTAACTCTCTGCTTTGGCAGAGAGGAACACGGACGAGCCTTTGCTGCAGGATAAAGTTTCGTCCGGGGAGGTAGACAGTCCCTGAACTCGTTTATACGGGTTCTAATGGGCATATTTTTGGCCGAGCCTACGGGCTCGGAGAGCCCACATTAAACCGGCCTTGTGCCACATGCGACCCGTGTTGAGGGGGTTGTTAAATATCGGAACGAGTCGAGACAATAGTAGTTCTCTCCAAACCAGACTGACAGTCATACTAACACCTTCAACTTCTTGTTTTATTAATATTCTGTTTAATATATTTTTGTTATTTCTACTCTTGTGTTCGTGTTGTTCTTCCTTGGTCCTAACCTTGGACCATAACAGTGGTGCGAGGATATTGGACCATGGCATTCAGTTTGTCTAGTTTTTCCTTCCACTGTTTTGTTTTTTGTAAATATTGTTTCTTTTTAATTATTCCTCCTTCTTTATCAACCATGAGTCATCAATAAACCAAAGGTGAAATCTCAAGTAGGCTAACAATTGTGAGCGGGATTACTGACATTTCGTCGACAATCAATTTCTCACAGACGTACCGTGGCTTCCCTCTGTCTTTTCTACAATTTTTTTCATGGCAACTGCTTTGACTGGCTACTTTCACTGTTTCCTAAGCTGCATGAATTTAATCATACTACTAGATTGGCATCTAAGTCCCACTCTTTCACTGATGAAATAGTTAAATGTAATCACCTCTTCTATTCCAATAGCTTCTTCTCTAGCACTTCCCGACAGTGGAACTCCCTTCCTCTTACATTCTTCCTTGATAACTATAATCTTTAAATATTCAAATGTAATGTCAAGTGACATCTTCTGATGTCTTGATCCCGATCCCCGTCCTTCTCTATATCCTTTCCTCAAATACCCCCTCTTTACTCTTACTATCACTCTCTGTAACCCCCTATTTGCTAGTGGAACTCCCGCCTTGCTTGGGGGGAAATGCTTAAAAAAATATGGACAGAATCAAGAAGAGATTAAACATATTTTGTTGTTTGGAAGTTCGGTTAGGTTTTGGGAATTAAGACGGGATCGCAAAAATTTAAATATTTTTTTCTTTTTAACTCTTTTCTTTCTTTCTTTCGTTTTTTTTTTAATTTAATTCATTTTAACTTTTCTTTTTTTCTTTTTTCTTTTCTTTTCTCTAAACTTGTTTCTTTTTTTCATTTTAGCCGCTTCGTTTTTATTTTTATCCTCTTTCTTCTTTCTTTCTTTCTTTCTTTTTTCTTTCTTTCTTTCTTTCTTTCTTTCTGTCAACCTTTTCTTTCTGTCTTTTTCTTTTTTCTTTCTTTCATTTTCGCTACTTCTTTTTTATTTTTATCATCTTTCTTCTTTCTTTCTTTCTTTCTTTCTTTCTTTCTGTCAACCTTTTCTTTCTGTCTTTTTCTTTTTTTCTTTCTTTCATTTTAGCTACTTCTTTTTTATTTTATCATCTTTCTTCTTTCTTTCTTTCTTTCTTTCTTTTGAACCTTTTCTTTCGTTTCTACTTTTTTCTTTCATTTTTAGCCTATTTCTTTCTTTCTTTCTTTCATCTTTATTTCTTTCAGTATTACCTTTTCTTTCTTTTTAACCTTTTTTCTTTCGTTCATTTGAACCATTTTCTTTTTTTCTTTCTTTCTTTCTTTCTTTCTTTCTCTTTTTCAACCCTTTCTTTCTGTATTTTTTAAATTTTTTCTTTCTTTCATTTTAGCCACTTCTTTTTTATTTTTATACTCTTTCTGCTCTCTTTTTTTTGACACTTTTCTTTCTTTTTACTATCGAGCTTTTTCAAATATTCGTTTTTTTTATTTTATTTATTTTTTTCAAACCTATTTATTCCTTTCTATTTCTTTATTTATTTCTATTGTGCCTTTTCGTTATTTCTGACATTTTAGTTTTCTTTCTTTCTTTCTTTCTTTCTTTCTTTCTTTCTGTCTAGCTATCTTTAACAAACCTTTCCTTCGTTCCATCGTTCGTTCGTTCGTTCCTTCCTTTCTTCGCGCCTTCCTTCCTTCTAAACCCTTTTATTTCTTTCATTTTAGTCTATTCTTTTCCCCCTTCCTTCTTTATTCTAAACTTGCTTCTTTCTTTCATTTTAACCGTTTCCTTTATTATTCTTTCTTTCTTTCTTTCGATTCTTTTCTTTCTTTTTTAAGCATTCATTCTTTCTTTTTATTTATTTCATTTTATCAAGCCTTTGATTTTCTTTCTTTCTTTCTTTCTTTCTTTCTTTCTTTCTTTCTTCATCTTTATTTCTTTCAGTATTACCTTTTCTTTCTTTTTACCCTTTTTTCTTTCGTTCATTTTAACCATTTTCTTTCTTTCTTTCTTTCTTTTTCCCAGACTGATGGATATATCCATAGTTTTAGTACTTATCGTTTCCATGGTTCGTTGTAGATCTTCGCAAAAGAAAAGTAATTTTTTTAAAAAAAGCGACCGCTCATCTCTCGCAGAATTAATCTACCATAAATGTTAACCAAGATAGAAGACGCCATTTCTCTTCGTTTTCCTTCGCCCTTAAAACCTTTGCCCTTGCTAATAACACTGGAGCCAATAATCATCTAAAACGAACATCAATAAAATACGTAAGTATAAAAGTGTAAGAAGAAATTAAAAAAACAATAAAATAAAATCCCCTGTTCGCTTGTGCGATCTCTGTCCAATATCGGCAGATGACCTTAAGAAAATCGAGTCAGGAGATAAAGACAAAAAGCGATTGCTCTGTACCAAACAAAGTTTAGCTTGATGCAAGTCCAAATAGTATGATAGGAACAAAGATCATATTAGATCAATGTTCCCAATGTGAGCGAGCTTGCCACTCAAGAAGGATAACCTTCTAAATTCTGCGGTTTTCTTACGGCTCAGCCAACGACCTCTGACACTTGCAAATATTCAATTATCCCATAATTATTTTAATTTTAATATTGATAGTTAATAAAATTACGGGATGTGTGGATGCCATAACGGGTACCAAGACCGAAAATAGAATCAACAGAGTTCACATTTGTTTTAATCGTTTCACCCCAAGCAAGGCGGGAATTGAACTAATATTTGGGTGTGGGGGGGGAGTTAGAAGAAGTGGAATTGAGAGGAAAGACTGAGTGTCGGGAGTCTTGAGGAAAGGACAAAAGATGAACAGAATTCAAGAAGATAGATGACAGCGATTGATGATATATTTAAATTTGTAAAGTTTGTAGTTTTCAGGGAAGCAAGCAAATGGAAATAAGTTCCACAGGCGGAAAGTGCGAGAAAAGAAAGTCTTGGAGTAGAAATAGTGGTTGCATTTAGCTATTTCAACAGTAAAAAAGTGAGACCTATATGCCAATCTAGTTGCACGCTTGAATTCATGTAGTCGTACTACCAATGGATAAAAACTCGCTAGAGCTGTTGCCATGAAAATATCTGTAGAAAAGACAGAGGGAAGCCACGTCACGTCGGTGAGAAAGTGACTGAAGTCGAGATGCCAGATCAGGATCGTTTACATTGCAGATTCGACTTTGGATTTTGCCAAGAACCTCTAGTTAAGTAGCAGAAGCACCAGACCAGATAAGGCAACACTATTTAATGCACGGACGAATGGTTGATTTGTAAATGTCCAGGACAGACTCTGACGAGAAAAATCTTCTGGCACGGCACAGTGACCCAAGTTTCCTTGCAATAGATGCAGCTATTGATTCAATGTAGTCGCTCCACTTCAAGTCAGTTGAAAACGTGAGGCCAAGCAGGCGCAGTGTATTGCTTCCTAGGAGTTTAGTGTCAGCCATGCTAATGGCAATCAGAAAGGTTTGTCCATGGTGGTTAAATGAAAGCATTTTTGAAGGCACATCTCGGGCAAAAGATTTGGCTGCTCGAAGAGGTGGATGAGTCTCATGATGATTACGAAGACTGAAAAATATATTTTTTCGTTTTATGTGCCATGTCCGTTCAGCAACCATGGCCCTCCCCATCCATCGATCCCTTACAGCTCTCAGCAAGTTCCTTCCTTCTGCTTCCTCCCCCAGACCACGTTCTGTCATCTACTTGCTTAAGTGCACTTTTTCTTTTTTCTTTTTTTCTTTCTTTTCTTTTTTCTTTCTTTTCTTTTTCTTTTTTTCCCCAAGAAAAGAAATTTGGACACTTTTTAATATAGAAAATAAGCGTGCCAGTGTAATATCTCTATATTGAAAACTTTCCAATGACTCCCCCACTCCCCACAGGTGGGAGTCTTTCTTTTTATGTGCCATGTCCTTTCAGGGCATAGGCAATCATGGCTCTCCACCTCTCTCTATCCCTTGCATCTCTCAACAAGTTCCTTCCCTCTGCTTCCTTCCCCAGACCACGTTCTGTCATCCACTTGCTTAAGGCCGCCAGGTATGTCATGCATTGTTTTCCCTTGTCTTTCTTTCCCTCTATTTGACCTGTGAGTATCAAATTCTCCAGTCCTTTCTTCCTCATTATGTGTCCCAGAAACTTCAGCTGCCTCTTTCTGATGTTAACTATAAGCCTCCTCCTTGTTTGCAACCTCTTTAAGATCTCATTGTTGCTCACACGCTCAGTCTATGATATTCTTAGCATCCTTCTGTAGAACCACATCTCTGTCGCCTCAAGTCTTTTCTTCATCTTTAAGGAAATCATCTAACATTCGTTGTCATAAATAAGGACAGATGTCACGTAACAGTTCAGTATTCTTTTCTTTGTTACACGCTGGATATTCAGTGACCACAATATTTTTCAGATTGTTATGTATAAAAAGACTGCGATAGATAGATAGATGGATATAGACAGACTGAGATAGATAGATAGATAGATAAGCAGCCATAGATAGATAGATAGATAGATAGATAGATAGATAGATAGATAGATAAATAAACAGCCTTAGATAGATAGATAGATAGATAGATAAACAGCCTTATATAGATAGATAGATAAACAGCCTTAGATAGATAGATAGATAGATAGATAGATAGATAGATAGATAGATGGCTGATTTATAATCATAATAGTTAAACTGTTCTTTCTGAAGAATATGTTTCTGGAAAACTGAATATGAAGTGATTATCTTTGTAACCGTTGGAGAGAGAATAAACATTTTTTTTTTAATCGGTATCACCCCAAACAAGACAGGTACAGCCACTGGTACGCAAAGGGTTACAGAGTCTGGATGATTTTGGAACCGAAACATTAGTAATGAGGAGAAAGAAAAGAGCAATCAGGAGGACAGTAGATAGCCACTGACATTGCCTTTACATTTTTGCAAATTAAAATTGGCCGGAAAGCATGGAGTTGGGAGGGAGTTCCACATGAGTTCTACATGAGTTCCACATGCGTGAAGTGCGAGAAAAGAAACTCTTAGCATAGAAAGTACGGCTACATCCTGCTAGTTCAGCTGTAAATTGATGAGATCCCGTTGCCAGTATGGTACTGCGTTTAAATCCATAAAGTTCCGGTACCATAGCGAAGAGCACATCCGAGCAATTACCATGAAAGTACTTATAAGAAACTGTACAAGGGAGCACGAGCAATAATATAGCTGATTCTTCTTTGGGTCCTATCGAGGAGTTCCAAGAAAATAGCAGGAACACCAGACCATATATGGCAGAGAGCGTTGATTTCTGATTACCTCTCTTGACTTCAAGATATCCTGTGAGTATCAAATTTTCCTAGCTTTCTTGCCATTTCGTTATCTCTCTTAAATCATGTCCCGACATCGATTTACTCAGGTCTCTCGGTAGGTTATTTTTTGGTATTTAAAAAAAAAATCGGTATCACCCCACGCAAGACAGTACAACCACTGGCACGCAAAGGGTGACAGGGCCTGGAAGAATTAGGAACAGAAACATTAGTAAAGAAGGGAAAGAAAAGAACAATCGGGGGAGAGTAGATAGCCATTGACATTGCATTTAAATTTTTGTAGATTAAAGTTGGTTGGAAATCATGGAGTTGGGGGGGGGGAGTTCCTCATGCGTGAAGTGCGAGACAAGAGACTCTTAGCATAGAAGCTACGGGTCTATCTAGCCAACTCAGCTCATATCTCAACCGATGATATATGTGGGGAGAGAGTGAGAATGTGTGAGAGAAAGGCAAAATTTGTTTAGTGAAAGAGAAGTGAAGAAAGGATGGGTGGAGGGCGAAGATGAGTGAGAGAGAGAAAGAAAGAGGGTGAGAACCAAGGAGCGTGGGGGGGGGGAGGACGGCAGGTGTCGATGTGGGTGTGGGGGAAAAAGAGGGGGAGAGACAAGGTGAGTGAGAGAGAAACCGAATGAGAGCCAAGGGAAGTGAGAGAGAAAGACGGGGAGTGGCAGAGAGTGTGAGAACAAAATTGAGTGAAACAGAAAGAGGGTGAGAGCCAATAAGGATGAGAGAGAAAGAAGATGAGCGCCAATTGGAGTGAGTGAGTGAGTGAGTGAGTGAGAAAGAGGATGAGAGTAAAGGGCAGTGAGAGAGAAAGAGGATGAGAGTAAAGGTCACTGAGAGAGAAAGAGGGTGAGAGTAAAGGTCAGTGAGAGAGAAAGAGGGTGAGAATAAAGGTCAGTGAGAGAGAAAGAGGGTGAGAGTAAAGGTCAGTGAGAGAGAAAGAGGGTGAGAGTAAAGGTCAGTGAGAGAGAAAGAGGGAGCGAGTAAAGGTCAACGTGAGAGAAAGAGGGTGAGAGTAAAGGTCAATCAGAGAGAAAGAGGGTGAAAGTAAAGGTCAGTGAGAGAGAAAGAGGGTGAGAGTAAAGGTCAGTTAGAGAGAAAGAGGGTGAGAGTAAAGGTCAGTGAGAGAGAAAGAGGGTGAGAGTAAAGGTCAGTGAGAGAGAAAGAGGGTCAGAATAAAGGTCAGTGAGAGAGAAAGAGGGTGAGAGTAAAGGTCAGTGAGAGAGAAAGAGGGTGAGAGTAAAGGTCAGTGAGAGAGAAGGAGGCTGAAAATCTAGTTGAGTCAGACAGAAACTCAGTGAGAAAGAAAGAATAATTGGAGTGAGCAGGAGGAAAAGTGAGAGAGATATACAAGAAAGTGAGAGGAAAAATAAAAGAGCAGGAGAAAGAAAGAAGTGAAAGAAAGAAAATAGGAAAAATGGAAAAGAGAGTAAGATAGATAAATAGATAGATAGATAGATAGCGAAAGTGAAATCGAAAGAGAAGGAGAGAGAAAGTTAAATGAATAAAAGAAAGAAAGAAACATAGAGGAAGAGAGATGGAGGGAAAGTAAGATGAAAAGATAGATAGATAGATATACAATCCAGTGAGTCTGAAAATTTTAATTTTTTAATATTTTTATTCTTCAAATAATCTATCTATCTATCTCAGTCTGTTCATTATCTATCTATCTATCTATTTATCTGCGCTGTTAATGTCTCGCAAAGTAAATATTTCATTGTCCAAACATCAACCAGAATATATACACACACACACACACACACACACACATACATACATACATACATACATACATATATATATATATATATATATATATATATATATGTATATGTATGCGTGTTGGGGGGTGTTCAATCCTGGAGCATGCTTCTTGGTCGGCCATCTTTGTTAATCGCCAAAACTCTCAAAGTTTGTTTTTTTTAATCTGCAAAAGAAATTAAATCCATGTGAAAAAGAAGTAAAACAAAAAAAAAAATAAAAACGAGTAAGCTTCTCTGTTTTAGAAGTCCTTATACCGAAAAATTCACCTTATTTATTGATTGATCCTCGTATATATATATATATATATATATATATATATATATATATATATATATATATATATATATATATATATATATATATATATATATATATGTATTTGAGTAGACGCTGCGTTTATTTATTAAACAGTATATTTATGTACATTCGTTTACCTGGAGCGGGAGAGGAAGTGAAAGGAGTAAAGGAAAGAAATAAAGAAACAAATAGGAAGAGAGAAAGAAAGTAAGACAGAGAAAGAGAGACAGAAAGTGAAAGTGAGCGGGAGATAAAGAAAAAGTGAGAGGAGCGAAAGAAAGAAAAAAGAGATAGATAGATAGATAGATATGAACAGACTGTGATAGATAGATAGATAGATAGATAGATAGATAGATAGATAGATAGATAGATAGATATTGAGGGTGAAAGAGATCGAGAGTGAATGGGGAAGAGCTGAGTATGATTATTAAGAAGAGCTAGAGTGTCGGAAAGTTCAAACCTAAGATTTCCCTTGTGATCGGGATAATTCCAAAGAAGACGGGATAATCGAACATTGTCCTGATCAAGTTATCGAAACGGCCAAGTGTCCAGCGCTTGGACATGCTCTCATAATTAAGCAGCCAGTCGGTGTCAAATCGCTGCATCGTGTTCAATATTTCAACAATATCTATATAGTGACCTCCATATATATAAAGTTTTCAAACACACACACACACACACACACACACACACACACACACACACACACACACACACACACACACATACATATATATATATATATATATATATATATAAATAAAGTACAGTGTATGTGTGTGAATCTGTGCGTGTGTGTCCCCAAGCAATTCGCACTGGTCCGATTCCAATGATTCATAGCTCATTCAAAAGCCCTAGAAAAGTCAGGTGAAGGAAACGATTTTCGTGGAGATCAGATTCACGTTTGTCAGATTATGCGAAGTATATATTATTATATTATCCTAGCCATTATCGTTGCTTTCATTGTTCAAGGGAAGCAACTCTTTTTTTCCTTTTGTATGCAAGATTGCAGCTAGCTTAAAATTTTAAGTTACCTTAAAAGCCGCTTAAATTTAAAGACAATTTGATGTAGTTAGGTCCTTAATTTTCCGTCCAAACAATTATTTTTTTATTTCATGGGTAACAGAACAGGGGAGAATTTATCAGATAAAATTAATTTAGTGCAAAGATGGGAAAATAGAAATTAGAATTAGTTATACATTCAACATTTGAAGAGTTAGAGAAACCTAAAATCTAATTAAGTAAAACCTATATTATGGAATATATATATATATATATATATATATATATATATATAT
Organism: Acanthosepion esculentum; assembly: GCA_964036315.1. Lineage (NCBI taxonomy): Eukaryota > Metazoa > Mollusca > Cephalopoda > Sepiida > Sepiidae > Acanthosepion > Acanthosepion esculentum. Next base: position 80,928,269 of record OZ038501.1, read on the forward strand.
ATATATATATATATATATATATATTAGCTTAAAAGCCGCCCTACTGGGCAGCATTAAAGTTAGCTCCTGTGAAGGACTCTTCGTTTGGCTATCAGGCGGCATTTAAGCTACCATCCGTGGAGGACTCTTGGTTTGGCCATCATCACAATATCTAGGGAAGAGTAGATGTGATAGGCAACAATAAACTACAGAAGAACTCAAAATTGATCGCTGCATTCATGTATTGAATTAATGTTTAATCTTACCATTTAAAAGTTCAACGATAATTCTTCTGCTGCCACTTAATTTAAAGATGATTTGATGTACGTAGATCCTTATTTTCCGTACAAACAATTATTTTTATTCCATGGGTGACAGAACAGGGGACAATTTATAAGATAAAATTAATTTAGTGCAAAGATGGGAAAATAGAAATTAGAATTCGTTATACATTCAACATTTGAAGAGTTAGAGAAACATAATAGCTAATTAAGTAAAACCTATATTATGGAATCTATACGAATAAATGCGAAATTGGAGCTCAAATCCCCCCCCCACCGAATTCTGAGATTAAAAAGCCTATGCTCTACTTTATAGTAATTTGATATTTAATCTACCCCCACCCACCAACGGAGTCACGTTGTGACACAAGGTCCGTTTAATGTGGGGAGCCCGAGCGCGTACAGCCGGGCTAGGAACAAAAATTTCCCGAGCCCAGCAACTGTCGGTTGTGTTGGCCTCAGTGCGTGCACCGATCCCTCTCTCTAGTGCAATGAGAGGGTACGGCCTCAGGCAGCTGTTCCCCAGGGGTGGGCACCTCTCAATATAATTTTCCTCAGTTGCGTTTCTGTCCTTTGACGAAGACGCCCTTGGGCGCATTCTGCCCAAAGACAGAGACGCATCTGAGAGATGATAAATAGGGTGTTAGAAAGAATTGACTTCTTTTTCTAAGGTATACGATGTAAAACATGATCGCCGTAGGCTGAATGTAGAAATCCGACGTAGTAAGTAATTTGTTCAATGAAACAGCACCAATGTCTAGTAGCAGCTATTCAGGAATTCTTAAGGTTTTCCATATCAGAGGTTGGCAGTGGATATTCGGAGAGAGTGAGAAGGCATAGTTCTTCAGGTCTTTCATCTGACTGGTTAGCAGTGGATATTCCGACAAGAAAAAACAAAATGGCCGCCTTTATACACGTGGGATTGAATATTCCACGTCTTCTGATTGGTTAACCTTCTCTTGGTAAACTATAAAGTGAGTCAGTTCATTTTGGTTGACTCACTAGTATATAAGTACACAAAAAACTGTAACATACGAAAGGAAAAGGTGTACTCAATGAAAACCACAGATGCACCACACTTGATTAAATGCATAAGGAGTGAATGTGCTAAAATTGACGGCAATGTGGAGTTATTGCATCGAGTTCACGTGAATCTTGCTTTATATATATATAAAGTAACCTTTCCGCTACCGGGGTTTAACCACATTTAGTGTCTTCAGGCAGTAAGCGAGATTTTGCATTTTATCTCAATTCTGCAGCACACTCATATATTCTTTTTATATAATTATGATACAACATCTGGCAGGATTCAAACTTGTGTCCCCCTTTGCAGGAGAAACAGTCATTTGATCCGACATCTTTTTGACCACCTGGCTATGAATATGATTGCCTACCTGGAATCCTTTCATCATGATTGCTTACCTGGCATTCTTTGATTATAATTGCTTGCTTGGCATTCCTCGACAATGAATGTGTATGAAGATTTTCAAAGCTGAAAGGTCGAAAGCACGTCAGATCAAATGATGCTTTCTCCTGCAAAGGGAGACGCAGGTTCAAATCCTACCAGAGTGTAGGTTGTACTAATACGTGAATCAATAACATGCTGAAAATTTTAATTTCTTGAAAATATGCATTTTTGCCTATGAATATATTTTTGCCTATATATATATATATATATATATATGTTTTTGTGCGAAAAAAAACAATAAAAAACAAGCTAATTATTTTAAACTGAATGCCATGTCCAATTTATCAATTAATGCAGGCAAAGGAAATTAAAAAAAATTGTCGTAGAAATAAACTCATAAATTTCTTGATGGAAATGTCAAACAAAATTGCTGAACTGTCAATTCTTACAAATCAATAATTAGTGTTTCCTTGTAATTAAAGTTCCGTCCGGAAAACAATGAAATATTAAAAGACCTAATGTCAATGATTTAGCTTGCCCGCATGGCGAATGTTTCTCCAATAATAATAAACCACGTAAAATACCGGTTGATTTAAAAACCAGTACATTATCGCGCCGATTAACCTGCTATTTATCTGATAGTAGCAGATGTTTAAATATCTGGCAAGTGTTTTGACAGGGGACAGCAAGTCCGACGCTGAGATCTGAAGATGTATTGAGATGGCCAAGGACGCATTCCAAAAGCTAAGCAGATTATTACGAGATACAAGGACTTCGTTGGTAACAAAGGAAAGAGTGCTGAGCTGTACGTGACATCTGTCCTCCTTTACGGCACCGAATGCTGGACGGTCTCCTCAAAGATGAAGAAGAGACGCGAGGCAACGGAGATATGGTTCTACAGAAGGATGCTGAGGATATCATGGACAATGAGCAATGACGAGAGAGGATGCAAACAACGAGGAAGGTTATACATAACATCGGGAGCAGGCAGATGAAATTTCTGGGACACGTAATGAGAAAGGAGGGCCCGGAGAATCTGATACTCACAGGTCGAATAGAGGCAAAGAAGGACAAGGGAAAGCAACGCAACTGCATATCTGGCAGGCTTGAGCAAGTGGATGACAGAACATGGACTGGGGGAGGTGACAGAGGGACAGAACTTATTAAGAGCTACAAGGGATAGGGGGAAGTGGAGAGCCATGATCGCCCACAGTCTGAAAGGACACGGTACATAAAATGAAAAGAAGTCCAAATTTGATACACACAGGACAGATTAAACATAAGACGGACAGAGGAAAACAACGTATAACCTAAGTAGCGAGCGTGTGTAAATATGTGAAAGAACAAGTTTTATGAGAAATAACAAAAATACAAAATATATTAAGAGCTACAAAGGACAGGAAATTGTGGAGAGCCATAATCCCCTACGTCTTGAAAGGACACGGCACATAGAAGACGGTGCTTCTCTCAATGGATGACAGAATGTGGTTTTGGAAAGATGACAAAAAGATAAAATTTATTAAGAACTACAAAGGGCAGGAAATTGTGGAGAGACATGATCGCCTACGTCTTGAAAGGACACGGCACATAGAAGACGGTGCTTCTCTCAATGGATGACAGAATGTGGTTTTGGAAAGATGACAAAAAGATAAAATTTATTAAGAACTACAAAGGGCAGGAAATTGTGGAGAGCCATGATCGCCTACGTCTTGAAAGGACACGGCACATAGAGAAGGCGGTGCTTCTCTCAATGGATGACAGAATGTGGTTTTGGAAAGATAACAAAAAGATAAAATTTATTAAGAACTACAAAGGGCAGGAAATTGTGGAGAGCCATGATCGCCTACGTCTTGAAAGGACACGGCACATAGAGAAGGTGGTGCTTCTCTCAATGGATGACAGAATGAGGTTTTGGAAAGATAACAAAAAGATAAAATTTATTAAGAACTACAAAGGGCAGGAAATTGTGGAGAGCCATGATCGCCTACGTCTTGAAAGGACACGGCACATAGAGAAGGCGGTGCTTCTCTCAATGGATGACAGAATGAGGTTTTGGAAAGATGACAAAAAGATAAAATTTATTAAGAACTACTAAGGGCAGGAAATTGTGGAGAGCCATGATCGCCTACGTCTTGAAAGGACACGGCACATAGAGAAGGCGGTGCTTCTCTCAATGGATGACAGAATGAGGTTTTGGAAAGATGACAAAAAGATAAAATTTATTAAGAACTACAAAGGGCAGGAAATTGTGGAGAGCCATGATCGCCTACGTCTTGAAAGGACACAGCACATAGAGAAGGCGGTGCTTCTCTCAATGGATGACAGAATGTGGTTTTGGAAAGATGACAAAAAGATAAAATTTATTAAGAACTACAAAGGGCAGGAAATTGTGGAGAGCCATGATCGCCTACGTCTTGAAAGGACACGGCACATAGAGAAGGTGGTGCTTCTCTCAATGGATGACAGAATGTGGTTTTGGAAAGATAACAAAAAGATAAAATTTATTAAGAACTACAAAGGGCAGGAAATTGTGGAGAGCCATGATCGCCTACGTCTTGAAAGGAGACGGCACATAGCGAAGGCGGTGCTTCTCTCAATGGATGACAGAATGTGGTTTTGGAAAGATGACAAAAAGATAAAATTTATTAAGAACTACAAAGGGCAGGAAATTGTGGAGAGCCATGATCGCCTACGTCTTGAAAGGACACGGCACATAGAGAAGGTGGTGCTTCTCTCAATGGATGACAGAATGTGGTTTTGGAAAGATAACAAAAAGATAAAATTTATTAAGAACTACAAAGGGCAGGAAATTGTGGAGAGCCATGATCGCCTACGTCTTGAAAGGACACGGCACATAGCGAAGGCGGTGCTTCTCTCAATGGATGACAGAATGTGGTTTTGGAAAGATGACAAAAAGATAAAATTTATTAAGAACTACAAAGGGCAGGAAATTGTGGAGAGCCATGATCGCCTACGTCTTGAAAGGACACGGCACATAGAGAAGGTGGTGCTTCTCTCAATGGATGACAGAATGTGGTTTTGGAAAGATAACAAAAAGATAAAATTTATTAAGAACTACAAAGGGCAGGAAATTGTGGAGAGCCATTTTCGCCTACGTCTTGAAAGGACACGGCACATAGAGAAGGTGGTGCTTCTCTCAATGGATGACAGAATGTGGTTTTGGAAAGATAACAAAAAGATAAAATTTATTAAGAACTACAAAGGGCAGGAAATTGTGGAGAGCCATGATCGCCTACGTCTTGAAAGGACACGGCACATAGCGAAGGCGGTGCTTCTCTCAATGGATGACAGAATGTGGTTTTGGAAAGATGACAAAAAGATAAAATTTATTAAGAACTACAAAGGGCAGGAAATTGTGGAGAGCCATGATCGCCTACGTCTTGAAAGGACACGGCACATAGAGAAGGCGGTGCTTCTCTCAATGGATGACAGAATGTGGTTTTGGAAAGATGACAAAAAGATAAAATTTATTAAGAACTACAAAGGGCAGGAAATTGTGGAGAGCCATGATCGCCTACGTCTTGAAAGGACACGGCACATAGAGAAGGCGGTGCTTCTCTCAATGGATGACAGAATGTGGTTTTGGAAAGATGACAAAAAGATAAAATTTATTAAGAACTACAAAGGGCAGGAAATTGTGGAGAGCCATGATCGCCTACGTCTTGAAAGGACACGGCACATAGAGAAGGCGGTGCTTCTCTCAATGGATGACAGAATGTGGTTTTGGAAAGATGACAAAAAGATAAAATTTATTAAGAACTACAAAGGGCAGGAAATTGTGGAGAGCCATGATCGCCTACGTCTTGAAAGGACACGGCACATAGAGAAGGTGGTGCTTCTCTCAATGGATGACAGAATGTGGTTTTGGAAAGATAACAAAAAGATAAAATTTATTAAGAACTACAAAGGGCAGGAAATTGTGGAGAGCCATGATCGCCTACGTCTTGAAAGGACACGGCACATAGAGAAGGTGGTGCTTCTCTCAATGGATGACAGAATGTGGTTTTGGAAAGATAACAAAAAGATAAAATTTATTAAGAACTACAAAGGGCAGGAAATTGTGGAGAGCCATGATCGCCTACGTCTTGAAAGGACACGGCACATAGAGAAGGTGGTGCTTCTCTCAATGGATGACAGAATGTGGTTTTGGAAAGATGACAAAAAGATAAAATTTATTAAGAACTACAAAGGGCAGGAAATTGTGGAGAGCCATGATCGCCTACGTCTTGAAAGGACACGGCACATAGCGAAGGCGGTGCTTCTCTCAATGGATGACAGAATGTGGTTTTGGAAAGATGACAAAAAGATAAAATTTATTAAGAACTACAAAGGGCAGGAAAATGTGGAGAGCCATGATCGCCAATGTCCTGAATGACCACAGCACATAGAAGTATCCAGTTAAATCGCATATGATCGGCACAAAATACTAAACATTTTCCAAAACCGTCTTGTAAAATCATATTTCCGGATCGATTTGTTAGAAGCTTAACGCGGACACCAGAATCAGCATGCCAAGTTCAATTCCAGATCGATTCCTTTATGTTACTTTACAGTAATTACCTTCGATAAGATGCGAACCCACTTCTGTCCAGCTACAGGTTAAATAGCAGAGAAAATTGGACTCGCTTACCTTGAGTGTTAGCCAGTGTAAGAAAAAATGGTTTGTTCGGGTATTTATGGCATCCCGTGCGCCATTTTCGATAGCGAGTCTTTCGCAAAACCAAGCAAGTTTTCTTTGAGTTGCTATTCTGTCCGTTCAGTTCTGAACTGAACAATAATGCCTTCATGCGTCGCAATCGACGGCAGAATCCAAAATATATTGGATAAACTTGCAAAGAGGAAATTAGCGTTCTTAACGAGCTTTCGCTTGGGAACTGAACACATCGTTCCGCCATTTGCAGCCATCTTTAATGGGACACGCCAACATCTCCTTATTTGCATCGCATTCTCACAGGCGATGAAAAATACAGGGTGTTTAACAAATGCTGAATCAAAACAGCGGGCCTCTCACACGGGGGAGAGCTCCAGGAGCGTGAGGACCTTGATGAGGGGGAAAAGTGATTCCAGCAGGATGCTGCTCCTCCTCACACTGATGACATTACCATGACATGGCTCCGTGAAAAGTTGGGGGAGCGTCTCAACAGCTGCAAAGCACCTCACTCGCCTAACCTGAATCACCCTGACTTCTTCATCTGGGGTTTCTTCAAGGAGGGTTTTGGGTTATAATCCCGAATCTTAAAATCCAGAATGTCGAAATCCTGAAAATTAAAATCCCGAATTTTAAAATCAACGAATGTATCAAAATCCCGAATACCAGAAACCCGAAATTTAACATCCCGAAAGATCGGAATTCCGAAATTGCACATCCCGAAAGATCAGAATCACGAAATTTTAATTCCTGAAAGATCAGAATCCCGAAAAGTTAAATCCTGAAAGATCAGAATCCCGAAAATTCACATCCTGAAAGATCAGAATACCGAAATTTCAAATCCCGAAAAATCAGAATCACGAAATTTCAAATCCTGACAGATCAGAATCTTTAAATTTCACACCTCGAATATCAGAATACCGAAATTTCAAATTCCATAAGATCAGAATCACGAAATTTCAAATCCCGAAAGATCGGCATTCCGAAATTTAACATCCCGAAAGATCAGAATTCCGAAATTTCAAGTCTTGAAAGATCAGAATCGCGAAAAAATAGTCTTTAGGAGAAATTGAAAAAAACATTTACAAAATAGAGTTTAAAAAGTGTTTCTACATTTGAATCCTTCAAGATTCATTATAAAATATAAAACGAGAATATATAAATAATTTATAATGGAAGATTATCATGAAAGCCGAAAATTTGTCCGCAAGATCTGGTCGGTTTTCAAGATCGTTAACTATATATTTAAGACTTACATCACGATAAAACAGCCATTTTTTTTCTTTTGGGACAAGACTCTCCCCGCAGAACGCGTTCACATTCATTTTGCACCTGATGCTGCACTTTTTGAAACCCTCTAATAATGCAAGAAACACCAACATGCGCATCGCCTACTAAATTTTCCCATCGCCTTGTCGCCATTTTCTGGTTTTATATATTTTTAATGAATTTAGAAAGTTTCAAATGCATAATCACTATTTAAACGCTATATTTTAAATGTTTAGAAGGAAGGAATTTCTTCCAAAGAGAATTTTTCGGGGTTCTGATCTTTCGGGATTTTATAAATTCGAGATTCTGATCTTTTGGGATTTTATAAATTCGGTATTCTGGTCTTTCGGGTTTTTATAAATTCGGGATTCTGGTCTTTCGGGATTTTATAAATTCGGGATTCTGATCTTTCGGGATTTTATAAATTCGGGATTCTGATCTTTCGGGATTTTATAAATTCGAGATTCTGATCTTTTGGGATTTTATAAATTCGGTATTCTGGTCTTTCGGGTTTTTATAAATTCGGGATTCAGGTCTTTCGGGATTTTATAAATTCGGGATTCTGATCTTTCGGGATTTTATAAATTCGGGATTCTGATCTTTCGGGATTTTATAAATTCGGGATTCTGGTCTTTCGGGATTTTATAAATTCGGGATTCTGATCTTTCGGGATTTTATAAATTCAGGATTCTGATCTTTCGGGAATTTATTAGTTCAAGATTCTGATCTTTCGGGATTTTATAAATTCGGGATTCTGATCTTTCGGGATTTTATATATCCGGGATTTTGATCTTTCGGGATTTTATAAATTCGGAATTATTATCTTTCGAGATTTTAAAAATTCGAGATTTTGATCTTTCGGGATTTTATAAATTCGAGATTCTGATCTTTCGAGATTTTACAAATTCGGGATTCTGATCTTTCAGGATTTTATAAATTCGAGATTCTGATCTTTCGGGATTTTATAAATTCGTTATTCTGATCTTTCGGGATTTTATAAAGTCCAGATTTCAAATTTCGGCATTTTAAATTTCAGAATTTCGACATTCGGGATTTTAAGATTCGGGATTATGATCGGCATCCCTCAAGGACAACACAACCCTCACACCATTGTTGAATGCGGCCATCATCGAGAAAATTCAAGCTATCACCCAGTAGTAATGTGTACGCGTTATCAACAACTTTGTATTCAACAGTGACTTCAACTGAACGGCGGACATCTGGAGCCTGTACTGTAGGCCTCCTCTTGACATTTTTGGTTGATGTTTAAGACTAAATGATTGCAGATCGTAAAATATTATCCTTTTAGCTTTCAATACATTAATTTCCATTATTCTATCATTTGGGGCCCTTGATACGTGACCGATCATTTTGTTTTAAAAATTGTGTAACACTTTATATATACAGGGTGTCCATAAAGTTCGTGAGCACTTAAAAAAAATTATAGGTTTATTTGTATTTGCGATAGAAATAATCTGTAAAAAATGTTATAAAGTTTAATGTACCTAGTTTAAAGTATAGCTAAAATAACTAATGTGATTTCAGGCATTACTGTAAATCAGTTGGCAAATGTTTTCCGTTAACTGCAAAATCGTATTACCCTTTGTATTGCTAATGATGGAGGACATGTGGAAACTTAAATAAAATTTCAATAAAACCTTAACAAATATAGATTTACTTCCTTCTAATCCTTTTTACAAATTATTTCTATCGCAAATACAAATAAAGTTATAAATTTTTAAAAGTGCACACGAACTTTATGGACACCCTGTATATATATATATATATATATATATATATATATATATATATATATATATATATATATATATGTGTGTTAGAAATTAGGAGGATTTGAGATAATCATAATTAAGTAATTCAACGAGTCTAGAAGAAACCTCAAGAGAATGCAGAAAGAACTGGACGGCCGTTTCGTCCTATATTTGTGACTCATCAGCAGTACGCATCTACTACCGAGAATTGAAACCCGGACAGTTACGTTATCAGGCAAACGTCACACCAACTGCGGCGCTATATCGAGTCTGATTCGCTACGTCGTCGTCACCGTGTCCCGTTGGAACGGTTGGTATGACGTAACAGTGCCTTCAGTTGAACGGCGGACATCTGGAGCCTGTACTGTAGGGCTCCTCTTGACATTTTTGGTTCATATTTGAAACGAAATGGCTGCAGATCGTATAATGTTACCCTTTTAGCTTTCAATAAATGTAATTTCCATTATTCTATTATTTGGGGTATTTGATTTGTGCCCGAGCATTTTGTTTCAAAAATTGTGAAAACACCCTGTAGGTTTTGCACGTCGGGAGAAAACGAAAATCGCAAAATGAGAAAAAAAAAACGGTCTTGCTTTGTAACTGGTGGAATACGAAATATACCATTCTAAAACTAAGGAATCATGGAAGGGTCATCACCGCCGATATTTGTTGTTTGAAATTTGATCGGATAAACGAAGCATTACATCAAAGGTGACATGCTTTTGGAAACTGCAATAAATAAAAAAGGGGGTTTATTCTTCAGCATCGGAATGCAAAGGTACACTTTAAAAAATAAACCCTAGAGATTATAAGCTCGTTACGATGGGAGATCGCATCCCGTGCTCACTAAAATCCGCTTCTACAGATTTTCAATTAATTACACAAGTGATACAATGTCAAGTAAAAAAAGATGTTGATTTTATTTTTTAAAAAATAAAGAAACTTTTTACGGAGAAAAAATATGCACAAATACCTTTATTCGTCGAAACGTAAATACGCCTTTCCGTTAAATAAATAATATTTAAATAATTTTCACTTACATTTTATATGTCTATATTTCTGAGATGAGGTATTATGTACACTATTTAGATTAATCGGACTATTGTCCTCATCTTTGTCGACATATTTATTACAACGTTTCGGCCCTTCAGTATCTGTCTATATTTCTGAGATGAGGTATTATGTACATTATTTACATTATTCGGACTATTGTCCTCATCTTTGTCACCATATTTATTACAACGTTTCGGCCCTTCAGTATCTGTCTATATTTCTGAGATGAGGTATTATGTACACTATTTACATTATTCGGACTATTGTCCTGACTTTGTCGCCATATTTATTACAACGTTTCGGCCCTTCAGTATCTGTCTATATTTCTGAGATGAGGTATTATGTACACTATTTACATTATTCGGACTATTGTTCTCATAATTTTTGCAATATTCATTACAACGTTTCGGCCCTTCAGTATCTGTCGATATTTCTGAGATGAGGTATTATGTACACTATTTACATTATTCGGACTATTGTCCTCATCTTTGTTGCAATATTTATTACAAAGTTTCGGCCCTTCAGTATCTGTCTATATTTCTGAGATGAAGTATTATGTACACTATTTACATTATTCGAACTATTGTTCTCATATTTGTCGCTATATTTTTTACAACGTTACGGCCTTTTAGTATCTGTCTATATTTCTGAGATGAGGTATTATGTACACTATTTACATTATTCGGACTATTGTCCTCATCTTTGTCGCCATGTTTATCACAACGTTTCGGCCGTTGTACGCTCCGGCCTTTGGAGAACTTTCACAGGGTAATTAACAGGAGATAACTGATAACTGACATCCATTAAACATGGCACGTGGAACTAGAACAGTCTACCCCAGTGAGCGAAATAAAGGGTTCAGTTCGACATTCCAACCACCCGAAGAAGGCCGGAGCGTATAACGGTCGAAACGTTGTGATAAACCTGGCGACAAAGATGAGGACAATAGTTCGAATAATGTAAATAATCTATTTTTATGTCCTTTCTTTACAAAACCGCCCCCGCGCAAAGGTGGAGAGCCTAGAATCCATCATGACTAGCCAACGACTTCGATGGGCGGAACACCTTACCCGAATTCCGGACATCCGCCTAACCTCAACTAAAAAATCCTCTTCTCAGAGCTCACTTATTTTCTGCAACTAGTAATCAATAGAAACATAACCGAACAGCTTTAAATAAAGAATAATAGAGGTATAATTTATTTATAATAGGTAATACAGTTTGAAATATTTTATAATCTATGGGTCTTCCTTTATTTTGAATAACATTTTCAACCCTCTTTGGCATTGACTTGATCAGGTTCTGGCAAATCTCATCTACAAGCATTGAATTCCATTCGGATATGAAATTCACAATTAAATCTTCTTTGTTACTCAACTGCTTTCTCGAGAGCCTGTACTTTATAATGCTCCATAAGTTTTCTATGGGGTTGAGGTCAGGAGATTGGGGTGGCCATATCATAACACTCACCTGCTTCCCATCAAAGTATTCCGTCATCAATTTTGATTTATGACAGGGAGCATTATCCTGCATAAAAATGAGCTTGGTGGGGCTCGATTTGCACCCTTTCAGCAGAAGGGAGAAGACAAGACCCTAAAATTCTGTTGTACTGCTCGCTCTTGAGGGTCTTTTCAATAGGTTTTAAGAAACCAGTTCCATGAAAAGAAAAAATCGATGTTTTTTGGTTGTAAATGAAGAATATATTCGGCAAAATAAGAAAAAAAAAAGAATAAGAAAAAGAACGAGAAAGAGAAAAATAAAGAGAAAGAGAAAAAAGAAAGAGAAAAAGAAAAAGAAAGAAAAAAAGAAAAGAAAAAGAAAAAGAAAAAGAAAAGAAAGAGAAAAAGAAAAAGTAAAAGAAAGAGAAAAAGAAAAGAAAGAGGAATAGAAAAAGAAAGAGAAAAATCAACAGAAAAAGAAAGAGAAAGAGAAAGAAAAAGAGAAAAAGAAAAGAGCGAGAGAAAACCGGTGGATCCTTCGATAATTATTCGCAGCTCTGAATTTGTTTTGCGACAACTCACCGGAAAGCGGCAATCAATTAAAAAATCTTAAACAAGGAACATCCGTTGGTTTTCAATAAAAATTGCATTCAAATATATAAAACGTATTCAGGTATTCCGAAAGTGATTACGGTTTGCCAGAAAGTACACAAAATTAAATTTATCTAAATATCATTTATTTATCAAAAAGAGAGAAGCAAACGAAGTGGGGGGGAATTCATTTAAAAAACTTTAAAGGAAGATAATGAAAATATTAACATTTGTTTGTTTCCAATTAAACTTCTATTAATGAAAGATTGCCGCTCAAATTCATATTAAAACACCTCCGCAAACACACATAAACACACACACACAAACACACACACACACATATCCATATATATAGTAGCTTAAAACCACACTCCGTGCGAACTTTTAATCTAGCTGCTGCGGAGGGGGTAATTGGACCTCCGGCCCGAAACTAAACAAACCTCTGGTCCAGCTTAGAAAACAACAATGATCATTTTGAAGAAATAACTAAATTCCTCAATTTACTCAATGGAACTTCAAAAGCACACTTTAAATCTGATTCAGGATATAAGTCCCGTTCCGGCCGAAAGACCGATTTGGGCTGAAAGACCGATTTGGGCTGAAAGTCCGATTTGGGCTGAATGTTCAATTTGGACTGAAAGTCCGATTTGGGCTGAAAGTCCGATTTGGGCTGAATGTTCAATTTGGACTGAAAGTCCGATTTGGGCTGAAAGTCCGATTTGGGCTGAATGTTCAATTTGAACTGAAAGACCGATTTGGGCTGAAAGTCCGATTTGGGCTGAATGTTCAATTTGGACTGAAAGACCGATTTGGGCTGAAAGTCCGATTTGGGCTGAATGTTCAATTTGGACTGAAAGTCCGATTTGGGCTGAAAGTCCGATTTTGGCCGAAATTCCAAATCAGACCGAAAATTGAATTCTTCAAATCCGTGGAACTTCAGTTGAGCTGAGTTCTTCAAATAAAAAACTCTACGGAACTTCAAAACCTCACTTTAAATCTGAGTCAGGCTATAAATCCCATTCCGTCCGAAAGACCGATTTGGGCTGAAAGTCCGATTTGGACTGAATGTCCGATTTGGGCTGAAAGTCCGATTTTGGCTAAAATTCCAAATCAGACCGAAAACTGAATTCTTCAAATCCGTGGAAATTCAGTTGAGTTCTTCAAATAAAAAAAATCTACAGAACTTTAAAATCTCACATCACGAAACCTCTCACTTTAACTCCGATTCCGAGGAATTTTGAAGAAATAACAGTTTCTTTGTGTTAATTTAAACTTAATATAAATTAAAAACATTTACATTCGCTAATTTTTTCAGTTGTACTAAAATTTGAATTCTTAACTCTTCCCTCCTTATCAGGACACAAATCCCAATACTGGATGTTGAAGCACTATAAATGTATAATATGTCTGTGTAGAGAAAATGTGGCCTGAGTTGGAGGGGTGTCCATTAAAAATAAACGGAACGTCTACTTAAATATGAATATCGTCTAAAAATAACGTTTCAAGTGATAAAATCGGTCGGATAAAAAAATCCATCACTTCAGAAAATTGCTTTGTTTACGTTTGGATACGAGACTGAGCAGATGAAATTTCGAGAGTTTATGAGGGATTTCGCTGAAAGGCATTTTTCAGCCTTGGCAAAAGCTTCTTCGTGGCCGAGTCGGTAAAAAGAACGTCGGATCGACCGACGGTTTCGAGAGAGACGCAGGTTCGAATCCTGCCGGAAAGCGCATATTTCCCTTTAATAAGATTTCTCAAATATTCAGACCGGTAAACAATATATATATATATATATATATATATATATATATATATATATATATATATATATATATACTAGCAGCATGGCCCGACGTTGCCCGTGCTTGATTCAAAAATCGTACGACTCATACAGCAATCGCTATCACTTGACTTAAAATATTTTTGCCCTTCCTTGCCTTTAAAGGAGCGCCCTTTGCCGTGCTGATGTTGCTACATGCCTTACTTCTTGCCTATCTCACACTGTGAATTTTTTCTAAGCTCTATACTAAACATTAAATCTCATACGAAAAAAGAACTAAACAAAATGAACACAAAACGATCAGCTTTAAAAAAGGACTCGTAACTGGAAAAACCGAATGAAAAAACAATGTTAACAACAAATATCTTTTCACACCCAACCCAGTTATTGCGGAATCAGAATCAACGTTGAGTTTAAGCATATATATATATATATATGTATAAATATATATATATACATATATATATATATATATATATATATATATATATATATATATACATATATATATATATATATATATAGCATAATGAGAGGCCACGTATACTTTCTTGATATGTATATAATATCTGGATAAAATGAATGAAACAAAATTGTGTGTTTTTTTTATGAAAGTATTTATTTCTGTGTTTTTGTATATATTTATTTATTTAATATTTCAGACCACCTAGGTCTTTCCTCAGAAATCAAATGAGAAACTTATATATATGTATATATATATATATACATACATATATATATATATATATATATATCTATATATATATATATATATATATATATATATATATATATATATACTGGGCGTCTTCTCAATCATGATCATGATCAAATCTGTCGCATTAATAAATTATAAATTACATTGCTTCTTGCATTATTTGCATTATTCGAACTCTTATCCTTATTTTCATTGTCACATTCACAACGCTGGACGCTCCAGCCTTCTTCGGATGTTTGGAATTTCAAACCGGACCCTTTATTTCGTCCAACGCGGGTAGATTGTTCTAGTTCCATGTGCCATGCCTCTTTGTCTCGGTTATTTCCCTTTAACTCAACACTCCAAGTTTTTTGGTTCACCACTGCTATGGCCTGACATTGAACTCACAAATCTTTGAGTCTAGTCACTGGATCCAACCAGCGTCTTTAACCCCTTGGCCATGAGTCCTTGGGGCTCGAAATTCCAATCACCTGAAGAAGGCCGGATCGTACAACGGCTGAAACGTTGTGAATATGGCGATGAAGATGAGGATAACAGTCCGAATAATGTAATTAATGCAAGTAATACCTCATCTCAGTGATATAGATACATATTACTTATTTAGAAATATTTTCGTTAGCCCAAGTAGTATTAATATACTCCAAGATAATCCTCAGAGGTGGATGACAGACAGAGCGCGTGTTTGTAAAATCACTATCACAACGATTACTGTTACATTAAGATTATCTTCGCAATTCACTGCTAAGGAATTTACTTTCTTTTCATATCTTTCTCAGTCAGTTCCTATCTATCTATCTATCTATCTATCTATCTATCTATGTTCATAATCTGTCTATTCATCGTAATCTGTCTATATGTCAGTCTGTTCATAATCTATCTATCTATCTATCTATCTATCTCTGTTCATAATCTATCTATTCATCGTAATCTGTCTATATGTCAGTCTGTTCATAATCTAATCTATCTATATATCTATCTATCTATCTATTTCTGTTCATAATCTATCTATCCATCGTAATCTGTCTATATGTCAGTCTGTTCATAATCTATCTATCTATCTATCTATCTATCTATCTATCTATCTATCTATCTATCTATCTATCTATCTATGTTCATAATCTATCTATCCATCGTAATCTGTCTATATGTCAGTCTGTTCATAATCTATCTATCTATCTATCTATCTATCTATCTATCTATCTATTTATGTTCATAATCTATCTATCCATCGTAATCTGTCTATATGTCAGTCTGTTCATAATCTTTCTATCTATCTATCTATCTATCTATCTATCTGTCTGCATATGAGGCTGCGCTGGTAATGTCTCGCAAAGTAAATATTTCATTGTCCAAACATTAACCAGAATATCGGAATATTTGACTTTATTTTAATAGGAAACCAATCTTCCCTTATACTTGTAAAATCCAGGAGAATCTCAAGTTGTAAAGAAGTAGCTTAAACGTATCGAAATTGAACTTATCCCAACACATAACAGTAAATATGTTAATTTGATCAATTTTGTGTAAATGAGAAGCAAAGAAAGAATTCGATTATATTTTAATTCTTCCATTCTTATCCAGTTTAAATCATTCTTCAAAGACAGAAGAGCTACAACATTCTGACGCGTTATCGAAAATGTTCTGGTTTGCAGATGGCCTTTTCAACGATTTCTAATTCTTTTCTATTTCTCTTTTGAAAGCAGAGCGACATAATAATGGCGCCTGTAAGTGTTCATATCTTCTTTCCTCTCCTCCTGCCACTAGAGAGTTCCCCCACTTTGTTTTTTTTCTTCTTTGCAATTGCAGATTTTATGATTCCCAATTGTCGTTTGGTAAATAGGCTTCCGAAAATGAAAAGAAAAGAAAAGAAAAGAAAAAAAAAATACGGACATAAAAGAAAAACAGTCAAGATTCGTCCGCAACTAAATCGATTAATGATTCCCCAGTGTCTGCTTTTTCATTTATTTATTTATTTTTTTTTTAGATCGACACCGGAAAATGGAGACAGGGGGGGGGGCATCTTTATTATCACCTGTAAGAGTCAGGGATTGGGCGGGGTCGGTGTTTTTCGTTTTTGTATTATTCTGAACCGTTTTTATTGTTTCAGAGACGTGAACAAAAGAGACGAGATGAAAACCTTTATTTGCACATGCAATTAACATATATATATATATATATATATATATATATATATATATATATATATATATATATATATGTATATATATATATATATGTGTGTGTGTGTGTGTGTGTGTGTGTAACACTTCTAATGTTATAGTGGATACTCAGTAATTTAAATAGACGTCGAATTTTATTTATTAAATAATGCATATTGCGTCTATATATTAAATCTATCATTCTTTCTATCTATCTGTTCTGTTCATATCTATCTATCTATCTATCTATCTATCTCTTCATAGGTATCTATTACTATATGTATATTTCATATATCATATCTGCTTAAGCATTTCAGAGTTGATCTTATGGATCTATCTATCTATCTATCTATATATATATATATATATGTAAGCAAATGTGTGGATGTAGATCCGACGGTATGATGAAAATGTGGAAAAGACAAAGCAAAATCCGAATATATGAGTTTACTGTTTTTATTATGTTTTATTATAACAAAAACAAAAAACATAATAAAAACAGTAAACTCATATATTCGGATTTTGCTTTGTCTTTTCCACATTTTCATCATATATATATATATATATATATATATAGTACAGGTAATCGGTCCGTTGGTATATAATCAGGGTGGATCCTAGTAATATTAATTATTAAAACTTATCCACGGACAATTCAATGTATAGACTATATAAAAAATATGGAAAATCCTTAAATATTCCTCATATAATCACTTGTATAGTTATTTCGACAGATACACACACACACACACACACACACACACACACACACACATATATATATATATATATATATATATATATATATATATATATATATATATATATATATACCTGCATCAGACCGACAACATTTTATTAAAATGATATAAATTCAGCCAGACAATCTAATAATAATCCAGACATTAATATGTATATATATATATATATATATATATATGTGTGTGTGTGTGTGTGTGTGTGTGTGTGTGTGTGTGTGTGTGTGTGTGTGTGTGTGCCTGTCTGTGTATGTGTATTAGGGGATTGACTGTTAAGGGGAGCCAGATGGGGCCGATTTTTGAATAAGCTGTTGTATTTTGACCACTAAGTTGCGTATAAACTGTCCAAAGTACATGCTTTTATTGTTTCTCCCCAAGCAAGGTAATAAAGTCACTAAGACGAAAAGGGTTACTGATTATGAAACAATATGAGGAAAAGAACACATTATGAAGGAAAGAATAATGAAAGTAGAGGAATTAAAACAGATTGATATTGCATTTAAATGTTTGAGGATCAAATTTGACAGGGAAGCGGAAAGTTGAAAAAAGATCTACAAGTTAAAAGTGAGAGAGAAGAAACTGTTAGCATAGAACTTACGGTTAAATCTAGCCATTTAAATTGTGTTTAAATTAATAAACTCATGATACCAAATATGAAAACTCATCATAACAATTACCATGAAAATATTCATAGATATCACAGGGAAGCTCCGTTATCTACGTTATTAAGTTTAATCTCGTATAGATAGATAGATAGATAGATAGTAGATAGATAGATAGATAGATAGATAATGAAGACACTAAGATAGATAGATAGATAGATAGATAGATAGATAGATAGATAGATAGAAATAGATAGATAAATACGAACATAATGAGATAGATAGATAGAAACAGACAGAAATAGATAGATAAATATGAACAGAATGAGATAGATAGATAGATAGATAGAAACAGACAGAAATAGATAGATAAATACGAACAGAATGAGATAGATAGATAGATAGATAGAAACAGACAGAAATAGATAGATAAATATGAACAGAATGAGATAGATAGATAGATAGATAGATAGAAACAGACAGAAATAGATAGATAAATATGAACAGAATGAGATAGATAGATAGATAGAAACAGACAGAAATAGATAGATAAATATGAACAGAATGAGATAGATAGATAGATAGATAGATAGAAACAGACAGAAATACATAGATAAATATGAACAGAATGAGATAGATAGATAGATAGATAGAAACAGACAGAAATAGATAGATAAATATGAACAGAATGAGATAGATAGATAGATAGATAGATAGAAACAGACAGAAATAGATAGATAAATATGAACAGAATGAGATAGATAGATAGATAGAAACAGACAGAAATAGATAGATAAATATGAACAGAATGAGATAGATAGATAGATAGATAGATAGATAGAAACAGACAGAAATAGATAGATAAATATGAACAGAATGAGATAGATAGATAGATAGATAGAAACAGACAGAAATAGATAGATAAATATGAACAGAATGAGATAGATAGATAGATAGAAACAGACAGAAATAGATAGATAAATATGAACAGAATGAGATAGATAGATAGATAGAAACAGACAGAAATAGATAGATAAATATGAACAGAATGAGATAGATAGATAGATAGAAACAGACAGAAAAGATAGATAAATATGAACAGAATGAGATAGATAGATAGATAGATAGATAGATAGAAACAGACAGAAATAGATAGATAAATATGAACAGAATGAGATTGATAGATAGATAGATAGATAGAAACAGACAGAAATAGATAGATAAATATGAACAGAAAGAGATAGATAGATAGATAGATAGATAGAAACAGACAGAAATAGATAGATAAATACGAACAGAATGAGATAGATAGATAGATAGATAGAAACAGACAGAAATAGATAGATAAATACGAACAGAATGAGATAGATAGATAGATAGATAGAAACAGACAGAAATAGATAGATAAATACGAACAGAATGAGATAGATAGATAGATAGAAACAGACAGAAATGGATAGATACATACTAACAGAATGAGATAGATACATAGATAGATAGATAGAAACAGACAGAAATAGATAGATAAATATGAACAGAATGAGATAGATAGATAGATAGATAGAAAGCTAGATAGATAGATAGATAGATAGATAGATAGATAGATAGATAGATAGAAGGAGACAGGAAAACCTGGGTACTCAGGGGACCAAGGAAACCATCAAAGCTGAACGGGATTCAAGAAGATAGAAGATGGCGATCAACATTTATAATTTGGAAGATTGTATTTATCGAGGAAGAAAATAAACGGAAGTGTGAAAAAAGAATCTGTTGGAGTAGAAGTAGCGGTTACATTTACCTGTTTCAACAGTAAATGGGTGGGACCTAAATGACAATCTAGTAGCGCGCTTAAAACCACATTGTTCGGACAACCGGGGGAAAAAAGCTCGTCAATATAGTAGCGATGAAAATATTTGTATAAAAGACAGAGGCGAGCCATGCCACCTCTGTAAAGTCGAGATGCCATGTCAGGATCGATTACATTGCATATCCTTCTTTGGATTTTGTCAATACCTCGAGATGAGTGGCAGGATCACCTGACCAGATATGGCAACAATATTCAATGTGCGGACGAATTTGTAAATGTGAAAGATGGATTCTGACGAGAAAAACCGTCTGGCAAAATGCAATGAACCGACTTTCCTCGCAGTAGATATATATAGTATATGACATAGAAACAATACATCTCTGGTGAGTTCATCTTGTAAAATTCAAAATACAAACAAAATGTTGCTCGATCTGCCTTCTTAAACAGAAGGACCTATTTATGGGTTATTAAGTAATGGGGAAAGTGAAATCTTTAGGTAATAAAAAGAGTGAATTTTCTAATAATTATTCAGAAAAGACTTGCATGTTAAATCCTGAATTGTAAAACGGAAGATCAATAATATACTCACATCTGTGTCCAGTTTTGATTTTGTCTTGTAGCAGCTCAAGATTTGTGAAGACATGCTATACCTTAATATAGGAAAATAAAAATGATGGGCTTACCAAGATATGATCAGAACAAAGGACTCTGATTGGTTATTTGAGCAGGGAGAATTTAGTTGGTCTTTAATGTGAAATCAAAGTAAAAAGACAAAAAAGGAAAAAAAGCTACCATAAATTGCATCACACAAGTCAACCTGATGTCCATTCGGCCTCAAGATTTTTACTTCAAAATTTTGGGTTAGGCTTTATACGTACTGTATAGACCCCCCCCCCCAATCTATGGTAGGCTAGCAGTCAGCCAAAACTTAGGCCTACCAGTAAATGAAGTTAGGCTACAGTATATGACAGCCTGTGCTGAAACTACATAAGGTTACACCACTTACCTGTATCTTCAGAAACTAACTGTAATATTGTCATAAATGTGTTGTATACCAAACAACCTACAGCATGCACCAGTAGGTACCATATATTGTATCGGTATAACTTAGTGAACATTTAAAAAAATTGTCTGGTTTACTGATAAACACACTAAAGTCATCATCAAGTCCTAAAATTTTTGACTGTCATTATTATCATGAAATTGCACAGATGACACACCTACCATACCAGGTTGTCTGCATGGTTGCCTGGTTTTAACGGCGCTTCAGTCAGTGTTTACACTTAGTGTATCAGCTGTTGGACACGATGCTTGGTGTAGTGTTGATAGAATACTGAATTTGTGTTGCTATTGTATTGTTTTATATTAATTTCTGTGTTAATATGTCAAATACGTTCACTAGACACAAGTTTTAGTTGGATATATTTGTGGCAGTCTGCTGGGGGTACAGTGGTGATGGTGGTGGTGTACAATAATTGTTAGGGATGCTGTCCCACTTGTTTACAACTTGGCTGTAAGATATCTTTCTATATTTCTTAGATGGGGTATTGTAACTATTTACATTATTTGCACTATGGTCCTCATATTTATTGTCATATTCACAGTGTTTCAGCCATTGCCTGATCAAGATTGATTACAGTGTAGATCCTTCTTGAAGATTTTGTCAAGAACTTTGAGATGAGTAGCAGGAGTACCAGCCCAGATATAGCAACTGTCTTCAATGTGCAAGATGACAAGAAAAATCTTCTGGCACGACACAGTGACCCAACTTTCCTTGCAGTAGATGCAGCTATTAATTCGATGTAGTCATTCAACTTCAAGTCAGTTGAAAACATGAAGCCAAGAAGAAACAATTGTGTTGCTCGCCATGAGTCTAGCATCAGCCATGCTGATGGTGAGCAGTAAAGATTCTCTATGGTGTAAAAATGAGAACAGTTTCGTTTTGGAGCTATTAAAATTTACAAGCTATTTCCTGCCGCAGTTAACCACAGATTGAAGGTCCTATTTAAGAACAGCGATCAGGTTAACCTTTTCAACTCTGGGGGATTTGCTATTGAGAAAGGAGTAAATGGTAGTGTCATCCGCATAAATGCCTACTTGGGAATTGATGATGTCAGGAAGATCATTGATGAAGATCAGAAATATCACTGAACCCAAGATAAAGCCTTGGGGGTCACCCGCTTTGGTGTGAAAGGATTGTTTGTTTAGGTCTGTTCTAATTTGTCTCTATATATATATATGAGTTTAGTATCTATCTATCTATCTATCTATCTATCTATCTATCTATCTATCTATCTATCTATCTATCTATCTATCTATCTATCTCAGTATCTTCAACATCTATCTATCTATCTATCTATCTATCTATCTATCTATCTATCTATCTATCTATCTATCTATCTCGGCCTCTTCAACATCTATCTATCTATTGCGGCCTCTTCAACATCTGTCTATCTCGGCCTCTTTGAAATCTATCTATCTATCTATTTATCTATCTATCTCGGTCTCTTCAACATCTATCTATCTATCTATCTATCTATCTATCTATCTATCGCGGCCTCTTTGACATCTGTCTATCTATCTCGGCCTCTTCAACATCTATCTTTCTATCTCGGCCCTTTGAAATCTATCTATCTATCTATCTATCTATCTATCTATCTATCTATTCATAGGTATCTATTACTATATGTATATTTCATATATCATATCTGCTTAAGCCTCTTCATCACCTGTCTATCTAACTATCTTCGCCTCTAAGATATCTGTCTATCTATCTTTCTCAGCCACTTCAACATCTGCCTCAGTTAACCGCTGAGTGGAGGTCCTTTACAAGAGCAGCGCCCAGGTTGACTTTGTCACTTCTGACAGTTTTTCTATTGAGACAAGATGAAATGGTAGAGTCCTCTGCATAAAATGCCTGCCTCTACATTGATGACATCAGGAAGATCACTGATGAAGATCACAAACAGCGTAGGAGCCATGGGGACACCCACGTTCGTGTGAAAGGATCTGAAAGCGAATCCGTTTAAAACCACCTTCATTTCCCGATTTGATAGGAACGACTGGATTAAATCAAATACACACGCAGTAATACCGTAACCTTGGAGCTTATGTAGGAAGCCAGCGTGCTAAAACCTGTCAATCGCCTACGAGATACCTAGAAACACAGCTCTAATTTCACCGTTTTTATCAAGAGCTCGATATACATATTCAGTGATGGCCGTTAGCACATCAGCAGTAGACCTGGTTAAAACGAAAGTCATATTGTTTGTCAGATAGTACCCATACCCGATTTCCCCCTTCGAACTGAGGCTCACTTGAGCGACTTGCACATAACCCCGTCATCGGGTTTGGGCATCATCTCTAAATTAGACCCCCACAAGGCTAGTGGTGGAGATGGGATACCAGCCATTGCCCTGAAGAAATGTGCGACTGAACTGGCCGCTGACCTCTCCAAATTATATAACTACTGCCTCAATGAATCTTGTTTCCGCATCCGTTGTTCCTGTCTTTAATAACTCTGGTGACCCTTCTGACCCTTCTAATTACCGTCCTATCAGTCTCCTACCACTCTTCGGTAAAGTCTTTGAAGCTTCAATCAACGCCGAAGTGGTTAAGCACCTTACATCCCATGATCTGCTCTCCGACAAGCAACATGGTTTCCGCTTTGCCCGTTCTACAACTGATGTGTTTACGACCATCACTGAAATTGTTTACCAAGCTCTTCATAATAACGGAGAAGCGCGTGCCGTGGCTCTGGATATCTCCAAAGTGTTTGATAGGATTTGGCATGTCGGCCTTCTTCGCAAGCTTCAGGGTTATGGAATTTCAGGTCGATTGTTTGACTTAATACAATCGTCCCTGTCAAACCGTACGTTGAAGGTCGTTCTCAACGGATTCTCTTCTAGATCCTATCCCACGAAGGCAGGTGTTCTCCAAGGTTCCATCCTAGGCCCTACTCTGTTCATCTTCATCAACGGTCTTCCTGACGTCATAGATTCCCAAGTAGGCATCTACATGGACGACATTAAAATTTACTCCTGCCTCAAAAACAAATGTAGTATCGCTGACAAAACTAACCTGGCCGTTTGTCATGAAAAGGACCTCCAATCGGTGGTGGGCTGGGGCAGGTATTGGCTGGTTAACTTTACCGCCTCAAAAACAAAACTGCTCTCTATTAATCACTACATAGATCCTTCCCTGCCCCCTTAGAATGTCTGACGCTCAACTTCTCGAGAGCAGCTCTCTGCGGCTGCTCGGTCTCACGTTGTCTGTAAATTGATGAGACCTCAACGCCACTCTTGTACTGCTCCCGGATTCATTACGTCTAGCTTTCATAACAAAGAGCTCATCCGAAAAATTACCATATATATATATATATATATATATATATATATATATATATATATATATATATATATATATATATATATAGCTCAATTAGATCTAATTTAAATATTCATGGAGACCTAAGATCTCATTTAAATATTCATGAGGACCTTAGATCCCATTTAAATATTCATGGTGACCTACCGGACAGTATTCGAAACATACTGGTCGACAACACTAATATAATAGCATCATCCACATGCAAAAAAGGCTTAAAATAATGGAAGCCTTATTAATAAAAACAAACAAACCAACACTTAATAATATTAACTTTGAACATGGACATAATATCTTGACCGTGTTTTGAAACAAACAAAAAAAATGGAAAACATTTTATAAGCCATACATACAACAAACTATTTCTTATTTATCCATTCGGATATGAAATTCACAATCAAATCCTCTTTGTTGCTCAACTGCTTTCTCGAGAGCCTGTACTTTATAATGCTCCATAAGTTTTCTATGGGGTTGAGGTCAGGAGATTGGGGCGGCCATGTCATAACACTCACCTGCTTCTCATCAAAGTATTCCTTCATCAATTTTGATTTGTGACAGGGAGCATTATCCTGCATACAAATGAGCTTGGTGGGGTCGATTTGCACCCTTTCAACAGAAGGGAGCAGACAAGACTCTAAAATTCTCTTGCACTGCTCGCTCCTGAGGGTCTTTTCAATAGGTTTTCAGAAACCAGTTCCATGAAAAGAAAAGCATCCCCAGAACATTATACTGAACGGATGCTTGACAGTACTTACTGCTAAATTCAAAGAGCTTTCAAAGCTTCTTCGGATTTTAGATCGCTTATCCTTTGAATTAAGCTCAACTTTCGTTTCATCGGAGAAGAGAACATTTAATAATAAAAAAAAAATCAGCATTGAACAGCACTTTATATATACGTTTGCTCATTTATTATGATTTTTTTTTTAAATTAAAAAAAATCTGAAAAATATAATAATCTGGTTTACCAGAACATGTTTACAAACAAAAACCAAATTCTGATATCTCTTTAAATAGTCGGATATTGGTTTGATACTGCGTTTATATTATGACACCTTTCTAAATCGATAAAAAAATCAATATATTTTCATTCTCACAAATATAATGGCTTAGGGAATGTCTAATGAACGCCAATAGATAAAATGATTCCCTTCTCCCTATTTTCTTCCTCTTTTTTTTTTTACTAGAGAACCAGTCAATTTAAGTAGTGTCTAGATTTGGATAAGAGTAAAAAATATTAGCATAGAACTTACGGTTGCAACTTGCAAATTCAACAGTGGCAATCTTTCATGTGATTGGAAAACGTAAGGCTAAGAAGGCGCAGTGAATTATTCTCGTGGAGGTTAGCATCAGCCATGCTGATAGAAGGCAAAAAAAATCGATCATTAAGATGATTAATACGAGCAGTACAGAAGACTTAAAATTAACTAGTCATTTCTTGCCCCACTTAACAGATTGAAGTTAATTTTCGAAATCATCTGTCAATTTGATTCTATTGAACCAATCAGATTTACTACTGAGACAGGGACAAATAGTTATGTTATAGTGTTATAATGAAAGACACCTTGTCTAAGTAATAGACTCTCCCTTCTATTATAAGTCGGAGTCAGTAGTAGTCCAATGGAAAAAAGTAGTCAGCGACCACAACTCGATTACTCTGCCTAACACTTTATTACAAGTTCCTAACGTTTCTGTACGTTTAACCTATTTAGGACGCATTTAGTCCGAATACAGTTTCCACTAAAGAAATAACTCCACGATACATAGATACCAAAGGAATTGATAAGAACGGGAAAGACATTGATGAAAATAAGCAACAGACAGCGTTCAAGAATAGCGACATAGGAGAACGCCCTCATTAATGCAAAATGATCTGGAGGAGTGGCCGTTCAAGATAACTTTCACCGCGCGTTTTGATAAGAAAGATTGAATCAAAACAAAGAAATGACTTAAAACACCATAACACTTCAAATTCTGACGAAGACCAGCATGCCAAAATCTGCTCGAAATATCTAAAGCCGCAGCCCGAGCTTTGATAATATTTCTGTTTTTCACATAACTACTGCTGATAAGGTTTAAAGGCATTTGAAAGCGGAATAATAACAATGAAAATAAAATCGGCAACATACTACGTTAAATATCTATTTATATTCACATATAAATATCTAGTCATATTCACGACGTTTCAGCCGTTATATGCTTCAACGTTCTTCAGTGACACATGACCCAATGACACATGGCCTTTTTTAAAGCGTTGAGTTGGTCCTTCGAACCAAAGAGTTGTGAGTTCAGTAACTGGTCAGAGTTTGCATTCTAAGGTAGTTACAACTTTCAATGCAGAAAATGACTTTATTTGGCTAATTAAGCGTTTTAGTTGTAATTTGATTAAAAGGCCATCAACAAAACCATCGCTTATTTTTAAAGATTGTAAAAGGCAAGATTGAAAAACAAGTTATTTTTTAGAATTTAATTTTTATTTTTTAATATTTAATTTTTATTTTTTAGAATTTAATTTTTATTTTTTAGATTTTAATTTTTATTTTTTAGAATTTTAATTTTTATTTTTTAGAATTTAATTTTTATTTTTTAGAATTTAATTTTTATTTTTTAGAATTTAATTTTTATTTTTTAGAATTTAATTTTTATTTTTTAGAATTTAATTTTTATTTTTTAGAATTTAATTTTTATTTTTTAGAATTTAATTTTTATTTTTTAGAATTTAATTTTTATTTTTTAGAATTTAATTTTTATTTTTTAGAATTTAATTTTTATTTTTTAGAATTTAATTTTTATTTTTTAGAATTTAATTTTTATTTTTTAGAATTTAATTTTTATTTTTTAGAATTTAATTTTTATTTTTTAGAATTTAATTTTTATTTTTTAGAATTTAATTTTTATTTTTTAGAATTTAATTTTTATTTTTTAGAATTTAATTTTTATTTTTTAGAATTTAATTTTTATTTTTTAGAATTTAATTTTTATTTTTTAGAATTTAATTTTTATTTTTTAGAATTTAATTTTGAAAGCTGAATAGGCAAGTTGGTTTTCTCCAATAAGCAAAAACAGCTAAGTTTATTTGACCCCACATTTTTACAAAATTACACTGACTTTATATATATATATATATATATATATATATATATATATATATATAGAGAGAGAGAGAGAGAGAGAGAGAGAGAGAGAGAGAGCGAGAGAGAGAGTTAGCATGAGGTCTTAGCCGCGCGCTATGCTCTTAGTGCTTGTTGAACTCTCCGCCTTCGGGTTGAGATGAACCCAGACGAGACCATGCCGAAGGGCAGAGTCTCCTCTGGGGCAGTAGACAAACCTGACCCCGTTATTACGGGGTCTACGGGGAATTTTCGCCCGGGCCTACGGGCTCGGAAAAAACCCACGTTAAAACCGGCCTCGTGCCACATCCCCCTCTGGGGTGGGGGAGCTCGAGTAAATGCCGAATTCAATAACTAGCTACTGCAGTGTGGAATAAAATGTTGTAGTTGTGTTAAAGGGAGATAACAGACATCTGGGAGAGGCATAGTACGTGGAACTTGATCAATCTACCCCGGTGGGTGAAAGAAAGGTTTCAGTTCGAAATTCCAATCACCTGAAGAAGGTCGGAGCAACGGCTGTAAACGTCGTGAATATGGCAATAAAAATGGAGGCAACTGTCCGAACAATGTAAATAATGTAAATAATTATAATACCCCATCTCAGAAATACAGACAGAACCTGAAGAAGGTCGGACTTATATTTAATAAAATCAGTTCATTCTCACAGATAACCTTCCGTGTATTGCAATTAAATAATGTGAGAAATATGCTATAACTACGACAATCGTCTTTATTTTCCATTTCCTAAGTACTTTCGATTGTCTTCTCAGATCATCTTCAGGGGTGTACCTAGTAATACAAAACTCTGTGTTGTTCACGGGTGCAAGGTTAATTACAAAACTGTTTTTTGATATCCATTACTGCAATTTTTCTTTTTTCTTTCAAATGGAATGGTTGACAATCGTTAATTAGAACGTGAAAAAATTATCCACTATGGAAGTTTTATCTTCTGTGTTGTAATGTCATGGTCAAGTGCGCATTAAAGCATGAAAAACTGTTCTTTTTATAGACATTTCAGAACATTACTACATTATTCTTAGCTGATCCTATTAAGTGACGGGTTTATTTTTTTAAATTTTGTATTACTACGTACACCCCTGAAGAAATCATCTGGGAAGAAGATCGAAAGTACTTAGGAAATGGAAAATAAAAACGATTTTCCCAATTATAGCACCTTACTCACATCATTTAATTGCAATACGCGGAAGGTTATACGTGAGTATGAACGGATTCTATTAAAAATAAGCAGACATAATGTCTCTAATTTATTTAATCAGACATGCCTAAAACACACACACGCACGCACACACACACACACACACACACACACACACACACACACACACATATATATGTTATATAAGTACATAAATTCATAATATTAATTTCTAAGGATACGGGGAAATCCAATCATTTTAACAAGGGGTGGTAGGGTATTCATTTTCACACACACACACACACACACACACACACACACACACACACACACACATATATGTTGTATGTATATATATATATATATATATATATATATATATATTGTCATCCACAGACAGACTGTTTCGCTGTATCACAGCTCATCAGTGTGGCTAGATGTCCGGTTGCCTCTGGCTAGA
Organism: Acanthosepion esculentum; assembly: GCA_964036315.1. Classification (NCBI taxonomy): domain Eukaryota; kingdom Metazoa; phylum Mollusca; class Cephalopoda; order Sepiida; family Sepiidae; genus Acanthosepion; species Acanthosepion esculentum. The sequence continues at coordinate 80,957,663 of OZ038501.1, forward strand.
CTCGAAAACCGGCTGAATTCGCGTCAGTCAGAAATTTTACCCTGAAGCCGTTGGCACACGACAGAGAAGAAGGTGAATTTAAGCGTATTTATATTTAGATAAACACACAGTGACTGAGAGAACTCGATTCGATTTACCGAAGAGTCTTGCATTATTAGCCGTAATAGTCACTGTTTACAAACCCACCCAGAGAGCTCAACCGAAATAAATTTTCAGGAGCATATATATTGTCATCCACAGACAGGCTGTTTCGCTGTATCACAGCTCATCAGTGTGAATAGATGTCCGGTTGCCTCTGGCTAGAATCGAAAACCGGCTGAATTCGCGTCAGTCGGAGATTTTACCCTGAAGCCGTTGGCACACGGCAGAGAAGAAGGTGAATTTAAGATGTAAATTGTAAAGTCGGTGGGTGAAAAAATCTGGATAGCACAATTTTCAAATAAATTGGCATCCGAAGAAAAATGTCAAAGAAGAAAGCACCTTAAATCCAGCGCGTAATAAGTTAAAATGAAGATTGCTCAATGTTCAAAAAGTAGAGCAAAAGGAAGATAAATAATTCCTATTGAGCCAGATACTACCCACCTAGGTTTCACTAAATGGGATCATCAGGGTGGACCGATGATCCCATTTAGTGAAACCTAGATAGGTAGTACGTATATATATATCCTGTCTTTAAGAACTCTGGCGACCCCTCCAACCCTTCTAATTACCGTCCTATCAGTCTCCTTCCCATCTTCGGCAAAGTCTTCGAGGCCATTATCAACGCCGAAGTGACTACTCACCTGATATCCCACGATCTGCTCTCAGACAAGCAGTATGGTTTCCGCTTTGCCCGGTCTACTGCCGACGTGCTTACGGCCATCACTGAATTTGTCTACCAAGCTATCCATAGTAACGGCGAAGCCCGTGCCGTGGCCCTTGACATCTCCAAGGCATTCGATAGGGTTTGGCATGCCGGCCTCCTTCGCAAGCTCCGGGGTTATGGTATCACAGGTCGATTGTTTGACCTAATTCAATCGTTCCTATCAAACCGGGATTTGAAGGTTGTTCTCAGTGGATCCTTCTCCAACTCCTATCCCACTACTGCTGGTGTTCCTCAAGGCTCCATCCTTGGCCCTACTCTGTTCCTCATATTTATAAATGACCTTCCAGACGCCATAGACTCCCAAGTCGGTATCTACGCTGACGACACTACTATTTACTCCTGCCTCAACCACAAATCTACTGAGGCGGACAAAATTAACCTGGCAGCTCAAATTGAAAAGGACCTCCAATCGGTTGTGGACTGGGGAGAGAAATGGATGGTCAACTTTAATGCCTCTAAAACAAAATTGCTCTCCATTAACCACCACAAGGACCCATCCCTGCATCCCATCAGAATGTCTGAGGATCAACTTCTCGAGAGTTCCTCTCTGCGGCTGCTCGGTCTCACGCTGTCCGCTGATCTGAGATGGAACAAATACATCGAGTCAATTGCATCATCCACCGCTAGAAAAGTTGGTTCCCTGTGCCGAGCCAGGAAATTCTTCTCCCCTGAATCGATCCTCCAGGTCTATAAGTCTACCATTCGACCTTGCATGGAGTATTGCTGCCATTTATGGTCTGGGGCCCCTGCGTGTTGCCTCGGGGTTCTTGATAAGATCCAGAGACGGATATGCAATGTGATTGGCCCTGATCTGTCATCTCGTCTGCAGTCGCTCTCTCACAGACGCAATGTTGCATCACTCTGCCTTTTCTATAAGTACTTCCACGGTAATTGCTCTGAGGAGTTGCTTTCACTTGTCCCTAAGCCTCGTGAATTCAAGCGTCCTACGAGGCTGGCATCCCGTTCCCACCCCTTCACCGTTGAAACTGTTAGGTGTAGACGTCTTTTCTACTCCAATAGCTTCATGTCACGCACATCTCGCCTATGGAACTCCCTTCCCTGTTACTGTTTCCCTGACAAATACAATCTCCAACGGTTTAAGTGTAGCGTCAATCGTCATCTCCAGTTGCCTTGATCTATCCACTTCCTGACATCTTCCATTCCTATCTGCTCTCGCTCTATATCTCCCGTAACCTCCCCACCTCGATCGGCCCTCCGTCCTTCTCTTTCTCCACATCCCTTCCTTTACCACTCCTATCTGCTCTTCCTCCAACCCTTCTGTAACCCCTTGCGTGATAGTGGCCACCGGCCTTGCTCGGGGTGATAGGCTTAAAAAAAAAAAAAAAAAAAAATATATATAGACAGAAAGAGAGAGAGAGAGATAGATAGATAGATAGATATATAATAGTATATATCAGTAT
>OZ038501.1:80964948-80997448 GCA_964036315.1 Acanthosepion esculentum
GCGGCTAGCCAGTCCCTGTTGCCGATGCCTGCTCAGACGCATTTTTGTTCGTTCATCACCCACAAAACCCACAAGGACCATAGCACTAGATATCCCAAAGGCTTTCGACAAGGATTAGCACAAAAGTTCCCTGGTTATGGAATCACTGGAAGGGTCTTCTCGCTCATAAAATCTTTTCTAACAGGAAGGTCCCTGAAAGTAGTTATCAATGGCTACTCATCTGGAACCTTAAAGTTCAAGTCAGGCATCCCCCAGGGCTCTCACTCCTCGGACCAACCATCTTTTTGATCTACATAAATGATCTGCCTAAAAATATAATCATTTGTAAATATTTATGCCGATGATACGACTATATACGTGGGCACCTCTAAAATTCTCGATGATCTGAGATTGGCGATTGAACTTTCTCCCGATCTTGCACAAACTACCAAATGGAGTAAAAACTGGCTGGTTACGTGCAATGTTTCGAAGACCAAGCTAATTACATTCCATCATCACTGATCTGACCCCCCGAACTACCACCAATCCGTATAAACGTCGGTCATCTCGAAGAAGGACCGTGCCTCGAAAGACTGTTGGGCCTCAGGTCACACCCGACCTCAAATGGAACTGAGCTGGTCACATGCAATGTCTGGAGGACCAAGCTAATCCTGTCGCGAGACGGTTCCACACGGCAGTAGTTCGCAGGGGGATGCTGCTCGAGTGGAACTTACTTCTCGCCGATGGGAAACGGATCTAACCCCGAACTACCACTAATTTGGATGAACAGAGATTCTCTTGCAGAAGCATCGTGCTTTGAAGGCACTTCAAGTGTAGCTCGTACGTACAATACATTTCTAAGGATGCCGGTAAAATGATCCGCCTCTCTGTATCGCACCAGTAAATATCTGACCCCTCTTGTCACCCTCTACCTTTTACAAGAGCCAGATCAGGCCAAAACTGGAGTTCTGTTGTTATATTTGAGCGAGAGATGCCCAGACCTCACTCTCCAGCATTGATAGAATTCAAAAGCGTCTCCAAGTCCTTGTGGGTAACGAACTATTATCCACTCTTCAACCCCTCTCCCACAAGCGGGTTGTGGCAAGGCACTCACTCTCTACCGCTACTTCCACGGAAAGTTCTCAGAAGAACTACATTCATGGTCCCGCTGATGCAAGCATTCGCAGCAAGGACACGCCATGCCACTTACATCGTAGCAAACCACCCACATTCCCTCCGTATTTCATCGGTGAGAAGTAAGTTCCGAGCGAGCCTCCCCCCAGGCCTTGTACAGGGTGAAAAACGTTGTAAAAAAAAGAAAAGAAAAAAGATCAGAAAATTTTAATTTCCTTATATAGGGTGATGTTGAAAAATGTTGCACAAACACAGACGAAGATAGATCTGGACAGTCTGAGACAGATAGATAGATAGATAGATAGATAGATAGATAGATAGATAGATAGATGTGGAAAGATTAAGATAGATAGATAGATAGATAGATAGATAGATAGATAGATAGATGTGGAAAGATTAAGATAGATAGATAGATAGATAGATTGATAGATAGATGTGGAAAGATTAAGATAGATAGATAGATAGATAGATAGATAGATAGATAGATAGATAGATAGATAGATAGATAGATGTGGAAAGATTAAGATAGATAGATAGATAGATAGATATGAACAGGATGAAATAGATAGATAGATAGATAGATAGATAGATAGATAGATAGATAGATAGATGCGGAAAGATTAAGATAGATAGATAGATAGATAGATAGATAGATAGATAGATAGATGTGGAAAGATTAAGATAGATAGATAGATAGATAGATAGATAGATAGATAGATAGATAGATAGATAGATAGATAGATAGATAGATGTGGAAAGATTAAGATAGATAGATAGATAGATAGATAGATAGATAGATAGATGTGGAAAGATTAAGATAGATAGATAGATAAATAGATAGATAGATAGATAGATAGATAGATAGATATGAACAGGATGAAATAGATAGATAGATAGATAGATAGATAGATAGATAGATAGATAGATAGATAGATGCGGAAAGATTAAGATAGATAGATAGATAGATAGATAGATAGATAGATAGATAGATAGATAGATAGATGTGGAAAGATTAAGATAGATAGATATGAAAAGGTTGAAATAGATAGATAGATAGATGTGGAAACATTAAGATAGATTGATAGATAGATAGATAGATGTGGAAAGATTAAGATAGATAGATAGATATGAACAGGTTGAAATAGATAGATAGATAGATAGATAGATAGATGTTGAAAGATTAAGATAGATAGATAGATAGATATGAACAGAATGAGATAGATAGATAGATAGATAGATATATATGTACAAAGTGAGATAGATAGATATGATCAGACTTCGATAGATAGATAGATAGATATATAGATAGAAACAAACATGTTGTGTTAGATTGAACAGAAATACATACATAAACATATTTTCGAGCACTGATAGATGATAGACAGACACATAGATACATACATATATACATATGAACACACACACACACACACACACACACACACACACACACACACACACACACACACACACAGAGGCGCGCGCGCACGCATATATATATATATATATATATATATATACAGGGATAATTTTTTTTTATCCCGGACAAGGGTTTAAATCCTGTTATAATTTCGGCAGAAATAAGCCCACTGATGGATAGCTAGGTAGATAGATAGATATATCGATAGATCTTCTTCATTAAATATAATCGGCCTGATGGAATGAATATGCTTATATTCATGGAAATAAATTCATTATTGACCATAAATCTTTAAGGATTTTCCATAATTATTCATATAATTTACTCTGCATCACCATTGAGCTCTCAGATGAACTGAAATGTCATTTACAACAATCCCTGCCAATTAAATTTTGGTATTTTATATATATATATATATATATATATATATATATATATATATATATATAATTAATTAAAAACAGACCACTTTAAGGTTCCATATAATAAATTATAATTACTTCCAAAGGTTGAAACGAAAAAACGAAGATTTTTCGTTTCAACTTTTGGAATAAAATCTGATGATCCGCGGTCCTTTAAAAGGGCTGTGGTGAAATAATTTATTATAGGGAACCTTAAAGTGGTCTGTTTTTATTTAAATTATTAGCTCTGATTTACATAGATCACTCTTGATTTTATCCTCCTTGGATCTACCCATACGGATTACCTAGTTTTTCGTAAACTATATATATATATATATATATATATATATATATATAAGCCAAGACCCACCTTCATACGCAAATTATTCGTGATTGGTTGTTTGCTGATGCTGCTGCTCTTGTAGCGACATTCTTTGAGGAGGTAGAATGAAGATCAACGTGTTTTAGTGGACTCAGCAATTTTCAATCTGCTTGTCTGAATCATCTCCAAGAAGCGAAAGCAAGATCTAAAAGGTCAGCCAATGTAACAGTGATCTCATCTCATAATCCTCACACTCGCTCCATATGTGGCCTCCTTTGTAAATCACTAGTCTTGGCTTTGAAGCGCTGATGATTGAAGAGTCCACCAGTTGTTCGAAACTGAAACTTGACGCCACTCTCTGTGTCTTCAGATAAGGTGTATAATGATTCTGTTTAGAATCAGTCTCGCTAGGATTTTGCCTGCAATTGAAAATAGTGATATTCCGCGATGATTATCACCGACACGCCTGGAACCTTTGTTTTTGTAGAGGTGTTTGATAGAGGCGTCTTTATAATCCTGTGGGACACAGCTTGCCTTCCATATCTCCACGTAAAGAAGATGTAACTTTTTTACCAACTTTTAGCCCCCATTCGGTGGAATGTACAATATATATATATATATATATATATATATATATATATATATATGTGTGTGTGTGTGTGTGTGTGGTATAGTGGCAGCACTCAATCGTCAATGATGTCCTGTCGATATTCCGGTTTATCGTGACATGAAAAATGAACTCACGCAACTCCCACCTCTGAGCTTACTTTTCTATTTACCATAGACGGGACATTTAATTGGTTAATCAAGACATACCCACAAGTCTATTTTAATTCTCACCTTGTACTCCTCCCACTTTAACTTCCGGAAAAGAAGTAAGACTTTGTTTTTATATCTCCTTAAAAATTATTTTAATCACCAGTTACATACCATCGCCTGAAGAACTAGACTGATAGTATTGAAACATGAAATCTTTTGTGTAGCGACTTCAAAATGTTTTTATTATAATCTCTTATAATAAAAATATATTAATAATGTATTGCTCTATTTTGTATCGACCACCTCTTAAAAGTAAACAGTAGATTTTTGGACATATATATATATTTTGGACATATATGATCATATTTTTGAATATATATATATATATATATATATGTGATAGAAATTGTAAGGAGGATTTGATAATTATAATTAAGCAATTCATTGAGTCTGAAAGAAACTTCAACAGAATGCAGAAAGCACTGCACGGCCGTTTCGTCCTATATTTGGGACTCGTCAGCAGTGAGCATCCACTACCGAGAATTGAAACCCTGACAGTTAGGTTGTCAAGCAAACATCATACCAACGGTTCCAAATCAGACTCAATATGGCGCCGCTCGCTCACATATTCCGTACTGGAACTCAACTGAAGTTCTCTGTAACCATAGGACTGTGCCACCCCACCCCCGGAGCCACGACTACTATCACCAAGCCGCTCAAACTGAAGCATTAGAAGCCGGATCAAGCAATGATATACATGTGATAGAAATTGTAAGGAGTATTTGATATTTATAATTAAGTAATTACTTAATTATATATATATATATATATATATATATATATATATATATATATATATATATATATATATATATATATATAACCATTATTAAAATTAAATTTAAGTAATTTAATTAGATTTAAATTAAGTTTAATTTAAATTAAATTTTAATTAAGTCATTTAATTTTAACAATGAATATGTTTATAAAGACGCATAAAATTCAAGATTAGTTTATTCCTAAAATTTCGCTTGAAGATGAAACAGAGCTTGGTATTTTAATTCAATTTAATTCTAATAATTATATTGAAGTTTTCAGCTCTTGTTTTTGAAACATGACAACTCTTATGTAGCGAAGGAATCTTATTTTTTTTTTTAAATTATAATTTAGGCTCTATTTTTGTATTGAGCACTGTTTTTTTTTTTTAAATAAAAACAAAAATATTAAAGAACTTCGGATTATTTACCTAACGAGTTCTTTCCTATTTTTCTGTATATTTTCACACACACACACGCACGCACACACACACACACACACACATATATATATATATATATATATATATATATATATATATATATATATATATATATATAGTGTGTATGCATAAAATCTTATTTCTAGCTGCGTTTACATATCTGAAAGTGCTGACATTGAACGTGGGTGACAAGTACTACTCCTGAATGACTCCTAATCATTAATGTGCTGATCACTGCCAGACACCCATTGATAGAGATTCTGGAATCATTATTTTTCCCTGTTTTTTTTTGTTTTTTTTTTTTTTTTTTGTTTTAACCAAATGTGTGGCAGTTATGAATTTTAGATGAAAGGTAATCGCTTCATAACTAAATGAACCATTGGCTGTTTTAACCTTTTTTTTTTTAAATTTCTGGCAAGCCATTCTTTGTTTGATAGAAGCTAATACTTGTTTTTGAATTCATTTATTTATTTATTTATTTTTCTATTGAACTGTATGTAGATTCCTTATCCAGCTGGCATATTACAATCAAATATGATTGGAATATTCTTACAGGTATTCAGAAAAAGATAAATTTATGGAGAAGGTCCGTCCGCTCGGTCTTTTATGCGGCTGCGCAGAACGGCCTTCTGATGTTGCAGCAAGTGATCACTCGGATCGTATTTTCTTGATTACGTCATTTGAGGTATCTGTTGGCACCGTCAGTCTCCATGGGTTACAAATGCATGGATAGAACATGTTGCGTGGATTTCTGCTGTAATACAACTACTCGAGGCTAGGGTGGTGGGGTAGTGTCGTTGGTAATGAGAAGGGATTGTGTTACAAATGTTTAGGGAAGAAAATAAGAGGAGGAGAAAAAATGGAGAAAGTTTAGGGGAAAAAAATGGGAAATAAACGATAGGGAGTAAAGAAGAAAGAGAAATAGAAAGGTAAATTGAAGGTGCAAAGGGAAAGCAGAAGAGATAAGAGCAAATAAGAAGGAAACGAAAAGAAGAAGAATTTCTTTAAGTAATTGAACAAAAATAACAAAATAGGAACTTCGGACAGTTTATCCACAATTTTGAACACAATACGGAACACCTTATCCGAAATTTGGGAAATATAATAGAAAAATGAACAGACAGACCTTGTCGATTCTTTTTAATCAAAATTGCTTGGATGAATATTTGCTGCCTAAATATACCTTATATATATATGTTTATATATATATATATATCTTTAAACTTAAATCTTCCATGAACCTCTTCTATTCATATCTGCTCTAGCGTATCAAATGTAAACAAATGACGTCATATTTTTTAGAATTGGACATAGTCCGACAATTTATTTAAAGACATTTATATTATGTTTAACGTTATTTTTATAGATACAAGTATTTAAGCAAATGCTCTGTTTTATAATAAACAGTATTAAATAACATCTACCGGCCTGAATGTCCGAGAAATTTTCATAGAAAATTTTCGCTCTCCGACAGGAATCGAACCTGTATCCTATACGGAACCATCATTTCGAGTGATATATATTGATATATATATATATATATATATATATATATATATATATATATATATATATATATATATATATATATATATATATATATATATATATATATATATGTGTGTGTATATATATATATATATATATATATATATATATATATATATATATTGGGTGTAACAGCAAAATTTTCCAATTGTTAGTTAAAGTCTAATTCGTTGTTTCTTTGAAATGATTAAAGATATCTTACTGGAATTCTCCGAGGTTTTTATAATACTATTGGACTCTGCTTTGACCACAAAAAAATTGTCTAATTACTCTCTAAGCTTGACAGAAGAATCGAGATGAAACGCATCATAAATGAAAATGACATGTTCATCATTAATTAATCATAGCTAAGGATCGGGAGCACATGAAGGATTGAAATAACGTTCATATATATATATATATATATATATATATATATATATATATATATATATATATATATATATATATAGAGAGAGAGAGAGAGAGAGAGAGAGAGAGAGAGATTATTCCAGGATGATTTTCCAACTTATTCAAGATGATCTCGCACTATCCCATCTTCTAATTTTCTGCCCTGGAATAACAAGTTGCCTCATAGGTTTCACGTACGATTTCATTTTCAAGTTTTTTTTTTCACCGCTCTTTGGACTGTCATAGCTGAAACTCCTCTCTCAAGTGCTAAACGTCTTATGGATTGAGTTGGATCTTTTCTAATTGATCTCTTTAACTCTTTAAGTTGAAATAACGATTCCTGTTTTTGTTGTGACCTCCTGATCCAGTTTTCATCTCTACTATTTCTTCTTCTTTAAACGTATTCACCGTTCTCCTTTGTTTCTTGAATGAATTATGATGATGGAAACCAGATTATGAACGTTGGTACCGTTACTGAAGGCCTTTTTCCTCTCACCATTGCTTATTTGGGAAGACAGTAGTGCTGTCACGATACGATTATAACCCGTTCTCTTTGTAGCAGAATAACAAAAGGTTTTTCAGTGATTTTTACGACAAATGGTGTCAAGATCGCTAAACGTCTTATCTGAAAACCTAAAAAAAAGAAACTCAATTAGTTTAGTTGTTTTTTTTTAGGGATGGACAATTATCGCGTGCTGTTACACGATTTAGACAATTTTGCTGTTACACCCGAAAAACATTCGAACGAAGGAAAAGAAAACTAATGCTATAGAAATAAATAAGTAAATGAAGTGAAAAAAACGAAACAAAAATATGGATGAAAGAAAAAGAAATAAGGAAAAGAAAGAGAAACTAAACACATAAAAAAGAAATATGAAGAATGAGAAGAAAAAAGAAAAAGAAAGAAAAGAGAAGACACAAAGAAAAGAAAAAGAAAGGAAAGAAAAAGAAAGAAAAGAAAGAAAAAGAAATATGAAGAATGAGAAGAAAAAAGAAAAAGAAAGAAAAGAGAAGACACAAAGAAAAGAAAAAGAAAGGAAAGAAAAGAAAGAAAGAAAGAAAAGAAAAAGAAAGAAGGAAAAGAACAAGATAGAAAAAAGAAAAGAAAATATGAAAAGATCAAATATAAAGAAAAGAAGAAAACAGAAAGAACAAAAAAGAAAGAATAGAAGAAATATTAAAAGGAAAAGCGAAGAAGAAAGAATAAAAGAAGAGAAAGGGGACAGGGAAAAAGAAAGAAAGAAATTAATAAGACAACTAAGCAAAATAAAGAAAAGAAGCAGAGAGAGAGAGAGAGAGAAAGAAAGCATAGGAAGAAGAACAAATAAAGAAAAAACAGAGAAAAGAAATTAAGCGACGAGAAAAATGAATAAGGGAAACGTCAGAAAGAAGGAGAATAAAAGAATGAAAGAAAAAGAAAATGTCAGAGAGAAAGTATGAAGAATAAAAGAAAAAAAAACATGAATAAAAGAAAGAAAATGAAAGCAAGTAGAAAGGTAAGAAAAATAAACGAGAAAGATTATGACGAAAAAGTGAAATAATCAAGGAAAAATAAAAGAACCTGAACTTGAAAAAAAAAAAAGAACGTAAGAAAGAAAAAAAAGGAAACAGCAAAAGAAAAGAAAGAAAAATGAATTAAAAATAATGTCAAAAATTTGAAAAAATAAAAAAAAACAAGTGATAGAAAAAAATAAAGTTAAAAAAAGGAAAAAGAACCCGAAAAAGACTGAAAGAAAGAAAATACGAACGAAGGAAAGAGAATAAGCAAGAGAGAACATGATGAAAAAAAAGAAAATAAGAAAGAAAGTGGGAAAGAGTTAGAAGGAAAGAATTATATAAACGGCCTGGACAACGATCACAGAAAGAATAGGGGAAAAACTAAAAACACAACGTTAACGAAAAAGAAAAATGCTTGTCTGGAAAGAAATAATGGAAATTGAAATAAATAAACTACGGGGACAATTGTCACTTCTAAATGAAGTTGACAAGGGCCCCAAAATGAAAGAAAGAAAAAGGAGACAAATAAAGTGAAGCCATGACGTTAATGAATATGACTGACGTATGAAAATAGAAGAAAGAAGAAAAGAAAGAAGAAACGGAAAATAACTTGAAATACAGAAAGTATGGAAAGAAAAAGAAAGAAATTAAAACAAAAAGAGTCTGAAGAAAAAAGAAAGAAAGAGAATGAAAGAAAAATAAAATAAAAGGAACTTGAAGAAAGAACGAAAGTAAGAACGAAAGAAAGAACGAAAGAAAGAAATGGAAATAAATAAATAAATAAAATTAAAATGGAAAGACAGTGAAAGAAAAAAGTAATAAAAATATTATGGCAAATCAAGCAAGCAAGAAAGAAAGAAAGGAAGAAAGAAAGGAAGGAAGAAGGAAAGAAAGAAAATAACTGAGGAAAGGGGAAAGAAAGAAAGAAACAAACAAAGAAACAAACAAAGAAAATAACTGAAGAGAGTGGAAAGAAAGAAAGTAACGGAAGAAAGAAAGAAAGAAAGAAAGAAAGAAAGAAAGAAAGAAAGAAAGAAAATAACTGAGGAGAGGGGAAGAAAGAAAGAAAGAAAGAAACAAACAAACAAACAAATAAAGAAAATAACTGAGGGGAAAGAAAGAAAGTAACGGAGGACAGAAAGAAAGAAAGAAAGAAAGAAAGAAAGAAAATAACTGAGGAGAGTGGAAAGAAAGAAAGTAACGGAGGACAGAAAGAAAGAAAGAAAGAAAGAAAGAATGAAAATAAGTGAGGAGAGGGGAAAGAAAGAAAGAAAGAAAGAAAGAAAGAAAGAAAGAAAGAAAGAAAGAAAGAAAGAAAGAAAATAATTGAGGAGAGTGGAAAGAAAGAAGGTAACGGAGGACAGAAAGAAAGAAAGAAAGAAAGAAAGAAAGAAAGAAAGAAATTAACTGAGGAGAGGGGAAAGAAAGAAAGAAAGAAAGAAAGAAAGAAAGAAAATAATTGAGGAGAGTGGAAAGAAAGAAGGTAACAGAGGACAGAAAGAAAGAAAGAAAGAAAGAAAGAAATTAACTGAGGAGAGGGGAAAGAAAGAAAGAAAGAAAGAAAGAAAGAAAGAAAGAAAGAAAGAAAATAATTGAGGAGAGTGGAAAGAAAGAAAGAAAGAAAGAAAGAAAGAAATTAACTGAGGAGAGGGGAAAGAAAGAAAGAAAGAAAGAAAGAAAATAATTGAGGAGAGTGGAAAGAAAGAAGGTAACAGAGGACAGAAAGAAAGAAAGAAAGAAAGAAAGAAAGAAAGAAAGAAAGAAAGAAAGAGATAGCATGAAATGAAAATGGATTGACAAAGAAAGAAATGAAAGCGTCATAGCAAAGCAAGCAAGCGAGAAAGAAAGAAAAGAAGAAAGAAAGAAATTCCGGGGGAAGTGGAGGAAGAATTGTTGGCTTCAAAAGTTTTCAAAGCTAATTAGTTGTTCCATCAATAACTTCCGACTTCTTAATTAGCATGACTCATTATGCCATAATGTTGAGAATTTTTTGTTTTTTTTAATTGCCTAAAAAAAAAAAAATCCGGTAACCACTTCCACCCCTCCTAACAACCTTGACTATCAAAAACATTCGATTGTACGGCACCCGATTTAAGAAGGCGGGTGTAGAGAAATTGCTAAAAAAATTTGAGCCGCTGGCTCAAGGTTCTGAGTATCGAAATCCTTTCAACATTTGAGCATTTGCAAGAAAAAATAACAATTCTTTATCTTATCTTTTCGTTGTCGGATATATATATATATCGAATCAATAGAAACTGTAGATTTGTGCTTAACAACAGAATAATAATATCTGTCTATATTTTTGAGATGACGTCCATTAGACATGGCACGTGGAACTAGAACAGTCTACCCGTGCGAGCGAAATAAAGGGTTCAGTTCGACATTCCAACCACCTGAAGAAGGCCGGAGCGTACAACGGTCGAAACATTGTGATAAATATGCCAACAAAGATGAGGAAAATAGTCCGAGTAATGTAAATAGTGTAAACAAGATTAGGAAAAAAAACTATTTAAAATTTATTGTATAGATGTATCAGTTATGCAGCCTTATCTTCCTTATTAAAGAGATATTCTGTTATGAAAACAAGAGATATTACTCAATGCCAAAATATTTCAAAACCAAAGTATGAGAGTAGGTTGTTAATACAATCTTTTTTTTATTATTATTTTTATTTTTATGGCATAAAGATGAGGAAAATAGTCCGAATAATGTAAATAGTGTATAATAATAATAATAATAATAATAATAATAATAATAATAATAATAATTGATATGGCAGTCCCTGCAGACTGCAATGTATCTTTGAAGATATTCGAAAAGCTGTCAAAATACAAGGACCTTGAAATAGAAATCTCAAAAATGTGGCACATGGGAACATCAACAATCCCTGTTGTAGTTGGAGCCCTTGGACTGGTTGGAAAAGATTCCAGTAGGCTGATTGAAGGGATCCCTGGAAGCCCATGCCTCAAAGAGATACAAAAAATTATTCTGACAAGTACAGCCCACACTTTACGAAGGGCTTTTTCTATGTAATATTTTTTTTTTGCAGTGGAAAGTCTCAAGATACCCGGAAAGAAGTGTGTAAACGCCAGATATCAAAGAAAATAAATATAATAATAATAATAATTGAAGCAGAAATCTCAAAAATGTGGCACGTGAGGACATCAATAATTCCAGTTGTAGCTAGAGCCCTCGGATTGACTGGAAAAGGTTCCGATAGCGTCATTGACAGGATTCCTGGTAGCCCATGCCTTAAAGAAATAATAATAATAATAATATTAATAATAATAATAAAATTGGGGAAAAAATGGCAGCAGAAGACGTAGAAATTGTAGCGTAGCGTAGATTGATTATCGTAAAGCCTTTGATAGTGTTCCACATTCTTGGATCCTTAAGACTTTGGAAATGTACAAAGTCTCCCCTTTGGTATTAAATATCCTTAAGCACAGCATGGGAATGTGGAACACCAAACTACACCTTAGTCACACTAGAGGCACTGCCATATCCAACCGTCTGAATATCCGACGTGGAATCTTTCAAGGAGACTCTCTGTCACCCCTTCTGTTTTGTTTGTCCTTAATCCCCCTTACGCATGAACTGAACAACAGTAGCTATGGTTACAGAATAAATAAGAAAATATTCAATCTACATGGATGATCTCAAACTCTTTGTCAAAGACGACAATGAGTTGAAGGGCCTCCTCAATATTGTAAAATACTTCAGTGATGACATAGGTATGAACTTCGGATTAGATTAATGTGCAAAAGAAACATTCAAGAAAGGTAGAATTACAGAAACACCCTTAATAGATTTAGATTTTGTCACAAAGATTAAGGAACTGGAGCATGATGAAGCTTATAAGTACCTAGGAATTAGCGAAGGAGATGGCATACAACACAACCAAATGAAGGAGAAGGTAAGAAAGGAGTACTACAGGCGTGTACGTCTAGTACTAAATACCGAGCTAAACTCAAAAAACAGAATATCAGCCATAAACACCTTGGCTGTCCCTGTGGTGCAATACAGCTTTAATATCCTTAACTGGACCATAGCTGAAATTAAGCGAATAGACGCCGAAACGAGAAAGCTCCTCACTTGCTACCGCATGCATCATCCCAAAGCTGATATTGATCGCCTGTATGTGCCCAGATCCGAAGGAGGCAGAGTATTAGTTCAACTAGAACTGTCCTACAAAACTACAACAATTGGCCTCCAAAGATACTTGGAGACTACAGAAGACTGGATGATGGTATGTGCCAAGGAACTTGAAAGTAGTAAGCGTCTTTACTCCGTAATAAAGGAAGCCAACAAATTCAAAATAGAGTATCAAATGGGCACAGGAATACAAGTACAGCACGGTACACCGGCTGAAGCTGCAAAATACTTAAAAAAGAAAGCAAAGACAGATGCAACCGACCAGATACAGAAACAATGGCAAGATAAAACGCTACATGGCCAATACTCTACGCGTACCAAACAAGCTGACGTAGACAAAACCCGTACCCATCAGTGGCTACGTAATGCAGGGTTGAAAGCTGAAACTGAAGGTTTTATCATTGCTGCACGGGACCAATGCTTGTTAACTAGAAATTATCAAGCACATAGACTAAAATACTGTGTTAGCCCAAAATGCAGATTCTGTGATAAATATCCAGAAACAATTGATCATCTTGCATCAGGTTGCACGATATTGGCACCCACTGAATATAAAAACCGGCATGACAGAGTGGGCCAATATCTGCACTGGAAAATTTGCAACTTTTACGGGAAGGAACTGAAAGAAACTAGTATGAACACCACCCAAACCCGGTTACGGAGATAGGACCTGTTACTATTTTATGGGACTACAGAATACACACTGACAGAACAATCAAAGCCAACCGCCCAGACATTGTTATTAGAGACCACAAACAAAAAAAAGTGCCTCCTAATTGATATGGCAGTCCCTGCAGACTGCAATGTATCTTTGAAGATATTCGAAAATCTGTCAAAATACAAGGACCTTGAAATAGAAATCTCAAAAATGTGGCACATGGGAACATCAACAATCCCTGTTGTAGTTGGAGCCCTAGGATTGGTTGGAAAAGATTCCACTAGACTAATTGAAGGGATTCCTGGAAGTCCATGCCTCAAAGAGATACTAAAATTGTTCGGACAAGTACAGCCTACATTTTGCGAAGGGTTTATCTATGTAATATATATTTTTTTTGCAGTGGAAAGTGTCATGATACCATTTCTAATCTTAGGTCCCTGAGCGGGACCCGGAAAGAAATGTGTATACGCCAGATATCAAAGGAAATAATAATAATAATAATAATAATAATAATACAAGGTCCGTTTTTAAAGGAAAAAAAGAAAACGCTTCCCAGTATGTGTAACTTATATTTAGTCTTCGAAGTAATCGCCATCGGCATCCAGCACCTTCTGCCAACGTATCTCCAGCTGTTCAATGGCCTTACGGTAGAACTCGGGGGGGTTTGACGCAAAGAAGTCCGTGAGGACTTTGCGCAAGTCTGCTTCATTGGTGAAGGATTTCCCACGAAGATGATTATCCAGGGAGTAGAAGAGGTGGTAATCGGATGGCGCAAGGTCAGGTGAATAAGGTGGATAGCACAAAGTCTCCCACCCAAGTTGCTGTATGGTATCCCTGACCACTCGTGTGACATGCAGCCTGGAGTTGTCATGGAGGAAAAGCACACCCTTGCGATTCACCAGTGCTGGCTCCTCCTGGCGCAATGTCTGTTGCACACGTTTCAATTGCTGCGAGTATATGTCTCCAGTGATCGTTTGGGTCGTTGGTAGCAGTTCATAATAAACCACTTGACGACCTGTCCACCAGACACAAAGCATAATCTTGCGTGGGTGCATAGGCGGTCTTGCGGTGTGAGGGACAGCATCCTGAGGAGACAACCAATGTCTGGAACGCTTGGAAGTTTCGTACAGAACCCACTTTTCATCACTGGTAAGCACTCGATTGAATAAGGATGCGGTACGGTGGCGAGAAAGCAGCGATACGCAGGCTGCCACTCGTTGTCTCTTGTGGACCTCCAACAGCGTTTGCGGAACACACTTGCTCAGTTTGTACGTCTTACCTAGGTAGTGTAGGTGAAGTCTAACTGTTTCATCGGAAACGTTGAACACGTTAGACTACTGTCCTCTTCAATGGCCGCCTTCAGGACTCCGTTATTCAAGACCCGTGTTCGTCCACTGCGAGGCTCATCTCCCGACTTGAATTTTCGAAACCAACGCCTTGCAGTACGTTCATCCACAGCACTATCCCCAAACGCTTGACATATGCGGCGACTTGATGCAGCTGCTGATAAGCCCACTTTGAAGTCGTAAAGCAAACAGCCCCGAACGAGATCTCTAGACACTTCCATCCTTCTCACAGCTGTCCGGCTTATAACTGATGGCCGGGCACGGTGTGCGTGCTTTTTATAACGTCTGATGTTCCTACTTCTCGCTGTCCGAATTTGAAAACAATTGCTACACGCATTTCGTATATATTTCAACTTCATTCAATGACTAATCAAAAACGCACAGAACTTTTTTGGTTACCTTGTAATAATAATAATTGAAGTGGAAATCTCAAAAATGTGGCACATGTGGACAACAATAATTCTAGTTGTAGTTGGAGCCCTCGGATTGAATGGAAAAGGTACCGATGGACTCATTGAAGGGTTCCTAGTAGTCCAAGCCTTAAGGAAAGACAAAAGAATGTATTCACAATTACAGCTCACACGTTATGAAGGGTTTGATCTATGTAAAATCTGCGTGATGTTAAGTTTTGCGTTATTTTTTTTCTAATAGGCGAACAAGAGGCTCAATGCCAAATCAATTAATAAAAGGAAAACGAACGGAATGGTCTCGCGAAGAATATCAACAAGTCATGGCATCACCTTTCACCGAACTTGAAAATCCACAAATCGAAAATCAAATATGGAGAACTATGGTAGGAAGTGGAATAAGACCTCATCTCAACCCAAACATGCTTGCCAGGGGCACTGTCCGAGACAAAGGATAAATGCAGAAATAGATAAGTCTCTACTTGATATTAGGTAGAATACAATAACCCATCACTGAAACAGAAAAGAGATGAGAGTAGAAATAAATAATGACAGAGGATGAGGTAAAAACTAAAATAAATGAGATACAAAATAATAATCACCCAGGAAATAAAACAAAACAATCTATCTCAGACATGACCTACAGTTATATATATATATATATATATATATATATATATATATATATATATATATATATATATATATATATATATACAGGGGTTGGACAAAATAAAATAATTGAAACACTTGTTAAATTGAAAGAAAATTTATTTAATATGGAGTTGGTTCTGCTTCAGCCTCACATACAGATTTAATATGTCTAGGAATGGAATCATACAGCTTCCTGACTTCATCCAGAGGAATTTTCAGCCATTCTTCCATTAACACCTGCTCCAGCTCTTTAAGATACGACGGTCGAGGATAGCGGCTCCTAACTTGTCGCTCCAAAATGCACCACAAATGTTCAATAATATTGATATCTTGAGATTGGGGAGGCCACTCCATGTGTTCTAGCTCACTTTCATGCTCTTCATAACAATTCTTAACCACTCAAGCGGTATGTATTGGAGCATTATCGTCTTGGAAGATGCAGTCACCATCAGGGAATAAAGTCTGGGCCATTGGATGAACATGATCTCCCAAAATGTTCAGGTAATCTTTGCTGTTGATTATACCACGCAGTGCAACTATTGAACCGAGACATTTACATGATATGGCGGCCCAAACTATCACTGATCCACCTCCATGCTTCGCTGTTGGAAAAAGGCAGTCAGGGTTGTAAGCTTCTTTGGGCTGCCTCCACACATAAAATGGCCCTGAAGTTGGAAAAAGAGAAAAACTGGACTCGTCTGAGAATATGACTTGCTTCCATTGGTCTGCAGACGAGGCATTGTGATCTCTGCACCACTTCAACCTCTTCTGAATGTTGCGAGTGGAGAGAAGAGGTTTCCTTACGGCGGCTCTTCCATGATATGCAGACTTATGGAGCTCACAACGAACAGTTTTAGTAGAAACTGGACTATTCAGATGATTATTCAACTCAGCAGTCACTTTGGCCGCAGTAGTCCGATGATTTTTGGCCACATTGCATTTCAATGCACGCCCGTCCTTGTCAGTACGTTTGCAAGTCCGGCCCGAATTGCTATGCTTGCTAGGGATTTTACCCTGTTCCTTGAATTGCGTCATAGTTCTTGATATGGTAACTCTTGAAAAACCAAACAGTTTAGCAACCTTAGAGATCGAGGCTCCTGCCATGCGAGCTCCAACAATTTGCCCATTTTCGAACTCAGAGAGGTCACGCATTTAGCTTAAATTTTACTAAATTCTAAAAATAAATAAGACAAAGACAGTAAATTAGATAAATAAACGTATTTACAATAGATATAACCTGCAATTACGATTTTTTAGTTCCATATATTGTCATCAACAGAATGACTGTTTCGATGTATCACAGCTCATCAGTGTGGCTAGACGTCCGGTTGCTTCTAGCTAGGATCGAAACCCGACTAAATTGGCGTCAGTCGAAGATTCTACCACTCAGCCGTTGGCACACGGCAGGAATAAAGGTGAATTTAAGCGTATTATTTTTAGATAATCACACAGTGACTGAGAGAACTCAATTCGATTTTCCGAAGAGTCTTGCATTATTAGCCGTAATAGTGACTGTTTACAAACCCACACTTCCTTCCCAGAGAGCTCAACTGAAATAAATTTTCAGGAGCATATATACTGTCATTCACAGACAGACTGTTTCGCTGTATCACAGCTCATCGGTGTGGCTAGAGGTCCGGGTGCCTCTAGCTAGGATCGAAACCCGACTGAATTGGCGTCAGTCTACCACTAAGCCGTTGGCGCACGGCAGCAATGAAGATGAATTTAAGCGTATTTATTTTTAGATAAAGACAGTGACTGAGAGAACTCGATTCGATTTAGCGAAGAGTCTTTTTTTTATATAAGCGTTTCACCCCAAGCAAGGCGGGAAGCCACTAGCACACAAGGGGTTACAGAGAGTTGGAGCGAGAGCAAATAGGAGTGATGGAGGAAAGGATAAAGAGAAGGATAGGGGATAGATCAAGGCATTTGGAGACGTCGATTGACATTACATTTGAATAGTTGGAGATTATAGCTACCAGGGAAACAGGAAAAGGGAAGGGAGTTCCACAGGCGAGAAGTGCGAGACATGAAGCTGTTGGAGTGGAAAAGACGGCTACATTTAACAGTTTCGACAGTGAAAGGGTCTGAGCAAGATGCCAGCCTAGTAGAACGCTTAAATTCATGAGCGAAAGTCTTTCATTATTAGCCGTAATAGTCACTGTTTACAGACTCACACTTCCTTCCCAGAGAGCTCAACCGTAATAAATTTATTGTTAATCTTCGAGGGAGGATCGTTCTACTGCATTCCTATTCTGCTTTGTCATTAAAGTTGAAATTATTTTGGGCACACGGTGAGTATCGCCCATGCAACGTTACGTGACCTGACTCATCACCTGTCTCAAAACGACAGCTTTTTTGAAGGAGACGTTTTTTTCTCTTATTATAACATTCCCTTGAATTCTTACCCTACGTAGTCCAGTATTTCAACTAGTTAATAATAATAATAATAATAATAATATGATTTTATTATTCCAAATAATACATTAATGCGTAAGGAACTTAAATTTTAATTTTCCTGTCACAGTAATTTATGAAATCAAACTTTGGATAGAAAATCAATATTTGCAGTAAAAAAAAATATATATATAAAATTAACAAACATATAATAACGTAAGATGAAAGAGAGTTTTTAGCAAAATAATCAATATTTCTCCAAAACTTTATCCTGACTTTGCCGTTAATATATATAAAAAAAATGCATAATATTTTAAACTGTAAGCATTAGTTTTCGTTTTATTTTATTCGTTCTTTTAATGAAAAGAACCGAATAATATTTTCAACAAATAAATAAGATTAAGGCGAAATAGATTTTTATAAACTGAAATATCCATCCTAATTAGGCGATAGAAACAGCTACATGAACCTGTTCTGCAGGTCCTCCAAATTCGCCGGTTCAAAACATCGAATTAACTTATTGTTTTTACTGTATGATCAGAAACCCAATTGCCAATCTCTCCTCAGACCACGCCCTTGTGGCTCAATAGGGGTGGGGAGGACTCTCTAGTAAAGTTCAATACGTCCAAAAGCAAACTAACAACGTTACACCCCCCACCGAGCAGACCCCGAACTATCACGATAGATGTTGTTCTCTCAAGGACGTTACTTGCTTTGAATGTCTGCAGGGACTCAATCTCACACCTGACTTCGTAAAACACCTATATACAATCTATTGCTAAAAATGTTGGAAAAAATTGTCTGTTTATTGTACCGCTCCAGTGAGTATCAGACTCCACCTGCTATTTATCTATATAATACTAAAAGTCTGTGATTGCGTGCGTGTTTAAGTGCTCGGGTGGTGCGTCCGGCCAGAGCATAATGGTTTACAAATTGTTTATACATTAAGCATTTTTATGTTAACTTTCTTCAAACAGATAATTTTTTTTAATTAAAAAATTTTTAAGTTAAAGACAGACACAAAGAGATCCCGCTTTGCTGTTTCGTCCAGTTGTTTGTAAAGTAATTATTTATATTTCAGGTTACGAATTGTTTATACAGTAAGCTGTTGTTTGTAGAGTAAATATTTATATTTCAGCTTACAAATTGTTTATACAGTAAGTATGTTTATTTTAACATACTATCTATCTATATATCTATCTATCTATCTCAGTCTGTTCATTATCTATCTATCTATCTATCTATCTATCTATCTATCTATCTATCTATCTATCTCAGCCTGTTTATTATCTATCTATCTATCTATCTATCTATCTATCTATCTATCTCAGCCTGTTTATTATCTATCTATCTATCTATCTATCTATCTCAATATGTTCATTATCTATCTATCTATCTATCTATCTATCTATCTATCTATCTCAATATGTTCATTATCTATCTATCTATCTATCTATCTATCTATCTATCTATCTATCTATCTATCTCAATATATTCATTATCTATCTATCTATCTATCTATCTATCTATCTATCTATCTATCTATCTATCTATCGGTCTGTTTATATCTATCCATCTATCCATCTATCTATCTAGGCTATGTATATAAACAGACTGTAGATAGATAGATAGATAGATAGATAGATAGATAGATAGATAGATAGATTCGAGGGTGAGGGTGAATAGTTCATTGGCTGAAGGAACCAATGCTAAACCTGTAAAATCTTGCATGCATTAATTTCGACTCTTCTTATAAATAAATATATTATTTCTTTCCAGGTTAATTGACCTCTGACTGTTTAACGAAGACTTCAAATGTAACTCGTAGCGACCTCTCTTGAAAACGGGCAAAATATGACATCTTGGCTTTGTCAGCTACCTTCAGAAAAACGGTTTAGCCCCAAGAACCTTCCTGCTGGCATGGATGCTCCCTTACGTGATGAGGCCTCGGCTTTATCAACAGCTGAATTTAGGAGGGAAAAGGAGAGTCTTGACTATAACCCAAGGTCTAGACGTCCTACAACCTTCTTCAACGAGGAAAACATGATCCGTGTTCAATCTATGGTGATGGTTGACAAGCGATTCACTAGAAGTCAAATACAGAAATTCCCCATATATAATACGCTACTTCTTTTTTTCTGAAAAATAATGAGCAAAATTAAGGGTGCGTATTGTACACAACTACACAAAAATCTTTAGAAATGGCCGTTTTATAGGCCGATTTCGGTTGCGAAAGGGAGCGAGAAATGGTGACAGGAGTAGTGTGAGAGATTAAGAGAGAAGAAACAAGGTTGAAGAAAGAAAAAAAGAAAGAACGAAAGAAAGAAAGAAAGAACGAAAGAAAGAACGAAAGAAAGAAAGAACGAACGAAAGAAAGAACGAAAGAAAGAACGAAAGAAAGAAAAAAGAACGAAAGAACGAAAGAACGAAAGAACGAAAGAAAGAAAGAACGAACGAACGAACGAACGAAAGAAAGAACGAAAGGAAGAAAGAAAGAAAGAAAGAAAAAACGAAAGAAAGAACGAAAGAAAGAACGAAAGAACGAAAGAAAGATAAGAAGAAAGAACGAAAGGAAGAACGAAAGAAAGAACGAAAGAAAGAACGAAAGGACGAAAGAAAGAACGAACGAACGAAAGAAAGAAGGAACGAAAGAAAGAAAGAAGGAAAGGAAGAAAGAAAGAACGAAAGAAAGAACGAAAGAAAGAACGAAAGAAAGATAAGAAGAAAGAACGAAAGGAAGGACGAAAGAAAGAACGAAAGAAAGAACGAAAGAAAGATAAGAAGAAACAACGAAAGGAAGGAAGGAAGAAAGAAAGAAAGAAAGAAAGAAAGAAAAAAGAAAGGAAGAGGCAAACAAATAAAAAATGAAAAGGATTACTAGGGAAAGATCTTGAGATAGATAGATAGATAGATAGATAGATAGATAGATAGAGAGAGAGAGAGAGAGAGAGAGAGAGAGAGAAAGAGAAAGACAAGACGAGAGTGGTTAAAAAAATGAGAGAGCATTAAAAAGAAAAACATGAAAAACGAGAAGAATTAAAAAAGAGGTGGAGAGAAGAAAACACAGTAAATTAAGAGAGAGAAAAATGCTAGAAATCAGAAAAGAAAGAGAAGGTAAGAAAGAAAAAGTGTGTGAGAGAAAGAGAGATAAACAGTATGAGTGAGAGAGAAAAAGAGATTCATTTATTAATAGAAAGAGAGAAAACAATAGAGAGAACTCATCAAGAGATAGAAAGAGAGACATTAAGAAAGAGAGGGGGGAAAACAGAAGAGATTCAAAAAAGAGATGAAGGGGGAATTTTTTTTTAAATTGAGAGAGAGAGAGAGAAAGAGAGAGGGGAATAAAGACGGAGAGAGTTGGGAGAATTATTAGCGGGAATTAAAAGACAAAACAAAAAAGACGAAAACCAACGAAGATTTAAAATACATTAAAATTTTGTCCAAAATGTTGGTCCTGTAAAGAATTGGCCGGAAGCCGCCACGTCATTTTAATGGATTTACGTCTCAAAACATAGGCAAGGAGGAAAAACAGCGCCCTCTGGCGGTCGGCTCGGTAATTTTAATGAGTATTTGGGAGAGCTGACAAAATTAGATAAATGCTAATGATATCGATATGTATAAATAAAAAACCAAAAACAAGAAAAAAAACCCGGAAAATTTTAAACTCGTTAATGAAAACCGATGTTTCGGTGTTATAAGAAATAATTGCTTTTCTATTTATTTAATACGATTGATAATCTTGTTTTTTCCCCCTTTATCAGGAATTAAGTACAGTGCTGTTCGATAAAAGTGACTCACCTGATTTTTTTTTTTTTTTTTTTACTAAATGTTCTCTTCTCCGATGAAACGAAAGTTGAGCTAAATTCAAAGGATAAGCGATCTAAAATCCGAAGAAGAAGCTTTGAAAGCTCTTTGAATTTAGCAGTAAGTACTGCCAAGCATCCGTTCAGTATAATGTTCTGGGGATGCTTTTCTTTTCATGGAACTGGTTTCTTAAAACCTATTGAAAAGACCCTCAAGAGCGAGCAGTACAATAGAATTTTAGAGTCTTGTCTGCTCCCTTCTGCTGAAAGGGTGCAAATCAACCCCACTAAATTCATTTTTATGCAGGATAATGCTCCCTGTCACAAATCAAAATTGATGAAGGAATACTTTGATGAGAAGCAGGTGAGTGTCATGACATGGTCGCTCCAATCTCCTGACCTCAACCCCATAGAAAACTTATGGAGCATTATAAAGTACAGGCTCTCGAGAAAGCAGTTGAGCAACAAAGAGGATTTGATTGTGAATTTCATATCCGAATGGAATTCAATGCTTGGAGAAGAGATTTGCCAGAGCCTAATCAAGTCAATGCCAAAAAGGGTTGAAAAGGTTATTCAAAATAAAGGAGGAGCCATAGATTATTAAATATTTCGAACTATATTACCGATTATAAATAAATTATACCGCTATTATTCTTTGTTTAAAGCTGTTCGGTTATGTTTCTATTGATTATTAGTTGCAGGAAATAAGTGAGTCACTTTTTTTGCACAGATTTGTTCACCCCCTAAATCTCATTTATATCCAAAATTATAATTATCAATAGAATACCTTAGGGTGAGTAAACTTTTTTTTTTACTAGGTGGTCGGGAAGGAGTCTTTATATTAGTAATATTAAAAAAATTAGTTTGACCCCAAAAACAATAAGCGAAAAAATTTTTAAGTAAAAAAAAAAAAAAAAAATCAAGTGAGTCACTTTTATCGAACAGCACTGTATTTATACGTGTACATTTGCTTGCATTTGCATGAGTTTATGTGTTTTTATATGTGCGGGCTTAGGGATGCAGGAACATCAGCAGATATACATACATGTTCACGCCTATTCAATAATGAAGAAGTACTATATTTGCGTTGATGGTGTAACTGCTATCGTCACCGGAAGTTCGAATTGGTGAGTCGTGATCAGTTTCCCGACTAATCCACGACGCTAACGATCGCGTTAATAACTTCAGGTAAGGCATGAGAGTCTTTCTTCCCATCACAAGCTATGGGTTCAATAGCATAGTAGACTGAGCACTTTAGCTTTGACGGGTAACTCTACTCCCCTATCTTCCTCGTCCTGAGTAAGACGATAAACTACATCCAACAGCAAGGCCTCAGATCAGGAGGCTTTGAGGATCGTGGAACCACCTCTTAATTGGGATGGCCAAGGACACATTCCGAAAGCTGGGCAGAGTATTGCGAGGATTTCTTTGGTAACAAAGAAAAGAATACTGAGCTGTTAGGTGACATCTGTCCTTCATTGCGCCAGCGAATGTTGGACGATTTCCTCAAAGATGAAGAAGAGACTCGAGGCGACGGAGATGTGGTTCTACAGAATGATGCTGAGGATATCATGGACTGAGCGTGTAAGCAACGATGAGGTCTTAGAGAGTTTGCAAACAAGGTGGAGGCTTATATTCAATATCAGGAAGAGGCAGCTGAAGTCTCTGGGGCACATAATGAGGAAGGAGGGCCTGGAGAATCTGATACTCACGGGTCGAATAGAGGGAAAAAGAGACGAAGGAAAAAAACGCGTGACATACCTGGTGGACTTAATTAAGCAAGTGAATGACAGAACGTGGTCTGGGAGAGGAAGCAGAGGAAAGGAACTTGTTGAGAGCTTCAAGGGATAATTAGAAGTGAAGAGCCGTGATCGCCTACGTCCTGAAAGGTCACGGCACATAAAAAGAAAGAAAGACATGCAAGGAGGGCAACAGTCTAAAATGTAGGTACACTGAGAGGCAAAGAGATCGGCAGTCACATATGCTAGGCCACAAAAATCACTTGAGCCGACCAAGCATAGAAATGAATACAATATGGGAATCAGTAATAAGGAGTGCCAGAGAAAAGCGGTATTAACAACAAAAATTGCAATATGAGCTCTGGTAAAAAAACATGCAATGATAACAGCAACAATTGCAATATGAGCACTGGTAAAAATGGTTGCTGAAGACATTAGGTTTATAATACCCAGAAAGTCGTACATAGATGTCCTCAAGGACACATAGCACAGTGGATAAAGGCGTTAGTTAGATCCAGTGACAGTACCCAAAGAGTGTGAGTTCAATAGAGAACTTTCAGAGGGAAATTAACAGGAGATAACTGACATCCATTAGACATGGCACGTGGAACTAGAACAGTCTAGCCCAGTGAGCGAAATAAAGGGTTCAGTTCGACATTCCAACCACCTGAAGAATGCCGGAGCGTACAACGGCCGAAACGTTGTGATAAACATGGCGACAAAGATGAGGACAATAGTACCTCATCTCAGATATATATATATATATATATATATATATATATATATATATATATATATATACTGAGTGATTGCACCTATTTGAATTTGTTAAGTAGAAGAGAATATAAAATGTATTGTGACGGAGAATCGGGAAAAAGTTGACTACTGACTACAGCAATAAGGCGTCGCTGATAGGATGTTTACGTCTCGTGGATGAACCAGAATTTGTCGAGAGTGAGTTGGGTCCGGTGTTTTGCAGCCCAGGCTAGGGCTAAAATATTGAAAGAAAACCAGCTAAGAGCTGGAGATAATGAAGTAACTTTTGTGGATTCCGGGAATGGAATCCTGCACAAATAAATAAACAACGGCAGTAATTGAGATAGAAAAATAAGTGTATTAGACATAAGAATACAGACTTGAATTGAAGATTAGTAGTCCAGGAATGCGGGTTAGTAGAAAGTATATGTACAAGTCTCTGTAAGTGAAGCCGTAATTATCTCTCTCGCTGGACTCTCGTATAACTCTCTGTGAACACCCTGTGTACTGTCTCCGTATCTCTCACCCTGACTCAACGTATCTCGACCCGCAGGTATTCTCTCTGTCAGTATAAGTATACTTTGGACGAGTCCATCTTGTGTAAAAGTGTCTTCCTCACAACAGTAACTGACCTCTTTCTAGCTTCGACAGATCGTAAAGTCTGTTATGGCATACAAAATGAAGAATTTGACTAGCGCCGAAATTTCAGAAATTATAAAGAGGTTTACTACCTAAAAAGAATCTTATTGTAGCGGAAAGAACCAAATTTCTGTCCATTAAACTTTGGACTCTACTAGCAAGGCCGAGTGGGGGGGAACTAGACGTCTGTGCAGCCCTAGTTCTCCATACATCCTGCCAAGGCTCGTGGCGCACAAAGCGCTACTCCATCGTCTCCCGAGACGGATGGATGCCGACGACGACGAAACAGAAATTAGAAATTTAGACAGTACATATGCAAGTTTAGTGGAAGGCCAACGAAGTTCTTGTTTTATTTTATTTTTTTATGTTTTTACTTATTTAAGTTTACGGTTCGCACCCTTTTTTCTGATCTCCAGAGAGATTTTTTATATAACTTGCCCAGTGTCATCTAAGCGCTTTCGACTGTGACAAACTACTTTCAAAGAATTTTTGTGGACTTACTGGCGTACATTATATTTCTTCGGGTAGGAGGGAGTAGATGTCAGGTCAATTTTCTTCAAATATCGTGTTTTCACGCGTTATTTCGTGGTGTCGTAACATTCTATTTTATTATTGTTTTTGAAATATATTTAGTAAATTTGTTCGTAAATTGAATAAAATGTTATTTATGCTGCGTTGTTTTTTTTGTTTTTTTTTTGTATTGTTGAAAAGTTCACACCAGCATGACTATTCCAGACCTCACTTATGTGTAGTTGTAAAAGAATAATTGGGTAAAGGTTACTTACAGTGTTGCAGACTGGCGAATGTATTTTGAGTGATCAGAAGGATTTTTAATGTTGGTGTTTAATATTTGCATTTGTTTTGTACTATAACATTTTTGCGTTATTGATAAATATTTGTCATAATTCTTGTGTCTTGTGTTGGGTGTTGATATACGATTTAATTGAGATATTATCAGATAAATGGCAAAATTAACCGGCCCGATAATGAAGTGGTTGTGTAACCAATTCTTTTGTTTGAATTACTATTATAAAAGAGATATTCTCCGAGTAGGAAAGCAGTTGTTCTTTGCTTCCTTGGTTCATTGGAATGTTTTACTGGTGGGGATTTTTTAGTAAAGAGATTAATTCGTTTTTTTTTGCTTGTTTACTGTTGTTGTTTTGCGTCCATATGTTAGTTTCCGGTAGCCATAGGGAAGAAAGGCGGTTTAAAGAATTGAATATTTTAATGACTCGACTCCAGAACAAAGATAAAACGAACGAAGTATTCATGCGTGCCAAATCCAAATGTCGTCAGGATTAAATTATCCCTCCCGCCACATAGTACTTTTTCAAATAATTTTCTCGTTGGTACTATAGATTTGTTTCATTTTTATTAAATTTATTTCATTTGTTGAAAAGTTCACACCAGCATGCCTATTCCAGACCTCACTTGTGTGTAGTTGTAAAATAATAATTGGGTAAAGGTTACTTAGAGCAACAAAAGCAAGAAATTGTGGAGAGATATGTCATATAGAAGAAGAAGAAGAAGAAGAAGAAGAAGAAGAAGAAGAAGAAGAAGAAGAAGAAGAAGAAGAAGAAGAAGAAGAAGAAGACTTGAGAGATGGTAAAAGAAGGAGAAAGGAGAGAAAGCAAAATGAAGAAGAACGGAGGAGAAAAGGTAAGAAGAAGAAGAAGAAGAAGAAGAAGAAGAAGAAGAAGAAGAAGAAGAAGAAGAAGAAGAAGAAGAAGAAGAAGAAGAAGAAGAAAGGGAAGGAGAAAGGAGGGGAAGCAAAATGATGAAGAACGAATGAGAAAAGGTAAGAAAAAGAGGAAGAAACAGAAGAAGAAAAAAATAAGAGGAAGAAGAAGAGAAAGAAAAAGAAGGTGAAAAGGAGGGGAAGCAAAATGATGAAGAACGAAGGGGAAAAGGTAAGAAAAAGAGGAAGAAAAAGAAGAAGAAAAAATAAGAGGAAGAAGAAGAGAAAGAAAAAGAAAGAGAAAGGAGGGAGAGCAATATAATGAAGAACGAAGGAGAAAAGGTAAGAAGAAAAAGAAGAAGAAGGAGAAAGGAGGGGAAGCAAAATGATGAAGAACGAAGGAGAAAAGGTAAGAAAAAGAGGAAGAAAAAGAAGAAAAAATAAGAGGAAGAAGAAGAGAAATAAAAAGAAGGAGAAAGGAGGGGAAGCAAAATGATGAAGAACGAAGGAGAAAAGGTAAGAAAAAGTGGAAGAAAAAGAAGAAGAAGAAGAAGAGGACGAAGAAGAGGAAGAAAAAGAAAGAGAAAGGAGGGAGAGCAATATAATGAAGAACGAAGGAGAAAAGGTAAGAAGAAGAAGAGGGAGAAGAAGAGGAAGAAAAAGAAGGAGAAAGGAGGGAAAACAAAATGATGAAGAACGAAGGAGAAAAGAGAAGAAGAAGAAGAAGAAGAAGAAGAAGAAGAAGAAGAAGAAGAAGAAAACCGAGGAGAAAGAATGGAAAGTAAAACAAAGTTCTAATTATGTCTTGTCCGTTTGCCTTTTTGCTTCAGAAGTAAGTAAGGATAACAATGATTAAAATGGTCGAGCTCAATTCAACTTTGCGCTGAGTTGGAACGACCAATTCACTTACTTCATAACTATGACTGCTGAAACACATCCGAACGCTGTCGTTGGAAAGTGGAAAATAGAAAGCTTCTGTCCTTTCCGGAAGTGAGACCATAAAATTGCGCATGTGACCAAAACTTATTCCCGGTTTCTTTATAACTTGCATTGTGGGAAAATGAATTTTCTTTTTACTTATTTATTATTTTTATTATTATTTTATTTATTTCATTTTCTCACAGGACCAGAATTATGTTTATTCATGAAAACTTTGTACCCCATGTTGCAGGCCGGTGTATGCGTTGAGAGATAAACACGTGTGTCTCTTGAAATGCCCACAACAAACATGGCAGTCACGGGATGTGAGTCTACGTAAATAAATGTAAAGAAACGACAAGAAACAATATATATGTGTACAAACAAATTATAATGTATTAACAATAAAAGGTTACAAGTGACAAAGACAATGATGTGTGTAAAAAAAAAAGAATGTAAAAACCGTTTGGGTTCAAAGTATGTGAAGAGGGTGAATGTGCGTACGTACTTGTGTTGTGTATCTGTGGTTAGTTCATGCGTTACGAAAGAAACGCGTTTTCCGCGAGAGGTTTACATGTTGTCGTACAAGCGGAAAAAGTAAGAAGAGACTGCGAATAATTATTGCAGAGTATTTATAGTGCCGGAGAGCGTCCCCTAGTAGCGGTTTAGGAGGATATGACCCGACACTCCTCTGTTTGCATCATCTGATGTCTCTTGAAGTCTCATAATAATAATAACAATTGATATTTGAAATCGAAATCTCAAAATTGTGGCACATGGGAAAATCAACAATCCCTGTTGTAGTTGGAGCCCTCGGATTGGTTGTAAAAGATTCCAGTAGACCCATTGAAAGGATTCTTGGAACCCATGCCTTAAAGAAAAGCAAAAAAATTGTTCTTACGAGTACAGCCCACACCTTACGAAGGGCTTTATCTATGTAAAATATATGTTGTTTTTTTAAATTGGTCAGTGAAAATGTCATGATGCCATTTCTAACCTTAGGTCTCTGGACGGGACCCGGAAAGAAATGTGTACAAGCCAGAAATGAAAGGAAATAAAATAACAATAATAATAATAGGAACAAGACGAAGAAGAAACTTTTTAAAATCTAACCCTGTGTAGAGCTGGTTTTCAGCTAGTTTTGATAATTCCGAATGGGACACACAAGAAATATTTTATTTGTTTCAATAAAGTTCCAAATTAAATGCAAACATCATTTTACGTTAATTTAAAAAAAAATATATCTGCTTCGAAATAATAAAAAAAAATTGGGAACGCCAAAATAAATTATTGTTTGTTGTATCGGACGGCTTTCATGGGCATGTCCCTTGGCAGTATCTACTGGAAACAACCTCACCACCATTGAAAAAAATATATCAAAAGCGCAGATCGGCCAGCCGATTCAAGCACGTGTGCCCCCCATGGTTAGTCTTCGCCTTCTCCGCCTTGGAATTTGCGTGCCGTCAGAATGAGGCCATATGTCTTGGGCCGTTTCATTCTCTTCTTCCTCTCCATTGACACAAGTTAACAAGACCAACAAACAGTTACAAATCGGACAGACACCGTCTGAATGCGGTAAACAAACAAAGCGACGAAATAAGCATATCAACTTTCGCCCTGAGGCCATAAGTAGAACAGATGTCTTCATTTGCTTTCATGTATTACTACACCATGTCACTGGACGCTTCACAACCTGTAAAATATATAACCTCTCGCAAAAAAAAAAAAAAATGATTCATTTGATGAAACGTGGATTATATTCTGGAAGAAACGTGAATTTACAAAAAAATTTAAGTATCCCCTGGCAATATATATATATATATATATATATATATATAAGTCAAAATTGCAAAGAACGAACATTATTTATGAGTTCAAATGCCCCTTAAGGAACTGCGTTCCTAACGAAACCGGACTCATAAATAATTACATCGGTTACACAACCACATGCTTATCCAGACGTCTTACGTTACACCTATCCGATCACAGCTCCATTAGAACCCATTTAAACACATACAAAGATTTACCAGACTCCATTAGAAATATACTAGTAGAAAACACAAATATATTAATTGCTTCCACCTGTAAAAACAGGTTAAAAATAATGGAGGCTTTAATAATAAAAAAGAAAAAGCCTACCCTTAACAATATTAATTACGAACAAAGCCACAACGTGCTAACCGTATTTGGAAATTAAAACACCACTACTACACACTAAGACATATACATAATGCACACACTCAATTAAGCTGAAAAATCAAATCATCCTTGATAATGGCTAAAGGTATAGCCGAAAGCGCTCGGAAAAATAAAACATTTGGACAGTTCTTACACACCCTTTGTCCAGCAAAGAAAGCTCTTGTTCATACACAAGAAAAAAATAAATAAAAAACTTAACCGTAGTACCTTGTCTGTCGTTTTTAATGAAACTTGCATATATATATATATATATATATATATATATATATATATATATATATATATATATATATATATATATAAAGAACAGTAAGATATATAATCCGGTGTTCTTATTGATATTTTTATTTTTACAAAACAGTGCTCAATGTAAATTTACAGAGCATAAATATTATGAATTAACTGATTTAAAATATGTTTTTTTTCGCTACACAGTAATAACCATGTTTCAAAAATGGAAGCTAAAAACTTCAAATTTAATTTTATAATTAAAAACATTAGTTCCTTTTCATCTTCAAGCGAATTTTCGAGTAACTTATTTTTTTAAAGTTACTGAGTTTTAAACGCACAGAAAAAAATCATAATTCACTGTTACCAATGATACAGAGAAATCCTACCATTCAGACAAGGGGTGGTAGCGTGTTCATTTTTATTAACTTTTGTTGTATCAGTTATTAGTTACGTTCGAAAAGGGGGTTATCTTTAGGGAGAGTAGGGATGTATTTTTCAACGAATTCTGACATCCGTTAAATACATTTCGTATGGGATTTTTTAAAAATTTTATTGTTTACGGAAAAAAAATTCATTCGGTATTTTTTCTACTTGTATACTTAAATATTTTTTGGGGATGTTTAGGTTAGAATACGTTTTATTTAAGTACAATTTTAAAATATATTCACTTTTAATTTTTAATAGACTATATTTCTTTTTAAAACAAGTAAATGTATTAGAATTACTTACAGTATATAAAATTATTTTTCCATATCAAATATAATTATGTATATTACCAGGTCACATTTTTTAATTTAATTTTAGATATTATTTAAGGAAAATTTTTGACAATGACGGCAAAAATAGGTATTTCTTTTCTCTGGTTCAGTAAAATTTATTTTTTATATATATATTAAATTTAATATAAATATATATATATATATTGTCATCCACAGACAGACTGTTTCGCTGTTTCACAGCTCCTCAGTGTGGCTAGACGTCTGGTTGCTCTAGCTAGGATCGAAACCCGACTGAACTGGCATCAGTCGGAACTTCCACCACTAAGCCGTCGGCTCACGACAAGGATGAAGGTGAATTTTAGTGTGTTTATTTTTAGATTAAGATAAACACAGAGTGACTCATTATATATATATATATATATATATATATATATATAGTTGTATATTTAGGCAGCAATCTTTCGTTTATGCATGTTTCATTAAAAACGACAGACAAGGTAAGTTTTTTATTTAATTTTTCTTGTGTTCGAACAAGAGCTTTCTTTTCTGGCCAAAGAGTGTTTAGAAACTGTCCAAATGTTTTATATTTCCAAGCGCTTTCGGCTATACATTTAGCCATTATCAAGGATGATTCAATTTTTCAGCTTTATACAGGCACAACACACTAAAACATTCACATAATGCACATTCTCAATTAAGCTGGAAAATTTAGTACCTTGTCTGTCGTTTTTAATGAAACATGCATATATATATATATATATATATATATATATATATATATATATATATTAAATTTAATATATATATATATATATAATAAATTTAATATATATATATATATTTTAAATTGGATATATATATATATATTAAATTTAATATATATGTTTTAAATTTAATATATATATATATATATTAAATTTAATATATATCTTTTAAAATTTAATATATATATAAAAAACTTAACCGTAGTACCTTGTCTGTCGTTTTTAATGAAACTTGCATATATATATATATATATATATATATATATATATATATATATATATATATATATATATATATATATATAAAGAACAGTAAGATATATAATCCGGTGTTCTTATTGATATTTTTATTTTTACAAAACAGTGCTCAATGTAAATTTACAGAGCATAAATATTATGAATTAACTGATTTAAAATATGTTTTTTTCGCTACACAGTAATAACCATGTTTCAAAAATGGAAGCTAAAAACTTCAAATTTAATTTTATAATTAAAAACATTAGTTCCTTTTCATCTTCAAGCGAATTTTCGAGTAACTTATTTTTTTAAAGTTACTGAGTTTTAAACGCACAGAAAAAAATCATAATTCACTGTTACCAATGATACAGAGAAATCCTACCATTCAGACAAGGGGTGGTAGCGTGTTCATTTTTATTAACTTTTGTTGTATCAGTTATTAGTTACGTTCGAAAAGGGGGTTATCTTTAGGGAGAGTAGGGATGTATTTTT
>OZ038501.1:81002448-81024948 GCA_964036315.1 Acanthosepion esculentum
CCAAAAAACCTATGTATTGTTGAAAAGCAAATATTACCAGCTATATATTTTTGAAAAGAAATTGGGATCTACAAAAAAATATAATAAAAACCCCAACCCCGCCCAAGAAAAAAACCTATATATTGTTGAAAAGCAAATATTACCAGCTATATATTTTTGAAAAGAAATTGGGATCTACAAAAAAACAACAAAAAAAAACCCCATCAGCCGCAAAAAACCTATGTATTGTTGAAAAGCAAATATTACCAGCTATATATTTTTGAAAAGAAATTGGGATCTACAAAAAAACAACAAAAAAAAAACCCCATCCGCCCCAAAAAACCTATGTATTGTTGAAAAGCAAATATTACCAGCTATATATTTTTGAAAAGAAATTGGGATCTACAAAAAAACAACAAAAAAAAAACCCCATCAGCCCCAAAAAACCTATGTATTGTTGAAAAGCAAATATTACCAGCTATATATTTTTGAAAAGAAATTGGGATCTACAAAAAAACAACAAAAAAAAACCCCATCCGCCCCAAAAAACCTATGTATTGTTGAAAAGCAAATATTACCAGCTATATATTTTTGAAAAGAAATTGGGATCTACAAAAAAACAACAAAAAAAACCCCATCCGCCCCAAAAAACCTATGTATTGTTGAAAAGCAAATATTACCAGCTATATATTTTTGAAAAGAAATTGGGATCTACAAAAAAACAACAAAAAAAAACCCCATCCGCCCCAAAAAACCTATGTATTGTTGAAAAGCAAATATTACCAGCTATATATTTTTGAAAAGAAATTGGGATCTACAAAAAAATATAATAAAAACCCCAACCCCGCCCAAGAAAAAAAACCTATATATTGTTGAAAAGCAAATATTACCAGCTATATATTTTTGAAAAGAAATTGGGATCTACAAAAAAACAACAAAAAAAAACCCCATCCGCCCCAAAAAACCTATGTATTGTTGAAAAGCAAATATTACCAGCTATATATTTTTGAAAAGAAATTGGGATCTACAAAAAAATATAATAAAACCCCAACCCCGCCCAAGAAAAAAACCTATATATTGTTGAAAAGCAAATATTACCAGCTATATATTTTTGAAAAGAAATTGGGATCTACAAAAAAACAACAAAAAAAACCCCCATCAGCCCCAAAAAACCTATGTATTGTTGAAAAGCAAATATTACCAGCTATATATTTTTGAAAAGAAATTGGGATCTACAAAAAAATATAATAAAAACCCCAACCCCGCCCAAGAAAAAAACCTATATATTGTTGAAAAGCAAATATTACCAGCTATATATTTTTGAAAAGAAATTGGGATCTACAAAAAAACAACAAAAAAAACCCCCATCAGCCCCAAAAAACCTATGTATTGTTGAAAAGCAAATATTACCAGCTATATATTTTTGAAAAGAAATTGGGATCTACAAAAAAACAACAAAAAAAAAACCCCATCCGCCCCAAAAAACCTATGTATTGTTGAAAAGCAAATATTACCAGCTATATATTTTTGAAAAGAAATTGGGATCTACAAAAAAACAACAAAAAAAAAACCCCATCAGCCCCAAAAAACCTATGTATTGTTGAAAAGCAAATATTACCAGCTATATATTTTTGAAAAGAAATTGGGATCTACAAAAAAACAACAAAAAAAAACCCCATCCGCCCCAAAAAACCTATGTATTGTTGAAAAGCAAATATTACCAGCTATATATTTTTGAAAAGAAATTGGGATCTACAAAAAAACAACAAAAAAAACCCCATCCGCCCCAAAAAACCTATGTATTGTTGAAAAGCAAATATTACCAGCTATATATTTTTGAAAAGAAATTGGGATCTACAAAAAAACAACAAAAAAAAACCCCATCCGCCCCAAAAAACCTATGTATTGTTGAAAAGCAAATATTACCAGCTATATATTTTTGAAAAGAAATTGGGATCTACAAAAAAACAACAAAAAAAAACCCCATCCGCCCCAAAAAACCTATGTATTGTTGAAAAGCAAATATTACCAGCTATATATTTTTGAAAAAAAATGAAAAATATATATTACCAGCTATAACATTTTTTAAAAAAAGAAAAAAATATTACTAGCGATATATAATTGAAAGAAAATTATTACCAGAAAAAGAATTTGTGAAGGAAAATTTTTTACCAGAAATAGATTTTTTGAAAGAAAAATATTACTAGAAATGGGTTTGAAAAAAATCTTACCAACAATAAAATTTCGTCGGCATTAAATGACCCATCGAAGTTGATATGCCTTAAAATCAAACCAAACCAAGCCGAACCAATCAGAATGCCCCAAAGCCGCCTCATTAAGATTCTGCAATAGAGAAAGACGCCTATGCTATTGTCGAATCGCTGAGAAAATGGCGGCATTATTTGGTCGGGCGACATTTTAAACTAATTACAGACCAAAAAATCAGTGTCGTTCAGGTTCAATCCGAAAACAACGAGCAAAATTTAAAAAAAATCGTGGCAAAATTTAAAAAAATAAGCACATAGCCAGGTGGAGAATGGGACTCTCGCGTTACTCGTTAGACGTAACGTGCTTCCTCGGTGAAGAAAACGTAACTGTGGACGCTCTCTCCCGTGTATGTAGCTCAGCTGCTTGCAAAGAAGAGTTAAAGGAACTGCATAGAGAGTTGTGCCACCCAGATGTTACCCGCATGGTCGACACGACGAAGATCCATAACCTTCCCTACCCAGTCGAGGATATGAAAGAAATCTCCAAATCGTGTAAGATTTGCGCGAAAAATAAACCTAGGTTTTGCCGTCCTAACACCAGCAAGGTTATAAGAGCCACGCAACCCTATTGAAGAATTGTATTGGACTTTAGGGCCGCTTCCATCATAAAATCCTAACAATTATTTGCTGACAATAACTGAGGGATATTCGTGATTTCATTTCGCAATACCCTGTCCTGGTTTGAAACCTGAGATATCACTCTTCATTGGTAGTACCCGGGAAAAAGTTTTTTTTTTTTTTATCTAACACTTTCGCCCCAGCCCCTCAACCGCCGGCGTCTTACTCTCTCGGTTGAGGTGTTTACTCGTCCTAACCGAACTTAAGGGAGTGGCCATAGGTCCCCTGAGCATCCGTAGATTATTCGACTGGTCCGCTGGTTTAATCCTGCTTTCTGCCCACGTTGTGATTTGTTTGATCCAGAAAGCAGAAGTGATGTCCGTCCATTCACAGTCGACTGAAGATGTAGACACGGCTGGGGAGTCTGCGCTAAGAAATTTAGAATGCAGCAAAAAAATTA
Source organism: Acanthosepion esculentum (assembly GCA_964036315.1). Taxonomy (NCBI): domain Eukaryota; kingdom Metazoa; phylum Mollusca; class Cephalopoda; order Sepiida; family Sepiidae; genus Acanthosepion; species Acanthosepion esculentum. Next base: position 81,005,713 of record OZ038501.1, read on the forward strand.
ATATCTGCAGAAAGCCAAACAAACAACTATCCAATGGTTGAATTGTTAATGTCTTTTATATAACAGAAAAGAATAGTATAGAAAAGAAACGGGTTACAGAAAAGAAAAGTATTTAACGTAAAAACTCATACACTGGATTCTAGAGAGAGAGAGAGAGAGAGAGAGAGAGAGAGAGGGAGAGGGAGAGGGAGAGAGAGAGGGAGAGAGAGAGAGGGAGTGAGAGAGTATGTGTATAAGTGATTAACACTCACAAGACATATTGAAAGAGAAGAAGGCAAACAGAAAGTAACATGCCCAATGATCTTGTGTAAATGGATGGCAGAAGAAAGACCATGAGGGATAACAAGAAGATAAACATTACTTATGATAGGAAGTTGTGGAGAGCCATGATCGTCCATGTTCTGAAGGGACACTGCACAAAAAAGAAGTGTCATCATGTAAGCACTTGTCGTTGCCAAATTTTCTGAGGCATATAACAAGGAAAGAGGGCACAGAGAATTTGACACTCACAGGACATATTGAAAGCAAAAACAATGTCAGTAAAAATAAATGACAAAGTGGTAAAATCATTGTGTGATACGTTTTATCATTTAGGACTTCATCAGACAAAAGTAATGTTTACGTAGATGTGATGACATATATGCATGAAGGAGAGGAGACGCTGAAATTTGAAACATTAAAATTTAATTTGTTTTAAAAATAGTTTTTGTCGTATTTCATTTAGTCTCTTTTTGCTTATGTTGTTATCACATCTGTTATCGCACATTGTGTTAATAGACCTGCTAAGAAAGGTGAAAACTTGGACGTTAATTTACTTTGGCTTATCTAGCGATTAAAGAAAGTCCTTTCTATATAAATCAATTTATTAAGACGAAACTGTAAGAGAGCAATCCAATAAAAACCACCTTATATACTAGTGTATAAAACGACATCGGGCATATTTGAGACGTCTTATTTGTTTTGTATGCATTTTACTCCACCAGAAAACATGTACCTATGTATAGTTTGTGATGTCAACAAACACTCGTTTGACACTTTTGTAATGTCAACGAATACTCATTGCCACTTTCGTAATGCTCGTTGTAGTAGAGACTTTGTAATCGCAGATACAACTATAGTACACCCTTGAACAATGCTGGTGTCAGACGCCTTCGAATAGCAATCGCACTAGTAGTACTTGCTCGATAATACTCGCTCGAATTGTAACCACCGAATTAGTGATTCTAATAAAGAAATAGTATAGTGAATAGAGTAGAGAATAGCGGTCCATATAGTAATAGAGGATAGACTAGAAATAGCGATCCGACTTATAGCGATAAGAAATGAGTTAACCGTTATCTTTCATGAATAATCCGATAAAATTCACTTCTTTCTGTTGTGATGTCAGCGAACACTCGTTGTCACTTTTGTAATGTCAAAGAATATTTGTTGTCATTTTCGTAATGCTCGTTGTAGTAGAGACTTTGTAATCGCAGATACAACTATAGCAAAGCCGTTGAACAATATTGGTGCCAGACGCCTTCGCAAAGATTCACACTAATAGTATTTGCGCGATAATACTCGCTCGAATAGTAATCTGTATAGAACAAAGCGGTCAAATTATTTTTTTTTTGTACTTCATGGGAAATTATCAGACAAAAGTGATTTTTATGTTGATACGATTAAAGTTAACCATGAAGAAGAAAGGAGTTTAAAATTTATAATTATCTTTAATAAGATTTCTCGAACGTTCAGGAGGGAGACGAAGATAAAGAAATATACTGTATAATGACTAAACAGAACGTATATTCAAATACGAGTATCCACTAAAAATAGCGTTTAAAGAGATAAGAATCTGTCGGATTAATACAAATTCCATTGTAATATATATATATATATATATATATATATATATATATATATATATATGTTAGAATGTATTTTTTATTAATCCGACACCATCCCAGGATACTTATCTAAACGAGACGTAACTTAGAGTAGGCCTGTAGCTTTTCCCCGACTGCTATCTAAATTAAATTCAAAACCCCTGATTTCGAGACAGTCAGTGTAGGGCTGAAAAAGACTGTCATAAGGTTGTGCCGGTTTGAAATTGACTATGCCTACATGAGGTAATTTTGGATTTTTTGCTGTATAATATATATATATATATATATATATATATATATATATATATATAATGAAATATTCTAAATAAATAGTATTGATTACATTTACCGGCATGAATTTTCGAGAAATTTTGTAGAAAATATCTGCTTCTCCGACAGGAATCGAATATGTAACCCTTAATGGGGACCGTCATTTGACCTGATCTGCTGGTGTGTCGGTTTCTAGGAACTGAGCTGCTTGACCCGTATACGCCGAATACGACGGGAGAGTCCATTATATATATATATATATATATATATATATATATATATATATATATATATATATATGGTTACGGAGGTGTTGAGGTCTCACACTTATACACACACCCACACGAATATACACGCTTACACACATCATACTCACTCACTCCCTAAGAACCAAATAAGATACAAACACTTAACAGATACACATCCCCTTTCCAGGAACCAATAAAACTGTCAAAATGACCAAGGGAATTCAGAGCAACATGAATCCATCCAGCTCTTATCTTAAATAAAAACATAAAAGACACTGTTTGACCAACACAAGGAGTGACCAAAATTTATGTTCAAAAAATAAAAAAACAAATGAAAACTACTGACAAAAGTTCATTTTCTCAATCAAGACATTCATTTTTGTAGTTCACTGCTACCAGCAAGCAGAAAAATTGTTCGATAAAACGACATCGGGCATATTTGAGACGTCTTATTTGTTTTGTATGCATTTTACTCCACCAGAAAACATGTACCTATGTATAGTTTGTGATGTCAACAAACACTCGTTTGACACTTTTGTAATGTCAACGAATACTCATTGCCACTTTCGTAATGCTCGTTGTAGTAGAGACTTTGTAATCGCAGATACAACTATAGTACACCCTTGAACAATGCTGGTGTCAGACGCCTTCGAATAGCAATCGCACTAGTAGTACTTGCTCGATAATACTCGCTCGAATTGTAACCACCGAATTAGTGATTCTAATAAAGAAATAGTATAGTGAATAGAGTAGAGAATAGCGGTCCATATAGTAATAGAGGATAGACTAGAAATAGCGATCCGACTTATAGCGATAAGAAATGAGTTAACCGTTATCTTTCATGAATAATCCGATAAAATTCACTTCTTTCTGTTGTGATGTCAGCGAACACTCGTTGTCACTTTTGTAATGTCAAAGAATATTTGTTGTCATTTTCGTAATGCTCGTTGTAGTAGAGACTTTGTAATCGCAGATACAACTATAGCAAAGCCGTTGAACAATATTGGTGCCAGACGCCTTCGCAAAGATTCACACTAATAGTATTTGCGCGATAATACTCGCTCGAATAGTAATCTGTATAGAACAAAGCGGTCAAATTATTTTTTTTTTGTACTTCATGGGAAATTATCAGACAAAAGTGATTTTTATGTTGATACGATTAAAGTTAACCATGAAGAAGAAAGGAGTTTAAAATTTATAATTATCTTTAATAAGATTTCTCGAACGTTCAGGAGGGAGACGAAGATAAAGAAATATACTGTATAATGACTAAACAGAACGTATATTCAAATACGAGTATCCACTAAAAATAGCGTTTAAAGAGATAAGAATCTGTCGGATTAATACAAATTCCATTGTAATATATATATATATATATATATATATATATATATATATATATATATATGTTAGAATGTATTTTTTATTAATCCGACACCATCCCAGGATACTTATCTAAACGAGACGTAACTTAGAGTAGGCCTGTAGCTTTTCCCCGACTGCTATCTAAATTAAATTCAAAACCCCTGATTTCGAGACAGTCAGTGTAGGGCTGAAAAAGACTGTCATAAGGTTGTGCCGGTTTGAAATTGACTATGCCTACATGAGGTAATTTTGGATTTTTTGCTGTATAATATATATATATATATATATATATATATATATATATATATATAATGAAATATTCTAAATAAATAGTATTGATTACATTTACCGGCATGAATTTTCGAGAAATTTTGTAGAAAATATCTGCTTCTCCGACAGGAATCGAATATGTAACCCTTAATGGGGACCGTCATTTGACCTGATCTGCTGGTGTGTCGGTTTCTAGGAACTGAGCTGCTTGACCCGTATACGCCGAATACGACGGGAGAGTCCATTATATATATATATATATATATATATATATATATATATATATATATATATATATATATGGTTACGGAGGTGTTGAGGTCTCACACTTATACACACACCCACACGAATATACACGCTTACACACATCATACTCACTCACTCCCTAAGAACCAAATAAGATACAAACACTTAACAGATACACATCCCCTTTCCAGGAACCAATAAAACTGTCAAAATGACCAAGGGAATTCAGAGCAACATGAATCCATCCAGCTCTTATCTTAAATAAAAACATAAAAGACACTGTTTGACCAACACAAGGAGTGACCAAAATTCATGTTCAAAAAATAAAAAAACAAATGAAAACTACTGACAAAAGTTCATTTTCTCAATCAAGACATTCATTTTTGTAGTTCACTGCTACCAGCAAGCAGAAAAATTGTTCTCCTGATGATGGCCATGTTGGCCGAAACTAGTCGAGGAATCTAAATGAAATAATAATAAAAACGAAGGAATATTAATATACAACCCAGTGTGTCTGAAGATTTTAATTTTTTAATATTTTTTATTGTCAATATATATATATATATATATATATATATATATATATATATATATATATATATATATGTGTGTGTGTGTGTAGTTAAGTTACGAAAAATTTGTTAATGCATATAGGTAGTCCCAAAAGGATGAAATTCTGAGAGCTCAATGTAAATTCAGAGCTAATAATTTAAAGAAAAACAGACCACTTTAAGGCTCCATGTAATAATTTATTTCACCATAGCCCTTTTAAAGGACGCTGGATCATCTGACTACACTTCCAAAAGGTGAAAATAAAAATGAAATGAACATTTACACTTTTGACGGGTAGTATTAAGATTATGTAATTTAACAGAGAGGGCAGTGAGGAGTAGTGTGAGAGACATGAGCGAGTTTAGAGAGGGTTTATTTTAATATTTCTATCTATCATACTTAATATTAGGGGAGGAGGGACCAGATATTGACCTATTTAATCGGTTAACTTAACGGAAGTGATATATTGAAAGGGAAGGGGGAGAAGAGAGAAAAAATAAAAGGGATATTCAAGCGGAATATTCAAGCATATATATATATATATATATATATATATATATATATATATATATATATATGCTTGAATATTTCGCTTTATTATTGATTTTGCGTTATTTCTTTATCGATTCTAGTATCGTTTAATATTCTAATTTCAAGACACGTGTATACAGCATCATCTTTTTCTACAAACAAAATTCTATCTATCACTTCCCCGGACGTGTATTCTCGTAGAGTTATTATGGATGCTGGTGAGTTCACCATTAAAAAAGGAAATGCTATTTAACGATGAAAAAATTGAATGACGCAAAATCAATAAAGAGACAGTGAAATTCAACCATACAATAAAAATTAACACATGATCACGATATAATAGTCTACGTGTATATATATATATATATATATATATATATATATATATATATATATATATATATATATATATATATAATGGAATTAATTAAGTCCGACAATTATTTCTCGAACATTCATGTGGGTAAATGTAATTAATACAGTTTAAATAAATTAAAGATTTTACTTAAATAAACTGTATCCACGAAAATAACGTATAAACACAATATGAATATATATATATATATATATATATATATATATATATATATATATATGTGTGTGTGTGTGTGTGTGTGTGTGTGTGTGTGTATATATCGAAAAATATGACAAACTTGAAAGGTTTTTTGTAACCAGTTTTCATATTTTTTTCAATACTGTTTGTTGTTATATTGTACATATATATATATATATATATATATATATATATATATATATATATATGTGTGTGTGTGTGTGTGTGTGTGTGTGTTTGTGTGTGTATTTAGGCAGCGTCCTTTCTTTTAAACACGGTGTATTAAACGCCAAAACCAACTTAGTCCTGATGATTTTCTTTTGTATTTTCTCATATTTTCGAATGAGACTTTTTATTTCAAAATTATATTGATATATATATATATATATATTTCCAAAAGACAACCGAGTACTTTCGAACGTCATCGTTCATCATCAGGGTCAAATTTTTATCTTTAGCCAATTGCCTTGCAGCGGAATCGTATTGCTACATTTATAAGAACCAAATAAACGTTAACGAATTATTTTTAATTCAAGAGACGCGTTAATGTTATCACGTGCAGGCGAAGTCATGTGATCGTATGAAAGGGTGAAAAAGATTTTTTATTGTAAATACCTAAGGATCAAAAATACGTTATGGAATTAAAAAAAAAATCCAGGGAAATGATTATGTGATTATCTAATTACGTAGATATATATTATAGACATTGAAGGATGTTTCCAGAAATATTATAAGCTGTGCGATTAATAAGAGGTCTAGTGCTTTTAATATGTAGTGCCTCTAAAATTTTAAGGCATATAATGTCTGTATGTTTATCAATAATTTTAGTATTGTCTATAAGGATTTTATGAATGTCAGAATGCAGAAGGGAAACAGTATGTGACATAAGATGTTGTTTAATGGCACTAGAATTATTTAAATACATAGATAATCGTCTGGAGAGCCGGGTGGTTGTAAATCATAACGTATTTTTGATCTATTTATTGAAGTTACAAAGTGAAGTTTGGCAATTGCAGTCTCTTAAAATTGAACAGAACATCTGAAGGAATCAAAGGATTTCTTGGTATATAAATACGTCCTCTCCTGCAACCTTGATGTGAGCATCAAAGGTTTTCATGAGTGTGGATCTGTATAGAACTATCCATCTATTGTCAATTACAATTGGATTTTTTTGTTCTCCCATTTGGGATTCCTTTAAGAAACTTCTTCGCTAATGCTTGGTGCACTTGTTATCAAACATACAGGGAGAATTTCTGTTCCTATATCTACAGGGACCATGGACCATTTGAGTTTTAACAGTATTATAAAGCTATTTTGTCTTTTGTAGGAACTGGCAATTCTACATATATTATATAATGCACCTGAATGAATTTCGTATGTGAGGATACGTTTCAAATATTGCTATGGTGTTTGTAAAAATGTTCTCAGCATCTCTTTTTTTATTTAAAAGTCATTGCTTACTTGGTTTGGTCCCGAGAATTTCTTTTGTGAGGATACGTTTCAAATATTGCTATGGTGTTTGTAAAAAAATTCTCAGCATCTCTTTTTTATTTAAAAGTCATTGCTTCCTTGGTTTGGTCCCGAGAATTTCGTTTGTGAGGATACGTTTGTAATCCTCTGTTTTCGATCTTCTCGGAGTGCTGTCAGATATGTGTTTCTTGTACTGCTACTTATCTTCTGGTCTACTGACTACTGCTACGGATACCCTAGTCTACACCACTTTACGAACTCTTTTGTGGTGGAAGGGTCGTTTTTTATAATGATCAGGGTTAACATGATGTAATATCTTTCTTTTATATCATCAGTGATGATTGGGTTATTTTTAGAATGATGAAATATACTTAATTTTTATCATCACTGATTGCAATGTTATTTTTAGAATGATGAAATATCATTATTCTAGATCATAACAAGCCCTCCCACAAGATTTGAACATGCCCCTCTCTTTGCGAGAGGAACCACCATCTAACTTTTTTTTTCATTGTACCAGATGAACGCAGGTTCGAATCCTGTGGATGAGCACATATTCTTTTTTAACAGAATTTCTAGAATATTCAGGCCGATAGACGAAAATAAATAAATAAATATCCTGTTTCATAAATAAACGGAACGTCTACTCAAACATGAGTAACCGCTAAAAGTAATGTTTAAAAGTGATAAGTTTTGTTGAATCGATAGATAAAAATGAATTACCTTAAAAAATACACACACACACGCATATATATATATATATATATATATATATATATATATATATATATATATATATATATATATATATATACAGTTCGTGCTCTTTAAAACATTTGTAACTTTATTTGTATTTGCGATAGAAATAATTTGTAAAAAGGATTAGAAAGAAGTAAATCTATATTTTTTAAGGTTTTATTGAAAATGTTAGATAGGATAAAAAATATGTATCAATATTGTGATTTTCTTTCTTCGTTTAATGATAATGTTATTAAGCTTATCAGACGATATGAAAAGAGCTTACATAAAATAAATAGACAACACTTGTCTATATTATTTAATGAAATATGTATGAATATATATATATATATATATATATATATACAGAAATATAGTCTTAAAGTGTGCTATATTTATGGGGTAAAGGGCTCAATATCAGAGATAGAGCGTGTGTAAATATAAAAGTGGACATGGAAGTCAGCACTTAGAGGCGACAGTCTGTTTCATGCTAGTGCAATCGTCAGGCGATATATATATATGTATATATATATATATATATATATATATATATATATATATATCTATATATATATATATATGCATGGTGGGACTGAAGTAAAGAAAATTGTGGAGCAGAAGACAAATTTTTTAAAAAGAAATCTGCATGTAAACAGCAAATTCGAATCAATATTGGAATTGCAGAAGCTGTTTATCTCGCTTCTTGACCGAAAATGTCAAGCGATTAGAGAACAGAAGGCTTGAAAGCCTCCCTCCCTTTGCCTCCTGTCATCCCACACGCCTGCCGACATGGAAAACGATTCTTTCAGCAGGTTGCAGTCACGAGTCGGACGTGAAAAAGAAAAGGAAAAAAAAAGTTCTAATCCGATTCGTACAATAACAAGATGCTTGGTGTTTTTTTTTTCACGAGTACAGAACATCAACTCACTGACTCACTCACTCACTCACTCACTCACACACTCACTCACCCACTCACTCACTCGCACGCTCTCGCTCACTCTTTCAGTCACAATCCCCCACTCACCTTCTTTCACTCTCAGCCTCGCACTCACACTACCAATCACTTTCTCTTTCTCACTCTCTTTCTATCTCTCTTTTTCTTTGTGTTATTTACAAAACAAATCATTGCTCTTGCAAACACACACACACATACACACGCACGTTGATGTCTCAGCCAGTCGCTCACAACACTTTTGACTTCATCGTCACTTTTAAACTTCGTGCCTTTCGTCAACGCTTTCAAGGGACCAAACAGGTGAAAGTCTGAAGGGGCAATGTCTGGGCTGTAAGGGGGATGAGGGAGCAGTTCCCAGCCCAGCCCGTTGATGGTCTGCACCGTTTGGGCTGCTGTGTGAGGCCTTGCGTTGTCATGATGCAAGATGACTCCTTCTGACTGATGACCCCTGCGTTTGTCCCAACAGATAAGCTCAAAGTCCTTGCAGTGTCATCCACTGTCACCCTTCTGTCAGACTGAATGAGATCAATGACTGATTCGATCACCTCAGGAGACCTCACTTCTGTAGGTCTCCCAGGCCTGTCTTCATCCTCAACACTGCTCCGTCCTTCTTTAAACAATTTAGCCCACTTGTAGACATTTTTTTGGCTGAAACATGTGGCACCATACACAGTTGACATTCTCCTATGAATTTCAACTTGTTTGAAACCTTCAGCAAGCAAAAACTTGATAACTGACCGCTGTTCAATCCTGGAGCATGCTTCTTGGTCGGCCATCTTTGTTAATCGCCAAAACTCTCAAAGTTTTTTTTAAATCTGCAAAAGAAATTAAATCCATGTGAAAAAGAAGTAAAACAAAAAAGAAATAAAAAAGAGTAAGCTTCTATCTGTATTAGAAGTTCTTATACCGAAAAATTCACCTTATTTATTGAATGACCCTCGTATATATATATATATATATATATATATATATATATATATATATATATATATATATATATGTATATATACATGCCGTAAGGAAGAATCTTTTCCAAGTATATGGAAGGAATCAAATCTTTGAGCTCTTTTCAAAATTGCTGTTAGACTGTCATTCCCGACTCAGTATTGCTTCATCATCCTCTATAATGTCCTACCTGTCTCAGTATTGACTCGTCAACCTCCACAATGTCATCCACGTCTCAGTATTTTCTCATCGTCCTCCACAATGTCATCCTCGTCTCAGTATTGGATCGTCATCCTCCACAATGTCATCGACGTCTCAGTATTGACTCGTGATCCTCCACAATGTAATCCCCGTCTCTGTATTGTCTCGTCATCTTCCACAGTGTCCTCTCCGTCTCAGTATTGACTCGTGATCCTCCACAATGTCATCCTCGTCTCGGTATTGACTCGTCATCCTCCACAATGTCATCCCCGTCTCTGTATTTGCTCGTCATCCTCCACAATGTCCTCCCCGTCTCAGTATTGTCTCGTGATCCTCCACAATATCATCCACCTTTAAGTAATAGCCCATCATCATCCTCCCCAATTACAATCAGCATCTTAACAAGAAAGTTGCCGAGCACCTCAACAAAGACAACCTCTTGAGCAACAAATAATTTCAAGCCACTTGGTCCACTGTATTTACGCAGCGAGTATTCTTTTAAATAACTTTCGTTAAACAACACCGACATGGTCTGTCGCTCCAACTTTTCATAATGTTTTTTTTCCAACTTCCAATGTTGTTTCATGTCAGAAAATTAATTTTGACTTACATAAACCGGCACACTCAAACACTCTCTATCTTTCTCTCACTCGACTCTAGGTTTCGTAGATTTTATCTACAGATAATTCATTTCAGTTTATTAACGGATATCGTATATTGCTTGAAAAAAAAAAAATTTTTTCGTCAACATTTTTTAGGTTTGTTTTTAAGGACATTATTACATGATATAATCGAATTTGTTATTAGTCGATGATGTCTGTTAGATAATTTTAAAGTTTTTCCGTTATCGATAGGAAAGTGTACCTCCAGAAATAGCGATTTTTTTTTCATTTACAGGGTCTACGGGGCGGTTGATATCCTTAGTTAGAGATTCATTGTGGAATTCACTTGACTCACTTCTATCAGTTGACTACTTCTGCGCGCCGCTGGCGAATCTTATATGTGTTGTTCTTGTCCTAAGTATTATCGTTCATTACCAACCTTCGTGTGATTATTCTATTCAGTAACCTTCTCTAGGTGATAACAATAATATAGGTGAAACAATTAAACTAGAAAAATTGAAAATAAAAACAATGTATCTAAATATTAATTAGAGACATATAATAGATCATTCCATCTTAGAGTAATTTTTAACAACGCCTAGTGATTTCTCTTGCTAAAAAGTTGAACACTTTTAACATATTCAACGTTATGGATAAAAAATAATGAATTTTATACAACGTTTTTTTTTGTTTTTTTTTAGACTTAGTATGAGCAAAACAAATTCGCGGATTTGGACGAAAATAAATCATCGAAAATTGTTCATCTTTTAATTTCCATCTTATATAATTGTGGGTAGAAAAAAAAAAGCAGATAAGATGGCGCGAATCACAAAGCATTGCTGGCGGTCCCTCAGTCAGGGTTAACCTGGTTGGAGTGGGTTCGGTGTTAGAACACGCCGGCCCTGGTATATCTAACAATGTTGTGAAGGGCTTTACTAAACGATTATTTGGAATTAAAAAAAAAAAAATTCTTTGCTTTTTTCCCCCCTTCTTTAAAGATGCGAGTAAACACGTGGAAATCTTCAGGGCGTGACTGACATTCACATAACATGAAAAATATTTCTGTTTTTTATCTTTTTCTGTTCTCTCTCTCTCCCCTCTCTCTCTTTCTATCCCCCTCTCTCTCTCTTTTCTCTCTCTCTCTCTCTCTTCAATTCTAGTGAACTTGCTGACACGTGTACGCTTTGTCTAAATAACCAACCTCGGAAGATGGTCACAGCTAGTTGATTTTAACGCCCCTTAAAAGAAACTGATCCTCTTTAATCATCTCAGAGAATCTTTTGTGCTGTTGCCAACCTCTAGGAGAGCAATGCGTTGCACCATCAGCGTCTAATTTTTCCACTCTAATGAAATGGAACGATTATATTGAATCAGTTGCTAGGTCTGCTTCTAGGAATGTTGGTTCTACACAATTTATCTTATAAGTCTATCATTCGTCACTGCATTAAATATTGCTGTCATATCCGGTCTGGTCCTTCTGCTGTGTGTCGAGATATTCTTGGTAGAATCCCAAGAAGACTCTGCAATGTTATCCTTCCTGACCTGGCATCTCGGTTTCATTCAATATCCCAACGTTATAATGTAGCTTACCTCTGCCGTTTATGTAAATATTTTCATGTTCGTTGCTCTGGTGAAATTTCCTCTTTAGTACCTCGACCTCATGAATGTAAGCGCAGTACTAGATTGGCAGTTAGGTTTTACAATTCTAGTGCTGAAATTACTAGATGTAACCGTAGATCTACAGAAGGATACTAGGAATTCCATACACAGAGTGACTACGGATCAAAGAAGTTAAAAGAAATAGCAGCAGAAAGATGACATACTGAAAATCAGGAAAAGATAAGCGAAATTCCTTGGATATATAATAAGGCAAGAGAACTCGGAAATCTTAACCCTCATAGTGATAGCAAAAGAGATAGGGGAAGGTAGCGAGCCACTTACCTTAGATTGTATGAATGGATGGTAGAATAAAGTGATGGGGAGACTTAGCAAATTGAGGATTGCGAGCCTGAGATAATTTCTATATCTGAAGATATATTCCCATAGAAAAACGGTGCCATGGGCTTGTAAGCTGCCCGACGTGGTAGCTGGTTGCCCCGGGCAGAAACCAGGGATTGGCAACTACTCGGTTTGACTCCTGAAAACTGACTGAAAGGCTGACCACTTTCGTCACTCCACGTCACATGAGTTCATATCTATCAAAAGGATATAATCCATTTTTGTATCCCTACAAAGTTTTTCATACTTACAATTACTTTTGGAAATCAATAACTTTTGCGATACCCCGTATATGTCAATCTTACTCCGTAATGTACTTTTAAAAAATTTACTCTTCTGGTCCGCAGCTAATCATCTGGGGTCAGTGTGTCCTTTGTTTCGGCCGTTGTACGCTCCGGCCCTCTTCAGGTGGTTGGAATGTCGAACTGAACCCTTTATTTCGCTCACTGGGGTAGACTGTTCTAGTTCCACGTGCCATGTTTAATGGATGTCAGTTATCCGTTATCTCCTGTTAATTACCCTCTCCAAGTTCTCCACTGACTTAACCGGGTACTGAACTCACACTCTTTGGGTCCTGTCACTGGATCTAACTAACACCTTTATCCACTGTGCCATGTGTCCTTGAGAACTTGGACGCATTGCGATTGCCAAAGATGAATTCGAAAAAGCTATGCAGATTACAAAGAAATTGAAAAAACTTCACTAGAATCAAGGAAAAGAGTATTAAACTGCTATGTTCGATTTGGTTTGGTTTGGTTTAAGGCATATCAACATTAATGGGTATTTCCATATCGACAAGATTTGTTTCCAAAGCAAAATAAATAGCAAATTTCTAGTTTGTTTTGTTTTACGGGATATCAACCTGAATGGTTTTTTTAATACCGACAAGATTTTTATTGCTGGAAATATTCTTTTTTAATCTATCTATCTATCTATCTATCTATCTATCTATCTATCTATCTATCTATCTATCTATCTCAGTATATAATGGTTTGTTTTGTTTTGTTTTACGGTATATCAACCTCAATGGGTTATTTAATGACGACAAGATTTTTATTGCTGGTAATATTTTTTTATCTATCTATCTATCTATCTATCTATCTATCTATCTATCTATCTATCTCAGCCTTTTCTTATCTATCTCAGTCTGTTTCTATCTATCTATCTATCTATCTATCTCAATATGTTGTTAGGAAGTTTTAAAGAAAATGAAAGCAAAAAGGAAACTTAATCTTAGCTCCAGGAAGAGACATTTGAGGTTTGTAGGGCTCATAAAGAGGAAAGAGGGTTTGGAAAATTTGATACGCACGGGGCAGATTGAAGGCAAGAGAGGCAGAGGAAAAGTACGCATAACTTGATTAAATTGATGGCTGAACAGGGTTTAGGAGAAATAATAGAAAGGCAAAATGTATTAAGAGGTACAAGGGACAGGAAGATGTGGGGAGCCATGATCTTCTGAGGCGACATTGCACATCAAATATAAGGGAGTAAATCCAGCTCCCTTTTCATTTCAAATAATGGATGTCGTCATTACTTTCCTCATAAAGGTGTTTGTTCCAATGTTAGACATACACTTTGTGTACATTAATTGAAACAACAGCTTCATTTTCTTTTCTTTCGCCATACGGTCAGTTTTAGACCCACTGAAGTGACAGGGTAATATCGATTTCTATTTTTTCCTCAGATTAGGTCATTTGCAGTGGTGTGAAGTAATATGAATCTATTTTTGGGGTGTATGATGGCCTTGAAAAATATTGCGTCATCCGTGATTGCATCAGATTTTTATCAAGCCCAGATACTATTCTCTCGACTGTCGATTAGTTGTCCTAAGGTCATTTTCTGCGATAGTCATTTCTCCAAGGAAGCGTACGAAAGGTTTATCGCTGCACAAAAACACTAGCAAGCCTTAGCAGTGAGCAAATCAGACGACTATAGACTGGACCGGAAACTCTTCTGATTAAATCCAATCGAGAATCTGTGATCAATCTGCAAGGAACGACATCGTGGAATGGCCATACGAAGACACTGGCAAGCCATACCAGTGAGAAAAATCAAAGTACTATAGACTGGCCCGGAAACTCCCCTGATTTAAATCCAATTGAGAATCTGTGGTCACCCTGCAAGGAAGGATTTCGTGGAATGGACATACGAAGTACTAACATGTGCACTGGGTAATGTTTCATTGAAAAATACGAAAAATTAAATACAGTGTAACCCGGATATAAGAGAGTTGCCAGGAACGGAGAAGAAGTCTCTTATATCCGGGTTTATCTTATATCCGGGTTTGGTCTATTATATATACATTAACACAAGCTCTAATTTGGGACCAGAGAATATCTCTCTTATATCCGGGTTTCTCTTATATATGTGTCTCTTATATCCGGGTTTCACTGTAATAACGGAATTATTCGTTTTGTTTCAATTAATTTGCACAAGGATGTAGGTGATCATGGCCCTCCACGTCTTCCTTAATTTTCACAATGGTGTAATTTCACCAGATTTATGGTTTCTTTTTCATTTCTTTATCGTTTATTTATTTTTTTTAAAATACAACTTTAACTTTTTTTGAAAAAAACTTTAAAGTTTTACTTTTTAACTTTAAATTTTTTAAATACAACTTTATCGTCTCTTGTTCAGTAACTTTCAACTCGCTTCACAAAAAAAAATGGGAGAAAATATAAAAAAACAAACTGAACAAGATCAGAGAAAATAAATTGCGTCGTATGTTTTTTTGTACGACAGACAGAAAGAAACAAAATCAAAAAAAAGTTGATGGAATATTTGAGGTGAGAGGTCAAGCAGCCCCGTCAAAGCTGTCGGGAGTGTGAGCGTCGGTCCCATGTTACTCTGTTTGTCTTGACCTGGACGCAAAACCCCAGAGTGGATTGTGACTTTTCAACGAACTCCTTTCACTGGAATAGCGGGGAAATGTGAGGAAGGGTTTGTAGGAAGAAAGATCGCCGAAGTATGGGGACTGGTTGCGCGACGACGCTTTCTATTCGAGAAGGCGACAGGTGAAAGAACGTGTAATCTAACTAACAGCAAATCTAGAACGAAGAAAGATACAAAAAAAGAAAAGAAAGTAAAATGCTTTTTTTTTTTTTCGTAACTTTCAGAGGTAATTTTTGAATTTCTTTTTCCCCTATTATGCTATAGTTCACCGATATAAAATATTTTGTTAAACTACGCCCCCCCACCACCACCGATGTGATATTAATGGGTATGGGTATGTAAAGCGAGCTACAATGGATTTAAATTCAGTTTGAAATACAGCAAGGTATTTTGGTTATTGGAAATCTTAAATTTAATTTATTAGCTTGAAATTAAAACTAAATTTTTTGTGTGTGTATATATATATATAACATATATATATATGTGTGTGTGTGTGTGTGTACCTCCAAAAAAGCGAATTTTTTTTGTGTATATATATATATATATATATATATATATATATATATATGTGTGTGTGTGTGTGTGTGTGTATGCGTGTGTGTGTACCTCCAAAAGAGCGAATTTATTTTGTGTATATATATATATATATATATATATATATATATATATATATATGTGTGTGTGTGTGTGTGTGTGTGTGCGTGTGTGTGTGTACCTCCAAAAGAGCGAATTTTTTAATGAAAAAATATATATGTACACACACACACACACACACACACACACACACACACATATATATATATATATATATATATATATATATATATATATATATATATATGTAAGCAAATGTGTGGATGTTGATCCGACGGTATGATGAAAATGTGGAAAATACAAAGCCAAATCCGAATATGTGAGTTTACTGTTTTTATTTTGTTTTGACAGAATAACAAAAACAAAAACAAAATAAAAACAGTAAACTCACATATTCGGATTTGGCTTTGTATTTTCCACATTTTCATCATATATATATATATATATATATATATATATATATATATATATATGTGTGTGTGTGTGTGCGTGTGTGTGTGCGTGTGTGTGCGTGTGTGTGTACCTCCAAAAGAGCGATTTTTTTTAATGAACATATATATATGTGTACGTACAGTGGAAGTGCGCGTATACAGGCGCATGCTGACACATATATATACGCATATTGGCAAAATCAAAACTGCTCACGGGCACACACACGAACACTGCACAGCATAGGAAGTGTGTGTATGTGTGTGTTTATATGTGTGTATATATATATGTGTGTGTGTATATGTATGTGTGTATATGTATGTGTGTATATGCGTGTATGTGTACAAATGTGTTTGCTAATTCCTCGTAATAAGACTGTGTGTATGTATGGAGAGTATAATTACGCATGCTGACAAAAACACAAGAAAATGGAAATAGATCTAAGAACACACAAGGGTCATTAAAATATAAGAATGCCGCAAACTCCTTCACCATTTCTCGGACCAATCTTAATTGTTTATAACCCTTCACGCAGAAATCTTTCGCACTGACAATTCAGAAAATCATTTGGGTCACTAACACACAAAAAAGAGAATACATATATATATATATATATATATATATATATATATATATATATATATATATAGGGAGAGAGAGAGAGAGCGAGCGATAGATATGTACAAACTAATATATGTATACAGCCTGAGATGATAGATATACAGATAGATATGAACAGTGTTGAGATAGATATGAAAAGAGCACATATATATATATATATATATATATATATATATATATATATATATATATATATATATATATATATATATATATATAATATTATTAGTAGTAGTAATAATCTTATAAGTATAAGTAACTACACTCGTTTCGGAAAACCTTCGGTTTCTTGATTTGCAAATGCAAATCAATATCGAAGGATAAAAAGGTATAAAAAAAGAAAGACCCAAGAAGACCATGAACGCCTGTCGAAAACAATCGTTCAGTATGCAGGTCCAAAGCCCAAAGAAAAGAAAACCGATACGAGTACGCAACTAAATAAAGTGCTCAATACAGTAAGTAGAGCAGACCTAGTTAAACCTAGAGAGCCAGACAAACCTACCAAGGTTTCACCTAAGCAGATCGTTAGGGAACCCAGCCTTCCCTGAGGATCAGCTTAGGTGAAACCTTGGTAGGTTTGTCTGGCTATCTAGGTTTAACTATATATATATATATATATATATATATATATATAATTTATGTCATTCACAGACAGTACTGTTTCGCTGTATCACAGCTCCTCAGTGCGACTAGACTTCCGAATGCTTCAAGCCAGGATTGAAACACAACAGTGCTATCTTCACTCGGTAGAGTTACACAACTAAATCAAGCGTATTGTTTTTACAAATGTAAACAAATGCCAATCAACCAAAGTGCTCCATTCATTTTACTGAAGAGCTTTGCATTAGTGCAGGTGGCTGTTGTTTATAGAATTAACTCATCACTCAACAGTGCTCAATTGAAATGTATTTTCAAGAGCTAAATTATGTCATTCACAGACAGTACTGTTTCGCTGTATCACAGCTCCTCAGTGCGACTAGACTTCCGAATGCCTCAAGCCAGGATTGAAACACAACTAATTTGGTGTCAGTCAGAGCTATTTTCACTTGGTAGAGTTACACAACTAAATCAAGCGTATTGTTTTTACAAATGTAAACAAATGCCAATCAGCCAAAGTGCTCCATTCATTTTACTGAAGAGCTTTGCATTAGTGCAGGTGGCTGTTGTTTATAGAATTAACTTATCGCTCAAGTTGAAACTCAACTGATTCGGTGTCAGCCAGAGCTATCTTCACTCGGTAGAGTTATATATATATGTATTTACATATAAAAATATATGTGTGTGTGTGTGTGTGTATGTATGTGTATGTACCTACAAAAGAAATATAGCATACCTTAAAACTATATTTCCTCATATGCTTTTAAGGTATGCTATATTTATGGGATAAAAGGCTAAATATCAGATATAGAGCGTATGTAAACATTGAAGTCAATGAAGAGGCGACAGACTTTTTCATGCTGAACGCAATCATCAGGTCACATGTGTTGCTTTTTCTCAATTGTTTATATATATATATATGCCAGTGGTGTATTGTGGGTAGTCTATTCAAAAGATTATTTTGGCGTTATTATTGTGGTTTGTTAATTTGTTTATTATTTATTTATATATATATATATATATATATATATATATATATATATATATTATAAAATATGATTCCTTCGCTACATAAGAATTCTCATGTTTCAAAAGCGAGAGCCGAGACCCTCAATATAATTTTTGAAATTAAGTTGAATTAAGGTGTCTGGTCTCGTTTCCTCGTCGGGCGAGAATTTGAAGGCCGAATACAAGAAACTATGTGTTTCATACCACAAAAGTTACTCGTGAAATCAGTATACACGATTCCTGGGCGGCTCGAGAAGAAGGTAGCGACATCTGGTGGACATAACGA
>OZ038501.1:81034948-81082448 GCA_964036315.1 Acanthosepion esculentum
ACTAAATAACTTGTTGTTGGCCTTCTGGGAGCCAGAAATAAAGACACAAAGAGAGGAATTGAGTTCGACAAATACATTAACAGAAACAGTAATACAAACATCTACAAACGAGAGTGTTACAGAGCTGACTGTTGGAACCTTTCCTCTCTAAAAGGCAGTACCTTCTCCTATTTATAGCTGGGAGAATCCATGCGTGCGTGGCTAAATTACAATAACATTATCTATCACAGTCTGTTCTTATCTCCCTCTGTTCCTATCTATCTATGTATCTATCTAAGTCTGTTTTCTTTCTTCCTTTCTCAGTCTGGGTCTATCTATCTATCTATCTATCTATCTATCTATCTATCTATCTATCTATGTGTCATGGCCTTGTTAGGACCAGAAATAAAGACACAAAGAGAGGAATTGAGTTCGACAAATATATTAACAGAAACAGTCATACAAACATCTACAAACGAGAGTGTTACAGCAAGAATGTTCGGTCCGACTATCAGAGCTGACTGCTGGAAACTTCCCTCTCCAAAAGGCAGTACCTGCTCCTATTTATAGCTGGGAGAATCCATGCTTGCGTGGGTAAATTACCATAACATAACTCAAAGGGTTTTCCAGTGATTTTTACGACAAATGGTGTCAAGATGGCTAAATGTTTTATTTGAAAACCTGGAAAAAAGAAACTCAATTAGTTTAGTGCTTTTTTTTTTTAGACATTAAACATTTAGTAGGTTGAATAATTATCCTGTCCTGGACAATTTTGCTGTTACACCCGGTATATGAAGATGACATATTGTTAACAACTGACACAGACAACAAAATACAACAACTGAAGAAGCATTATGATAGCGAAAGATGCCTTCCAAAAGCTAAGCAAATTATTATTAAAAAACAGGAAATTTTCGTTAGAAACAAAAAAAAAAAAATAGAGTACTGAACTGTTATTTAATACTATTCCTCCTATATGGCAATAAATACTAGTCAATCTCTTCACAGACGAAGAAAAATGTGGTTCTACAGAAGGATGTTGGGAATATTATAGACTGAAAATATGAGCAACGACAAAGCTTTACAGAAAAAGGAAACAGAAATGACATTTATATTTGACATCAGGAAGAGACAGTTGAAATTTCTAGGGCACATAATGAGGAAAGGGTTATTGGAAAACTTGACACTCATAAGAAAACTCAAACACTAGCTCAAACACAAGCTGACCATCCGCGAGAATTCTTTTCTTAGTCGTAAAATGGCTGCAGAGACTGGCTGTCCATCAGTTAGAATTCTTACTCTAAGCCGTTTTTTGGCTCTGGACACTGCCTGACCATTCTTTAGACTTATACTACTGGCCATTTACAGACTCAGAATAGTGGCTTATTGGTTAGAATGTTCGCTTTCCGACAATGAAACCCAGTTTCGAATGTCACCATGGTCGATTTATCAGGAAGGTGATTTCCTGATTCTATTCGTCTTTGGAGGCGATCTCTACGAGCGGCACCTTTGAAAAGTGGCTGAAAACCTTACCACGGCTTGACCCCCAACGAACTATGTAGGAGCCTCTGTTTCTCTTGCCTACAGTGCACTGTAGGTAAGAGGGACAGACGCAAACAAGGCAAAACGTGTGCCTTATGAACGTGAGCAAATGGATGGCAGAAGAGAGTTTATGAGCGATGTTGAAACGACCAATTTTTGCCAAGAGCTAAAAATAGGAAAAAGGATATTGTGGAGAACAATGAACGTCCTGAAGGAACATGATTCTTAGAATAATTAAAAGTTCGGCAAGAGAACTTTGTATCAAATAGAAACTCCCTAGACAACGCCAAAAAGCCTCATATGTACTGATCCAGCGGAGAAAAAAAATGAGACCTTTAGTCGTACGAAGTGCTGAAATGTGCAAGATTGGCTTTATTAAATTTGGGCCCAAGATTAACGAAGCAGCCTAAAATGGTTTTCGTTGTTATCTTTAATCATAGTGTCTGACTTAATTTGCAGACTGTTTTTTTGGAAAGATGCCCTTTATGTTAAACTCTGACCGAATGCCAAAATGAGGGCTGGTACAAAAAAAAAAAAAGAAAAAAATCAAACAAGGTAAATCATAGTTTATTGAATTAAAGAATAATCGCGGATGAGAGCTTGTGCCATTCCGGCTTCTTTTTACGTTTTTGCCAAGAAATGGACGTCTTTATCCGTTGAGTATTGTTAACTCTTGGACCCACCGATTTCTTCAGTGAGATTATGAAACACCATCTAAACGAATGATCATCGGGGAAGCGTTTTGCTGGAATGTAAAAGTATTCTAAAAACATTTGAATTCGCGCAAACGTCATATCAACGACGAAGAATAAAGACTTAACGGACGGCTAATACCCGGAGTCAAGAGCAACCATAGAGATTTCTAGCGGGTCGTCATCCAGAATACAAAAGCTGTAAATGGTTAAAAATAGAATCTCAGTGGATGTCCAGCTAGTGTCCAGATTCAATAATTCAGCAAGAGTAATAATTCTAGTAGATGGGTAGCTCGTGTCCAGATCCAATAATTGGCCAAGTGTATTAATTCTATGAGATGTGTTAGCTGGTTTCCAGATCCAATAATTGGCCAAGTGTAATAATTCTATGAGATGTGTTAGCTGGTTTCCAGATCCAATAATTGGCCAAGTGTAATAATTTTATGAGATGTGTTAGCTGGTGTCCAGATCCAATAATTGGCCAAGTGTAATAATTCTATGAGATGTGTTGGCTGGTGTCCAGATCCAATAATTGGCCAAGTTTAATAATTCTATCAGATATGTTAGCTGGTGCCCAGATCCAATAATTGGACAAGTGTAATAATTCTATCAGATGTGTTAGCTGGTGTCCAGATCCAATAATTAGCCAAGTGTAATAATTCTATCAGATATGTTAGCTGGTGTCCAGATCCAATACTTGGCCAAGTGTAATAATTCTATCAGATATGTTAGCTGGTGTCCAGATCCAATAATTGGCCAAGTATAATAATTCTATGAGATGTGTTAGCTGGTGTCCAGATCCAATAATTGGCCAAGTGTAATAATTCTATCAGATCCAATAAATGCCCCAAAATAGGAATTTTAGCATATGATCAGGCAGGAAGTAACTAAGAATAGACATCTAATATTGGCTCTTAGCCTGTCATTGGTCATGCAAATTCCTAAGACAGGAAGCGTCAAAGAATAGAAATCTAGCAAACGTTCCCTATATAATGGGTGGTCGCCCGTATCCGCGAATACCACTCTGTTTAAGGTGGCTGCCCAATCCCTGTTGCAGACGCTTTCTCTGGCACATTTTTGTTTGTTCAGCACCCACAATGCCCACCTGTGGTTTATACTGCAACTATTCGGAGCGGGCCTTAGTAACATTTCTGGGAGAGAGAGAGAGAGAGAGAGAGAGAGAGAGAGAGAGAGAGAGAGAGCGAGAGAGAGCGTTATCTTGAATGATCAACAGTCTGAACACGGCCAATACACTCAAAACGTCGATCAAGGCTCCTACATAGTTCCTTGGGTTCAAGCCGTGGTATGGTTTTCAGCCACTTTCCAAAGCTGCCGCTCGTAGAGATCGCCTCCTCAGACCAACAGCATCAGGAAATCACTTTGGTGACATTCGAAACTGGGTCTCATTGTCGGAAAGCGAACATTCTAACCACTAAGCCACTATTCTGAGTCCGTAAATGGTCAATAGTAGAATTCTAAAGAATGGCCAGGGAGTGTTCAGAGCCAATAAACGGCTCAGAGTAGGAATTCTAACTAATGGACAGTGTCTGCAGCCATTTTGCAACTAAGAAAAGAATTCGCGCGGATGTGTTTTGAGCTAGTAAGCGACTATGAATTAGACACTATCGGTTAGTCAACCAATTTGTTAAGCCATTAGACTTCAAGCGGATAGTCAGTCAGTAAATAATCACGAATAGGTCTCTATGGACAGGGCACTAGTGTATGGTCAGATAGAGTTTTGAGCCTGTATTTGACTGAATGGAATTTTCACTGGCCTGCGTTAATTTTTTTTTCTAAACGCCAAAGCTTTATCAAGTGATATATGATCGCCATTTTATGCTGAATTCAAAAACACCATTTATTGTGTTGCTTCACAACAAGTTGTACACAATAATAACATTTATTCAAAAGCCTGTGAACTCTACTTGTCACATCTGATCGTGGGTGTTTGATGTTTAGCATCGAATATAATGTTGTATGTGTACCTAACTACAGTGTAACACCCTACTTGCTATGCATTTCATATAAGAGCTTCTATCTTAAAAAAATTATCTGATTAGAAAGAATGAGTATGATTTTTGGATTCAGTGTAAAAAACTGCTATTATATATGCGGGCTTGAAATCATCGCAGACCAGTGTTAGCTATTTTCTTGATCCGTCATTGTAGCCAATGATCAGGACGTGCCTTGAGCCGGTATGATACTAAAACAGTCTATTTTTGAGTTACTAGGAAAGCATGAATACAAGTCTAGCGTATAGTCCAATACCAAAGCTTTCGTGAGTAACGTTCTGAGCGAATGGTCAAGGTATGCCTTGAAGTACAAAGTGACCATGCCCGTTTTTATTTTGTCGACTTTCTTATTTTTTTCTAAATGTTTCCGTCGTTTAAATTAAGCATGTCACGTCGCGTGAGTTTGTGGTGTACACTTTAAAAACCAGGATATTAACGCCATTTTGATATGCTTGCAAAACAACAAAAGAATGACGTCTTACTTTTTTATTTATTTTTTTTTGTCTGTGCTGAATCATCAGAGGCGATAAGAAATTTAAATTTTTGATCACGTTTAACCGAACGTTCAAATGATGAGCGCGCCTCCGTTACAAGTTCACAACTGCCGTTGCCACTCAAACAAAGGATCAATTTCTATGTAAAAGATACATACAAACATTAGCGTTATACTATGACAACACGTAATGATCTGAGAACGTACCGGTCAAAATAATTGCATACGGCAGGGGGTTGGCAATTGTTTTGACTCGGGGGCCATTTTGGGAGGGGGGTGTAGTTAGCGCAGGGCCGCACGTTTTAAAGCATATTCATTAGTTAAGATTACATTTCATTAAATGCGAAGTGTAAATTGCATAACAACAACAACAACAACAACAACAATAATAATAATAATATTTTTTTTCAAAACTGCTCAGTGGAAAATACTGTTTGGGTCTTTTGCTTTTAACTTGTTCTCTATACATCTATCTCTATCTTCTGTAAATTCCGAGATGAAATCTAATATCAAGAAATAACAAACGCCAGGAATAGATAAGGAAAATAAATGTATTAACGTAATAATACAAACTGGTAATACGGGTTAGTAGATCCAGGAATGCGGGTTAGTAGCAATAATATATATACAGTATTGGTATTGAAGTATCGCGGTATGACTCCTTACTGAGTCTAGGTGCTCGTGACGGTGACTCTTGTGTTACCCTCTTCTGATACTACTCAGCGTACTGACTTCTCGACTGTCTGAACGTACTGCCGGGTATTCACTGGTGGTAGTATATGTATACCTCGGTTGAGTGCATTTGTGTGAAAAAGAGAAAACCCCTTAACAAATATTAACCATTTTTCCCCAGTAAATGCTCTGGCCTCATCTGTTGTAATGCTTGCCATAACAAGCCACTTTTCTCCACACAATCCGCAACACACTCAAACAAGTCCTGACCAGTGGTTGTATTTTTCATCGATTTCAAACCAAGTACACCCCTGGGCATATTAATTGAAACAAAATAAAATAATTCCGTTATTATTTACTTTTTCGTATTTTTCAGTGAAACATGACCCAGTGCACATGTTAGTACTTCGTATGTACATTCCATGAACTCGTTGCTTGCAGATTGACCACAGATTCTCGATTGAATTTAATCAAAAGAGTTTCCGGGCCAGTATATAACACTTTGATTTGCTCACTGGTAAGGCTTGCCAGTGTGATCATGCAACGTTCCCACTTTCGTACACTTCCTCAGAGTAACGTCGATCGCAAGCAATGACCGTAGGACAACTAATCGACAGTCGAGACAATAGTGTCTGGGCGTTATGAAAATCTGATGCAATCACGGATGATACAATATTTTTGAAGGCCAAACAAATTTCATCGTACACCCCGAAAATAGATTCATATTACTGCACACCATTGCAAATAAACTAATCTGAGGGAAAAAATAGAAATCGATTACACCCTGTCACTCCAGTGGGTCTAAAACTGACCGTATGGTGAAAGAAAGGGAACAAAAAGCGGTTGTTTCAATTAATTTGAACAAGGGTGTAGTTCCTCTGTGATGACGAAATCTTTACCAATTCCCCGGATAAAGATAAGTAGCTATGTAGTGTCTTGATTATCGGTGTTTTCATCCAGTGCCCAAGAAAATAACAGTCCTCCTTCATAAGGAAATAGTTTCGAATTTGCTTCTCGCATAAGGGCACGCAATCTCCCAAGCTTTGCTTCACAAACTCGCCATCAGAAAATGGCTTGTTGCTTTTAGCGAGGTTGTATGCTACTATGAAGCTTACCTCTCTAGTACTATCCTTAAGTGTCAATTGCTTCGTAAATATGATCTTCGTAACATACTCTGCAGCGTTTTACTGAGATCTTTCTCGGACATTTCGCTACCAAATTCGGCATGTTTTGTTTGGTGGTGTCGTTTCTAATTGTATTCCTTGAATGACGACAACCGTCTCGTAATCCAGTAAACACTCTGCCTCATTAAGTGAATTACTAAAGAAATATATGTTTGTCCATTTTTCATTAAACGCTTTACGTTCTTTCTTTTTTTAATTAATTTGCGCCTTTTGGGAGCGTCCATGGTTTGTTGTTTTTGTTTTTGTTTTACGGCATATAAACCTCACTGGGTCATCTAATGCCGACAACTTTTTTTCCTGGTAATAGTTTTGTTTAATCAAAAATCCATTTCTGTTAATATTTTTTTCTCGAAAACGTACAGCTGGTAATATTATTTTTTTCAAAATCGTATAGCTGGTAATATTATTTAAAAAAAAAAAAAACGTACAGCTGGCAACATTATTTTTTCAAAAATGTATAGCTGGTAATATCATTTTTTTCAAAAACGTACAGCTGGTAATATTATTTTTTAAAAAACGTACAGCTGGTTATATTATTTTTTCAAAAACGTATAGCTGGTAATATTATTTTTTCAAAAACGTACAGCTGGTAATATTATTTTTTCAAAAACCTATAGCTGGTAAAAATTATTTTTTCAAAAACGTACAGCTGGTAATATTATTTTTTCAAAAACGTACAGCTGGTAATATTATTTTTCAAAAAGGTACAGCTGGTAATATTATTTTTTCAAAAACGTATAGCTGGTAACATTATTTTTTTCAAAAACATACAGCTGGTAATATTATTTTTTAAAAAACGTACAGCTGGTAATATTATTTTTTCAAAAACGTACAGCTGGTAATATTATTTTTCAAAATGGTACAGCTGGTAATATTATTTTTTCAAAAACGTATAGCTGGTAATATTATTTTTTTCAAAAACATACAGCTGGTAATATTATTTTTTAAAAAACGTATAGCTGGTAATATTATTTTTTCAAAAACGTATAGCTGGTAATATTATTTTTTTCAAAATCGTATAGCTGGTAATATCATTTTTTTCAAAAACGTACAGCTGGAAATATTATTTTTTCAAAAACGTATAGCTGGTAATATTATTTTTTCAAAAACGTACAGCTGGTAATATTATTTTTTCAAAAACATATAGCTGGTTAAAATTATTTTTTCAAAAACCTACAGCTGGTAATATTATTTTTTCAAAAACGTACAGCTGGTAATATTATTTTTTCAAAAACGTATTATCGGAGGCCTTGCTGTTGGACGGAGTTTATCGTCATACCCAGGATGCGGATGTAGTTTATCGTCTTACCCAGGACGCGGATGTAGTTTATCGTCATACCCAGGACGCGGATGTAGTTTATTGTCATAGCCAGGACGCGCGTCCATGGTCCTCTCTGGTCGGAACGTTGCAGATCTAACCGTTGCAAACACGAAACTGAAATGAGAATGAATTGCCGGCAACATGGATATCAACATCGATTGCGCATGCGCACGCGCAGTAGGTGTGCGGCTGTTAAATGACGGGGCTAATTTTCCTTGACACAAGGGAAGCAAGTCTCAGTTCAAGTTATAGCTCAGGCACTCGCAGTTAACCGTGAACAGATTAAGAAAATTTTTGATTTGGAAATTTTTTTTTTTTTTATAACCGAATGCTACCGAGGGCCAAAGAAAAATCTGTGACGGGCCGCATGCGACTCACGATCCGTTAAATGCCCACCTCTGGTATACGGGATCTTAGACGTAATGAATTCGACACGTATGAAAAAATAAAAAGGGCTGTAAGGCTAAGATGTGCTTTCTCATCGGACTTATTCAAGCTATACAGCCAGGCCAGAAGCCCTACCAGGATTCTTTATTGGTGGCTACAATCTTAGCAACATAAGATATTTGATTTGCTAATTATTTTTCTCTCCTCAATTGGAGTAGATAGATTTGCCTATCGTCCGATTCACATTCTTCTCTGGTCTTTTGAACGGGGGGTAGAGTTTTATTCCTTTTTCCCTTTCTAGGATCGGTTTTCTGCTTCCTTCTAAAATCTTTGCATTCTGTTTCACTCCCGGCAGCCCTCTGCATCTTATTAACATTGTTACCTTGCTTGGAGGCAAAAAAATGCACTGTGTTAGTGGCAGACACGGAAAGAAAAATACAAAAATCTCCTACAGAAGGTAGTGAAGGAAAGCAAGAAGGAAGGACTAAGTATAACACCGGTTTTTCGATCCAAATGTTGTTGGGCAGTGGGCACATGTTTCTGGATTACTTTTTCATGCTGAATCTGAAAATCAAGTCCATTTTGCCCCATCACATCACGTTTCTCTCAGTACAGACAATTTGTATTTTGCTTAAAACAGGCCAAAATGTCTAACTCACAGGGATATGACACTGCTTAAATATGCGAGGGACATAGTTGAAACATTTCGTTTAATGTTAAAATGATTTAGCATTCAAGATAAAAGTATCCAAATAACCTTCAAAATGAATTCTAAGCTATTTCAGTTCAGATAAGCTGGCCTGAAAATGCTTGATTTTATGAGAGATATCTCACTGGAAAATGTCCTTGTGCCCTCCATGTTCTTAGCTTGTTAAAACTTTGTGATTTGCTTTTCTTCTCTACTTTTCATAGAAGAATCCCTTTAGAAGTCTTCAAGAACTGTGATTTTAGTTTTTATTCGTAGTTTTCACTTTACACCCAAAACCATGATAAGATTTTATCATTTCACTTGAATTTACTGGGGTCTGGAATTGTCATGGAGGTTCTGTATAACATGCATAGGGACATCGATAAATGAGCGTTGTTAGGGTTTTAGGCGAGTGTATTTGAGACTAGCAAGAGTATAATTTTTCTTTATCAGCCCTTAAAATAGCCACCAAATATCAGATAAGCATAGCCAACTAGGGACTTTTCCTTCCTATTCTAAACACTATAAGTTTCTTATCTGAACATGTCATTTAAACTACTCGGGTGTAAGATGAGTATCAAGATTCACATTCTGTTTCGTCACCTTCAGTTTCCTAATAATCTTAGTGATTATAGTGATGAACAGGGAGAGAGGTTTCAACAGCATCTCAAGGTAATGGATTGGTTTGGTTTGGTTTGTTTTACGGCACATGGAGCACCACTGAAAAGTCGTATCACTACACTCATGTTTATGGGACAATAATTTCATTTTTTTTAAAGTTTTTCTTGTCCCACCGTCTGAAGCTACACCTTCTTTCTCATACTCTGTAAATTGTAGATGTAGATATTTTTTCGACACTGGGGGGAATAATTCACTTTTGTCCCCTTCTTATTCTAATAGGTTTAAGCATCGGGTGTCGACGTTCGCGTCGGGTGTTAGTCGGTTCTTGAATGTTTGATTGTTGAGGTCAACTCCATTTTGACTGGCGGATGAAGAGGAAACGAACGTGACGAAAAAGGCAAACATAAGCCCGATGACGCTTTAAAAGATCTGTACTTTCTGTCAAGAGGTCGATGCTATTGGCAAAATATTCTAGTCATGATTGCTTAAGAAATTCTATCAGCGGATCTACGAGTCACCGAGGTACTCATTGAACAAGACACCTTGTTTGTTTGTTTCTTTTTTTCTTTCTTATTATTCTTTTCTTTCTTTCGTAATGTTTTCACACTTTTTTTTCCCATTTTTGTTGCCATTAATCACAATTCATTGGGTTTGTAAATTTGCAGGTTGATTTTTCTTCTTTTAGATTTTTAATTTCCTTTCCTTTCTTTCTTTCTTTCATTTTGTCTGTCATTGTTCTTGCCTACTTTCATTCTTTCTTTCTTTCGTTATTTCTGCCTTCGTTCGTGTTTTATCTTCCTTTTCTTTTTTCCTCTAGTTTCCGTTCTTTCTTTCTTTTTTCTTTCTTTCTTTCTTTCTTTCTTTCTTTTAAGCCTTGCTTTCATTCTTTCTGCTTTCTTTCTTTTTGTCTGACATTGTGCGTGTCATCTTTCTTTCTTTCTTTCTTTCTTTCTTTCTTTCTTTCCTTCCTTCCTTCCTTCTTTCTTTCTTTCTTTCTTTCTTTCTTATTTTTTCTGTATTTTGTTCCCGTAGGTATTTTGTTTTTCTTTCTTTTCGTCTTGTTGCAATTCTTTCTTTCTTTCCTTCTTTATTCTTTCTTTCTTTCTTTCTTTCTTTCTTTCTTTCTTTCTTTTACTCATTGCTTTCATTTTTCTGCTTTCTTTCTTTTTGTCTGACATTGTTCGTGCCATCTTTTTTCTTTCTTTCTTTCTTTCTTTCTTATTTTTTGTTTCCGTTTGTGTTTTTCTTTCTTTCTTTTTCATCTCGCTTTAATTCTTTCTTTCTTTCTCCGTTCGTGTTTTGTTTTTCTTTCTTTTTCGTCTTGCTTCAATTCTTTCTTTCTTTTTATCTGTCATTGCTCATGCCTTCTTTCTTTCTGCCTTTCTATATTCGTTCGTGTTTTGTCTTCCTTTCTTTCTTTTTCGTCTGACTTTCGTTCTTCCTGCCTTCTTGCTCTTTTTCTTTATTTCTTTTGCTCTTTTTCTTTATTTCTTTTTTTTACCTTAGTATTTTGGCTTCTGCAGTGATTTCATCAGTTCACCGTCCCTCTCACAGCAAACCGCCCTGCAAACGGGTTCATCTTCCGATCAAATTTCCTTCATTCTTTCCTTCAATGCACTCATCATAAATAGGGTGATGAGTCGATGAGCATCAGTTGCATTACAATATTACTTACAGATTCCATTCACGCTTATCACTTCATTAAGTCGACATCTATCTATCTATCTATCTATCACTGTTCATATCGATCTATTTATCTATCACTCTCTCTGTATCTCTCAGTCTTTCTCTGTCTCTGTCTGTCTGTTTGACTGCCTGTCTGTCTGTCTGCCTGTCTGTCTGTCTGTCTGTCTCTCTCTCTCTCTCTCTCTATATATATATATATATATATACATATATATATATATATCGGTTTTGTAGTGCGTATTCAATTTATGTAACGTAAATCATTCAAACGAAAAACAAATACTGTCGCATTACTATTCGGAGTTTAACAAAAACACACTAATATGTCTACCTGAGGATGGTCGTTCGGAACGACTGAAAGCCGGCTCGTACAAAAAAATAAGACCAGATAAGCCCGGTATTTATGAACAAGGATCACACCATTCATTAACAGATTCGAAGTTGGTTGTAATTTATTATTAAATATTGTTTGTGAGAGTGATTCTCGCCATATAACTAGCTTCAGTATTTGTTTTTCGTTTGAATGATTTACGTTCTATATATATATATATATATATATATATATATATATATATATATATATATATATATATATATATATATATCAGTTTACAATCTATCTATCTATCTATCTATCTATCTATCTCAGTCTGTTCATATCTATCTATCTCAGTCTGTTCATATCTATCTATCTATCTATCTATCTATCTATCTATCTATCTGTCTATCTCATTTTCTTCAATTGTATAAATATTTTTGTCGCCTTTTCATTTCCTCTCACCTTTCATCAATGGTAATCGTGGCCCCCAATTGTGTCCGTACTTCTTCTTGGGAAAAATCCGTGTCGTGGTTTCCCGTTGCTTTCTACTCCGAGCAATCACCGTCCTACAAACTCAAATCAAAACATTTTATACGTTAACAATACTCGAAGCTATCTGTCTGAACTTCTGGGATGAGGAATTATCACCAGTGACGCTATTTACATTGCCCTGTACAATAGCCTAGCAAGCCATCCCCACCATCCACGCAGTGAGAAGAAAGGGGGTCGTTCGATGTTTACAACCCCGGGCGAGAACCATAAGTGGCGACCCAGAAGCAGATCAGCAAGAAGGGATCAACCCCAAACGCACCCTTCAGAATAACAACAACCCGGCAGAGGTAACACACCAGTGTCTACAGGTTGCTACGATCTGTGTACCACACGTCATAGCCATTGTGGGTAATTCAGTTCGCCCGTCGTTTGCGTTGACTGAAATGGCTGAAAGTGCTTGCTTTCGTCCAGCCCTCCGCTCTCCCAACTGAGCTGTCGCTAGTGACCTCTTATTCTCTCAGTCTCGTTAGTACGCCGTCACGCCGACAATGGTGCTCTGTCGTCTTCCTCCCAGACTCGCTATTGATGCCCGAGACTTCCGGTTTTATAAATTCAAGCTGGTTTGAATTCTTAGTCTTTTTTTATTATTAATTTTTTTTCCCCTGCACGTCTGCCCGCGATCTTTCAACAGGACCTGACACGCCAAGCAAATTCGCTCTGCGGGAGGTAAGTCTTCTCGTTACTCACACTTGTATTTCTCCAGTAGCAGCAGCAACAGCAGCAGCAGCAGCAGCAGCAGCAGCAGCAACTAAAATGGATATCACATATAATTAGAAAGGCAAATATATAAACAACATGGTAACTTCCCATTTGCTTTAAGCAAAAATCATGGAAAGGAAACTTCCAACACTGCATTTCTCTTTAAATGCCGGTTGCGATCTTTCAACAGGACCTGACACACCAAGCAAATTCGCTTTGCGGGAGGTAAGTCTTCTAGTTCCTCACAGCCATATCGGAAAATATTAAGAAGATCTGCGGTCCATCCAACATCAGGACAATATTCAGAACCAGTTCCATTCTACAAGACCAACATTTCAGCGTACTCGGTTCCTTGCAGATGTGGCAGATGATATAAAGCTGAAAAAAAGCCTCCCCACCTAAAAGTAAGGTTGGAAGAACATCGAAAAAACTAAATAAGATGTGAGACAATGAAATCGGGCATGGCTGATCATGTATAGATGAAAGTAGTAGTCATCAGTCCCTGTGGAATGTAGTGAAAATACTGCGTAAGGACGCCTGAAAGAATCAGCGCATATACTAGGCTATGAAGACCTCCTTATTAAGCTTAGAACAGAAATAAATACAATAGGTGGCGATAATAAAGAAAGAATGACAAATGACAGCAAGGCTTCAACGGCAGCAGCAGCTATCTAAACATAACGGACGGCAGCAGTTGCAGCATTAATCAGTAGCAAGTTAGGTTTTAGGCTCCAAGTTCCCCCGAGAAAATGGCACAGTGGATTAACACATTGATTTTGTTTTCTTTTACGGCATATCAACCTCAATGAGTTCTTTACTGCCTACAAGATTTTTAATGTTTTTTTTCCAAAAATGTATTGCTGGTAATAATTTTCCTTCAAAAATTTATTGCTGCTAATATATTTTTTTTTACTATGTATTTCTGGTATTTCTTGTTTTTACAATTTTATAGTGTCTTGACCCCAGTTTGGGAGTTAACTATTTACTCATAGCTGGGACCCTAACAGGGTGCTACCACCCCAGGTCAGGGGGAACCTGGGAACATCAGCAATTAAGAGGTGGTTTCACGCTCCTCAAAACCTCCTGATCATACGCTTTGCTGTTGGACGTAGTTTATCGTCATAGCCAGAACGGCATTGAATTTGTTAATATAGTGTTTGTGTGTTCAGTCTCTGGGCCGGGCATTGGGCATTTGGGACCAGTAGAAATGGGCGAGCAATGACTCGACTATAAATAAATAAGAACAAGACGAAACAAGAACAGATCAATATACAGAAGGCCGGAGGACACAACGACCGAAACACGGATATAGTCCGAGTTGAATATACCTCATTGCAATACCTGATATACCTCACGACAATTGAAAAGACACCTGAATGTACCTCACTACAATTGGAAGGAATTTATCTGAACAATTTAAATTTTTTTACAACGGCTCAAAAAATAAAAGAAAAGAAATTAACACGAAATAAAATAACAGTCTGAAGCAGCAATTTACAAAATAAAATGTAAAAAATATGTCCCAAGATATATGCCGCGTGTAACAGCAAAACTGTCCATTTGTTAGATTAAGCTGTGAACCGTTGTGTTTTAGAAATGATTAAGATATATCTTATCGGAATTCTCCGAGGTTTTTATCACATTATTAGACTCTATTTATAAGCAAGAAGAATGTACAGCTACTATCCAAACTTAGCAGAAGAATCGTGATGAAATCGATCAAAAAATGACATGTTCATCATTAATTAATCAAACCTAAGGATCAGAAGCTCATGAAGGATTGAAATTAAGTTTATATATATATATATATATATATATATATATATATATATATATATATATATCAAACCTTATAAATTTATTTCCTGGACTAATAAGGTGTCTCACACAATTCACGTACGATTTCATTTTCAAGTTTTTTTTCACTGCTCTTTGGACTGTCACAGTCGAAACCCCTCTCTAACATGTTAAACGTCTTATGAATTGAGTTGGATCTTTTCTAATTGATCTCTTTAGCTCTAAGTTGAAATGATGATCCCTCTTCCTGTTGTGACCTCCTCATCCATTTTGCCTCTCTACTGTTCCCTTTTTGAAAAAACTTATTCACCATTCTCTTGATAGTTCTTGAATGGACTTTGAAGATGGAAGCCAGAGTATAAATGTTGGTACCATTACTGAAGGACTGAATGATTTTTTCTTCTCACCATTGTTCAGTTGGGAAGACATAGTGTGGTGGGGGTGACACAAAAATATTTTAACCTGTTCTCTTTCTAGCTCAATAACTCAAAGGTTGATTCTTACGACAAATGCTGTCAAAATGGCTAAACGTCTTATTCAAAAACATGGAAAAAGAAACTCAAAATTAGTTTAGTGGCGATGCGCGTTCGGGTTTTCGTTGAAACACTTCCTAGATATTAAAATTCTGTACTTGTTTGATGTTGGCAAATAAAATTCGTCGTTCGCATTCAGGACCCTTTCCTCGGGAAGGGGAGAAGGTTGGGACTAGACGCGCCGCTTAACCCGAAGAGGGACTGGAAGTCGCGGCGTTCCATGAAGAACCGGGTGAAGGGCCGTTTTGCTCACGATCTCCCAATCAACCCGATTTCCGCGGCTGACGTTTGTCGTCCTACTTCATTTGCTCGCCTCCCTCGCGCGTCATTCGCCACGGTTCTCCGCTCTCGATGCAGCCCCGTCGCTACCGGCTAGTCGGTCGGCGAGCAAAACGGTTCCTCACTCGAGTCTTCGTGGAGCGCTACGGCTACCAGCCCCTCCTCGGGTTAAGCGGCCCGTGTAGGCCAAACCTCCTCCCTTTTTCCAGGGGAAAAAGACCAGGATGCGAAGTACGAATTTAAGATGCCAACATTCCGTCTTCTTAGTTAGTCCTTTCTTATAGCTT
Source organism: Acanthosepion esculentum (assembly GCA_964036315.1). Lineage (NCBI taxonomy): Eukaryota > Metazoa > Mollusca > Cephalopoda > Sepiida > Sepiidae > Acanthosepion > Acanthosepion esculentum. The sequence goes on from OZ038501.1 coordinate 81,050,692, forward strand.
TCCTTTACTATAGGACTTCCTGTAGTTTTCTTTCTGTTTCTGCCTTCAACACAGTGTAATCTGCGTAGTTTAATTAAAGATAATATACCCGATAATAAATCCTGATAGGATCCCAATTCCCACAGGATTGCTAGCTGTAAACGTTGAACAGATCTGGTGAGAAGGCACATCCTTGTCTTACGCCATTTTGTAATTTTGTGTTTCTACTAAAAGATTATATGGAATAAGAGTATCACTGAACAAATAATCCGCAGGTATTGATATTACCGTATATTTCTGCGTATAAGACGACCTTTAAATCCCCAAAATCAATTGGGGTTCGTCTTATACTACAATTCTAAAAAAGAAACCCTAAATTCTGAGTGATGTTTGTCGGTCGGCTAACCTCAACCTTGGTGTGATGACCAATAACGTACATGAAAAGATTCCCATTATCAAATGAACTGATAATAAAAGTAATAATAAATTGCCTATTCGAAGAATAATTCCATATCAATGAAATCAACTTGTTTCCATGCAAAGCTCAGCTGAGAAAATGTAAACATCGAGTTACGATTGCCTTCACCACAACCTTTATCTTTCGCTAAACTTTCAATAATCAACTGGCTTAGACAGAAGGTAGGAACAGACTGAATAAAAAAATGTTGAAAGCGGAATGTACTATAATTGTCGATGAAGTATAAGTAAATGGCCATTAGTATACCAGGCTGTTCGTAACTGTTTAGAAAGAAGAAGAAGAAGAAGAAGAAGAAGAAGAAGAAGAAGAAGAAGAAGAAGGAGAAGGAGGAGGAGGAGGAGGAGGAGAAGGAGAAGAAGAAGAAGAAGAAGAAGAAGAAGAAGAAGAAGAAGAAGAAGAAGAAGAAGAAGGGTTTAGGGGACATGCGTAGGAAAAACACGATATAAAATCGGTTTTGTTATTCCAAAATTTCCAACAACATCATCTTTATATAATCAATAAGCAGTTGGAGTAGAAGAGGCGGTTACATTTAACTGTTTCGACAGTAAATGGGTGGGGCCGAGATGTCAACCTAGTAGCACGCTTAAATTCCTGCAGTTGGGGTACCAGTGAAAGTAGCTCGTCAGAGCAGTTGCCATGAAAATATTTGTAGAAAAGAGAGAGGGAAGCCACATTACCTAGGTGAGAATGTGACTGGAGTCGAAACCCCAAATCAGGACTGATCACAATGCATATCTGTCTTTGCATTTTGTCGAGAACCTCGAGATGAACAGCGGGGTCACCTGACCAGAAATGGCAACAATATTCAATGCAAGGACGAATGGTAGATTTCTAGATTTGGAGAATGGACTCAGACGAGAAAAACTTTCTGGCACGACACAGAGAACCAACTTTCCTTGCAGCAGATGAAGATTTTGATTGTTTTCACTTCTATCATAAATGCCAAAGGTTAAAATTCTAAAAACAAAACAACTTGAATTTGATACCCCAATGTTTTCATTGGTCTTCAATGGCTGACTTTGGTGCTTGCTGGCTAAGATTCTTACTCTAGGTTCCATGTTGCTTAGAAGAAATCGTAGATCTCGTTTTATAATTTGAAGGCAGATTCTTTGTTTAGTAAAAAGCTGTGTAACTGCGTTGAAACTGCATTCAGCCATGTTGGGAGTTGGAAAAGCAACGAAGTAAAGTTTGATGGCTTCGCACAGCTTTAGATACATTTCAGAAATTTTCTTTTTATATTGAATAATGTCGGAGAGCCGAGTTCAAATTCCGGCCGAATCCATTACATTCACTTACGTGCTAATACCCTTGGGAAAGGTATGAATTCTCGTCTTCTCTCCCCCAGCTATGGATAAATAGCAGGACAGACTGGGTTCTATAGCCTTGGATGGCAACTGGTATACCGCAGAAAGAAATGGCAACCTACTGCGGAAAAAATCTGCCTCGTCAGTCATGTATACATGATCGCCTAAGCGTGTATCCCGCATGGCACATAAAGAAAAAAGATATTGAATGATATTTGAAAATTTGAAAAGAAAAAAATATGAATAAACGCCCCCCACTCCCGAGTATGCCCCCCCCAAATAAAAAACACACAGTGCCCCCTTTCTAAATAACCGAACACACAAGGGGCGCTAACACCCAGGTTGGGAAACACTGTATTAAATTATATAATTTTACGTATATTAATTGCTTGTGGCATTTTTATTTTATTCTAAAATTGCTGATCCGTCACGTAATATATGCCAGAGAATGCTAGACAATCTCCTGAAAGATGAAGAGACTTGAAGCATCAGAAATGAGGTTCTACAGAAAGATGATAAGAATACCATGGGCCGTAGATGTGAGCAACGTCGATGTTTTTAAGAGAAAATGAAAACAAAAATTGAAACTTTTAGTTAACATCAGGAAGAGACAGTTGAAATCTCTAGGGCACATAATAAGGAAAGAAGGCTTGGAAAATCTGATACTCACAGGACAGATTGAGGGCAAGATGGACATAAGAAAAAACGCCTAACCTACTTAGTTACCTTGAGCAACTGAATGGCAAAAATGTTTAGGTGAAATAACAAAAAGAAAAAATATTAAGATCTACGAAGAACAGGAAGTTGTGGAGAGCCATGATTGCCTATTTTCTGATGGAAGGCATAAGAAAGACGAAAAATGGAATATATTATACTGTATAGTGTACAAAGAAGATTAAACGTATTCATCCTGATTTTTCTTTTTATTACGTTTTCTTGTAGTCCTGGGTATGACGATTTTGTGATGTCAACGAATACTCGTTGTCACTTTCGTAATTCTCGTTGTAGTAGAGACTTTGTAATCGCAGATACAACTTATAGTAACGTCGTTGAACAATACTTGTGTCAGACGCCTTCGAATATCACTCGCACTAATAGTACTTGCTCGATAATACTCGCTCGAATAGTAATCCGTATAGTGATCCGAATAGAGAAATAGTATAGTGAACAGAGTAGAGAATAATGGTCCGTATAGTAATAAAAGATAGACTAGAAATAGTAATCCGTATGGTAACAGAGGATAGAACAGAAATAACGATCCGTTAGCAATAGAGGATAGACTAGAAATGTGGATCATTAGTCGTCAAGATACTTTCTTCTTATGCGTTTTCTTCTATGATCATGTGGCCTACTTAATGGGATCGCCTGTGTTTACTCACTGGCAATCTATGTTTAAACTCGTGTCGGCAGCAACACATTATTCCTATATAACAGACGATAAACTACATCCGGCAGTAAGGCCTCTGATCGGAAGATTGAAGGTTTTGAGGAGCGTGGAATCACCTCTTAAGTGTAGTTGTTTTCAGATGCACCCTGATTTCGAGTGATAGCACTCGTTAGGTTCCTAGCTATAGGCAAATAGTGACCCTTCCACAAACAAAAACAAAACACAGTGAAAATATAAAAATAATAATACCAACATTTTTATGTAAAAAAATACCAACAATGCGCACATACTAAGAAATTGTAGCAAATCCTTGTAAAATACTAGCAAACAACCAACATAAAAGAACTTTCATGACATTAAATCATATAATATCCTACAATATATTTTATTGTATTCTAAATTAGCAAAGGGTGTTTCATTAAGACGGATTATATATAAGAGTGTTTCATTAAGACGGATCAAAGTCAGCAGTAAATAAATCAGTGTTATTGATGAAAATTTATTTATTTCTCTATTGGATCATGTTATTTAAGTCATGGCAATTATGTGTGAAAAATAATATCGCCCAAATGTCCGGCAAGGCTTCGGCGACACACCTCCACTCGATGGTCAAAATCTTTGATGACGTCTCTGTATAGTTGCTCCTCAAGCTCACCAATATGCCTTATTATCTTATCCTTCAGCTGTTGAATTGTTGTTGGCTTGTTGGTGTAGAATTTACTTTTGACATGAACCCAAAAGAAGAAATCTAAAGGCGTCAATTCGCACGAACGTGGTGTCCAATTGACTTCGCTGTTTCAAGAGATAATGCGACCCGAGAACTTCTCGTTGCATTTCTGTTTGAACGTCCATAGGCTTCAATAACTTTAACAGATTGTTTGATTGTTAATCTTTCCAAGGTTGAATTTGCCAAAGACTTAAGTTGTTAAATCTGAAAGAAAAAGAAGAAAAAAAAATCATTAGGCGCTTAAACTTAATTCGCATTTAAAATCGGTCCTATTGCAACACCCTTTATATGCAGAAATGCTGAGTATCCTCTACCATGTATTCAGTTGTGAAAGCAGAATAACATATCATTTTTTTTTTACTTCCAAGGTCCCAAGAAAATTAAATTTCTGCATTAAATGGCCCATAAGGTGTTGATATGCCGTTAAACAGACATATAAGTCAATCGTTTTCCAGCTCTGTATCTCGATTTCCCAGGCGCCATTTTCTATCTGCTTTTCTCAGCTGTACTTAAAATTGCAAGACAAATCGGAGAAAGTGGGTGATGATCGTTTTACTCTGCAATCAAATCCGTTCCTTGATATTTATCGGATTTTCAGAAATATTTATTTCGGATAAAATGATTATCATTATTAATAATAATATCGTGATCAAAGACCACAAAAAAAAAAAGAATGTGCTTTACTATCGACATGGCTGTCACTGCAGATTGTAATGTAACTTTGAAGTTCTTCAAAAGAAAAAAAAAACTATCAAAAAAATACAAGGATCTTGAAGTGGAAATCTAAAATAAATGTGGCACATATGGGCATCAATAATTCTCGTTGTATTTGGATCTTACGGATTGATTAGAAAAAGGTCCGCTAGACTAATTGAAGGGATTCCTCCCAAGGCTTAAAGAAATTTAAAAAAAATGTTCTCACGAATACAGCCCACACCTTTCGAAGGGCTTTATGTATGCAAAATATGTTTCTATTTTTTTTAATTGGTCAATGGAAAATGTCAGGATGCCATTTCTAACCTTAAATCTCTGGCTGGGACCCGGAACGAAATGTGTACACACCAGAAATCAAAGGAAACAAAATAATAATAATAATAATAATAATAATAATAATAATATTTGTGCACACTTTATCAATAATTGTGCAAACTTTATCAATGCTAATTAATAACCCCAATGGAATCCCAAAATGGATCGCTGAAGGTATTACATATCTCCTACTAAAAACGGGTAAAACATGATCCGAAGAATAATAGACCAATAACATGTTATCCCCCCACCAAATATAAATTGTCAACGTCTGTCTTGACGAACTGAACTTACTCTTTCCTCGATGAAAACAAGATGCCGGAGAGGTTCATATGGTTGCAAAGATCAAATATTGATAAACAAAATGATCCTGGAAAATAACAGGAAAAGAGGTAGACATCTCAGTACAGCATGGATAGATTACCGTAAAGCCTTTGATCGTGTGCCGCACTCTTGGATCCTCAAGGCTTACTAAAGGCATTATCTACGTAAAATAGGGGCAATTTGTTTTTAAATTTCTAAGTGGAAAATGTCATGATGCCATTTCTGGTCTTAGGTCTCTGGTTGGGACTCGGAAAGAAATGAGTAGACACCAGAAATCAAGGGAAATAATAATAATAATAATAATAATAATAATAATAATAATAATAATAATAATAATAATAATAATTACCACCCAGACCCGGTTACGGAGATAGGACCTGTAACAGTTTTATGGGACTACACAGTACACACAGACAGAACAAAGATAATCGCCCAGACATCGTTATTAGAGACTACGAAGACAAAATATGCCTCTTTATTGACATGGCAGTCCCTGCAGACTGCAATGTATCTTTGAAGATCTTCAAAAAAACTATCAAAATACAAGGACCTTGAAATCGAAATCTCAAAAATGTGGCACATGGGAACATCAAGTATCCATGTTGTAGTTGGAGCCCTTGGACAGGTTGGAAAATCTGTAGACTAATTGAAAGGAATCCTTGAATCCCGGAAAGAAATGAGAATACACCAGAAATCAAAGGAAAAACAACAACAACAATAATAATAATCATAATAATAATAATAATCATAATAATTTGGAAATATCAAGAATGTGGCACATGCGGACATCAATAACTCCAGTTGAAGTTGGAGTGCGGAATTGCTTAGAAAAGATTCCAACATACTCACTGAAGGGTTCCTGGAAGCCCAAGCCTTAAAGAAATACAAAATAATGTACGCACAAGTATAGCACGCACATTACGAAGGGCTTTATCAATGTAAAATATGTGTTTTTTTTTTAATTGCTCAGTGGAAAATGTAATGATGAAATTTCTGACTTTAGGTCTCTGGTTGGGACCCGGAAAGAAATAAGTATACACCAGAAATCAAAGGAAATAATAATAATAATAATAATAATAATAATAATAATAATAATAATAATAATAATAATATTTTTTTCAAAACTGCTCAGTGGAAAATGTCATGAAGGCATTTCTGACTTTAGGTCTCTGGTGGGGACCCTGAAAGAAATGAATATACACCAGAAATCAAAGGAAATAATAATAATAATAATAATAATAATAATAATAATAATAATAATAATAATATTTTTTTCAAAACTGCTCAGTGGAAAATGTCATGATGGCATTTCTGACTTTAGGTCTCTGGTGGGGACCCTGAAAGAAATGAATATACACCAGAAATCAAAGGAAATAATAATAATAATAATAATAATAATAATAATAATAATAATAATAATATTTTTTACAAAACTGCTCAGTGGAAAATGTCATGAAGGCATTTCTGACTTTAGGTCTCTGGTGGGGACCCTGAGAGAAATGAATATACACCAGAAATCAAAGGAAATAATAATAATAATAATAATAATAATAATAATAATAATAATAATAATAATAATATTTTTTTCAAAACTGCTCAGTGGAAAATGTCATGAAGGCATTTCTGACCTTAGGTCTCTGGTGGGGACCCTGAGAGAAATTAATATACACCAGAAATCAAAGCAAATAATAATAATAATAATAATAATAATAATAATAATAATAATATTTTTTTCAAAACTGCTCAGTGGAAAATGTCATGAAGGCATTTCTGACTTTAGGTCTCTGGTGGGGACCCTGAGAGAAATGAATATACACCAGAAATCAAAGGAAATAATAATAATAATAATAATAATAATAATAATAATAATAATAATAATAATAATATTTTTTTCAAAACTGCTCAGTGGAAAATGTCATGATGGCATTTCTGACTTTAGGTCTCTGGTGGGGACCCTGAAAGAAATGAATATACACCAAAAATCAAAGCAAATAATAATAATAATAATAATAATAATAATAATAATAATAATTGTCCATGTATAAATAGTAATTACCTAAGTATATAATACTATTAATAATAATAATAATAATAATAATAATAATAATAATAATAATAATAATAATAATAAGAAGAAGAAGAAGAAGAAGAAGAAGAAGAAGAAGAATTCTTATTCGGTGCCGTTTATTTGACCAATCCGAAAGATTTATTTCAAAATAATTTTTTTCCTTTTTTAGCATTACTTTCCGATTATTTTTTTCTAACGTTAATCTTTTGTTTTGTCTTTCTTTCTTAAAAATTACATACAACTTTATTTTTGTTTTTCGTCTTTTTTTTTTATCACTGATCGATTTTGCTGGAAGGATAAAACACTGATTAGTGACGAAGTAAATTGGAAGCCATTTCTGTTTATCGCAATTCTGCTTCATTCGATTAAATGGCTCGAGAGTCGATCACTCATTTTTCTTTTTTTTCTTTCTTTTTTTCTTTTTTTTTTGGCATCTGTTATAAAACTAGTTTCGAAATAACGCATAATCATAATGATAAAACGGGACTAAAGTCCAAGAGACGAATTTTACAAGCACAATGCCCAAACACTGTACAGCACACAACTATGCAATATAGTAATTTTCCAAGCGTAGCTTAGATGTGGCACAAGGCCAAAAGCAGTGAGGATCGAACTCACTACACAGTCGTAATTGTTTTTAGTGAGACAATCTTGTTAACCATTACACCGCCTCGAGGTACCCAATGATTTTCCAAGCGTAGCTTAGATGTGGCACACGGCCGAAAGTAGGGGCCCCCAGTGAGGATCGAACTCACTACTCAGTCGTAATTGTTCTAGCGAGACAAGCTTGCTAACACGGCCTCGATGTGCCCAAACAACTATACAATATAATACATAAAAGTTACTCCGAAAATCATTCTCGCATGTCATCAAGCTGAGGTGCGAGCTGCCTTCCTCTTAAAAGGAGAAACCATCGTTAGATACGACATGCTTTAGACCAACTCGATCACAAATGGTCTCGCCGATCGGGCAAAGGTTCGAATCATGACAGAAGGGACATATTTTTATTGATTAAAATCTTTCGAATATTCTGGTCGGTAGACGAAAATAAATGTATATACTGTTTAATCTCTATCTATAAAAGGCAGGATCTGTGTGTGTGTGTGTGTGTGTGTGTGTGTGTGTGTGTGTGTGTGTCTGTGTGTGTGTGTGTGTGTGTGTGTGTGTGTGTGTGTGTATGTGTGTAACGAATGCACGGCCGCAATTTTCGACGGATTTGCACCAAAATTTACATGCACATGCTCCAAGTTAGCGAAAAAGCTAAGACCGACCTTGCATTTCCCAAATCCCATCGATAGTGGAAATAATCGATTGTTTCATGCTTCTACGGCAGTGTTCATGTAGTTTGCAGCCATTTTCTACTGGCCACAGTGAGATCCTATAGCTTGCTGCCGCGAATAGGCAGGAAGATTCTATTGGCCAGCGTGAGAGCCAACAACTGACTGACACGAATATTAACTAGCATGCTAGCATGCAAAAAAATCGATAGCTGCATTCGTCACAAGTGGGAAAAATTTAAATCTGCATGGCACTTTACTCCAATTGGCTCATTCGCTTGCTTAAAGTCAATGTTGATTCTGATTCCGCAGAATTGGGTTGGGTGTGAAAAAGTATTTGTTGTTAACATTCGTTTTTCATTCGGTTTTTCCAGTTACGAGTCCTTTTTTAAAGCTGATCGTTTTGTGTTCATTTTGTTTCGTTCTTTTTTCGTCACAGATTTAATGTTTAGTATAGAGCTTAGAAAAAATTCGCAGTGTGAGATAGGCAAGAAGTAAGGCATGTAGCAACATCAGCACGGCAAAGGGCACTCCTTTAAAGGCAAGGAAGGGTGAAAATATTTTAAGTCAAATGATAGCGATTGCTGTATGAGTTGTACGATTTTTGAATCAAGCACGGGCAACGCCGGGCCATGCTGCTAGTAAATAAATAAACGGACCGTCTACTCAAATACGAGTATCCACTAAAAATAAGGTTTATGTGTTATCATATGTCGGACTAAGAAGTAAAAATAGCTTCTTTAGAAATTGCTTTGTTTACATTAGGATTCGAAACTGATCAGATATGAATGTTTCAAGAGGCTTTGAAGGAGTTTTGCGCTTATAAGGCCCATAATCAGGTAGGATCTTTCTGGTCTTATGTGGGGTTCGACTTCTGCCGGAGGGTGATTTTTTTTTTAATAAGATTTCTCGAATATACAGGACGGTAAACGAAACATAATAATAAGTCTAAATAAATAAACGGAGCGTCTACTCAAACACGAGTATCCATTAAAAATCTATGCGACGGCAGTGTAACGGTTAGAAAGCTTGTCTCGCCAGAACAATTACGACTGAGTTTGTGAGTTCGATCCTCACTGGGTGCCCCTTAATTACGGCCTTGTGCCACATCTAAGCTACGCTTGGAAAATCACTATATATGCACCTCGAGGCGGTGTAATGGTTAACAAGCTTATTTATTAATAATAAATATCTGTCAGTAAATAAGTAAAAACATACATTCTTTTCTTTGGAACACACACACAAACAAACACACACACACACACACACACACACACACACACACATATATATATATATATATATATATATATATATATATAACATGAAGAAACAATTTATATAAAAAATTAAATAGCAATGTTAATGGGATTAATGGCAAAATCAATCGCTAACAAGATTAATGAGACATTAACTTATTATCAATTCCTTGAATAATAAGATCCTCATATTCAAGTTGTTGTCAGATGGAAGATACATACCAAGTACTTTCGACAATTTCAACTTGCCATCTTCATACATAGGCAAACACAAAACAGCAACTGACTATTATTTGTAGATTGAAAGATTTTTTTTAAAATTATGCTATTTTTTGACAGTTGAATACATGTTTTGGAGCCCGCGATACCGCGACGCTACGATTCTTGTTCAAATTATCAAGTGATAATTTTGTTTGAAATTTGAAAAGTTATAAATCAACGAAATTCGAAATCGTCGAAAGTACGTGGCATGTATCTTCCATCTGACAACAACTCGAATATAAGGATCTTATTAGTCAAGGAATTGATAGTATGTTAATGTCTCATTAAGTTCTGTTAGCGAAGTGATTTCGCCATTAATCTCATTATCATTGCTAATTAATTCTTTGTATAAACTGTTTCTTTATGATATAAAACATAAGCTGCACACCCTAATATATATATATATATATATATATATATATATATATATATATATATATATATATATATATATATATATATATATATACATGTGTGTGTGTGTGTGTGTGTGTGTGTTTGAAAACTTTCTATATATGGAGGTCACTATATAGATATTGTTGAAATATTGAACACGATGCAGCGATTTGACACCGACTGGCTGCTTAATTATGAGAGCATGTCCAAGCGCTGGACACTTGGCCGTTTCGATAACTTGATCAGGACAATGTTCGATTATCCCGTCTTCTTTGGAATTATCCCGATCACCAGGGAAATCTTAGGTTTGAACTTTCCGACACTCTAGCTCTTCTTAATAACCATTCTCAGCTCTCCCCCATTCTCTTTCACTTTCAATATCTATCTATCTATCTATCTATCTATCTATCTATCTATCTATCTATCTATCTATCTCAGTCTGTTCATATCTATCTATCTATCTATCTATCTATCTATCTATCTATCTATCTATCTATCTCAGTCTGTTCATATCTATCTATCTATCTATCTATCTATCTATCTATCTATCTATCTCTCTATCTCTCTCAGTCTGTTCACATCTATCTATCTATCTATCTATCTATCTATCTATCTATCTATCTATCTATCTATCTATCAATCTATCTCAGTCTGTTTATATCTATCTATCTATCTATCTATCTATCTATCTATCTATCTATCTATCTATCTATCTCAGTTTGTTTATATCTATCTATCTATCTATCTATCTTTCTCAGTTTGTTTATATCTATCTATCTATCTATCTATCTATCTATCTATCTATCTATCTATCTATCTCAGTCTGTTCATATCTATCTATCTATCTATCTATCTATCTATCTATCTATCTCAGTCTGTTCATATCTATCTATCTATCTATCTATCTATCTATCTATCTCAGTCTGTTTCTATCTATCTATCTATCTATCTATCTATCTATCTATCTCAGTCTGTTCATATCTATCTATCTATCTATCTATCTATCTATCTATCTATCTCTCTCAGTCTGTTCACATCTATCTATCTATCTATCTATCAATCTATCTCAGTCTGTTTATATCTATCTATCTATCTATCTATCTATCTATCTATCTATCTATCTCAGTTTGTTTATATCTATCTATCTATCTATCTATCTATCTTTCTCAGTTTGTTTATATCTATCTATCTATCTATCTATCTATCTATCTATCTATCTATCTATCTCAGTCTGTTCATATCTATCTATCTATCTATCTATCTATCTATCTATCTCTCTCAGTCTGTTCATATCTATCTATCTATCTATCTATCTATCTATCTATCTATCTATCTATCTATCTCAGTCTGTTTATATCTATCTATCTATCTATCTATCTATCTATCTATCTATCTATCTATCTATCTATCTATCTATTTCAGTCTGTTTATATCTATCTATCTATCTATCTATCTATCTATCTCGTGAGCTAGCTAGCTAGCTCACTTTCCCTCTTCGTTTGTTTTTTCTTTACTCCTTTCACTTTCTTTCTTTTTCGCTCTCTTTCACTTACACCCTCTCCCTCAATATATCTAGTTCACTTTCCTTCTCTCCATCTCTGTTTGTTTCTTTCTTTTACTCCTTTCACTTGATGTTTATCCCTCTTTCCCTTTCCCGCTCTCTCCCTCACTCTCTTTTTCCTATCTATCTAGTCTTTCTTTTTCTTTCTTTCACTCCTCTCTCTTTTCTTTGTCTCCCACTCTCTTACACTTTCTCTCTCTCTCTCTTTATCTGTCTTACTTTCTTTCTCTCTTCCTATTTGTTTCTTTATTTCTTTCCTTTACCCCTTTCACTTCCTCTCCCACTCCAGGTAAACGAATGTACATATATATATTGTTTAATAAATAAATGGAGGGTCTGCACAAATACATACATATTTGTTTATTTTTTTTAAAGCATTTCACCCCAAGCAAGGCGGGAGGCCACTAGCACGCAAGGGGCTACAGAAGATTTGGAGCGAGAGCAGATAGGAGTGATAGAGGAAAGGATGAGGAGAAGGATAGTGGATAGATCAAGGCAACTGGAGATGTCGATTGACATTACATTTGAATAGTTGGAGATTATAGTTATAGGGAAACAGGAATAAGGAAGGGAGTTCCGCTTGCGAGAGGTGCGAGATATGAAGCTATTGGAGTAGAAGAGACGGCTACATTTACGAGTTTCAACAGTGAAAGGATGAGAGCGGGATGCCAGCCTCGTAGGACGCTTGAATTCATGAAGTCTGGGAACCAGCGCAAGCAGCTCATCGGAGCAATTACCATGAAAGTATTTGTAAAAAAGACAGAGAGAGGCGACGGCATGTCTGTGAGAGAGCGACTGCAGACGAGATGTCAGATCAGGGCCAATTACATTGCATATCCGTCTCTGGATCTCATCAAGGGAGGGGATCTTTATCAGTTTTGTTTTTGAGGCGTTAGAGTTAACCAGCCAATTTCTGCCCCAGTTCACAACCGATTGGAGGTCCTTTTCGAGACGAACGGCCAGGTTAGTTTTGTCAGCGACACTGGATTTGTTTTTGAGGCAGGAGTAAATTGTAGTGTCGTCCGGCTAGATGCCTACTTGGGAATATATATATATATATATATATATATATATATATATATATATATATATATATATATATATATATATATATATATATATATATATATATATATATATATATATATATATATAATGCGCTATTTTTTGTAAGAATCCGTATAGGGTACAGGTTCGATTCCCATCGGAGGAAACATATATTCTATGACCATTTCTCAGACATTCAGTCCGCTGAAATGTTGTTAATACTGTTTATTATAAACAGAGCATTTACTTAAATATTTGCATTTATAAAAATAGCGTATAAACAGAATATATATATATATATATATATATATATATATATATATATATATATATATATATATATATATATATATATATAAACAAACAGGTTTCGTTAAATAATTTAGACATGCTCTGCCTACTTATATTTGATAACATCCTTTCAGATTCGCGAATATGATTTTTGTCCGGTTATTAAAGTCGAGATACATACATATATATATATATATGTGTGTGTGTGTGGTAGATTTTGAAAGTAGATTTAGTGACTGAGCTAGTGAACGAAGCTAGTGAATATATATATATATATATATTGGGGAAAATATATGAAAGCGGAAAAAGTTTTCGTTTGACGAATCGCATGACACTAAAACATTTTTTTCAACTTTTTCATACATTTTGCCCCAATATTGTTCTTGATATATAAGAATTTTTATATCATTATATAATTTGTGCAAATGTTGTCATGAATAAACTTGAAACTCTCCCTGACGGGCGTAATTCCGCCTACTTCCGCCGTTATCATCGATGGCTGCTTCAGTACAACATCAAAAAAAGTTGACATGCCGAAATCAAATGATCTTTATCTATTTTGGACATTGTACTAGTTACGTCGAACTTCAGACATGTTATAGTGTTGGGGGGGACAATGACCGAATTCTCTCTCATCTCTGCTCCATACTTATTTGTTCAACGGATTAAGATCAATAGAATTAGGAGGCCATATGTGACGTGATCACAGAGATTGCAACTTATTCATTTTTGGCTTGTCTTGGCCTTACAAGACGGCTCGAAGACGTGTGGGTAATTGTAAGGACTTCCTTTGCTCACGCTCTCTATCCAAGTCCTCTTAACTCTCTCCAAACATCTCCTTATAGTCAGGAGCATTGACCCTTAAGCTCTGAGGAAAGAAATACGGAGGTAAATTATGACATGTAAATATCAATTTCTAAATCTAAAAATATGTAAATTTCTGATAGGTAAATTATGTTATGACTTGTACAGTTAGCGTTGGGCTTGAGTTTGGAAGTAGATTTAATGACTGGGCGAGTGAAAAACAATAACATACCAAATCACCTCATACGGATCACAAACTGATTTTCTGGATCAGGTTTAATAGTTCATATGGATCCACTTGGATTATATACCAACGGATTTGTTACCTTACATATATATATATATATACGAGGGTTATTCAATAAATAAGGTGAATTTTTCGGTATAAGGACTTCTAATACAGATAGAAGCTTACTCTTTTTTTTTTTACTTCTTTTTCACATGAATTTAATTTCTTTTGCAGATTAAAAAGAAAACTTTGAGAGTTTTGGCGATTAACAAAGATGGCCGACCAAGAACAATGCTCCAGGATTGAACAGCGGTCAGTTATCAAGTTTTTGGTTGCTGAAGGGTGCAAACCAGTTGAAATTCATAGGCGAATGTCAACTGTGTATGGTGCCACATGTTTCAGCCAAAAAATGTCTACAAGTGGGTTAAATTGTTTAAAGAAGGACGGAGAAGTGTTGAGGATGAAGACAGGCCTGGGAGGCCTACAGAAGTGAGGTCTCCTGAGGTGATCGAATCAGTCATTGATCTCATTCAGTCTGACAGAAGGGTGACAGTGGATGACATTGCAAGGACTTTGAGCTTATCTGTTGGGACAAACGCAGGGGTCATCAGTCAGAAGGAGTCATCTTGCATCATGACAACGCAAGGCCTCGCACAGCAGCCCAAACGGTGCAGACCATCAACGAGCTGGGCTGGGAACTGCTCCCTCATCCCCCTTACAGCCCAGACCTTGCCCCTTCAGACTTTCACCTGTTTGGTTTCTTGAAAGCGTTCACGAGAGGCACGAAGTTTAAAAGTGACGATGAAGTCAAAAGTGTTGTGAGCGACTGGCTGAGACATCAGTCCAAAGATTTTTACGCTGAGGGAATACGGAAGCTTGTACACAGATGGGAAAAGTGTGTGACAGTGCTGGGAGACTACGTTGAAAAATATAAAAAAAGTAAGCTTCTATCTGTATTAGAAGTCCTTATACCGAAAAATTCACCTTATTTATTGAATGATCCTCGTGTATATATATATATATATATATATATATATATATATATATATATATATATATATATATATATATATATATATATATATATAAACATTTCCCCCTCACACTTGTTTCCCACCTCCACACATACACTCTCACTGAAATTTTATTTTTTATACCCGGAGTTATATTTTCCGATTTCTTTTTGAATTTGTAGGTCTGATGAATTGGATCGTCATTATGATTCCAATGTAATAAATTATAACCATGGAATATTAGTGTTTCAGCCTTTTATATTATGACCTGTTCATAGAGATTGCATGGAAAATCGCATCGAAGCTCATGACGTCACACATGACCACGCGAGAATGAAAACGAGAAATATTAAGTATGGGAAGCTGTTGGTATAAACCGATGGCTTCTTCTATAGGTTATAGGTATTTAAGAATATTTGTGGAGATTTCATAGTTTATTTTGTTCAGGTTAGTTTTCAACTGTTTTATGTATATAGCTTCAAGAATTTTTCGTTTTTGTTTATTGTTTTCATGTTTAAGTATAATAGTGTTTTCAATGAGTATTTTCCGGAATTGTGTACGCGGCCAAGCATGTTGTTTTAAATGCCTAAAAACTTTAGAGTTATCATTGAAATGTAGTGTCAAGCGTCGTGAAAGCGAGTTTATGATGTGACCAACATAAATATTATTTAATCCATTGGAGATACAATCTCCCAAAGGGCACTTGAATTTGTAAACTATGTTGTTTTTTTGCAAATCACTAACGGTGAGGGGGGAAGAATCATTGTGAATAATTAAGTTGGATACACTAGATTTAGTGTAGTATATGATTAACCTAATTTTTTTTTGCTAGTATCTGTTGTAGATATATTAGTATTTATTAATTTTTTTAGTATATTCTCATCTTGTTTATAATTAGTATATAGGAGATTAATATGTTTGGGATAAGTTGAAGCAGTATTATGTACTATTTGCTTAGTATTAAGACTTCTAAGAAAGCATCTTATTTGTTCATCAACGATATAGTTTGGAAAACTATTATTTATAAGTGTTTTATATTCTTTAGTTCACTGAAAAAATCTGTTTTGTGAATGAATTAGTTTCTGCACGATGTATTAGATTGTTTATAATTGCTATTTTGTAGTAATATGGGCATTCGCTTTTGTAGTTTATGTATACACGAATTTATGCTGGTAGGTTTTTTGGTATGGCAAAATAGTAAATTTGTTATTATTTGTGTTTATCAATATGTCAAGGAAGGGAATTTTATTATTAGTATTGAGTTCATACGTGAATTTAAGGACAGAAATATTTTGGAAACGTTTTTGAAGTTGAAGTATTTCATCTATATTTTTAACTAACATAAGAATATCATCAACGTATCTTAGATAGATGGAAGGTTTTTTAACATCTGTAAATATCTTATTTTCGAAGTTCGATATGTAGAAATTGCTAAATGTCGGACCCATGGAGACGCCATCACGTTGTATATATATATATATATATATATATATATATATATATATATATATATATATATATATATATATATATATATATTATTACTATGATCTAAGAAAGGGACTTCAGTAGTACAGGCTAATAGTAGTTTCCGTAATATATTTGGATTAATTTTTAGTTGGTGTAAAGAGGAGTTACTGTATATATTCCTTATAATTATGTCTATAGTTTCACTAAAAGGGACATTGGTAAATAAGTTTTCAACATCAAGTGAAGCTATGATTTCGTTGTTGGGTTTTTCACTTTTTAGGATTTGGATTACTTCTAATGTTGACTTAACACTATATTTACTAGAAAGGTAAGGAGTAATGAGTTGATTAATGTATTTTGTTAGCTGATATACAGGAGTTGGAATTTGCGATATGATAGGACGGAGAGGATAGTTAGGTTTGTGTATTTTTATAGTGCCGTATATGTAACCAAGCCTATAATCACCAACAATTTTAGGGAGTTTTAAAGAGTTCTGTTCAGCATTATTAACCGTAATGAGTTTATTAAGCTTTGATTTTAGTTGGTTGGTCGGGTTCTTGTTGAGTTTTTTAAACTTTATGTGATCATGGAGTATATGGTCAAGTTTTTTGTTGTAATCCAATTTGTTTAGGATGACGAAAATGTTGGTCTTATCAGCTTTTTTTTACAATTATGTCAAGGTGGTCGCGTAGTTATTGTACTGCAATTTTTAGTTGTTTAGTAAGTATTTTTGAGGAGTTTCTGCTTTGATCATGTCGATCCTTGAATGCCTCGGCCTTAAGTAAGTCTTTCCATACTTCTCGTGTGGTCATGTGTGACGTCACGAGCTTCGATGCGATTTTCGCTCCCGCGTCTCGTATACACGAGAATGTCGTTGCTTTGAAATTTTTCACGCAACAAAAACAGACTATCATTATTGTTTCGTCCATGTATTATTTGATATATTGGAATGTAATTGTCATCATTGACAATGGCTTATGTGAGCCGAAAGCTTAGATAGGATTTAAACATGTATCAATATGGTGTTTTTCTTTCGTCTTTCAATGATTATGTGATTAAGCTTATCAGACAACATGAAAGGAACTTACTTAAAATAAATAAACAAAACTTGTCTATATTATTTAATGAAACATGCATCAATATATATATATATATATATATATATATATATATATATATATAAGATAGAAAAAACAACTGAAAGGTTGCAAATTAAAAAAAATTGAATTTTTTTTGTGAAAGTATTTATTTATATATTTATATATATATATATTTGATATTTCAGATTGACCCCGATCTTTCCTCAGAAATAACTGTTTTCAGATGTTTGTTTACAAGTAGCGTCCGTCGCTAGACACGGACGTCACGTGATATGGAATGCAACTGTGTTTGAATATTTCTAACGTAAATCTAACTGTAGTAATATTTTAGATGTTGTTTAAAAATTATATCTAAAAAATTTTTTTGGTTTAACTATTGAAATATTTATAAAGATTTAAAATAGCCAAGTCTTTATTAAACCCTAGTTTATATGTATTTAATTTTAAAATTAAATACATATAAACTCGGGTTTTTCAGTTGTTTTTTCTATATTATATACATATTAAGAAAGTATTCGTGGCTTCTCATTATGCTATATATATATATATATATATATATATATATATATATATATATATATATATATGTATATATATATATATAAGGTGGTCGGTCGAAATGCCAGCTCTTTTCAAAATAGTCTTCTCTTGGCTCAATGCTAGCACTAGAAAAAAGTCAAAAAGTAATTCTTATTCTTAAATTGCAACAGATTTGATAGTAGTACTAGATAAATCATACCAAACTGAATTCAAAAAAATATTAGTGTCCTAAATCTAGTCCTCGGAGTACTTCCCGTATCCAATTGTTTTCAACACTCATACGAGACATTTATAGTATTTTTGCGATGTTCTGCTTGCTGTATCCATCTATGTTATAATTTCTCTGCGTGGGGCAGATAGTGATAGGTATATACATATTTCTAAATAATGTATTGTGTGGCACAGAGGTATATAAAGTCTCTTTGAGAACAATAAGTATGTGGTATTCATTTCTTTCAGACAACCTCTTCCAAACGTTTTTATTGAAATGTTAATCTATAACGGACATAATAATGTCTACAATGGGTTACTGGAAACTTTCACTCTTTCAAAGCACTCCCATTATCCCCCGTCGGGGGATCTGGATAATACTTAATCGGCCTTACGCTTCGGTTATCATCATGATTATTTTTTTTTATTTAAAAATGTAATTTTATACTTTTATAGTGTTATTGTTTTTGTTTGTTGGTTCGCTATTTGCTCATAATGGGGACACTAACAGGTGCTGCCACCCCGGGTCAGGATGGACCTGGGAACAACAGCAATTAAGTTGTAGTTCCATGCTCCTCAAAATGAAAGAAAAACGCCACATCGAAAAATAAAAACGAACTCCGCTTTCCTTAGTATATGTAGGTGTTTTATTGATCACCCTGGTGGGTAGGTAGGTGATACTAAGGACACCTTTTGCTATGTCAAACCTCTGAGTTTGACAATACTCTGCTAGTCGACCTCTCTGCCTTCGGGCGGAGAGGAACCCAGGCGAGGTTATGTTACCGCAATCTATTCAAATTTAGAGTTTACCATCGTCTAAAATATCGTCTAAAATATCACACACTGTCACTGGATCTAACCAACGCCTTTATCCACTGTGCCATGTGTCCTTGAAGACATATGGCACAGTGGCACGACACGACACGAGAAGAAGAATAGGAAGAGGAAGAAGAAGAAGCACTGTGCTTAGTGCTTAGTTAGATCCAGTGACAGGATCCAAAGAGTGAGTTCAATACCCGGTTAAGGCAGTGGAGAAGTTGGAGAGGGAAATTAACATGAGATAACTGATAATTGGCATCTATTAAACATGGCACGTGGAACTAGAACAGTCTACCCCAGTGATCGAAATAAAGGGTTCAGTTCGACATTCCAACCATCTGAAGAAGGCTGGAGCGTACAACGGCCGAAACGTTGTAATAAATATGGCGACAAAGACGAGGACAATAGTCCGAATAATGTAAATAATGTACATAATACCTCATCTCAAGAATTATAGACAGATACTGATATATTTTTGTCTGAGATGTTATTTTAAAATCCCAAACGACGTGAACACTGCACCTTGATCTCGTGTCAAACTAAAGTGTTAAGAAATAATTTTTCACATGATGAATAGTAAATAAATATTATAATAGCAGGCTATTGAGAAGCCATTTCCGTTTTGTTTGCATCAGTCCTCACTGACAGGATAACCCACTCTCCGAGGAACGGTAAACGATGCCCGTGCGAGATGCTGGCGATAGGTTTATCGACTAAGTCGTACTCGCTTAAGACTGCGCTAATGGGGGAAGACAGAATTATTAGGCGGCGTTGTCGAGGCGAATAAAGAACTCCTTTTTGGCCTTTCACACTTGATTAAGTTTCGGCTTCTTCGCCCAGAAAAATGACTCGAGTCTGATATTCATTTTCAACTTTCGCCATTGGCAGCCTTCCTCCATAACGCATCGACTGATAGAAACGGGACTTGATATGATACGTGTACGTGGGAAGAAATGAATACATGATCATAAAAGGCCAATCACTGCAAAGGCATTCACTCTCCGTCTCTTACCTCCCCCATCACATTGCTTTACTTCTTTCTCTTCATCTTCTTTCATCTCCTTCTCGTCGCTGTCCCCCTCTCTCTATGTTCTGTTTCATTTCTCTATTACTCCTTGTTTGAAGTCTTGGGACTTCTCCTTCTTCTTGATGTTGATGATGATGATGATGATGTTGTTGTTGTTGTTGCTATTATTATTATTATTATTATTATTATTATTATTATTATTATTATTATTCAATCATTGAGCGTCCGTGTCAGTTATGTCCCTCCAATACACCATAAATAATGAATTATTCGGTTATGACCGCGTGAAAAGAGGGACAAGACACTACTTGGTTTCAGTGAAGAAAATGAAAGAAAGAAACAACGAAGGAAAGATAGAAGTGTTTAAAATCTCCTGCCAAACTTCCTAGATATACGACTATTCCGATTTGATCGCGTGGAAAGAGGGGGAAAAAGACACTACTTGATTTCAGTGAGAAAAACGAAAGAAAGAAATAAGGGTGTTTAAGGTCTCCTGTCATTACTCCGTAAATAATAGACTATTCCATTTTAATTGAGTGGAAAGAGGGGGAAAAACGCTACTTGGTTTCAGTGAGAAAAATGAAGGAAAGAAATAAAGAAGGAAAGATAGAATTGTTTAACATCTCATCTCCTCGGAGGATTTCTTTGGCGACAAAGAAAAGAGTACTGAGCTGCTACGTGACCTTACGGCAGTGAATGTTGGACAGTCTCCTCAAAGAGACTCGAGGCGGCGCAGGTATGGTTCCACAGAAGGATGCTAAGGATACCATGGACCGAGCGTGACGGCAACAGTGAGGTTTTGGAGAGGATGCAAACAAGGAGCAAGCTTATATTTAACATAAGAAAGAGACAGATGAAATCATTTTGCTAAGATCGGGGATTTCAAATCAGTTACATATCACCCAAATAGTTCAAATATGCACATCAAAATCATGCCTGGATATGCAGTATTCCGGATATGTGGTATTCCGGATATGCGGTATTCCGGATATGCGGTATTCCGGATACGCGGTATTCCGGATATGCAGTATTCCGGATATGCGGGATTCCGGATATGCGGGATTCCGGATATGCGGGATTCCGGATATGAGGGATTCCGGATTTGAGGGATTCTACTGTATAGTTAACATAATTAAATACTATCATTCTTTTTCTTTATTTCTGAAATCGCGTTCTTTTCGAACAATATAGGAACAATAACGTCTGTCATTTTCTTTAATAATAATAATAATAATAATAATAATAATAATAATAATAATGTCATAGATGGCCATTAGTTGTGTACATGAAATATGCTTTGGAGAAAAGTGTTGTAATAAATGAAAATACTTTTGATACACGTTAATAATAATAATAATATTAACAATGTCTTGAAAAAGCTTCCGATAGACTCATTGAAAGGATTCCTGGTAGCCGATTCCTTAAAGAAATGGAAAACATGTACTCAAAAGTATAGCTCACACATGGTGAAAGGTTTTATCTACATAATATAAATATAAATATGTGTATGAATATTTTTTTAAATGATCAGTGGAAAATGTCATGATGGCATTTCTGACTTTAGGTCTCTGGTGGGGACCCTGAAAGAAATGAATATACACCAGAAATCAAAGCAAATAATAATAATAATAATAATAATAATAATAATAATAATAATAATAATAATAATAATAAAAAAAAACCGTACCCATCAGTGGCTACGTAGTGCAGGGTTGAAAGTTGAAACTGAAGGTTTTATCCTTGCTGCACAGGACCAATGCTTGTTAACTAGGAATTATAAAGCACATAAATATCCAGAAACCATTGATCATCTTGTATCAGGTTGCACAATATTGGCACACACTGAATATAAAACCCGGCATGACAGAGTGGGCCAATATCTGCACTGGAAAATTTGCAACTTCTACGGGAAGGAAACTGAAAGAAACTGGTACGAACACCACCCAGACCCGGTTACGGAAATAGGACCTGTTACAATTCTATGGGACTACACAATACACACTGACAGAACAATCAAAGCCAACCGCCCAGACATTGTTATTAAAGATCACAAACAAAACAAAAAATGCTTCCTTATTGATATGGCAGTCCCTGCAGACTGCAATGTATCTTTGAAGATATTCAAAAAGCTGTCAAAATACAAGGACCTTGAAATAGAAATCTCAAAAATGTGTCACATGAGAACATCAACAATCCCTATTGTAGTTGAAGCCTTAAGATTGGTTGGGAAAGATTCCTGTAGACTAATTGAAGGGATCCCAGAAAATCCATGCCTCAAAGAGATACAAAAAATTATTCTGACAAGTACAGCCCACACTTTACGAAGGGCTTTATCTATGTAATTTTTTTATTTTCAGTGGAAAGTGTCATGATACCATTTGTAACCTTAGGTCCCTGGGCGGGACGCCGAAAGAAATGTGTAAACGCCAGATATAAAAGGAAATAAAAACAATGATAATAATAATAATATTTTTTTTCAAAACTGCTCAGTGGAAAATGTCATGATGGTATTTCTGACTTTAGGTCTCTGGTGGGGACCCAGAAAGAAATGAATATACACCAGAAATCAAAGGAAATAATAATAATAATAATAATAATAATAATAATAATAATAATAATAATAATAATAATTTTTTTTTCAAAACTGCTCTGTGGAAAATGTCATGAAGGCATTTCTGACTTTAGGTCTCTGGTGGGGACCCGGAAAGAAATGAATATACACCAGAAATCAAAGGAAATAATAATAATAATAATAATAATAATAATAATAATAATAATTTAACAAGACGAGCACTTGTTACGAAGCGGTACAAGCATTTTTAACGTGTCCAAAAATAATCGAGTTTTTTTACAATTTTAATTATATATGTTTATCATATTAATAATATAATGCTGATATAGAGAATATTTATAGCTATACATGAAGTAACCTTTGGTTTAAAGGCCTGTAAATAAAATGACTCTTAATACACCTTATATAATCTTCAGCTGTGTACACGAAATAAGATTTGGAGTCAAGACTTGCAAAAAAACGAAAGTACTTTTAATACTCCCTATTGTATAATAATAATATTAATTATATAGAGTATCTTAATATACAGGTATGCACATGAAACAAGGTTTGGAGTAAAGGTCTGTAGAAAATAGTTTTGATACACGTAAATGTAATGAATGAATCTATTACAGCTTTCCAATATGTCTATTTGAGAATGGAGGGAGAGAATAATTCTTTCGCCTCGAGGAAAACGATGTGTCCAGCAACAGAGTGAATATGGCTGAAGAAAGGGTCCGTTTCAATGAAGAGGCCAATTGGCTAGCGTCGAGACGACAGAGTGTAAATGTAAGCGTCCAAAGGTCAATTCACTTTGAACATAAGACTCTAACCAAAGATGAGGTTACAAGTGAACGGTCAGGAGGATTTCCTTCGCTTCCATTATTATTTGTATTCTGTCAATACTCGGATTGACAGACAGACAGACAGACAGACAGACAGATAGATAGATAGATAGATAGATAGATAGATAGATAGATAGATAGAAAGAAAGAAACAGACTGATAGATAGATAGATAGAAAGAAAGAAAAAAAGAAACAGACTGATAGATAGATAGATAGATAGATAGAAACAGCCTGATAGATAGATAGAAAGAAAGAAAGAAACAGACTGATAGATAGATAGAAAGAAAGAAACAGACTGATAGATAGATAGATAGATAGATAGAAAGAAAGAAAGAAAAAAAGAAACAGACTGATAGATAGATAAATAGATAGAAACAGCCTGATAGATAGATAGATAGATAGATAGAAAGAAAGAAAGAAAGAAACAGACTGATAGATAGATAGATAGATAGATAGATAGTTTATGAACAGACTGGCATATAGATAGATTATGATGAATAGATAGATTATGAACAGAGATAGATAGATATGAATAAATTGGGATAGATAGATAGATAGATAGATAGTTATATATATATATATATATATATATATATATATATATATATATATATATATATATATATAGATAGATAGATATTAACGGATTGAGACAGATTGATAGATTGGAAAGACGGAGATAGACAGATGGATGGATATATATATATATATATATATATATATATATATATATATATATATATATATATGTATGAAGAAATATAGTCCTAAAGTGTGCTATATTTATGGGATAAATTGCTCAATATCAGAGATAGAGCCTGTGAAAATCTAAAAGTTAACATAGAAGTCAACACTTAGAGGCGACAGTCTGTTTCATGCTAGATGCAATCGTCGGGCCAAGATTGCATTCAAGCATAAAACAGTCTGTCTTTACTTGGGTTTGACAATTTTCTATTTACATACGCTCTATCTCTGATATTCAGCACTCTTATATATATATCATACCTTAAAATTATATTTTTATCATATACTAGCAGCCATACCCAGCTCTGGTCGATCAGAAAAAGCGTTCAATTAGAATGGAGGAAAAACAGCATCATATTTAGATGTACCTGAGTCTATTTTCTTTAATTACTAAAAAGTACTTTCATTAAAAAAAACATTTTGAATTAATGTACTTACTGATATAACAGAAGTAGCCTGTATTTATTCAATCGAAGTAAGCCGAGCATATGGAGGGGTAAAACAGGCAACAGGAAGACCCACTTCAAACCACAATTATTTTGGAGGTTTTGACATTCAATTTGTTAATGTGCTACCAGGGATGTAAAAGAGCATACATTTGTAAAGCAATTGTTTAGTTTGATGAAAATTGGTTGAAAAATCAAAGAAAAATAAGAAAGAAACCTGTAAAAATCGCCATTTTTCGCTATTTACGCGGGTTTTCGCTATATGGGGGGACTCAATTATCAAGTTATATGACTGTTAAACATTCAACTTATTGTTGGCTACAATTGAGTGAAGTTTGTATTAGATTGCTTGAAAATTGAGGGAGTTTTTAGTTTAAAATTTGTGCTGAAATCGATTTGTCATTTTTCGCGGTTTTTCGCTAAACGCAGTGGGGTAGAAATAAAAAATGAGGCATCTTTGAGTTCGTCATGATGTAAGTAACCTACGTACCGATCTTGAACGAAATCAGAGGAAACATGTTGAATTAATAGGTTTTTGATCGGATTTATCGATTATTGATTTTTTTACAATTTCATTAAGAACCCATCTCTTATACTGTACAATGTATATGCCAATTTTTGTCGAAATCCGTTGGATGGATCCTAAGTTAAAAGGTATCACACAGCAGACAGACAGACATTCTCTGTTTTATACATATAGATTGTAAAAAAATCATAAATTATTTAAAAGCCTTAACAAATTAAATTTTATGTTTATTTAAGCTCTACCCAGTAGTGAGTACTTTTACTGAATATTTTTTTTTATACTGGTTAACATTGGTTCACTTTCAGTGTGTTTAAATCAATATCTGACGTTTCTAGAATATATAATGTTTGAATTCAAACGATGTACATATTAGCGTGCCTTGCACTTTATCATATGTCCTAGAACTGGTGATCTTTCTCGTCCAATCACTGTCGAGAACGTGGGCCAATAGAAATGCATAGACCACGAATCCCGTCATTTGATATTTGGGCGCATACTCGTTCAATGGATGCTTTCATCCCATTGACTGTTTTCAATTATGGACGATAAAACTTATCGTTTAAGTGTTCCCATAAATAAAATGTCCAGTGACATGAAATCTGGTGAACGCAGTGGGGACTCAGTGAAATAACTTTGCCTAAACCATCAGTTTGGGAGATATTCATTAAACTCCGTACCTTTCTATTTTACACATTGCTGAAAGGGAAAGGAAGTTAATTCATGACTTTTCTAAGTACATTAGTGCCAAGCAAAACGGATTCGACCGCAATATATATATATATATATGTGTGTGTGTGTGTGTGTGTGTGTGTGTGTGTGTGTGTTCCGATATTCTGGTTGATGTTTGGACGATGAAATATTTACTTTGCGAAACATTAACTAATAGTCTTCCCTTTCTATCCATCTATCTATCTATCTATCTATCTATCTATCTATCTATCTATCTATCTATCTATCTATCTATTACAGTCTGTTCATATCTATCTATCTATCTATCTATCTATCTATCTATCTATCTATCTATTACAGTCTGTACATATCTATCTATCTATCTATCTATCTATCTATCTATCTATCTATCTATCTATCTCCTTTTTCTTTTTCTTTCTTTCGCTCCTCTCACTTTTTCTTTATCTCCCCCTCTCTTTCACTTTCTCTCTCTCTCTCTCTTTCTCTCTATTTCTTCCTTTCTTTCTTTCTTTCTTTCTTTCTTTCTTTCTTTCTTTCTTTCTATTTGTTTATTTGTTTCTTTCCTTTACCCCTTTCACTTCCTCTCTCGCTCCAGGTAAACGAATGTATATAAATATACTGTTTAATAAATAAACGCTGCGTCTACTCAAATACACATACATACATACATACATATATATATATATATATATATATATATATATATATATATATATATATATATATATATATATATATATATGAATGAGTGAAACACATTTGCCTAAACCATCAGTTTGGGAGATATTCATTAAACTCCGATTTTACACATTGCTGAAAGGGAAAGGAAATTAATTCATGACTTTTCTAAGTACATTAGTGCCAAGCAAAACAGATTCGACCGGAATATATATATATATATATATATATATATATATATATATATATATATATATATATATATATATATATATATATATATAGAGAGAGAGAGAGAGAGAGAGAGAGAGATGTGTGTGTCTGTGTGATTTGAACAATAAAAAATATTTTAAAATTAAAATTTTCAAGCACACTGGGTAGTATATTAATATTTTTTGTCTTATTTCAATTAGGTTCCTCGACTAGTTTCGGCCAATGCATTAGTGGAAAACATATAGAATCAAATCAACTGCAATATATATATATATATATATATATATATATATATATATATATATATATATATATATATATATATATATATGTATATATATATATATGTATGTATATATATATATATAATGAAATGGGCAAAGTCCGACAATTATTTTAAGACATTTTTTATGTTTATTTATTTTTATGTTTTTATATATATATATATATATATATATATATATGTATATGTATATATATATATATATTTTTATATATATATATATTTTTTTGAATTTGAAATAGTTCGACAATTTATTTAAAGATATTTTTGATATGTTTAACGTTCTTTTTTTTATAGATACAAGTATTTAAGTAAATAATGTTTATTATAAATAGAGCATTTACTTAAATAGGTGTATCTATAAAAAGAACGTTAAACATATCAAAAATGTCTTTAAATAAATTGTCGGACTATGTCCAATTCAAAAATATATGACGTTATTTGTTTACATTTGATACGCTGGAGCAGATATGAATAGAAGAGATTCATGGAAGATTTAAGTTTAAAGATAGTAAAATCGACCTTGCTAACCAGACTCTTCTCTGTGGCCGAAAGGTTAAGGCACGTCACGCGAAATGACGGTTCCGTATAGGATACAGGTTCGATTTCTATGAAAATTTCTCGGACATTCAGGCCGGTAAATGTTATTTAATACTGTTTATTATACTTAAATACTTGTATCTATAAAAACGTTAAACATATCAAAAATGTCTTTATATATATATATATATATATATATATATATATATATATATATATATATATATATATATATATATATATATACATATATATATATATATCAATTATATTAAGAGACAGACAAATTTAAGGGTCGATGGTGATTATAATTTATTTCCTTACAATCGAAATTCGATTCTA
This sequence comes from Acanthosepion esculentum, assembly GCA_964036315.1. Taxonomy (NCBI): domain Eukaryota; kingdom Metazoa; phylum Mollusca; class Cephalopoda; order Sepiida; family Sepiidae; genus Acanthosepion; species Acanthosepion esculentum. Next base: position 81,079,151 of record OZ038501.1, read on the forward strand.
ATTCCTTCCTGGAATTATCCATACGGATTATCAAACATCAAACACATCTTTACCTATATATATATATATATATATATACAGAAATATAGTCTTAAAGTGTGCTATATTTATGGGGTAAAGTGCTCAATATCAGAGATAGAGCGTGTGTAAATATAAAAGTGGACATGGAAGTCAGCACTTAGAGGCGACAGTCTGTTTCATGCTAGTGCAATCGTCAGGCGACTAGTGCTGTTATTTTTCTCGGCTGTTTATATAAGGGTCAGTGGTGCATTATGGGTAGTATATTTTGGCGGGTACTTTTACCGGAAGTCGCTTATTTGTTTATTTATTTATGTCAAATTATTTTGCTTGTTTTTTTGTTTGTTTTTTTATTTTTATTTTTTATCTTATATATTTATTTATTTATTCTTTTATTTTGATCGGTGTTTTTGGTTAACGTAGTAAAAAAATTTGTTTATATAGCTTATTGTTGGTAGTTGACGATTGCACTAGCATGAAACAGACTGTCGCCTCTAAGTGCTGACTTCCATGTCCACTTTTATATATATATATATATATATATATATATATATATATATATGTGTGTGTGTTAAACCAGATTTGGTTAAATAATTTAGACATATCATATCGATTAGTTATACTGAACCCCCTTCCCCCCAAAAAACTCTTTTACTGATTGAGCCACAGAGGAGCGTTTCGGTTAGCAAGGTCGATTTTACTGTTTTTAAACTACAATTTTCCGTGATTTTCTCTCGTACATTCATATCTGACAATTTCTCGGGCATTCAAGCCGGTAAATGTTGTTAATATTGTTTATTATAAACAGAGCATTTACTTAAATACTTGTATCTATAAAAAGAACGTATAAGCATAAAAATGTCTTTAAATAATTGTCGGACTTTGTCCATTTCATAATTTTTCTGTGTTCCTTCGGTGTTCTGTTCTGCTCCAATTAGTGAGCGTGCGTGTATGGCTGTTTACGTAAATATGTGTGGCGTCCAGACAATAGTTTTTCCTTCCACTACCATAAAAACACCGATATACGCAACCATATATAAATCCAAAATTTAAAAATTAATCAGTTTGTCTGACGATCGCAAATAGCGTGAAACCCAGGATCACAAACTCACATCAATCCAACTATATATATATATATATATATATACATATATATATTGATTGTGGGATCGATATGGTTTAAGTATATATATTATTATATATAATGAAATGGTCAAATTACGACACTTAATTTTTAAAACAATTTTTTATGTTTATACGTTCTTTTTATAGATACAAATATTTAGGTAAATTTCTCTGTTTATAATAAACAGTATTAACGACATAGAAAATATTCATCCTCCGACAGGAATCGAACCTGTATCCCACACATACTATAGAGGAGATATATTTTCTATGAAAATTTCTCGGACATTCAGGCCGGTAAATTTTGTTTATACTGTTTATTATAAACAGAGCATATACTTAAATATTTGTATCTACAAAAAGAATTTATAAACATTAAAAAAACGTCTTAAAATATTTTTTATACATATATATATATATATATATATATATATATATATATATATATATATATATATATATATATATATATATATATATATATATATAATTGCCAAAGTTTTCAGTTGTTAAATGTGAAAGAAAAAGAAAAAAAAATGTCCGCCAAACCTGAAAGAAAAAGATATAAAATCATTAGACGCTTAAATTTAATTCACATTTAAAATCGGTCCAAGTTATTAGAAGACCCTTTATATTTTTACTGTTATATGTTCATGGTTTAGGGATGTCGAAATAAATATATTCTTCCTTCGTATTAAGAATGTGTTCCCGATATGGCAGATCAGAAGATTAGTAATTTTTCTGTTTTCTTTTTCATTTCCCCCAAAACAACTGTTTGCCCGTGATGTGATCTTTCTCTTACTTTTTATTTTATTTAATTATTTTATTTTTATATTTTTTTCCCCTTTCACTAAATTTTCGGCCTTTCTATTGGACGCCATCTTGAATTGTTAAAGAAAATATCTTTAGCAGGAAACAGCAACGTAACTCTTTACACCAAGCGAATTATGGGAAATTAAACACCATTTACATCTGAATTAAAATCATAAATATGGAAATTGAAATGTAGGCTCGAGATTTGAGGTGATTTATTAAATGTCGATTCTAAACAGCTATTTCTAGATAGAAATAATAATAGGAGATCGTATAGTATCTGTCTATATTTCTGAGATTTACATTATTCGGACTATTGTCCTCATCTTTTTCGCCATATTTATTACAACGTTTCGGCGCTTCAGTATCTGTCTATATTTCTGAGATGAGGTATTATGTACACTATTTACATTATTCGGGCTATTGTCCTCATCTTTGTTGCCATATTTATTACAACGTTTCGGCCCTTCAGTATCTGTCTATATTTCTGAGATGAGGTATTACGTACACTATTTACATTATTCGGGCTATTGTCCTCGTCTTTGTCGCCATATTTATTACAACGTTTCGGCCCTTCAGTATCTGTCTATCTTTCTGAGATGAGGTATTATGTACACTATTTACATTATTCGGACTATTGTCCTCATCTTTGTTGCCATATTTATTACAACGTTTCGGCCCTTCAGTATCTGTCTATATTTCTGAGATGAGGTATTATGTACACTATTTACATTATTCGGACTATTGTCCTCATCTTTGTCGCCATATTTATTACAACGTTCCGGCCCTTCAGTATCTGTCTATATTTCTGAGATGAGGTATTATGTACACTATTTACATTATACGGAATATTGTCCTCATCTTTGTTGCCATATTTATTACAACGTTTCGGCCGTTGTACGCTCCGGCCTTCTTCAGGTGGTTGGAATGTCGAACTAAACCCTTTATTTTGCTCACTGGTGTAGACTGTTCTAGTTCCACGTGCCATGTTTTAATGGATTTCAGGTATCAGTTACCTCTTGTTAATTTCCCTCTGATAGTTCTCCACTGCCTTAACCGGGTATTGAACTCACACTCTTTGGGTCCTCTCCCTGGATATAACTAACGCCATTATCCACTGTGCCATCATTCACTGTGCATGATAAAAAAAGGTACCGAAAATCTTGTGAGGAAAATTCTTGAACACGTCAGCATCTCATAGCTACAAAAATACTTTGTGTGGAAATGCATATAACATGCGCAAAACTCTAGTGCTTTTTTTACTCGGAGACTCCGGAGGGAACTTGGTAATTAGATTTTTAAATTTACTCTCTGGTAAGATGATAAAATAGAGAATAATAAT
>OZ038501.1:81084948-81129948 GCA_964036315.1 Acanthosepion esculentum
TATCTATCTATCTATCTATCTATCTATCTATCTATCTCGGTCTCTTCATATCTATCTATCTATCTATCTATTTATCTATCTATGTGGATGTTCATATCTATCTAGCTAGCTATCTCATTATCTCTTTATTTTTCGTTTATCATTGGAACTGTTATCATTTGATTCTTCATGGCTCTCCACAACTTCCTATCCTTTGTAGCTCTTAGTAAATTTTGTCATTTTCCTAACACTCTGAATCCCTGTTTTGTCATCCAGTGACACAAACCTGTTAGGTATCTTATTCGCTTCTTACCTCAGGTCTTCGTACATCTCAATACGACTTGTGAGTATCAAATTCTCTAAGCCCTGTTTCCCGATTTTGTGTCGTAGAAATTTCAAATGTCTCCAACCGATTTTACAAATGACTATTTTACTTTCTCTATTCACATTGTTCGGAGTGTTGCTGTCATCTTTATTGTCATATTCACGACGTTTCGGCTGTTGTGCACTACGGACTTCTTCAGGTGATATCAATTGGAAATTCGAACCGAAACTTTAGATTGTTCTAATTCCACGTGCCACGCCTTTTTATTTATTTTTTTGGATATCCCAGTCTCATTTAATTCTCCTTGGTAACTCATCTCTCCACGTTTTCGTTCACTCGGTTGTGGACAGGTATTGAACTGACAACTCTTTGGATCAATCACTTTTAGAATCAATACTGGGTCGTGGGTCCAAATACATGGCACGTGGAACTAGAACAAAATGTGTTTTAGGAAACTCGGCATTGCCCAGCTCTTACCGCCCACTCGAATCATTGATGCGGCCAGAAGTTAGTCATTCTTTTAAACTTCAAAGCAATTGTCGGAGTAGAACTAGCGGTTATATTTAACTATAACAACATTAAAATCGCAATCATGCATCTTGTCGCTATCCTGTTGCAGATGTGTCTCGTTGTCATCCTTTTCCTCTTATTCCCATCAACTTTTGCATAAGAAGGCCTTCTGGATATGAGGAATTCGTTACAAAGTCCGGATATGAGGGATTCCGGATATGAGAGATTCCGGATATGAGAGATTCCGGATATGAGAGATTCCGGATATGAGGCATTCCGGATATGATGTATTGGTTACAAAGTCCGGATATGAGGGATTCCGGAGATGAGGAATTGGTTACAAAGTCTGGATATGAGGGATTCCGGATATGAGGGATTCCGGATATGAGGTATTGGTTACAATGTCCGGATATGAGGGATTCCGGAAATGAGGAATTGGTTACAAAATGCGGATGTGAGCGATTCCGGATATGAGAGATTCCGGATATGATGGATTCCGGATATGAGGTATTGGTTACAAAGTCCGGATATTGGGGATTCCGGATATGAGGAATTGGTTACAATTTCCGGATATGAGATATTTAGATTAAAATAAAAAACTGAAATCAGGTTTAAGATTGTAGTTATTAGGGAAGCCACTGAGAGGAAGGGCGTTCCAATGTCGGGGGGGGGGGTGCGAACAAAGCAATTTTCGGAGTAGAACTGGTGGTTATATTTAACTATCACAACATTAAAATGGTGGGACCTGGATGGCAATCTAGCATCACGCTGAAATTCATGCAGTCAGGGCACCAGGGTAAAAAAGCTCGTTTGTGCAGTAGCCATGAAAATATCTGTTGAAATAACAGATCGAATCCGCGTCACATCGTTGAGAAAAATGACCGAAATCGAGATGCCAGGTCAGGACCAATTATATTGCAGATTCTTCTTTGGATTTTCTCGAGAACCTCCAGATGAACTGAGTTATATGTTACCAACAACAAGGAGTAATCTCCGACCTGAACTACTTTCGGAAAGGCAATGAAGTACTCCATTCCCGTAGTCCTTCTTCTGCTAGCCAAGGGGCGGTGGCCTAGTTTAAACTGTCATTTCAATCCAAAAGTAAAAAAAAGAAAGAAGATAGATTCATATTTTTTCCAAACGGCTCGCCAATTCTGTTTTCTGTGCCGATAATTCTTGCACTATTTTACGATTCCACTTGGGAATTTAAAAATACTTACCGTATTTGGTAGTCTGTAAGACGCGCACAAACTTTTTTAAAAGTCGCTCTACGCAGTAGTTACAAAGAATACTAATTTGAGCACCATTTGAGCTGACTACCGTAGAATATAAATTACCTAAAACACTCGCTTCTACTGAGTCCGACTGCATGTAATTATTATTATTATTATTATTATTATTATTATTATTATTATTATTATTATTATTATTATTATTATCATTATTATTATTATTATTATTATTTCCTTTGATATCTGGCGTTTACACATTTCTTTCCGGGTCCCGCCCAGGGACCTAAGGTTAGAAATGGCATCATGACACTTTCCTCTGCAAAACAAAAATAAAAAATAAAAATAAAATTTAAAAAAATAAAAATAATAAAATAAAAAAATAATTACATAGATAAAGCCCTTCGTAAAGTGTGGGCTGTACTTGTCAGAACAATTTTTTGAATCTCTTTGAGGCATGGACTTCCAGGGAAGACAAAAGTGATGTTCACCTGTTGTCTTTCTAGTTGAATAACTCAAAGGATTTTTCAGTGATTCTTACGACAAATAGTGTCAAGATGGCTAAACGTCTTTTCTGAAAACGTTGTGAGAAGGAAGTCAGTTTAGTATTTTTTTTGTTTGTTTTTTTGGTTTTTTTTTTTTTAGAGATTAAAGATTTTGTGGGATGGATAATAATGTTGTTACAACATTTGGACAATTTTGCTGTTACACCCGGTATGTACATATTAACATTTTAATTAATTAAAATCCGAATCTGTTTGAGCTATGACTGGTATAACATTAGGACATTTATTATTATAATTATTATTATTTTTTCTTTGATATCTGGCTTGTACACATTTCTTTCCGGGTCCCGCCCAGGGACCTAAGGTTAGAAATGACATCATGACACTTTTCACTGCAAAACAAAAATAAAAAAAATAATTACATAGATAAAGCCCTTCGTAAAGTGGTGGCTGTAATTGTCAGAACAATTTTTGTATCTCTTTGAGGCATGGACTTCCAGGGATCCCTTCAATCAGCCTACTGGAATCTTTTCCAACCAGTCCAAGGGCTCAAACTACAACAGGGATTGTTGATGTTCCCATGTGACACATTTTTTAGATTTCTATTTCAAGGTCCTTGTATTTTCAGAGCTTTTCGAATATCTTCAAAGATACATTGCAGTCTGCAGGGACTGCCATATCAATAAGGAGGCATTTTTTTGTGATCTTTAATAACAATGTCTGGGCGGTTGGCTTTGATTGTTCTGTCAGTGTGTATTGTGTAGTCCCACAGAATTGTAACAGGTCCTATCTCTGTAACCGGGTCAGGGTGGTGTTCGTACCAGTTTCTTTCAGTGTCCTTCCCATAGGAGTTGCAAATTTTCCAGTGCAGATATTGGCCCACTCTGTCATACTGTGTTTTTGTATTCAGTGGGTGCCAATATCGTGCAACCTTATACAAGATGATCAGTGGTTTCTGGATATTTATCACAGAATCTGCATTTTGGGCTAACACAGTACTTTTGTATATGTGCTTGATAATTTCTAGTTAACAAGCATTGGTCCTGTGCAGCAAGGATAAAACCTTCAGTTTCAGCTTTCAACCCTGCACTACGTAGCCATTATTATTATTATTATTATTATTATTATTATTATTATCATCATCATCATTATTATTATTATTATTATTATTATTATTATTATCATCATCATCATCATCATTATTATTATTATTATTATTATTATTATCATCATCATCATTATTATTATTATTATTATTATCATCATCATCATTATTATTATTATTATTATTATCATCATCATCATCATCATTATTATTATTATTATTATCATCATCATTATTATTATTATTATTATCATCATCATCATCATCATTATTATTATTATTATTATTATCATCATCATCATCATTATTATTATTATTATTATTATTATCATCATCATCATTATTATTATTATTATTATTATTATTATCATTATTATTATTATTATTATTATTATCATCATCATCATCATCATTATTATTATTATTATTATTATTATTATTATTATTATTATTACTGGGTGCGAGCGCTATTTGAGGACATTTTTAGTATGTTAAATTAACTTAGAAACACACAATTTTGTGACGGGCTTTGCTTTCATTAGCGCACTTATTAACATAGACTAATCTTCTATTCGTGCACGATCTGTTCGAGCATTGCACCCGGGTTCGAATCTCCCCGTGGGTAACTTGTTAAGGAGGTCATACCTTGAGATAATGTCGACCATGGTAGACAACTTACAGTATTCGGCACTGTTTTGGTGTGTCCACAAACAATAAAACGGGTTGAACACAAGCCTTGTGGGAGAATTGGTCAGATGAAACTGTTTGGAAGCTTGACTGTGTTATCACCAAGTCGCAAGTCATCGTTACCGAGGGCTTGAGCCTACCGGTTTCGTTTAAAATGTAGATGCCGCTAGATGATGATCTCTCCCCACCCCTCTATCTACCCCACTTCCTGAAATTGTAACTAAGGCCTGCACGGCATAATTGCAGTACCAAGAAAAAAAAATAGGCTCGGTGGGTGTTGTAGAAACATAAATGTGCCTGAGTAGGCATCTGCAACAAGGATTAACTAGCCGCCCAAGTAGAGTAGTATTATTATTTTTATTATTATTATTATTATTATTATTATTATTATTATTATTATTATTATTTGTGTATATAATGTTTCCAGTTTGTATCCTGTCGAGCCGAGTCCAAACTATGGACCTTAAGCCCTTTAGGAGAATTTAATTGATAGCACTTTTCTTAAGATATGGGATGTTACCATTATTATTATTAATATGATCATTATCATTATTATTATTATTATTATTATTAAAATTACTATTATTATTATTATTATTGTTATTATTATTATTATTATTATTATTATTTGTGTATGTTATTGTTATGGTCCAGGTTTTTTGTACCACGGTGATGGTCCAAGGTAGAACCAATGAAGAATAACTCGAACACAGGTATGGAAATGTCTAGAAACTACTGTGACCATAAAGTGAGGGATCAGTTAATATATTGATTGTAATATAGAATTGATCCTCCATTTTATATCCATATTATAATTTCTTATTTGTTTATCAAATTCTGATTAGGCATGAATCCAACTCTTCCCCCGCTCACGATGGGTTAATTAGTAAGAATTTTATAAATCAAACATTATCTTAAAAAAAGGAAAATCTTTACAATCTAAAAATATTTTCTGGCTTTAAATATGCTAAAATAGGTTGACAAACCGTAAAAAACACGAATGAATGAATCAATGAAATACTGATGAGCTATACAGTCATGACTTTTAGATTTATTTACATTCTCTGGAATAGAAATGTCTAGGAACTACCTCGGCCACAGATTGAGGGATCAGTTTATATATTGATTGTAATATAGAATTGATCCCCCATTTTATATTTGCATTATAATTTCTTGTTTCTTTATCAAATTCTGATTAAGCATGAATCCACTTCTACTTCCCCCAGCTATGGGTTAAATAGTAGGATTTGTATCACTAAAAACATAAATATCTAAAATAAAATTTTTAGAATTCAAAAATATTTCCCGGCCTTAAATAACATACAAAGGGTTGATAAGCCGTAAAAAAAAGACAACGAATTAATCAATCAATTAAATATAAAAAGATGTAAAGTCCCGCTTTTATCAATTGATGCGACTGATCTTGCCCGGATGATGTCACATGATGCATTATTTTTGGCTGGGGTAAGAAAGAGTCGATGACTTGTCTACAATGAATGTTCAGTTTTGGCCAGATTTTCTAAGAATTCCTTATCGTATCAAGTCTGAGAACTTAGAGAAGTATATCCGGAGGTAATTCAAGCCAGTTCTCATGGGAAGTGATTTTTCATTGGACATGTTTAAAGCGGGTCGATCGGTACAAAATGAAAAAAGGTCATGAGGATCCTTTAAGACAATTCGGTTGACATCGGAGGACACAGGCGTTGGAATGGAGAAAGCACATTGTCAAAGCAGGAAATGAACGAAAGACATGAACAGAAAAAGAGTAAATATAAAAAGGGTTATATATATATATATATATATATATATATATATATATATATATATATATATATATATATATATATATAAATAGATAGATAGATAGATAGATAGATAGATAGATTTGAACAGATTGAGATAGATAGATAGATAGATATGAAGAGATTGAGATATATACATAGAAATGAAAAGCTGAGATAGATAGATAGATAGATAGATAGATAGATAGATAGATTTAAAAAAAATTAGGATACATGCCCAGATAGGAAGAGGTTGAGATAGATAGATAAATAGAGATATGAACAGATTGAGATATATAGATAGATCTGAAAGGCTGAGATAGATAGATAGATAGATAGATAGATAGATAGATAGATAGATAGATAGATAGATATGAACAGATTGAGATATATACATAGATATGAAAGGCTGAGATAGATAGATAGATAGATAATGAACAGATTGGTATAGATACATAGATATAAAAGGCTGAGATAGATAGAAAGATAGATAGATTTAAAAAAAACTCGGATAGCTAGCTAGATAGGAACAGGTTGAGATAAATGGATAGATAGACATTGTTGTGGTGGGATCCACCTAATCTGCATAGGTGACTATCAACTACATAAATAGTGGTTGGTACCGGAAGACGAGAGAGGAAGGAATCACGAGATCCAACTAGAGACTCTGATCGACTGCGACTAGTCAACACATTCTCCAGGAACGTCTTCCCAGAAATATACAGAAATACTATATGTACTTATTGTGTACACTTTCTTGTTATAATACATTCTTTGTTCCAAGTACATTTTGTGTTGCATTATTATTCCATGCAATAGGCGAGATTCAACATTGAGTCAAGACTCAACAATGGCGACGAAGTAGAACGAACCATACGTCAAGTTTCAACAATGGCGACGAAGTAGAACGAACCATACGTCAAGTTTCAACAATGGCCACAAAGTAGAACGAACCATACGCCAAGTTTCAACAAAGGCAAAGAAGTAGAACGAACCATAAGGAAAGAAGAAAGAATTAATAGTGAGAGTTTTCAACAATTGGGTCAAGTAATTGAAGAACCCAGGCTGAAAAAAAAAACTATTAATTAAAAGTCCAACGTTAACGTAACGACGAAGGATTCTAAACTTCTGGATATGTAAAACTCGTTAAAAGACGACTAAGCATAAAGGAACGTTCACTCAGAAAAATTGAAAGGTGTCGTAATCGAATAACGGTAATTTTAAATTAAAAAATTATCTACACCGAGACACCCGCTAAAAAGAAAAATTGGCCGACTACAAACACATGCATGGATTAAAAGGAGCACAAATACACCGTGTCGACTTTGAAAGGTAACAAACTTTAAAAAATTATTTTTTTAAATTATTTGTTCAACAATATAGTGACGAATTAGCTCTGATAAGAAAATCAGACGTTGTCATTGAAATACGCGAACAGAAGTCGAAAACGAAAAAAAAAAAGTCCGACGCTCTCTGTTCACGAAAAAAAAAAAAAATACCAAAGTTGATTAGCACGTGCGTGAATGTAAAAGCAAGTCATAAAATTAAAAAGTCGTACGTTGTTTCGATTTTTTGGTCAGCTTATATGATATTCGTGGATACACAAAGTAAAAGTATATTCCTTGTTGCATGAACACTATCAGCTGAAAAATGGAGGAACTATCCAAAGTCATAGCTGAATTATTAAAATCCCAGCAGTTGAGTCAACAACGTCAGCAAGAACAACAGATAGCACAGCAAGAACAACTGATAGCGATGCAAAAATATCAAGTTAAACAAGATGAAAGACAGCAAAAATATCAGGAAAAACAAGATGGAAGACAACAGAAATATCAAGAAAAACAAGATGAAAGACTTTTGGAAATTCAAAAGTTAACACTGGAGAAATTAAACAACTTTCAGGCAAATGAGGGAAATTCTTCATATTCTAATAACACCATATTTAATTCGCTGGAAACTTTCAACTATGTGCCAGACGAAGAAAAAACGTTTGAAGCGTACTTTAAACGATATGAAGATATTTTCTACACAGACTGTGAAAACTGGTCGAATTCAAGAAAAGTCAGTCTATTACTAAGAAAGCTAGGTACAGCAGAACATAGCAAATTTGTAGATTTTATTCTACCGAGAAAAACAACTGAATTGGAATTCTCGGAAACAGTGAAATTGCTAAAAGAGCTGTTTGGAGCAAATATGTCGCTTTGGCATAAGCGATGGTTATGCATGAATGTCTCTAAATCCGACGATCAGGATTACTTAACATATGCATCTATAGTGAATAGACATTGTGACAATTTCAGATTGGCAGAGATTACGGTTGAAGAATTCAAGTGCTTAATTTTTGCTCAAGGACTGGTATCCAGTAGGAGTGCCGAAATAAGACGTAGAGTTTTGTCTAAACTCGAATCTGAACAAGGCCTTACCCTGCAAAAGTTAGCAGAGGAGTGTGAACGGCTGTAAAGTTAAAGAAAGAGTCGCAAAAAATCGAAGAAGCTGGTATTGCTTATATTAAAAAAATAAAAAAGCAGTCAAAGTACCCAGTAGAGAAAAATTGGAGAAAAAATTCAGCGTATTTTAATAATAGACAAGAAAATAAAAAGAACGAAAATAAAAAAGTCCCACCATATAATTGCAGACGTTGTAACGAAAGACATTGGGAGGTAAATTGCCCATATAGAAATAAGAAATGTTTCGTGTGCCAAAAGAATGGTCACAAAGGATCTTGTTGTAAAACGAAAAAATGCAAGAACCGAATTAGACAAACAAATTCGAATATCAAATCAGATAGAGATTTGAGGAAATATGTGACGATTGAAATATTCAAAAAGAATATCAAATTTCAACTCGATTCAGGGTCAGATTTAACAATAATGAACGATAAAACATGGAAATTTTTAAAAAGGCCTACAATAATGAAGTCAACGAAACTCGCTCGAACGGTAACTGGAAAGCAAATTAACTTCGAAGGCGAGGTTGTACTTCCAATGAAATTGAATGGGATCGTTAAAAAAATAAAAGTTTTCATTCTGAGAAATGGAGAAAACTTGTTGGGTACAGATTTTATTGAAACATTCGAATTGTGGGATAAACCGTTAAACTCATTCTGCAGAAAAGTAGAAAGTAATACGAAAACAAGACAGGACATTAAAGATGAATTAAAGAAAAAGTTTACGGAAACCTTTACACCTGGTCTTGGAAGATGTAACAAATTTGAAGCTAAATTTGAATTAAAAGAAAATACTATGCCTGTATTTAAAAAGAAACGAAACGTGCCTTTCGCAAATGGTGAGAAAATAGTAGTACCAAAAAAGTTGCAGAAAAGAATCCTACGGGACTTTCATATGGGTCACCCGGGGATTAATAGAACAAAAAGCTTAATGCGAAGCTTTGTATATTGGAAAGGAATGGATGTGGATATCGAAAACATGGTTCATCGATGTAAAGGGTGTGCGTTAGCAGCTAAGGCACCACCTATAGCACACAAACCATGGCCAAAGACGGATCATCCGTGGGAAAGATGACACATTGATTTCGCTGGTCCAGTAGAAGATTATTACTACTTAATAGTGGTAGATAGCTTTACAAAATGGCCGGAAGTACTACGCTGCAAAAAGCCTACGTCCAATACCACAACAACTTTTTTGCATGAACTATTTGCACGGTTCGGTGTGCCAGAGTGTATTGTGAGTGACAATGGTACACAATTCACTTCTGACGAATTTAAGGAATTTTGTGAGTTATATCAAATTAACCACATAACGACGCCGCCGTATCATCCGAGATCCAATGGACTCGCAGAAAGATTTGTAGATACGTTAAAGCGCGCTCTGAAGAAAGCCTCAGGAGTTCCAACGGAAAAGGCGCTTCAGCAATTCCTACAAGTATACAGAATCACGCCTAACCAGAGAACACCATCAAACATGGCACCAGCAGAACTAATGTTCGCTAGGAAAGTTAAGTCAGTGTTTGACAAGCTTTTGCCAGGAAGAAATAGAATAAAGAACACTATGTATACAGCTAGAAAAAGATACACCCCGGGAGAGAAGGTCTTTTTCAAGTGCTATAGAAACAACATTGAGTTCTGGGAGCGAGGCATAGTGGATAAGAGAATCGGTGACCTGATTTACATAATAAAAGGGCCGAAGAATACTCATAAAAGGCACCAGAACCAACTCAAAAAATGCTACGTGCTAGAGCAGGAAGAGAGTATACCGGATGAGGAGGAAGATCCCATTGATGTAATGTATGATACTTTTCAAGTAGAACCTCCGCAGAGTGCTCATGAACCGAGAAGATCCGGTAGGAAACGAAAGTTCACGGACCCATTGGACGTGAATCCAAAACGAGAAAAGATATTGAAAAAAAAAAAAACAGATATACATATGAACTATGCAAAGGGGATCTACAAAGGAATAACCATAATCATCATCCCATATAGAAGCCAGTTTGAAATCCAAAAGGATTCCAAGGCTTGGGAGGGGGGTGTTGTGGTGGGATCCACCTAATCTGCATAGGTGACTATCAACTACATAAATAGTGGTTGGTACCGGAAGACGAGAGAGGAAGGAATCACGAGATCCAACTAGAGACTCTGATCGACTGCGACTAGTCAACACATTCTCCAGGAACGTCTTCCCAGAAATATACAGAAATACTATATGTACTTATTGTGTACACTTTCTTGTTATAATACATTCTTTGTTCCAAGTACATTTTGTGTTGCATTATTATTCCATGCAATAGGCGAGATTCAACATTGAGTCAAGACTCAACAGACATATAAATAGATTGGAATAGATAGATAGATAGATAGATAGATAGATATCAACAGATTCAGATAGATACATAGATATGAAAGGCTGAGATAGATAGATAGATAGATAGACAGGTAATTCTGTCACCGCACATGGTGATTGCCGCATCTTACTCAGATGAGAACCGTCTTATCGCCCTTTGCATCGCTTGTAATAACTTCCCTCTAGTTTCGTCGTCCATATCCACTAAGATGACCCTGGTGGCCAGAATTCAATTTCACAGGGATCATGCATATATGACAGATAAACTCTTTATCCTTGATTGGGTTGATTGGATCTGCATGACCTAAAACTTACCTGTGTGTCACTATCGGCTTTCTCAGTCCAGCTGATAATCTACACACCTTGTTGCAAACAACACGGGTATTTTTTTGGCAGGACGATGTGGCAGGTTAGCATAGTCGGCTTGCTTCTGGTTGTTATGACCTCCAGTTGGTTTTCTCAACCTGCCCTCGACAACAGTATGCGCTGACACGCATCACATATCCAAGGCTGCATATTAGTTAGCAAATCAGAGTGAGTGCTTCTTCAGGGATCACGTTTGTTCTGAACATGTCTGCGACATCCATCCATCCATCCTCAAAGATGCTGAATCCCTTCCGCATAAAATTTATCCACTCTGTACGATTTAAAAGTCAGTACCTCCCAATTCTGCACATTGATGTGCAGTGCATTCTGATTATCATATCGCTGCACATACATACATGCATGCATACATACATACATACATACAGTAATAAAGTTAGATAAGAATTCCAACTGAATTGCAAATAGAGATTTGGAAAATTTCTAATTTAGCGTCTCTGGAAAGCTAACAATTCAAAGTCCATAAAATATCAGGTTTTATTACGAATAAACTTATACACTCCTCGAAAACTCTTTATTTTTCCCAAACAACTGAATTAATTGAACCAAATGAGGTTCTTTTTAAAAAATATGAATACCTCATTAGTTTATATCAGCCATTATTACCAATTTGTAAAGTAGATTTGGTTGGTTGATTTTGTTTAGAGTCACATAAACCACTAGGCATTATTTAATGCCAAAATCTAAATATTTCAAACACAATTTTACGGCTTCAACTAAATATATTTTCAACGTAATTTTATGCATTTAACTACAGATAAGATGTATTGTTGGTCATTTTGTGATAAAATGTAATGTTAGTAATTCTATAAAATTGTATGGCTGGTAATTTTACTATAAAAATATATTTTTATGATTTCATAAAAGACCTTGCTGTCGGATGTAGATTATCGTCAGACCCAAGACTGTTGTACAGTGGAGCCATCACATAATATTAAAGTAAAGAAAAACAGGGGGCGATACGAATATTCTGCATGATGAACTTAGCAGGAGAAAAGTTTTTGCTCGGTGTTTGGAACGTAATCTCGTACCTGAATAATAGTGCAACAGGTTGAGCAAATCACGACAAAACCTGACATTGTTTGAAGCAGACCCAGCTGGTTTCCTGTAACTTTTCATTTGGCAGGTCTTGTGACACCTACAGAATCCTTCAACAGAACATGCACATCATGGTATAATCTAACATTGTTTAAAGCAGACCCAGCTGGTTTCCTGTAACTTTTCAGTTGGCAGGTCTTGTGACACCTACAGAATCCTTCAACAGAACATGCACATCATGGTATAATCTAACATTGTTTAAAGCAGACCCAGCTGGTTTCCTGTAACTTTTCAGTTGGCAGGTCTTGTGACACCTACAGAATCCTTCAACAGAACATGCACATCATGGTATAATCTAACATTGTTTAAAGCAGACCCAGCTGGTTTCCTGTAACTTTTCAGTTGGCAGGTCTTGTGACACCTACAGAATCCTTCAACAGAACATGCACATCATGGTATAATCTAACATTGTTTAAAGCAGACCCAGCTGGTTTCCTGTAACTTTTCAGTTGGCAGGTCTTGTGACACCTACAGAATCCTTCAACAGAACATGCACATCATGGTATAATCTGACATTGTTTAAAGCAGACCCAGCTGGTTTCCTGTAACTTTTCAGTTGGCACGTCTTGTGACACCTGCAGAATACTGCAACAGCACGTGCACATCATGGTATAATCTGACATTGTTTAAAGCAGACCCAGCTGTTTTCCTGTAACTTTTCAGTTGGCAGGTCTTGTGACACCTACAGAATCCTTCAACAGAACATGCACATCATGGTATAATCTGACATTGTTTAAAGCAGACCCAGCTGGTTTCCTGTAACTTTTCAGTTGGCACGTCTTGTGACACCTGCAGAATACTGTAACAGCACGTGCACATCATGGTATAATCTGACATTGTTTAAAGCAGACCCAGCTGGTTTCCTGTAACTTTTCAGTTGGCACGTCTTGTGACACCTACAGAATCCTTCAACAGAACATGCATATCATGGTATAATCTGACATTGTTTAAAGCAGACCCAGCTGGTTTCCTGTAACTTTTCAGTTTGGAAATGCAAAAGCACTATGCTTACTATCTTCAAAATACCCAGCCCATTATGGGAGAGTAGTATGCAAACTTGCAGAGGCAGTTACGGAACGCTATCAAGACCAAACGCTCAGGAAAAATGACCAAATATTTGTTTCATCAGGACAATAGTCCAGCACTGTTGATTTCAATGGCTATTTTGTGTGTCTATGGCTTTGAAATGTTTGATCACCCTTCCTCTTATCCTGATTTGACTATTATCTTTTCCCCAACATGAAAAGAGACACTTAACTGGGAATCGGTGTGGCAGTGATGATGATGATGATGTCATATTTGTTGACCTTTTTGACCAACAGAATGAAGATTCTTTGTAGAGTCACATGTCAGTTAATCTGGAAATAAACGATTCAGTTATTAATAATAAGAGTTGAAATGAATGCATGCAAGATTTCACATCTCTAGCATCAGCCTATGAAATTTTCAGCTCTCCACCTTAACTGATCTGGGGTGTATAGTGTAAATTAGATTATTTTATACCCCAATCTATTCAATTGATTAGCCCAATGATACCTTAAGTTTTATTCTGTACTAGATTAAATCATACCTGGAAATATTCAGGGTGTGGTTAGTCTGGGCTTGTACATCGGTTTCGCTTTGATTTCTGAAGTTAACCATCGATAAACCTGTTCAGAATTTAGATGAGTAACCGATTTTAACCTTTTATGCAGCTTATATCTCACTTCTTTTCTAAGCAATGCTTAGAAAAGAAGTCACAGCCGAAGCTATATTACTACTATCTCTCTAATTCGTAGACTACCCTGAACTCAAATAAATCCTGTGGAATATAGAAAGATGCCTACAGCCTTGCTTATACGCTGGTCCCTAGACTTAGATAACGGGAAAATAGCCTAGTGGGTTAAATTGACTGATCATGAATTTGCAGATATATTGTGTGTTTAATCCGTGGACCGGGGGTTGTAAATGAAACCTCAGTGGAACCTGGGCGAGCAGAAACTAGGAGAGTCATTCCTCGACATAGAAAATGGGTCGAGAATATTCTACATGCAGATTCAATTAAATGTTTACTTCGAAATTCCATGAAGGTAACAAGAAGAAGGCCGGAAAATACAACGACCGAAGCTTTGTGATCATAACAACAAAGATGAGGACAATAGACAACAAATTAAATAAGAATACAATTTCTGTTTTATTTCCATGCTTTGTTTTCGTTACTTTCATCATCCCCCTTCTTTTCGTGTCTATTGTTTTCTTATTTATCTTTGAGATTCCATCTTCGCCTTTCCATATCAATTAGTCAGAGAACGAATGCACCACTGTTTCTGGGCAGGAATTGGTCATCCGTTTGCATCTGTCTTGAAGTTAACTGAATGATGGATACCCAGTATTCCACTGGGTGGAATTTTCTACCGGTGGGTAGGTGACAAAGGGACACGACTGGTGACGGAAAGGTCAGCTCCGCATTCGAAAAAATATTTCGACTAGGAGATGCAGAAATGAAACACGCCATTTTCTCGTTTGACGAAGTAAATATGGCGGAATAATCGTCTTTCTTTCTCCACTAAATTTACTTTGATTGCCTGAGAGATTATTACGATCAACGATTTCATCTTGAATTCAAATGTATTTTTTTAAAATTGGTTTGGGTATTGCGAGATATTTTCCCCTTAACTGGCCATCTTTTCCTGTTCCGCAATCCCCACCACCCACTTTTAAAACATATTCTTTTTAGTCAGTTTCGTTTCGTCATTTTCTCTTTTTCATTGCTTATACTATTCTTTATTCTCACTTGTTTCGTTTCAGCCAGCCCGTTCACTTTTCTTGTTTTTCTTTCTCTCTATTTTTACCTTCTTTCTTTCTTTCTTTCTTTCTTTCTTTCTTTCTTTCTTTCTTTCTTTCTTTCTTTCTTTCTATTCATCCGTCTTTCATCCGATACATTCTTTCTTTCTTTCTTTCTTTCTTTCTTTCTTTCATCTGATACATTCTTTCTTTCTTTCTTTCTTTCTTTCTTTCTTTCTTTCATCCGATACATTTTCTTTCTCTCTTTCTTTCTTTCTTTCTTTCTTTCTTCCGATACATTCTTTCTTTCTTTCTTTCATCTGATACATTCTTTCTTTCTTTCTTTCTTTCTTTCTTTCTTTCTTTCTTTCGATACATCCTTTCTTTCTTTCTTTCTTTCTTTCTTTCTTTCTTTCTTTCTTTCTTTCATCCGATACATTTTCTTTCTCTCTTTCTTTCTTTCTTTCTTTCTTTCTTTCTTTCTTTCTTTCTTTCTTTCTTTCTTCCGATACATTTTTTCTTTCTTTCTTTCTTTCTTTCTTTCTATTCAGCTTTTCTCTGTACCATTTCTTCCTTTGGTTCTTTCTTTTATTCATTTAACCCCAAGCAAGGCAATAAAGCCGCTAAGACGCAAGGGTTTAGTGAGCAAGAAAAAAAAGAAAACATTATTAAAGAGAGATAAAAGAAAATAAATTCATACGACAGAAGATAATGATCGACATTTCATTTAAATCTTTAAAAAATCAACTGGAAAGCGAGAAGCCGGAAGAGAGTTCCACAAACGAGAAGTGCAGTATTTCTTTCTTTCTTTCTTTCTTTCTTGCTTGGTTGCTTTCTTTATTTCTTTCTTTCTTTCTATTCAGTTTTCCTACCCATCATTTTTGTTTGTCTCTTTCTTTTCATATATTTTATTCATCCTTTCTTTCATTTCTCCCACTTCCCTTCCTTCCTTCCTTCCTTCCTTCCTTTCCTTCCTTCCTCCCTCCCTTCCTTTCTTCCTTCCTCCCTCCCTCCCTCCTTTCCTTCCTCCCTCTCTCCTTTCCTTCCTTCCTTCCTTCCTTCCTTCCTCCTTTCCTTCCTTCTTTCCTTCTTCCTTTCCTTCTTTCCTTCCTTCCTTCCTTCCTTCCTTCCTTCCTTCCTTCCTTCCTTCCTCCCTTCCTCCCTCCTTTCCTTCCTTCCTTCCTTCCTTCCTTCCTTCCTTCCTTCCTTCCTTCCTTCCTTCCTTCCTCCCTCCCTCCCTCCTTCCTTCCTTCCTTCCTTCCTTCCTTCCTTCCTTCCGTCCTTCCGTCCTTCATTCTTTTCCTTCCTTCCTCCCTTCCTCCCTCCCTCCCTCCTTTCCTCCCTCCCTCTCTCCTTTCCCTCCTTCCTTCCTTACTTTCCTCCCTCCCTCCCTCCTTCCTTCCTTCCTTCCTTCCTTTGTGATTTATTTCCTCCTTTCTTGGTATTCGGCTTTTCTATTCCTCGTTCTTTCTTTTTATCCGGCTTTTCTTTCTTTCTTTCGTTCGTTCTACTTAGCTTTTCCTTCGTTTCTTTTCGAACGGCTTCTTTTCTTTCCTTTCATTCAATTTCTCTTCAGCAATATTTTTCTCCGCCTCCACTACACATATGTTTTCGGTTTTTCTTTTGGAAAGCAATCAAATTTAGCATCGAATCCCTGAGAGCCAACACGCAAGAAACCCACTCAAAAATGGCCGCCGATAAACACGAATTTCCAGCGGGAATCTTTGCCTCAGTGCGTTTGTCGATGACAAGGGACATAATTCGAACGGTTAAACTATTAACCCCTTTTGGGTCGAATCTTATGGTACAATTCGTCCCAGTAATTTCGCCCAGTTATTAAAAACACGTATTTTCCCAATGACACAAGTACAACTTATAAATTTCTTAAATATATTTAGGCAACGTGATAATGGAATCCGTCACCAGTGGGTGTAGAAGATAGAAAAAATATCGCAAAAATGAATTTTAAGTAGCTTCTGTAGTATAAATGGCTGCTCAGATAAACAACCAGACTGATAAACAATTACTCTACGGAATTTCTGTCTGAATTTTTGGGATGAGGAGTTATCATTATTTACACTATTTATATTCAGACGATTGTCCTCGTCTTTGTTGTTATTATCACCTGATCACCTTCTGTCTGAATTTCTGGGATGACGAGTTATCATTATTTACACTATTTATATGCAGACTATTATCCTCATCTTTGTTGTTGTTATCACAAGGTTTCGGTGGTTGTGCTCTTCGGCCTTTATCAAGTGTGTATCGATCTGAACTGTAACTTTTTTTTTCATCTATAGCGTTGGCTTGTTATCGTTGCATTGCTGTTATATTGGGATATATTCAACTAGTTCTGATTTTTAGTACTGGTCAGTTGCTTGCCTTGTTTACACTGAGTCCAACGACACATTACCTGACCAAGGGTTTCAACGCTATGTCACCAAATTCACGAATAAATGCTTCAATCCACTATAAAAAAATTGCTGTAGTGAACTTGGAGCCTTAAACCTAACCATACTGCTGACTAAGACTGTAACCTCTGTTGCTGCCCGTTATGGTTTGATTGCTACTGCCGTTGTTGAAAACTGGTGGACAATTGTCTATCTTTCGGCTTATGGCCAAATCACGTTGAAACAGCGGTTCCCGTACGAACAGCGAATATCAGGTGCTGTAAGCTTGGGTGTGCGGATGGTGTAGTAGATAATAGGTCGGGATTGTTAATCGGAGAGTCGTGTTCGAATTTCAGTTGGGTTCGTTATATTCACTTACGCGCAAATTAGCTTGGCGGAAGGCATGAATCCACCCTTTTCTCCTCCCAGCTATGGGTTAATTTATAAGACCTGTATCACTAAAGCATTGTTATCACAAAAAGAATTTTCAGAAACTAAAAATATTTTAAAATATGAATAACCTGCAAAGGGTCGATAAGCCGTAAAAAAAACGAATAAATCATTATATATCTTAATATCGGCTGCCATATTGTATTTATTTCCCTGCTAGGCCTACGAAAGTGGTCCTCATAGCCTAGCGTATGCGCTGAATCGTTTAGACGTTTAACTCTATAAGGAAGAATAATGGAGAGTTAGATGTTCGGCCTCTGGTGACATGACGATTTGCAGCTGTGGGGTAGGGGTTAACATTTCAAGTCTACGTGATGATGTGTTCTTTGATGCCCAAGTCTGATTCTGAGTGAAAATCTTCGAATGAGTCTCATAACACCATCAAACTAAAAATCACTCAAAATTTTTTAAAAGACTACAAATCAGCTTTATGCTCTCATTATCTAGCCAATCAACCAAATCTTGTCTATTTGTAAACCCTACCTTTCGGCTTGCGTCCTCTGCAGCCTTCTAAGCGGCCTGAAGTCCTGACAGGATATGTAGTATCAGTATTTCATGTAAAGGGTGTTCCAATAACTTGGACCGATTTTAAATGTGAATTAAGTTTAAGCGTCTAATGATTTTTTCTTTTTCTTTCAGATTTAACAACTTCAGTCTTTGGCAATAGCCGATCAACCAAATCTTGTCTTTTTTTTAACACTACCTTTCGGCTTGCGTCCTCTGCAGCCTTCTAAGCGGCCTGAAGTCCTGACAGGATATGTAGTATCAGTATTTCATGTAAAGGGTGTTCCAATAACTTGGACCGATTTTAAATGTGAATTAAGTTTAAGCCTCTAATGATTGTTTTTCTTTTTCTTTCAGATTTAACAACTTCAGTCTTTGGCAATAGCCGATCAACCAAATCTTGTCTTTTTTTTAACCCTACCTTTCGGCTTGCGTCCTCTGCAGCCTTCTAAGCGGCCTGAAGTCCTGACAGGATATGTAGTATCAGTATTTCATGTAAAGGGTGTTCCAATAACTTGGACCGATTTTAAATGTGAATTAAGTTTAAGCGTCTAATGATTTTTTCTTTTTCTTTCAGATTTAACAACTTCAGTCTTTGGCAATAGCCGATCAACCAAATCTTGCCTTTTTTTTAACACTACCTTTCGGCTTGCGTCCTCTGCAGCCTTCTAAGCGGCCTGAAGTCCTGACAGGATATGTAGTATCAGTATTTCATGTAAAGGGTGTTCCAATAACTTGGACCGATTTTAAATGTGAATTAAGTTTAAGCGTCTCATGATTTTTTCTTTTTCTTTCAGATTTAACAACTTCAGTCTTTGGCAATAGCCGATCAACCAAATCTTGCCTTTTTTTTAACACTACCTTTCGGCTTGCGTCCTCTGCAGCCTTCTAAGCGGCCTGAAGTCCTGACAGGATATGTAGTATCAGTATTTCATGTAAAGGGTGTTCCAATAACTTGGACCGATTTTAAATGTGAATTAAGTTTAAGCGTCTAATGATTTTTTCTTTTTCTTTCAGATTTAACAACTTCAGTCTTTGGCAATAGCCGATCAACCAAATCTTGCCTTTTTTTTAACACTACCTTTCGGCTTGCGTCCTCTGCAGCCTTCTAAGCGGCCTGAAGTCCTGACAGGATATGTAGTATCAGTATTTCATGTAAAGGGTGTTCCAATAACTTGGACCGATTTTAAATGTGAATTAAGTTTAAGCGTCAAATGATTTTTTCTTTTTCTTTCAGATTTAACAACTTCAGTCTTTGGCAATAGCCGATCAACCAAATCTTGTCTTTTTTTAACCCTACCTTTCGGCTTGCGTCCTCTGCAGCCTTCTAAGCGGCCTGAAGTCCTGACAGGATATGTAGTATCAGTATTTCATGTAAAGGGTGTTCCAATAACTTGGACCGATTTTAAATGTGAATTAAGTTTAAGCGTCTAATGATTTTTTCTTTTTCTTTCAGATTTAACAACTTCAGTCTTTGGCAATAGCCGATCAACCAAATCTTGTCTTTTTTTTAACCCTACCTTTCGGCTTGCGTCCTCTGCAGCCTTCTAAGCGGCCTGAAGTCCTGACAGGATATGTAGTATCAGTATTTCATGTAAAGGGTGTTCCAATAACTTGGACCGATTTTAAATGTGAATTAAGTTTAAGCGTCTAATGATTTTTTCTTTTTCTTTCAGATTTAACAACTTCAGTCTTTGGCAATAGCCGATCAACCAAATCTTGTCTTTTTTTAACCCTACCTTTCGGCTTGCGTCCTCTGCAGCCTTCTAAGCGGCCTGAAGTCCTGACAGGATATGTAGTATCAGTATTTCATGTAAAGGGTGTTCCAATAACTTGGACCGATTTTAAATGTGAATTAAGTTTAAGCGTCTAATGATTTTTTCTTTTTCTTTCAGATTTAACAACTTCAGTCTTTGGCAATAGCCGATCAACCAAATCTTGTCTTTTTTTAACCCTACCTTTCGGCTTGCGTCCTCTGCAGCCTTCTAAGCGGCCTGAAGTCCTGACAGGATATGTAGTATCAGTATTTCATGTAAAGGGTGTTCCAATAACTTGGACCGATTTTAAATGTGAATTAAGTTTAAGCGTCTAATGATTTTTTCTTTTTCTTTCAGATTTAACAACTTCAGTCTTTGGCAATAGCCGATCAACCAAATCTTGTCTTTTTTTAACCCTACCTTTCGGCTTGCGTCCTCTGCAGCCTTCTAAGCGGCCTGAAGTCCTGACAGGATATGTAGTATCAGTATTTCATGTAAAGGGTGTTCCAATAACTTGGACCGATTTTAAATGTGAATTAAGTTTAAGCGTCTAATGATTTTTTCTTTTTCTTTCAGATTTAACAACTTCAGTCTTTGGCAATAGCCGATCAACCAAATCTTGTCTTTTTTTAACCCTACCTTTCGGCTTGCGTCCTCTGCAGCCTTCTAAGCGGCCTGAAGTCCTGACAGGATATGTAGTATCAGTATTTCATGTAAAGGGTGTTCCAATAACTTGGACCGATTTTAAATGTGAATTAAGTTTAAGCGTCTAATGATTTTTTCTTTTTCTTTCAGATTTAACAACTTCAGTCTTTGGCAATAGCCGATCAACCAAATCTTGTCTTTTTTTAACCCTACCTTTCGGCTTGCGTCCTCTGCAGCCTTCTAAGCGGCCTGAAGTCCTGACAGGATATGTAGTATCAGTATTTCATGTAAAGGGTGTTCCAATAACTTGGACCGATTTTAAATGTGAATTAAGTTTAAGCGTCTAATGATTTTTTCTTTTTCTTTCAGATTTAACAACTTCAGTCTTTGGCAATAGCCGATCAACCAAATCTTGTCTTTTTTTTAACCCTACCTTTCGGCTTGCGTCCTCTGCAGCCTTCTAAGCGGCCTGAAGTCCTGACAGGATATGTAGTATCAGTATTTCATGTAAAGGGTGTTCCAATAACTTGGACCGATTTTAAATGTGAATTAAGTTTAAGCGTCTAATGATTTTTTCTTTTTCTTTCAGATTTAACAACTTCAGTCTTTGGCAATAGCCGATCAACCAAATCTTGTCTTTTTTTAACCCTACCTTTCGGCTTGCGTCCTCTGCAGCCTTCTAAGCGGCCTGAAGTCCTGACAGGATATGTAGTATCAGTATTTCATGTAAAGGGTGTTCCAATAACTTGGACCGATTTTAAATGTGAATTAAGTTTAAGCGTCTAATGATTTTTTCTTTTTCTTTCAGATTTAACAACTTCAGTCTTTGGCAATAGCCGATCAACCAAATCTTGCCTTTTTTTTAACCCTACCTTTCGGCTTGCGTCCTCTGCAGCCTTCTAAGCGGCCTGAAGTCCTGACAGGATATGTAGTATCAGTATTTCATGTAAAGGGTGTTCCAATAACTTGGACCGATTTTAAATGTGAATTAAGTTTAAGCGTCTAATGATTTTTTCTTTTTCTTTCAGATTTAACAACTTCAGTCTTTGGCAATAGCCGATCAACCAAATCTTGCCTTTTTTTTAACACTACCTTTCGGCTTGCGTCCTCTGCAGCCTTCTAAGCGGCCTGAAGTCCTGACAGGATATGTAGTATCAGTATTTCATGTAAAGGGTGTTCCAATAACTTGGACCGATTTTAAATGTGAATTAAGTTTAAGCGTCTAATGATTTTTTCTTTTTCTTTCAGATTTAACAACTTCAGTCTTTGGCAATAGCCGATCAACCAAATCTTGCCTTTTTTTTAACCCTACCTTTCGGCTTGCGTCCTCTGCAGCCTTCTAAGCGGCCTGAAGTCCTGACAGGATATGTAGTATCAGTATTTCATGTAAAGGGTGTTCCAATAACTTGGACTGATTTTAAATGTGAATTAAGTTTAAGCGTCTAATGATTTTCTTTCTTTTTCTTTCAGATTTAACAACTTCAGTCTTTGGCAATAGCCGATCAACCAAATCTTGCCTTTTTTTAACCCTACCTTTCGGCTTGCGTCCTCTGCAGCCTTCTAAGCGGCCTGAAGTCCTGACAGGATATGTAGTATCAGTATTTCATGTAAAAGGTGTTCCAATAACTTGGACCGATTTTAAATGTGAATTAAGTTTAAGCGTCTACTGATTTTATATCTTTTTCTTTCAGGTTTGGCGGACATTTGGGCGATATTATTTTTCACACATAATTGCCATGACTTAAATAACATGATCCAATAGAGAAATAAATAAATTTTCACCGATAACATTAATTTATTTACTGCTGACTTTGATCCGTCTTAATGAAACACCCTTATATATATTCCATCTTAATGAAACACCTTTTAGAATATTGTTGTTTTTATGTCAAATTGCTATTAAGGGCTCCACGAAGAAAAAAAGAAGGGAAAGTGGGGTGAATAGGTAAAAAAAAAAAATTGAGAACCACTAGATTAGGAGGATGATAAAACTACCGAACACATGCTTGGTGTCATGCCTTTATTGTGAGTGGTTCCGGTGATATACTAAGGGCTAAGCGGAAGTGGTCAAAATCGTGACCAATCTAAAAGCTACGTAAACTACAAAAGGGACAAACAAAGAGAAGTAAAATGATGCAGTTTCTGTACTGTGTTAGTTTCTATACACCATTGCTTGACTCTTATCTCTTAGGTGTGTGCAAAAGTTTCCAGCGTCTCTTTCTGGCAAATATCGAAGATAATGTGGAACACATCGAAACGGTGTTTAAATAACTTGGACTGATTTTAAATGTGAATTAAGTTTAAGCGTCTAATGATTTTTTTCTTTTTCTTTCAGATTTAACAACTTCAGTCTTTGGTAATTTCAACCAGGGAAAGATTAACAATCAAACAATGTGTTAAAATTATCGAAGCCTATTGCGAAAATGGACGTTCAAACAGAATGCAACGAGAAGTTCCCAGGTCGCATCATCTCTGAAACAGCGAAGTCAATTGGCCACCACGATCGTGCGACTTGACGCCTTTAGATTTCTATCTTTGGGGTCATCTCAAAAGTAAGGTCTATGTCCAAAAGCCAACAACAATTCAACAGCTGAAGGATGAGATAATAAGGCATATTGGTGAGATCGAGGAGCAACTATGCAGAGACATCATCAAAAATTGTGACCATCGTGTGGAGGTATGACGCTGAAGACTTGGCGGACATTTGGGCGATATTATTTCTCACACATAATTGCCATGACTTAAATAACATGATCCAATAGCAAAATAAATAAATTTTCACCAATAACACTGATTTATTTATTTCTGACTTTAATCCGTCTTAATGAAACACCCTTTATTAAGTACTTGAATATACCATGGGGATTTTTAATGAGAATAATATCTTAAAAGAAACTGTTACTAACAATTAAAATGAGACAGTTGATAATTTTGGAATCGTAAAAAGGAAAGAAGGGTCAGAAAATGTAAAACGCACAAGGCGCATCATGGCAAGATAAACAGGGGAAAATTAGCGGATCATCAACGTGATAAGTCTGTCGGAGTTAGCTCCTCCTTAATTCCCCAATTATTAACTAGGTGTCGCTGTCCCTACCCTATAAATACTGGGCACTTCCTGTCCCGTTCTCTTTTTCATTTTTTCATTTCAGCGAACACCTCTACAGTGTGAGCTCTCGCAAAAGATAGCGTTTCCCACTTTCGGGAAAACGCCATGGACATTATACACGTACGTACGAACATTCACCAAAGAACAAACATACAAATGTTAATGTCTATGTCCATTGTAAAATTGTGTTGTTTAATGCATATATTTGCATATATATATATATATATATATATATATATATATATATATATATATATATATATATATATATATATATATCGGTCTTGTTTGTTTTTCTTTACATCTTCAGTTGGACTTAATTCAAGTCCGACATTTTCTTGTAATTGGGTCTTGTAGCAGGAAATAAACGCACGTGTCTCTAATACAACAACACGTAAATTTTTCTCACCGGAGTCGATCCTTCAAATCAACAAATCAGCCATTCGCCCTTGCATGGAGTATTGCTGCCATATATGGTCCGGTGCCCTTTCTGTTTGTCTAAAGGTTCTGGATAAGTTCCAGAGACGGATATGCAATGTAATTGGCCCTGATCTGGCATCTCGTTTGCAGTCACTCTCTCACAGACGTGCCGTCGCCTCTCTCTATCTTTTTTTTACAAATACTTTCACGGTAACTGCTCCGATGAGCTGCTTTCGCTGGTCCCCAGACTTCATGAATTTAAGCGTTCAACTAGGCTGGCATCTCTCTCTCACCTTTTCACTGTCGAAACTGTTAAATGTAGCTGTCTCTTCTACTTCAATAGCCTTGTGGAACTCCCTCCCTTCTTCCTGTTTCCCTGATAGCTATAATCTCTAACTATTCAAATGTAATGTCAATCGACGTCTCCAGATGCCTTGATCTATCCCCTATCCTTCTCTTCATCCTTTCCTCTATCATTCCTATTTGGACTCACTATTTGTAACCCCTTGCGTGCTAGTGGCTTCCCGCATTGCTTGGGGTGAAACACTTAAAAAAATGTCCCCCCGGTCTTCTACAAGTCTATAGGTGAAGACACAGGTGCCGTAATTGGATTAACGTGAGTACTCAATTTTAAGTACTCAGTAATCTTAAAGATTTAACAAAATATCCTCCGTTCGTATTCTTTTTTGAAAAATCAAAATTTAAATATCTATGAAGTGTTTTCATAGAGGACGGGAAGTGCGACACCGAAATTCAACAGCGCGTTCGGATATCGAAAGATGCCTTCCTAAAGCTAAGCAAAGTATTAAGAAACAAGAAAATTTCTTTAGAAACAAAGATAAGGGTACTGTACTGTCAGTATTCCTATAAGGCGGTGCATGCTGGACAATCTCTTCAGAGGTGAAGAAGAGACTTGAAGCAAAAGAATATAGCTCTACAGAAGGATGCTGAGGATGCATGTGAACATAGACAAAGGTTTAGAGAAAAATTCATTTTTTTTTACGGTTTATCAACCTTTTGCGGGTTATTTAAAGCCAGAAAATATTTTTTAGATAGTAAGTATTTTTTTTTTGGATAATAATGATTTTTACTGATACAAATTTTATTAACCCACCGCTGTGGCGAGAAGAGGTTAATTCATACTTTTTTTTTCAAATGTATTTGCTCGTAAGTGAATATAACGACCTCGACTGGAATTGGAACTCGGGTCTCCGATTTCCAATTCTGAAAACTTATTCATTACACCTCCTGCGCATCTAAGTTTACAGCACATGTTATTCCCAAGTGGTCACTTCGGTGATCGTACTAGAACCGCGGTTTCAGCATATAAAAGGACGCTTTTACTTAACATCCGATAATTTTCTAGTGTGCATAATGAGAAAAGAGGGCTTAGAAAATTTGACACTCACATGGTAAGACGAACAGAAGATAACGCATAACTTATATAATGAGCTTGTGTAAATGGTCGGCAGAACAAATTTTGGGTGAGATAGTAAATAGACAAAATCTACTAAGAGCTACAAAGGACAGGAAATTGTGGAGAGCCATGATCGCCGATATCCAGAAGCGACAGAAAATTATATTTCTGGAAACTTATATTACAATCTAAAGTACAGAAACCTCAAAAACAAAACTGCTCTCTATTAATCACCACAGAGATCCTTCCCTGACCCCCTTAGAATATCTGACGCTCAACTCCTCGAAAGCACCTCTCTGCGGCTGCTTGGTCCCACGTTGACTGCTGACCTGAGATGGAACAAATACATTGAGTCAATTGCTTCGTCCACCGCAAGGAAAGTTGGCTCCCTGTGCCGCGCCAGGAAATCTTTCTCCCCGGAATCGATCCTTCAAATCTACAAATCAACCATTCGCCCTTGCATGGAGTATTGCTGCCATATATGGTCTGGAGCCCCTTCTGTTTGCCTCGGGGTTCTTGATAAGATCCAGAGACGGATATGCAACATAATTGGCCCTGATCTGGCATCTCGTCTGCAGTCGCTCTCTCACAGACGCGCCGTCGCCTCTCTCTGTCTTTTTTACAAATACTTTCATGGCAAAAAAAAAAAAATTATGGCGTGAATAATTATAGCACATTCGAAATGCTCAATCTTCTCAAATTCTGCTTGTCTCTCATTTAGTTAGCACGGCCATTACTCCCTGCCAATAAATCGTAAATAATGATCACGTGGAAAGACGGAAAAGACGTATCAGAGAGGGCACGAACGAAATAAAGAAGAGAAGATAGAAGTGTTTAACGTCTCTCCTCGTAAATAACGGACGATTCTGTTGTGATCACGTGAAAAGACGGAAAAGATATATCAGTGACGCTACTTGGTTTCAGTGCGAAAATGCAAGAAACAAAGAAAGGAAGATAGGAGTGTATAATGTCTGTTTCACTGAAATGGAAAAATGATGACAATTTCAAATTTCTTTATTGGAAACCTCCTTATTTCTTTATATAAATACCAGCATTTTGTAACTTTGCGCGATAAGCATTGTGAAAAGTGATAGAGAGAGCAGAGGGTAGGCAAAATTTCGCATGTGTTCCCGCTGTTCGTGTTTATTAAGTCAGTCGGTCAGTATGTCCCATGCGTGATACACGCTTAGGCGATCATATATCTTTCGATACATGACTGACGAGGCAGATTTTTTCTGAAGTAGGTTGCCATTTCTTTCTGCGGTAAACCAGTTGCCATCCGAGGCTATAGAACCCGGTCTGTCCTGCTATTTACCCATAAATGGGAGTAGAAAAAAATCATACCTTTCCAAAGGGTATTTGCACATAGGTGAATTTCAGTCAGTTATGTGCCATGCGTGATACACGATTAGGCGATCATGTATCTTTCCATACATGACTCACGAGGCAGATTTTTTTTTTGCAATAGGTTGCCATTTCTTTCTGCGGTAGACCAGTAGGCAATCGAAGTCTATAGAACAAGGTTTGTCTTGCTATTTACCCATAACTGGGAGTGGGGGAGAAGAAGAGGATTCATACCATTCCCAAGGGTATTAGCACGTCAGTCAGTCAGTTATTTGCCATTTCGATACATGAGTGACGAGGCAAATTTTTCTTGCAGTAGGTTGCCATTTCTTTCTGCAGTAGACCAGTTGCCATCCAAGGCTATAGAACCCGGTAATATGTAATAATAATAGGAGATCGTATAGTATCTGTCTATATTTCTGAGATGAGGTATTATGTACACTATTTGCATTATTCGGACTATTGTCCTCATATTTGTCGCCACATTTATTACAATGTTTCGGCCTTTCAGTATCTGTCTATATTTCTGAGATGAGGTATTATGTACACTATTTACATTATTCGGACTATTGTCCTCATCTTTGTCGCCATATTTATTACAATGTTTCGGCCTTTCAGTATCTGTCTATATTTCTGAGATGAGGTATTATGTACATTATTTACATTATTCGGACTATTGTCCTCATCTTTGTCGCCATATTTATTACAATGTTTCGGCCTTTCAGTATCTGTCTATATTTCTGAGATGAGGTATTATGTACACTATTTGCATTATTGGGACTATTGTCCTCATCTTTGTCGCCATATTTATTACAATGTTTCGGCCTTTCAGTATCTGTCTATATTTCTGAGATGAGGTATTATGTACACAATTTACATTAATCGGACTATTGTCCTCATCTTTGTCGCCATATTTATTACAACGTTTCGGCCGTTGTACGCTCCGGCCTTCTTCAGGTGGTTTGAATGTCGAACTGAACTCTTTATTTCGCTCACTGGGGTAGACTGTTCTAGTTCCAAGTGCCATGTATAATGGATGTCTGTTATCAGTTATCTCCTGTTAATTCCACTCTCCAAGTTCTCCACCACCTTAACCAGGTATTGAACTCACACTCTTTGGTCCTGTCACTGGATCTAACCACTGTGTCATGTGTCATTGAAGACATCTGTGTATGAATTTCTGGGTATTATAAACCTAATGTCTTCAGCAACCTTTTTTTACAGTGCATCTCTTCTCCGACTTTACAGCGACACCGAAATTTCTTTTACAGTTTAAGGAGCTTAGTTTAAACACCTTGCTTTTGATATATTCCCACAGGAAAAAAAGACACAAGGTATGAGGTCAGGGAAGCGCGGGATCTATTCGAGAGGACCTTTTCTACCGATCCATCGGTCAGGAAATTTTAGCAAGGTCCCTGAAGTTGTGGTATAGCAAAATCCTACAGTATATTCCTCCGTAACGGTGGTCATGTTACCGGATAAACCGCGGAAGAAAAATGGTCAAATCAGCCCAGTGCGAGACATGGCACGCCAAAACATCAGCTTCGGAAAGTGTTGTGGCGTCCTCCCTATAATGAGGCTATTGTGGTCACTTCCACTTACTATAAAGTTAGTAGGAAAGTAAGCCTCGGGGGGAACGGTGATATGGACTGTTCTTCTGAGGGTGTTCGCAGCTCCTGTCGACCTCTCTGCCTTGGGTTGAGAGGAACCCGGACGAGGCTGTGGCGAAGGGCAGACCCGAAACTGTTTAATCGGGTTCAACGGGTATTTTTTTAGCTGAGACTACGGGCTCGGATGACACACGTTAAACTCGGCCTTTTGCCACATATATCCCACCTGGGGGTGGTTTTAAATATTAACGGTGATATCGACTGTTCTTCCGATGCTGTGATTGTTCGCAGCTCCTGTCGAACTCTCTGCCTTGGGCAGAGAGGAACCCGGACGAGGCTGTGCTGAAGGGCAGTGTTTCGTCCGGGGAGGTAGACAGACCCGAACCCGTTCATGCGGGTTCTACGGGGAATTTTTGGCCGAGCCTATGAGCTCGAATGATCCACATTAATCTCGGCCTTGTGCCACATATAGCCCTCGTGGGGGGGTCTGTTAAATATTAACAGTGATATAGACTGAACGCTGGTCAACCGACACACATTCCGAAGTAGTTTAACACATTTTTGTCGTATTTACTGTTTAATACACTATTTATCTGCAACCTCTTGTTTTGTTATGTCTTAACTAGGTATGTCCAATTTTGACCTTTTTAGCGTTTTTTTTAGTTGTTTTTTTGTCAGTTGAAAGACACATTAATTTCGAAATTCTTGTAAAAATTAACTACTTGTTGGATTTTAATGAAAACTTCAGAACTTATTCAGAAATGAATGAACTTATTTTAGAAATGTTTGTCTCTTTGAAAGTCATGGTATAAATATTTTTTTTTATATCTGTTACCCCCCTCGAACTTAATATTATGAAAACACAAAAAAAAATTTATTTGCAACCTGAATTTTTTTTTTTAATTAAATGCACAAAACTCTGAAAAATCTAAATCATCGAGTTTTTTGTTAAAAAAATGTCCGAAATTGTCCAAACTTTTACCTCAATTGTAAAAATACAAAACCCAATAAAACTAAGACAATATTTAATTAAGAAAGTTTTTAATGGCTTTTCTGAATAATATATACGAAGGTAATTATTATCTGAAAGAAAAAATTTTTTTTGTTGAACAATGAATTTTTACATTAATTTTCTTTTTTTTTCAATTTTAAGTACACAATATGACAAAAGGTTGTTATATATTTATACATTAAGTTCTTTCTGCAACCTGATGGAAATGATATATTATGTTCTCTACTTTTTAAAGATCATAAATTTGAAAGCTTATTAAAATTTGACAACCATAATTATTTTAAAAATAATTTTTAATATTCCAAAATTGTATTTAAAATCGTCTACAACGAAAGTACGGATGCACATTGTTGAAATAATGTCACATGAGTAGTTTCCTTTGATAGAAGCAAGTTTTTTTTTACTTCAGAAATGGCTTTGATTTGTTCAGTAACAAGAAAACAACGCTTGTCAAGTTTTCTGAATATCGTCGTATTATTTTCAATTTTTTTCTTTTTCTATTCAAATATAATCGAATAGTGGGATAAAAGAAAATACAATCACAAAAAAAAAAAAAAAAACGCCCTTGGAAGTCCACCCAAATTTTCAAGTTTGAAATCGAATGCATAAATTCATTGTACATTACTTTGGAATTATTATCCACACGACAAATTATCAATTAAAACGATTTTTGGAGTTTAAATTTTCTGGAGTTAGCTCGCTACTACTCAAACTAAAAAATACTTATTGAGTCAAAACAAAACCAACATAGCATGTTAATTTTATTAATAAATAAAATAAAATTCATATTACTGCCATATAATTATTAATAAATAGAAAAAAATCTGCCTTAATAAAAAAGAAATAAAATCTCATTTCATTAAGTTAACCCGTGGTGTTTCATGTAATTTTTATATTCTCAGAAAAATATTTCATGACTGAAATAATAAACCTCAATTTAAAAAAATGTATTTTTTTTACTGTTTTATTTTTACTTGTAAAATTTGATTTTCTTTCATAATTTAAATGTTATTTTCAGTGCAGAATTCTTCCTCAAACGTAAGGTAAAAAAAAAAAAAAAAATTTGAAAGTGAATTTAAAAAAAAAAATGTACTAACCAGATTCACTTAAAATTAGAACGAATTATATCACTTTGGCGCTACCATCCAATAAATTTCCGTGCAGTAAGTTGTGAATATATTGACGTACATCAATTAACGCCTGTCAATTCCTTAAAAAAGGAACGACTACGGTTGGAAATATCTCTCTTAAAAAAATTTCTGCTAAAAATGTAAGTAATGTTTCTTTCAAATTACATTAAGTATACTTTAATCATTCTAAATTTCCTAAGATAACAAAAGAAAAAGGTGTAATTGATTTTTCATGATTTTTTAACTAACAAACTATGATCTTTCCGACAGAAATGTCGATAAGTTCCATTTTACGAAATTTTTTGACTCGAAAAAAAAACAAGATTTTTAATAAAATTTTTAACATTTATAGGAAGGATTAAAAATTCTGAAAAAATATTCAGAAAATACTTTGGTCTTTCCTCTTTAATAAGAACATAAATATTTAAACGTTAAAAATTGTTTTATCAATTTGGGGACCTTTTGTCGTCAAGGTATACCACTTTTTAGCGAAATATTGGACATACCTAGTCTTAACCATTAACTTGGTCATTAGAGAAAGTCTCGTTCATTCGCGAAAATCTCTCCTGGGTTTGATTCTCCCCAAATTGCGTAGTTATGTCGATTTACCTGTCCAAAGAGATGAAATATGGGCTCATCGCTGAATCATAATCATATTCCAAGAGCTGTTTTAGTCATGGTAGGGGTGTGATTCACACATTTCTACACAAACTTCATAATCTTCCTCTTGAAGCGTTTGAACAACCGGATGTCGTTACAGGTATAGCTTTATCAGTTTCCGAATAATCCGCAGGGTCGTGCTGTTGTTAACGCTGAGTTCCAGGGTATCCCTTTTCCTGGCTGTGCGCAAACGCCTCCACCAGGAGTTCGTAATTTTCCTCACTGCTCACGGTAGCAAGCCTTCCGCTGCCTGGTTTGTCATGAACAGATCCGGTTTCGAGAAGCTGGCTATGGATAGCGTAAAATTGTACTACGCGCTGAAGCAGCATGACGGCCATAAAGCTTCTCAAGCTCGTGCTGAACAGCAGCCGGGGTCTGAAATCTTCTTGCCAGGCGGCAATTTTGCAACGCTGCTCAAACATCAATTAGCGAGCCATGGCTAAGGGGATGGTACATTTAAAAAAAACTGTGAAGACAAAGCTGTCAAATTCTGGTTGCCTCATATCTTTCCGAGTGATACCTGAAACGACAAAATAAAGTGTACACAGGGTTATGTCAAATTTTTAGCCACCTTTGATTACAGCAATTTTGGCTTGTGTCATAACGTCTTTTTTTTTTCAGACAATATCAAGCTATTCTTATCTATGAACGATAGTTGATTTATATCTTGAAATGAAAGTCCGCGGAAGTAAGGAAATTGGTGAATTTCAACAAGGGCAAATAATAGAATAGCATCAGTGTGGTAAGACAAATAGAGAAATTACTAGGTTTTTTTCCCAGGTAAATCATCAAACGGTTAATAATATTGTCAAGATATTTAATGAAGAAGACCATTGTCGTGTGGAACAACGTTCAGGAAGACCAAGCATCGTGTCTGAGCGAAAGAAAAGGGCGCTGAAGAGGGAAGTCATCATAAACCGTCGTCAGAGCGTCAAAGACGTCGTCAGCAGCATGGAAATGTCGCCATATGCGATGATAAAGACTCTGAAAGAGCTAGGCTATCAAAGAAGAGTTGCAAGAAAGAAGCCCATGATTTCAGAGGTTAACAGGAACAGGCGTATGGACTGGTCGAGAGAATTCGATAGCAAAGATTATGTATTTTGGCAGACTATAATTTCGTCAGATGCAAGTAAATTCTGCCAATTTTCGAAGTCGAGACAGGGTTATGTTTTCAGAAATCAGAATGAGACTTGGAAAACTGAATGTTTACAGGCAACAGTGAAACATGGAGCGATTTGAGTAATGGTGTGGGGCGCTGTCTGGTTTGGAGGGAAATCTGAGTTGATTCTTGTTGACGAGCGGTTGAATGGTCCAAAATACTGTCAAATATTAGAGAAAGGACTACTCTCACTATTTGAATATCTACCTTAATTCAAGAGGATGGAGCGACATGTCATACGAGCAAAGTAGCAAAGGTCTGGATAGAATCGCAAGGAATCAAATCACTGACATGAGTAGCCATAATTCTGGACATAAATCCAATCGAGCACGTTTGGGAGCACCTTGACCGAAAACTTTGAAAGCGTGCAACCAAAATCACGTCAATGGCAACCCTTAAAGAAATATTGCTAAAGGAGTGGCAATATAAGATGCAACGATAGCTTGATCAAATCCATGAAAAATCGAATACAAGCTCTGAAACGAGCAAATGGAGGACTTCATACTAGTTCCAAATTCTGTTTATTTATGTTGAGTTGGGATCATGTAATTAAACATTGAAATTGGATGTAGTTTATTTCTCCTGACTAAAAAACCTTTCTTAGGCCACTCTATAATCATATTGGGGACATCCTGTATATAAAATTCTATATATATTTCCGCTTTGGTTGTCGTTTACCCCATGTATCCTCTCAAATTTGGTAGAATATTGATTATTATACTGATCGATGGTTAGCTCCAGGTGTTGGGACTCTCCTCGAGATATCTCATCCTCATTACATAGAGATAGGTTAAGTCCTGATGTGTGCGGGCGTTAACGCTCAAAGGAACCAGATGATTTCGGGACGATCTACCATCTCTTAGACTAGTGTACAATATCGGGCCTCCTGTATGTAACTGCGGAAAGAAATATAAAGGGGAGACAGGCTGATCCCTTAAGGTAAGACTTCAAGAATACCAAAAAGCTGTAACACGAGGGGAAGTAGAAAAATCAGGCGTGCCTGACCATATACGGAGAGAAAAAGATCACCGCCCTCTGTGGGATCAGATTGAAATCATAGACAAAGAACATAATTGAAAAATACGTAAACCTAAGGGGTTAGCACATATGCTAGGCCACAAAAATCTCCTGAGCCAACCAAGCATAGAAATGAATACAATGTGGGAACCAGTAATAAGGAGTGCCAGAGAAAAGCAATAATAACAACAAAAATTGCAATATGAGCTCTGATAAAAAACATGAAATGATAACAGCAAAAATTGCAATATGAGCACTGGTAAAAATGGTTGCTGAAGACATTAAGTTTGTAAGTCCTAGAAATTAGTAAACAGATGTCCTTGAGGACACATGGCACAGTGAATAAAGGCGTTATTTAGATCCAGTGACAGGACCCAAAAAGTGTGAGTTCAATACCTGGTTAAGGCGGTGGATAACTTGGAGAGGGGAATTAACAGGAGATAACTGATAACTGACATCCATAAAACATGGCACGTGGAACTAGAACAGTCTACCCCAGTGAGCGAAATAAAGGGTTCAGTTTCGACCACCTGAAGAAGGCCAGAGCGTACAACGGCTGAAACGTTGTGATAAATTTGGCAACAAAGATGTGGACGATAGTCCGAACAATATAAATAGTCTACATAATACCTCATCTCTGAAAAGAAGATCTGACGCTCACAGGACGGATAGGGGTCAGGGGAAAGCAATGTGTGACATACTTAATGGGCTTGAGCAAGTGAAGAAATGACAAACGTTATTAAGAGCTACAAGGGACAGGAAAATACGGAGGGCTATGATCACCTACGTCCTGAAGACCTAAACATTTACGATATGTCATATTTCATCTCTGTGGAGCACCGTCTAAATTCCACCCTACGCTGAGCCATTACACTGTGCGGGTAAGTTTTTAGGTTCAATCCTTCCAGAGGAAGTAATTTAACGGGGACTGAGAGAGAGAGAGAGAGAGAGAGAGAGAGAGAGAGAGAGAGAGAGAGAGAGAGAGAGAGAGAGATGTAAGAGAGAGATAAAAAGATAAAGAGAGATAAAACAAAAGAGAAAAAGAGAGAAATATAAAAAGGAGTAACGAGAGAGAAAAGCAGAAAAATAATGAGAGAAAGGAAGAGTTAGAGAAAAGGAAGAAGAAAATGAAGAGAGAGTGAAATAAAGAGAGACAGAGAGAGAGAGAGAGAGAGAGAGACAGACAGAAACTATGAACAAAGAAAAGAAGGATGGCAGAGAAAGAAAAAAAAAGAGAGAAAGATTAAGAGCGATAATAATAATAGAACGAGAGTAAGCGAGGAAGAGAAAGTAAGAGATAAAGATAAAGAGTGAGAGAGGAAGAGATAGAAATATAAAGAGAGAATGAAAAAGAGAGAAAGGAAGAGAGAGAAAACGACGAAGAAAAGAGACAGATTAAGCGAAAGAATAGGAGAAATGAAGAGAGAAAGAGAGAGAGAGAGAATTAAAGAGAGGGAAAGAGAGAAAGCGAGAAGAAAGAAAGAGAAACGATAACGAAGAAACAAAGAAGAAAAAGAGAAAGATTAAGGAGGATAAAGAGAGCAGAACGAAAGAAATAGAGGAAAAGAAAGTAAGAGAAAAGGAGAGAGAAAGAGAGAGAAATGAAGAAAAAAGTTAAAAAGAGAAAGAAAAGGAGATAAAAAAAGAGAGGGAGAAAGAGATGAAGAAATAGAAAAAGAATGTAGAAATTACGAAAGAGAGAAAGAGAGAGAGAGAGAGGGAGACGTAAAGAGATAAATTGACAAGAAAGGATGACAGAAAAAGAACATAGGAAGATTGAAGAAGATAAAGAAAAAAGAACGAAGAAGAGAGAGGAAGAAAAAATAAGAGATAAAGAGAAAGAGAAAGAAACAGAGAGAGAGAGAGAGAGAGAGAGAGAAAGAGAGAGAGATAGGGCTAAAAAGAGAAAAAGAAAAAGTAACGGAAGAGAGAAAGAAATGTCGCGTAGAGACAAAGAAAGTGAGTGAATGAGAGCAATGAAAAGAAAGCGAAAAAGAAATGAAGAAAGTGAGAAAGAGAGAAGAAAGAAAAAGAAAGTATGGCAGAGAGAGAAAAAAGAAAGCGAGAGAGTGAAAGGAAGACAAAATAAAGAAAGAAAGAGGGGAATAGAAAGTAAGAGAAGAAGAAAGAGTTACGAATATTAACCAAAAAAAAAAAGCAAATGAATTTCGGAGGCAAAATCACTGAATAAAAACTATTAATTTGATTTAAAATGACAAGTTTAAAAAAAATGTTTTTAATGTTAATTTGATAGCCCAACTAAGCCATCCAGTCATTCCTAAAATAAAATAAAATTTAAATGAAAGAAAAAGTCGAAAATTATAAATGACCGTTGGTGCAAGGTGAGGCCTCTTTTAAAAGTATTAATTTAATTCATCAAATGAAACCGGCCCATACCAACTCGGTGAAAAAAACCAAAAAACTGCATTTACATAGACACGCTAATTCATACACATTAAATTTATTATACCCTCTACAGATTTATCTGCGGTTTTTATAATCACACTCTTGAAGACTTACATAGATGCCTACATCTTTCCGTGAAACCCAGGAAGTGTTATATGCACCAAGACATATATATGTATCCGGCCCTTTTAGATATATTAGCTTTCTTGTGTTATTTATACGTAAATGCACTCTAACAGGCGTAATTCGATCAGTCGTAGAAATTAATAAAATAAAGAGAGAGGAAAAAGAAGGAACAAAGAAGAGGGGGTGGAAAGAAAAAAAGC
Source organism: Acanthosepion esculentum (assembly GCA_964036315.1). NCBI lineage: Eukaryota > Metazoa > Mollusca > Cephalopoda > Sepiida > Sepiidae > Acanthosepion > Acanthosepion esculentum. The sequence goes on from OZ038501.1 coordinate 81,121,465, forward strand.
TAAAAATGAAGAAAGAAAGAAAGAAAGAAAGAAAGAAGAGGAAATAAATTCAGAATAAGTGAATAAGTGGAAGAGGAAGAAGAAAAGAACGAAGATCTGAAGAAGGAGAAACTGAAGGAGCGAAGAAGATGAGGGAGAAATAGAAAAAGAGAGAAGTGTAGAAAATATGCCAATATGAAAAGCATGAAGTAAAAATGACGTAAATTTAGAAAAGTGAAGAAGGCGAAAGTGGAAGAAGAAGAAAAAGAGGGGAGCGAACAAGGGGAAGGAGAAAAGGAAGAAGTGCAGAAGAAGAGTGGAGAAATATAAAGACAAGAAGAAGAAGAAGAGTAAAAAGAAGAAAAGGCAAAGTAAGAATAAGTGTGGAAGAGGAAGAAGAGAGAAAAAAGGTAAGAGAAGTAAGAAATGAGAGAGGAACTGAAGAAGGAGAAACGGAAGGAGCGAAGAAGAGAGAGGAAGGGAAATAGAAAATAGTGAAAAATAGAAGAAGAAAAAAAACAGGAAGTATAGAAGAAGAAGAAGAAGAAGAAGAAGAGGAGGAGGAGGAGGAGAAAAAGTGAGAAAAATGAAGACGGAAAAGCGGAAGGAGGCAAGAGAGGACGTAAAAAGGGAGAAGAGAAAAAAGAAAAGAGTGTAGAAATGAGTAAGGTGAGAGGGAAAGACGAAAAGAAGGGAAATAAGCGTGAAGAAAGAGAAGAATAAGAGGTAAAGAAAAAGTGAAAAGTGGGAAAGAAGAAGAGAGATGAGAGGAGAAGGGAAAAGTAAAGAGAAGGAGGAGTGGTATTATTATTATTTATATTAGTAGTAGTAGTAATAAAGACGAGTGAAGAATAATAATAAGAAAATATCCAAGATATGAAAAAAAATAAACGAAGAGAATGAATAATAACTATGAAACCAGTAACAAAGAAATACTCTCCTTGTTTCTCCTGCCATTATTATTATTATTATTTTATTTTCTTTGATATCTGGCGTTTACACATGTCTTTCCGGGTCCCGCCCACGGACCTAAGGTTAGAAATGGTATCATGACACTTTCCACTGAAAAAAAAAACAATACATAGATAAAGCCCTTCGTAAAATGTGGGCTGTACTTGTGAGAACAATTTTTTGTATCTCTTTAAGGCATGGACTTCCAGGAATCTCTTCAATTAGTCTACTGGAATATTTTCCAACCAATCCTAGGGCTCCAACTACAACAGGGATTGTTGATGTTCCCATGTGCCACATTTTTGAGATTTCTATTTTAAGGTCCTTTTTTTGACAGCTTTTTGAATATCTTCAAAGATACATTGCAGTCTGCAGGGGTTGCCATATCAATAAGGAGGCATTTCTTTGTTTGTGATCTTTAATAACAATGTCTGGGCGGTTGGCTTTGATTGTTCTGTCAGTGTGTATTTTGTAGTCCCATAGAATTGTAACAGAGCCTATCTTCGTAACCGGGACTGGGTGGTGTTCATACCAGTTTCTTGCAGTATTATTATTATTATTATTATTATTATTATTATTATTATTATTATTATTATTATTATTATTATTATTATTATTAATAATAATAATAATAATAATAATAATATTAATAATAATAATTATAAAAATAATAATAATAATAATGAGAAGAAGAAGAAGAAGAAGAAGAAGAAGAAGAAGAAGAAGAAGAAGAAGAAGAAGAAGAATTAAAAGAATGAGAGGAGAAAGAAAAAAGGAGAGTAGTGAAGACGGCGAAGAAGAAAGTGTAAAGAAAGTGAAGTGAAGAAAGAGAAAAGAAGGAAACAGTGAATTAAGGATGATGAAGAAGAAGATGAGAAAATGAAAGAAGGGAAGAAGAGAGAGAGAGAGAGAGGATGAAAAAATGTGGGGGCAGAGGGAAAAGAAAAGTTAACTGCAGACATGGTTAACTACTAGGGAGAAGAAAAAACAAACTGGCAGAAGCAGTAGCTGCAGAAGAAGAAAAAGAAGAATATGTCTGAGAAATGAAGAAAAAACAAAGAATAAGTAGGAAAGCATGAAAAAAGAAATACTACTACTTATATTAATAATAATACGCAAAAAAAAAGGAGAGGAACTAGAGGTAAATAAGAAATAAAAAAGGAGAGTAAATAGTGGTAAATAAGAAGGAAAAAGGAGAGCAAGTATTAAAAGAAAGAGACAAATGAAAAGGGGAAGAAGGAGAGCAAGTATTAAAAGAGTGAGACAAATAAAAAGTAGAACAGGAGAGTAAGCAGAGGCAAATAAGAAGGAAAAAGGAGAACAAGTATTAAAAGAGAGAGGCAATTAAAAAGGGGAAAAAAAGGAGTGCAACTATTACAAGAGAGCGACAAATGAAAATAAAACAGGAGAGCAAGTTTTACAAGAGAGAGGCAAATAAAAAGGGGAAAAGGAGAGCAAGTATTAAAAGAGAGAGGCAAATAAAAAGGGAAAAGGAGAGCAAGTTTTACAAGAGAGAGGCAAATAAAAAGGGACAAAAGAGAGCAAGTATTAAAAGAGATCAGCAAATAAAAAGGACAAAGGAGAGCAAGTACTAAAGAGAAAGGCAAATAAAAAGGGAAAAAGGAGAGCAAGTATTAAAAGAGAGAGGCAAATAAAAAGGGGAAAAGGAGAGCAAGTATTAAAAGAGAGAGGCAAATAAAAAGGGAAAAAGGAGAGCAAGTATTAAAAGAGAGAGGCCAATAAAAAGGAAAAAAGGAGAGCAAGTATTAAAAGAGAGAGGCAAATAAAAAGGGAATAAGGAGAGCAAGTATTAAAAGAGATCAGCAAATAAAAGGAAAAGGAGAGCAAGTACTAAAGAGAAAGGCAAATAAAAAGGGAAAAAGGAGAGCAAGTATTAAAAGAGAGAGGCAAGTAAGAAGGAAAATAAGAAGGAGAGCACTGTTGAAAACGAAGAAATAGCAAAACATGACGATGACTTCTTTTTTGTGCCATGCGCATCCAGGATGTGGGCGTTCATAGCTCTCCCCAATTTTCCGTCTTCTTTAGCTATCGGCAAAACTTGAAGTGAACAAATTTTGAAAGACACTATTATAAAGATGGAAATAAGATGGCGGCAAAATGGAAAAAATGAATAGAAGAAATTTTAAATGATAAAAAGAAAGAGAAAAAAAAGAAAGCATGAAAGAAAGAAAGAAAGGAGTGCTGTCATTACGAATCCTTCTATATTTAAATATTAAATCCATCCTTGACATTTATACTATTTTTTTTCCTTTTGCTTTCTTTTCTTTCTTTCTTTTTTTTTTTTGAGTATGACATCCAACCACATAAGGCAAAAGATTGCGCTGACCTCCTATATTCAAATCCCAGACCACCAGTACTGCGCTATAAAGGACATGATGCTATAAATATATATATATTTCAGCTGTATTAATAATCATTTTAATGCAGTTTCTAATTAAAAATGCACGCTTGTCGTCGACATTTTTGTAATTACTATTATAACGACGCCTGCTGCAATCAGCCTACATTTTTGTATCTTGCTTGACTTAATTTGGAAGTCGAGTGAAAGTATGTAAACATATTTCCCGTGACCTTCAAAGAACAACGCTCGACCGTTCTCGTTATATTCTTGTAAAATAGTTAATATTTATTACCAATATAGTTTTTTTTTATTTGTATATAGGTGAATTAGTAAATCAGTATGAATAAAAAGAAGCATTGATTTTAGACATGCTTATTTATATATTTTAATTGAAGAGATAAGAAGACTTTAGTGAGGAGAAAGAAAATTGAACGAACAGAAGATGGCGATTGAGGTTACATTTAAATTTTTGAAGACTGTAAATAGCGGGGAAGCAAGGAACCGGAAGAGAGTTCCATAGGTGAGACGTTCAAGAGAAGAAAATATTAAAATAGAACTTCCGGTTAGATCTTGCTATTTCAACAAGAAAATGATGAAACCTAATTGGCAATCTAGTAGTACGCTTAAATTCATGCGATACTAAAGAGAAGAGTAATAATTATTTTGAAAAATAGAAAAATATGGCACAAGGCCAAAAGGCGGGGCGATAGAGGAAGGCTGGTCTTCAGTCTGTCTTATCTTAAACTTAGCTAGGCACGATTACTGACCCAAACATAATACAGTATTTCTTACACTAAAACAACACATTCTTACTTACCATTTTTACTACAGTCACCATAATACCACTGAGTCTCTACGAAGTCCCAACTATTCCCCATATGTACAATTTATCTAGGCTGTGGGAATAAAAATAACAACTTTAAAAAATACTATAGAGGAAAGTAATATTGATTTTGTAAAATACAAAAATGTGTCACAATGCCAAAGAGGTGGATATAGGAAATCTGATTTTCGACCTGTCTTATCTTAAACTTAGCTAGCCACAATTACTGACCCAAACATACCACAGTATTCCTTACACCAAAACAACACATTCTTAGTTACCATTCTTACTACAGTCACCATAATACCTCCGAGTCTCTATGAAGTCCTAACTAGTTGCCATATAAACAATTTTCTATGGCGCGGTGGGGGATAATAATAGGCACATAACCCTAATCCTTCCAACGAGGAGAAGTCATTAGAACAACTACCATGCAAATCTTTATAGAAAAGACAAAGAGAAGAGACATCACGGCGACAGGAAAGTCACTGGTCGATATACCGGGTTAAGACCAATAACATAACAGAAATTTTCTTGTATTTTGTCGAGAATCTCTGAAAATAATGCAAGAACTCCAGACAAGATATGGCAGCAATATTCAAGGCACGGACACGAAAAAAGAAACAAGTAAAATGGGAATTACGGTTACATCTATTTCAACAGTAAAAGGATGAGACCTATTAGCCAATCTAGTACTGCGCTTGAATTCGGTAATCGTATGGGAACGACTTTTTCGACATCATAGGGTGTAAGCAAGAAAAGGCCTGAAACAAGAGATATGTGGTGCTACCGATAAACGCTGATCACACCATGAATAAGCAACGCGCAACGAGGAAACCTTTCAGAAAAATCGAAACTCGCTACCAGAAAAAAGACAGCTGATTATTCAGGGACACATACTGAGGAAAGGGTGCCTGGTAATATTAAAACTCACAAGACAAGAGAGGTGGAGAAGCACTGAATTTTTTTGATTGATGGTAGAACAGGAACAGGTTTGGTTGGTTTGTTTTGTTTTACGGCATATCAACATCAATGGGTTATTTAATGCCGACAAGTGTTTTATTACTGGTAATAATTTTTCAAAAAATATATTGCTGGTAATACTTATTTTCTTCAAAAATGTATTGCGGGAAATAATGTCTTATGGTAATAATTTATCCTCAAAAAATTTATTGCAGGTAGTAAACCCTATTTTTACGCTTTCATAGAGTGTTGACCCCAGTTTAGGGATTAACTATTTGCCCATAGTTGGGACCCTAACAAGTGCTACTACTCCGTGTCAGGATGGACCTGAGAACACCAGCAATTAAGAGGTGGATCCAAGCTCCTCAAAACCTCCTGATCAAAGGCCTTGCCGTCAAATGTAGTTTATCGTCTTACTCAGGAAGCGAGTGTAGTTGATTGTCTTACCCAGGACGCCGGATATAATTTATCGTCTTACCCAGGACGGGGACGAGTTTGGGGGTTAACTATTTGCCCACAGTTGGGGCCTTATCAGGTGCTACCACTCCGGGTCAGGGTGGACATGGGAACACCAGCAATTAAGAGATGGTTCAACGCTCCTTAACATCTCCTGATCAGAGGCCTTGCTGTCGGATGTAGTTTATCGTCTTACCCAGGACGGAGAAGAGGGACAGATGTAAAGAATCTAATGTTATTTAGAACAACAAAATTCAGAAGCTGTGGAGAGCTATGTTCGCTCGCTTCCATAAGGGGGAGACGAAAGGCCATCGTGTTGTTTCTGATCATCCCGACGTATCGGCCGTTATACTCTCCGGCCTACTTCAGACCTTTCGGTAATTTCGAACCAAAAACTTTATTCAATCAGCAGGGCTTACGGCCACATCATGTCGAAAACTTGGTTCCTGTACGATCACTGAAGTTAAGCAATGTCGAACCTCGTCAGCACTTAAATGGGTGACCGCTTTGGAATATGTGGTACTGTAAGCTTGGATATGCGGGTGGTGTAATGGATAATGGCTCGGTATTGTAAATCGGGGAGCAAAGTTCTAATTCCAGGTTCTTTATATTCACTGACGCGCAAATACAATTCCTCGCCAGCATTGGGTTAATTAGTAAGACTTGTATCATTAAACCATTATTATCTAGGATAAAAATGACACAGTTTAAAAAAATATTTTCTATCTTTAAATGACCTGGAAAGTGTTGATAAGCCGTAAAAAACGAACAGATTTAGATTGTTCTTTCACTACACATATCGATTAACTTAATTCTGTCGGCATAAATATTTATTGACCGGAAATAGTTTCAGGTTTTAGATTTTAACCAAAATTCAGTATGAAACCACCTACAATGGGGTATAAGTTTTTAGCCACCCTTCATTACAGCAATTGTGGCTTGTGTAATAACGCCTCTTATTTCTTCAGAGAATACCATGTTAGTATCAAGCTATTCTCATCTATGAACGATAGTTGACTTGTATTTTGCAATGGAAGTTCGAGGAAGTAAGGAAATTGGTGAATTTCAACGGGGACAAATAATAGGATGACATCAGTGTGGCAAGTCAAATAGAGAAATTGCTAGGTTTTTCCAGGTTAATCATCAAACGGTTAATAATACTGTAAAGAAATTCAATGAAGAAGGCCTTTGTCGTGTGAAACAACGTTCAGGAAGACCAAGCATCGTGTCTGAATGAACGAAAAGGGCGCTGAAGATGGAAGACATCAGAAACTGTCATCATAGCGTCAAAGATGTCGCCAACAGCATGGAAATGTCGCCATATGCAGTGAGAAAGACTCTGAAAGAGCTAGGCTATCAAAGAAGAGTTGCAAAAAAGTAGTCGTTGATTTCACAGGTTAACAGGGACAGGCGTTCTGTCAATATTCGAATTCGAGACAGGTTTATGTCTGGAGAAATCAGAATAAGACGTGGAACACTGAACGTCTGCAGGAGACCGTGAAACACGGAGGGATTGGAGTCATGGTGTGGGGCGCTGTCTGTTTTAGAGGGAAATCTGAGCTGATTCTTGTTGACGATCGGTTGGATGGTCTAAAATACGGTCAAATATTAGAGAAAGGACTACTCCCACTATTTGAAACCAATCAGATTGACAAGAATGTCTACCATTTTCAAGAGGTTGGAGGGCCATGTGTTACGAGCAAAGTAGCAAAGGCCTGGATGGAATCGTAAGGTATCAAGTCACTGCCATGGGTATCCCAAAGTCCTGACATGAATCCAATAGAGCATGTTTGGGATCACCCTGACCGAAGACCTTCAGAGCATGCAACCAAAATCACTTCAGTGGCAACCCTTAAAGAAACATTGCTAAAGGAGTGGCAAAATATGGATCAGACGTTTGTTGATAACTTGATCAAATCCATGAAAAAGCCGAATAGAAGCTCTGAAACTAGCAAATGGAGGGCCTACTCCATACTAGTTCCAAATTCTGTTTATTTATGTTGAGTTGGGATTACGTAATTAAATATTGTTTATTTATGTTGAGTTGGGATTACGTAATTAAATATTGAAATTGGATGTTGTTTATTTTTCCTGGCTAAAAAACTTTCTTAGTTAATTAATAATATATTAATTATATTAATTAATAATAATTAATTAATATAATCCATTTAATAGTCAAAAACCTGTTTAGTCTTATCCGTGTATAAAGTAAACCAAATTAATGGCTGCCTAGTATTTAAAAAAGACTTAAAAAATGTTCCGTTGGTGAAAGGCTGTAAGGCTTTTGATATCACTAGTCTTTCACTGAACAAGTTCATAGGATATTTTCTCATCTTTGTTTTTGTTATTACGTTTCAGTCATTGTGCCGCCCGAACTTCATCAGGGCGCATATAGATCTGGGTAACCTACAGGTAGTTCTGAACTGAACACTTTATTTAATCTACGGGTTAGATTGTTCTAGTTCCACTATCCATGTTTTGATATATCTCATATATATATATATATATATATATATTGTGTGTATGTATTTAAGCAGCATTTTTTCATAAATACATGTTTCATTAAATAATATAGACAAGTTTTGTCATTAAATAATATAGACAAGTTTTGTCTATTTATTTTAAGCAAAATCCTTTCAAAATGCCTGATAAGTTTAATAACATTATCATTGAAAGACGAAGGAAAATCATCATGTTTATACATTTTCTATTCTTAATCCTTTCTAATCTTTCGGCTTACATAAGCCATCATCGGAGATTAAAGATGGTAATTTTGCAACAATGATTGTTTGTTTGCATGGAAGATTGCTATGCAACGATAAATTCGTGCATATGAAATGCAGGAAGAAAATATCGCATTGAAAATGAAGAGAGTGTTAAGTATGAAAAGCAATGCGATATTTACTTATCAGAAGTTCTGAAAGGATTTTGCTTAATATAGACAAAACTT
>OZ038501.1:81134948-81257745 GCA_964036315.1 Acanthosepion esculentum
AAACTTTAAAGTCTGTTCTTCTCTATCAAGATTTACCAGCACATCTCTCTATCTCATCACTTCGTATTCCGGTGGTCGTTAATTTTTGTCTTTTGATAAAAACTGGGGGTATCAATCAACCAAGCATTTTCCTCCGTCTATCTTCCCCTCCTATCGATATAAACTACACTCTAACGTAACCCTCTACCTCGAGTGGCTCCCAGGCCTTGTACAGGGTGAACCTTACTGTAAAAAAATGTCCGAATTACATATATTCCTGGACTTTTGCCTTTCTCTCTTATGACCCCAAACATTTTCTCTCCATCATTCATTCCATGTGAGTTATTGTATTTCCCTGTTGTTTTATTAGAAGCATAAAGACTCTTGAGCAGTAGCACTTCCTCGACGCCAGCATTGTATAGCACGTTTTTTTCTGGTCAGTATCGTGAATTCTCGTAAGTTGTTCTCGATAATTAAACTCTCGTGTGAATTGTCTCTCCTGAGAACCACTTGGGAATTAACTAAAAATCAACCAAGTTCACTTGCAATGTAGTTTTTTTTTATATACTGTAAAACTCGTCACTATTGCTCGCGTGACCTTTACGGAAACAGTTCACTGTATGAGGGGGTGATTCCAAAAATTTAATATACGTATGTGCTGGTGTCTGGCTGTTGGTTCCTAGGAACTGAGACGCTTGACCCTCATACGCCGAATACGACTGGAGAGTCCACACACACACACACACACACACACACACACACACACACACACACACACACACACACACACACATATATATATATATATATATATATATTACATGAATCATTCATACAAAAAGCAGATAGTGAAGTTAATGATATAAATGGCGAGAATACACATTCGCAAACAAATTTATTAAAATACATTAACCCCGAACCTGTAGATGAATGTTATGATCCCTGTTTTTTAATAAATTCCAGTTTGCATAAAGTCTTTTTTACAAGCTTTCTTCTGTTCATACAGACATCATCATGTATGGAAATATATTTGTTTGTTACATCCAGGCAAGTGCAAATAATTTTTTTCTGCACGTGTAAAAATCAAAATGACATGTGTTTATTTTTTGGTTAGCTGTGTATACTGCAATCAAGCAATATAAATCATTGTGTATGCCAAAGTGGGTAATTAGAGACTAAATCTAAATAAATATCTATGCAAAGATCAAAAGAACGTTCTGAAGCTTTCAAAATCGCAGACTTGAAACAAATAATGATGGAGAAAGCGACAAAAAGCTATGAAAAGTATTTGGGGTGCAGTTCTCCACCATGCAGCAAATTATTTATAAATGAAAGGCCTTTGGTATGACGGCATCACAATCAAGAGGTGGTCGTCCGCGAATAATAACTGCAAGAACAAGTAGACATCTAATTTGGCAAGCCAAGACAAATCCTGCTGTGACTTTTGCGGTTCTCCAATGCTCACCGGTCAGTGTCGGAATCAACACCAGTGCGACGAAATCTGAACAATGGCGATCTTCATGGCAGAATGCTTAGAAAAAGCCACTGATTACGAAATAGAACAAGTGTGCACGCCTCAACTATACCAAAGCTCATATTAATAATCTAGAAACATTCTGGCAAAAGGGTTTATGGCCGGATGAGACCAAACTATAGATTTCTGAGAGGAACAATAGGTGATATACAGTGCTGTTCGATATCAGTGACTCACCTGATTTTTTTTTACTAAATGTTCTCTTCTCCGATGAAACGAAACTTGAGCTAAATTCAAATGATAAGCGATCTAAAATCCGAAGAAGAAGCTTTGAAAGCTCTTTGAATTTAGCAGTAAGTACTGTCAAGCATCTGTTCAGTATAATGTTCTGGGGATGCTTTTCTTTTCATGGAATTCGTTTCTTAAAACCTATCGAAAAGACCCCCAGGAGCGAGCAGTACAAGAGAATTTTAGAGTCTTGTCTGCTCCCTTCTGCTGAAAGGGTGCAAATCGACCCCACCAAGATCATTTTTATGCAGGATAAGGCTGCCTGTCACAAATCAAAATTGATGAAGGAATACTTTGTTGAGAAGCAGATGAGTGTTATGACATGGCCGCCCCACTCTCCTGACCTCAACCCCATAGAAAACTTATGGAGCATTATAAAGTACAGGCTGTCGAGAAAGCAGTTGAGCAACAAAGAGGATTTGATTGTGAATTTCATATCCGAATGGAATTCAATGCTTGTAGATGAGATTTGACAGTACCTAATCAATTCAATGCCAAAAAGGGTTGAAAAGGTTATTCATCTAAAGGAGGACCCATAGATTATTAAATAATTCGAACTATATCACATATTATAAATAAATTATACCTCTCTTATTCTTTATTTAAAGCTGTTCGGTTATGTTTCTATTGATTACTAGTTGCAGGAAATAAGTGAGTAACTTTTTTTGAATTTAAACGTCCTACGAGGCTGGCATCCCGTTCCCACCCCTTCACCGTTGAAACTGTTAGATGTAGACGTCTCTTCTACTCCAATAGCTTCATGTCTCGCACATCTCGCTTGTGGAACTCCCTTCCTTATTCCTGTTTCCCTGACAAATACAATCTCCAGCTATTTAAGTGTAACGTCAATCGACATCTCCAGATGCTTTGATCTATCCACTTCCCTTCTCCACATCCTTTCACCTTTCATTCCTATCTGCTCTCGCTCCAAATCTTCTGTAACCCCCTTGCCTTGATCGATCCACTATCTTTCTCCACATCCTCTCCTTTACCACACCTATCTGCTCTTTCTCCAAACCTTCTGTAACCCCTTGCGTGTTAGTGGCTTCCAGCCTTGCTTGGGGTGATAAGCTTAAAAAAAAAAATAGCTTCATAAAAAGAAATAGAAAGTCTTGGAATATACTTAGGCAATGTCTTGATCTAAACCCAAAGGAAAATCTGTGATTCAAATGAAAGACGGCGGGCAGGCAAGAAACCCAAGTAAAATCGAGCAATTGTGGGAATATGACAGAGAAGAATGGTCAAAAATAGCCAAGACTACTGTGAGAGGCTTCTTAAAGAAGACTGGTTGATATTGTTACCTTAAGTGTAAGGGTTTACTTACTTTTGCACAGCTTGATAAAAAATTTTGTACGTGGTTGTAATTGATTTAATAAAGGTTTTTCTTCATGAATATATAGTTTTATTAAGATTTGATGATCATCTTAGGGGTTCACTTCCTTTTGCACAGCACTGTATATGTAAATATATACAGCTATGGCATAATATATCTATATCTATATCTACATCTATATATATATATATATATATATATGTGTGTGTGTGTGTGTGTGTGTGTGTGTGTGTGTGTGTGTGTGTGAGTGAGTGAGTGAATACACAATAAAATCCAAAATCACCTCATGGTAAATAAGCTTATTTCAACCGATGAAATTTTGTTTGTAGCGTTCGCAGTTAAATTTCCAATTCCGATACGAACTCGGTCTATACCAGGGTTGAATAAAACTGATAAATTTCATCGGTTGAAATAAGCTTATTCCCCCTATGGGGTGACTTTGGATTTCAGGGTGAATTAATTTTTGTTCTGTAATAATAAATACATTGATCTCTTTTTGTGGATCAGTTTTAATATTTTATATTACTAGGATCCACTTGGATTATGTACCAACCGATTTGTTACATTTAATATATATATATATATATATATATATATATATATATATATATATATATATGTATGTATATTGGAGGCGCAGTGGATAACGGCTTGGATTGAGGAATTACATTCATTTACGTGCTAATACCCTTGGGAAAGGTGTGAATTCTCTTCTTCTCCCTCCAGTTATGGGTAAGTAGCAGGACAAAAAAGACTGGGTTCTATAGCCTTGGATGGCAACTGTTCTAGGGGAAGGACAACTCTGAATTCAAAACCTACGTAGGGTCGTTCGGGGACCCTGTGGCACTTAGTGCACCAGGTCTCTCTATTCGGCCCTATATATATATATATATATATATATATATATATATATATATATATATATATATATATATATATATATACATATATATATACGCCCCCACTCGTATATTGAGCACTTTGGAAAAAAAGGAAATTTGTCGGCTGCTGGTATTAATGCTAAAAGCCTTGCGCTATGAATTGAGCACTCTGGTAGTCGGTAATGCTTAAATCCTTATACAAGTTGTCAAATCGTTTGGGTTTCAATCCCGGCCTGAAGCAATCGCATGTCTAGATGGATAGATAGATAGATAGATAGATAGATAGATAGATAGATAGATAGATAGATAGATAGATAGATAGATAGATATTGCCATCAATAACATTAAATAACCCATTGAGGTTGATATGCCGTAAAACAAAACAAAACAAACCAAACCAAATAACTGAATGTATTAATTTTTTATATATCTAGATTAATAGGAATGTCTTTTTTTTCAGCATATTGTAGCCGTGTTCATAGTTGATGTTATTTGAGTTTTGCTTTTTTTATTTATTAATAATACCTCTATTATTTTTAGCCTTTTTTTGCATCTGGATGAGGCTACTACATTTGTATTTTCTACGAGCATCTTATAGTTTTTGTTAGGTTTCCCTGTGTGTTTAAATGAGGCGTAATTGAGCTATAGCCAGATAGATATAACGTGAGTCTTCTTGTTAAGCACGTAGTGGTATATCCAATATAATTATTCATGGATTTGTTTTGCAAAAGTAGGTATAGAGTAATAAAAAACAAAACGTGCGCGCAAATCATATTGCACAGATAATACAAACATATCAACAATAAACATACCAATCTCAAAAATAGATAACAGAAAGCTCCCTCATGTTGGAGTTTATTTCGGCGAAAAGAAAATTATCTTCGTAGGAGGAAGCTAGTCAGTGGAAAAATGTGACACGTTAAGATATGTTAGGGAACTTTATGGCATATAGACGCATATTAGGCTATACATTTAGTTGGATTGATGTGAGTTTGTGACCCTGGGTTTCACGCGTTTGCGATCGTCAGACAAACTGACGATCGCAAAAGCGTGAAAACCAGGGTCACAAACTCACATCAATCCAACTAAATATGTTAGCTCTATCACTGATATTAAGCGCTTTCCAATAAGTACTGCGCATATATAATATATAAATAATATTTATATTAAATTGCATATATACATAAACATTTCACACACACACACACACACACACACACACATATATATATATATATATACTCAATATACTTGAGTATATGTATACATACATTGTGTCTATAGTTTTGTCTATCAGTAGACATAGGATGTGTTTATAGTTGAGTTAAAAGGTAGACATAGGTCGTATATGGTCATCAGCAAAAAGATAAGCCCGAAAAGCGATTTACAGGTCGGGTACACTAATATCGAGCAGGTGCTTAAATTTAAATATCTGGAAACTGTTCTGACAGAGGACGGTAAGTGCGATCCGAAGTGCGATCTGAAGACGTATTGGGACGGACAAGGACACATTCCAAAAGCTAGACAGAGTATTACGAGACAGGAGGATTTCGTTGGTAACAAAGAAAAGAGTACGGAACTGCTGCGTGATATCTGTCCTTCTTTACGGCACCGAATTTTGGACGGTTTCTAAGATGATGAAGGGACAGGAGACAACGGTGGTATGGTTCTACAGAAGGATGCTGAGTATATCTTGGACCGAGCGTGTCAGCAACGATGAGGTTTTGGAGAGGATGCAAACAAGGAGGAAGCTTATACTTAACATCAGGAAGAGGCAGCTGAAATTTCTGGTACACGTAATGAGAAAGGAGGGCTTGGAGAATCTGATACTCACAGGGCGGATATAGGGAAAGAGATAACAAGCAAAAGCAACGCGTGATGTAAGGGTTAGCGAACTCGTCTCGCTAAAGCAGTTACGAATAAATAGAGTTCGATTCTCACTGGGTACCCCATACTTTCAGCCTTGTGCCACATCTAAGCTACGCTTGGAAAATCGCTACCTAGCGCAGTTTATTCTGTGTTTAATTTCCTTATCTCCTCCGATAAATTCATGCTTGGCGTTAATCATCTCGAAGTCTTTCTTTACGATTTCAGTCTCTCTTTTACGAGTAGGTTTAATTTATAAATATTTTTTTATTAATTTTTGAAATGATAATTCAGACTTTTATTCGAGTCAACCGGAAAATTTCATTTTAAAATATTACTTTCATTTTATTATGGTTTGACTATTCTTTTATTGAATCATTTTCAGATTTCCACATCAAATATTTTTCAACAATACAAAAAAATGTGCTGTTTTTTTTTTAATTTTATTTTTTAAATAACAAACAACACGACCGTCTTTTAGTGTAGCTTAATAATTGCAGACTATCCCGATTTTGAACTGACGATGTTTAAACGTTATTTTTAATTTTTTGAATGATTATTATATTTATTTTTATGTTGGCCTGTTAAAATTTAAGTTCGATATTTTGAATGGAATATAAAAACTTGCCTTTATTCTTAATAGCATTATGTTTTCATTTTATATATTTTTTTTACATTTCTTTAAAAAAAAACAACAATTGTAGACTTGTGCGTGAGTTCAGAAATAGATTTGAATTGTCATTTTGTTTATCTATTTCTCATTCTTTCTCTCTGTCTCTCTCTTTGGCTCTTGTTTCTTTACTTTCTTCATTTCTCTAAGCATTTCGGTTTAGTGATTGTATTTGAATTCGTCATTTTGCTTATTTGCCTCTCTTTCTTTCTTTCTTTCTTTCTCTTTCATTTACTGTACTTTCTTTACTTTCTTCATTCTTCTTAGCATTTCACTTTAGTGAGTGTATTTGAATTCGTCATTGTCTTTATTTGTCTCTCATTCTTTCTTTCTTTCTTTTTCGTTTTCTCTCGTTTCTTTATTCTCTTCCTTCCATTTTAGCATTTCGGTTTAGTGAGTGTATTTTTCTTGTACCAAAATAAGCAATGGCTGACGAGTTTCATAGTTTTCAGCGCGTGCCGATTTGTGCATTTCAATATCTTTTCCTTTTACAAAGAGATCTAAAAGGACACAACATAATTTTAGATGGAAAAAATACAAAAATCAATAAAAAAAAGCAGCAACAAAAGCATTTGTTTCGAGAGTTCTAATATATAAGCAACGACTCTCTCCTCTCTCTCTCTCTCTCTCTCTAATCAACTATATACCTATTAACCGTTATATAATATCCATCAGCATATTTTTTTTCATATAATACGCACAAGCATATTTCCATATAATACGCCCCGCGTACATATATTTTCATATAATACGAACCAGCATATATGTTAAATAATAGTTTCAAACTATTATTTTTCGTAGCAGTGTATTTGGCTCAGACTTTCTGAGGCTGACCTTTTAGGCCAGATGGTAGACAAAATAGGGAAGTCGAATTTGATTGGCTAAATAAAGCGTTAGAAAGTATATTCAGGTAGTTAAGTTCTTGCACGTCATACACAATAGACGTGGTTATTTCGTGTCTCGGGGAACTTTCTCCCCAGTGGAATGGGGTGACACAGCGAGCCCGCTGACTAGTTAAAAATGTACGCATCGACGTGTTTAATAAAATAGATATGTTTAAAAATCCCTTTTGATGAAGTTATCATTTTACCTCCGAACAAACCAACTAGCGGTCACCCAAAGAAAGCAACACATCAGTGAATCAAGACCGAAGAGTGCATATATATATATATATATATATATATATATATATATATATATATATATATATATATACATATATACATACATATATTTGTGTAAACTTGCCGAATATATCTGTTAAAATGAGATGTCAGTGTTATTTTCATTTGCGTGTAATTTAGACGACAATTTGTTCATCGCAGCCTATATATATATATATATATATATATATATATATATATATATATATATATATATATATATATAGTGCTGTTCGATAAAAGTGACTCACCTGATTTTTTTTTACTAAATGATCTGCTATTTTTTTTTTTTATTAAATGTTCTCTTCTCCGATGGAGCGAAAGTTGAGCTAAATTCAAAGGATAAGCGATCTAAAAGTCGAAGAAGAAGCTTTGAAAGCTCTTTGAATTTAGCAGTAAGTACTGTCAAGCATCCGTTCAGTATAATGTTCTGGGGATGCTTTTCTTTTCATCGAACTGGTTTCTTAAAACCTATTGAAAAGACCCTCAGGAGCGAGCAGTACAAGAGAATTTTAGATTCTTGTCTGCTCCCTTCTGCTGAAAGGGTGCAATCGACCCCACCAAGCTCATTTTTATGCAGGATAATGCTCCCTGTCACAAATCAAAATTGATGAATGAATACCGTGATGAGAAGCAGGTGAGTGTTATGACATGGCGGCCCCACTCTCCTGACCTCAACCCCATAGAAAACTTATGGAGCATTATAAAGTGCAGGCTCTCGAGAAAGCAGTTGAGCAACAAAGAGGATTTGATTGTGAATTTCATATCCGAATGAAATTCAATGTTTGGAGATGAGATTTGCCAGAACCTAATCAAGTCAATGTCAAAAAGGGTTGAAAAGGTTATTCAAAATAAAGGAGGACCCATAGATTATTAAATATTTCGAACTATATTACCTATTATAAATAAATTATACCTCTCTTATTCTTTATTTAAAGCTGTTCGGTTATGTTTCTATTGATTACTAGTTGCAGGAAATAAGTGAGTCACTTTTTTTGCACAGGATTTTTCCCGAAATCTCATTTATATCGAAAATTATATTTATCAATAGAATACCTTAGGGTGAGTAAACTTTTTTTTACTAGGTGGTCGGGAAGGGGTCTTTATATTAGTAAGATTAAAAAAATTAGTTTGACCCCAAAAACACTCGGCGAAAATATTTTTAAATAAAAGAAATCAGGTGAGTCACTTTTATCGAACAGCACTGTATATATATATATATATATATATATATATATATATATATATATATATATATATATATATATATATATATATATATAACACGCTCTTATAACTGGTAATATTTACAAAAAAGCTAAAATCTTAATTATAACACTTATTTTTAATTATTGTTTTTTTTTTTCAGTATTGCACTTTTCGTGTTCTGTTATAATAATTCCGACGTATTTAAAATATTGTAGTTGTATGATTTTCGTATCTCCAATTAATAATTTGCTTATTGCTTTCTCTATTTTTGCTGTCAGCCATGTTTTCTGTCTTCTTAAATTTAAGTTTAGTCTTTTCTTCTCGTTTTCCTTTCCTGTCTTATGTAGGAATACTTGTAGTTACCTTTCCCTCTCTACTATCAACACTGTGTCATCTGCGTACCTTGGGTTGTTAAGATTGTAGCTGCCGGTAATGAATCCTAGTATGACATCTAATTTTATTAGGATTGTTTCACTGTAAAGGTTTAATAAGAGAAGACACATCCTTGTCTTTCTGTCTTTTCTATTTTTATATAGTTACTGGATTCAATTATATTCGTATGCAGGAGGTTTTCTGCTTGGCATTGAATTCTTCATTCGGGGGATTACTTAATATTTATAATCTGTAAATCTTATTATCCAGATGAATAGATTAGGCAAAAAATTCCTGTTTCTTAATATTTTGCTTAGGTTTTGGAAGGCAACTTTCGCTATAACAATACGCCTTCAGATTTCGGTGTTGCATTTTCTGTCCTCTCCAAAAAAACACTTACCAGATATTTAAATTGTTGTACTTGCTTGATATTTGTATCACCAATTTGTAATTTGCATGTTGGGTTGTTGCTTTTGCAAACAACTATGCATTTTATCTTCTTGCAATTGATAGTTAGTCCTTTCTTCTCGCTCTCCTTAACTAACTTCTGTAGGCGTTGTTGTATTTGGTTTTCTGTCTGCTATCAAGATTGTGTCATCTGCATATGTTATATTGTTAAGACTTTGGTCGTCATTAATGAATCCTGGTAGGGTTTCTAATTCTCTCAGAGTCGCCTCGCTGTCTAGGTTGAATAAGTCCGGTGAGAAGGCGCATCCTTGTCTCTCAGTCTTTTCTATTTTTGTATAATTACTGGATTTATATTATATTCGTATGCAGGAGGTTTTCTGCTTGGCATTGAATTATTTACACAAAGAATAACCAAACATTTATAATCCGTAAATCTTATCCAGATGTGTAGATTAGGCAAAAAATTCCTGTTTCTTAATATTTTGCTTAGCTTTTGGAAGGCATCTTTCTCTATCCTAATACGCATTCAGATTTCAGTGTTGTATTTTGTGTCCTCTGCAGAAGCACTGCCCAGATATTTATATTGTTGTTTTTTTTTTGTTTTTTTTTTAAGCGTATCACCCCAAGCAAGGCCGGTGGCCACTATCACGCATGGGGTTACAGAAGGGTTGGAGGAAGAGCAGATAGGAGTGGTAAAGGAAGGGATGTGGAGAAAGAGAAGGATGGAGGGTCGATCGAGGCAAGGGGGTTACGGAAGATATAGAGCGAGAGCAGATAGGAATGAAAGATGTCAGGAAGTGGATAGATCAAGGCAATTGGAGATGATGATTGACGCTACACTTAAACCGTTGGAGATTGTATTTGTCAGGGAAACAGTAATAGAGAAGGGAGTTCCATAGGCGAGATGTGCTTTGCTAGATTTTCGTAAACCATCTTCTGCGACTTCTTTCATTCAGGCATTCATCTCCAGAAACTGATAGGACATTTCGAGTCTCTTCTCTTCGGCTGCAGGGTCTTCTTTTTTTTAAACTCATAAAGCATTATGCCCCTTAACTTCACCTTCGACACCTTCATCTTTGAGGGGCTAATTTGAGTAATTAATTAATTCAAATAATTCTGTAAAAAGAAATTATATTAAGTTAAAGATTTCTAAATTCATATGATTATCAATCAGTATCATTTGACATTTTAGAATAATTTAAAATTTTATTAAAATTACATATATAATATTTCGAAGAGAACTTATGGGATTACCGGAGAAATATTTGGTTTAATTAAATCATACTGAGCTGGAATTCAGAAGATATTTAACTCATTAGTGCTTGGTGTTCAATTCTTTACACGGGGGATTACCTAATATTTATAATCTGTAAATCTTATTCAGATGAGTAGATTAGGCAAACATCCCTGTTTCGTAATACTTTGCTTAGCTTTTGGAAGGCATCTTTCGCTATCCCAATACGCCTTCGCATTTCGATGTTGCTTTTTATGTCCTTTGTTAAAACACTTCCCAGATATTGAAATTGTTGTACTTGCTTGATTTTGGTATCTCCGATTTGTAATTTGCATGTTGAGCTGTTGCTTTTGCAAACAACTATGCATTTTATCTTCTTGCAATTGATGGTTAGTCCTTTCTTCTCGCTTTCCTTAACTAACTTCTGTAGGCGTTATTGTATTTGGTTTTCTGTATGCTATCGAGATTGTGTCATCTGCGTATTTTATGTTGTTAAGACTGTGGTCGTCATTAATGAATCCTGGTAGGGTTTCTAATTCTCTCAGAATCGCCTCGCTGTCTAGGTTGAATAAGTCCGGTGAGAAGACACATCCTTGTCTTACACTCTTTTCTATTTTTGTATATCTACTGAATTTATATTCCATTCGTATGCAGGCAGTTATCTGCCAGTATAGGTTATGGATGATTCTAATATTTTCCCCAAATATATCAAGGTTACTAAGCAGTTCCAACAGTACATTGTGAATTACTTTACCAAATTCTTTTACAGAAACTATAAAACATAGGTATATATCCTTTTACATTTGTATTGTTCTTTCTGATGACATTCTGGGCATAAATATCGCGTTTCTTCTTCCAGTGTGTAACGATCCCGCACACTTCTTGTCCTATTCCAGATCTGATTCTGTTGTCCACTCTGTTCATCAGAATTCGGATGATAAATTATTATATGGTACATTAGATTGATTTTCTGATGGAGTTCACATCCGTTTGCACGAAGCTTTTTAGGCAGTGCTATCAAAATAGATTTGCTTAGGTCTTCCGGTATATCACCGCTGTTTTATATTTCATTTAATATAGGGTGACCCCAAAAAACGGGAATTTTTGAAGTGCGTATTGCCAGACATGAAAATTCTATCATTGTTTCGTAAATGGCATGTATTAAGGTTGCCATTACTATGAATTAAATGTTTTTCTTCCATCACTCTTGGTTTTATTGGATTGTTAAAAAGTTCCCGTTTTTTGGGGTCACCCTGTATATCTGTAATCATGTCAATGCCGAAAACACTTAAGGCTTCCAGCATCTCTATTACAATTCCGTCTGATCATCCTGCTCTCTTTCTCTTCAGCTTGGCTAGTGATGATTTCACTACAGATTTTAATATTTCTGGTCCTGTGTATTGCGGGTTTTTCACTTTTTGCCGTGGAAGAGTTCTCCGGTGTATTCATTCCATCTCCGAAATATTTTTCTTTCTTTAATGTCAGTGTCCCGTCCTTTAATTTTATACAGGTTGTTAATAAGCATGTCTTTTGTCCTGTTAATTATCTTATTTGTTTTATGCATATGTGCTTTATCCGTGATACTCATTGATATCGTTTAATTCTTTAAATAAATTAGAATAGCTTTTGTTTATCAATAAAAAATATTCTTTAAGAAATGCTATTATTTTACTATTTATTGCAAAGCAAACATTTCAACCCGTCCTGGGTATGACGATAAACTACATCCGCGTCCTGGGTAAGACAATAAACTACGTCGAAAAGCAAGGCCTCTGATCAGGTTTTGAGGAGTGTGGAACCACCTCTTAATTGCTGGTGTACCCAGGTCCACCTGACCCGGGGTGGTAGCACCTGTTAGGGTCCCAGCTATGGGCAAATAGTTAAACCCCAAACTGGGGTCAAAACACTATGAAAGTGTAAAAATAGGTTTTAATACCAGAAATACTTTGTATAAAATTATTCCCAGCAATAAATCTTTGAAGAAAAACAAATATTACCAGCAATACATTTTTGAAAAAATAAAAATTACCAGAAATATATTTTTGACAAAACAAAATATTACCATGAAAAAAATTGTCGGCATTAAATAACCCATTGAGGTTGATATACCGTAAAACAAAGTAAAAGAAATAAAGAAAGAAACATGTCAACACAACCGAATTCATTTACTATCCATATTCAAACAGATTTCTCCCGGTATAAGTTCTGGGTTATTTTAATATCCTTCCCAAATAAATCAAGTTTACGTAGCAGTTCGGCACCTTGTCCATATAGAGGGTGACCCCAAAAAACGGGAATTTTTGAAGTGCGTATTGCCAGACATGAGCAAGTGGCAACACTGCGAGACAGTGACCTTGAGCAAGTAAACATTTCGGCATTTTAGTAACGAGAATGAAATTCACAGTATCCCAGCTGAGATGTTGCAGCAGTCAATGAGGAATCTCAACAGCAGATTTCAAGAATGCATTCGTACAGGAGGACGCCATCTACAGGACGTAATTTTAAAAAAATGAAAATTCCATCATTGTTTCTTAAATGGCATGTTTTAAGGTTTCAATTACCATGAATTAAATATTTTTCTTCCATCACTCTTGGTTTTATTGGATTGTTAAAAAGTTCCCGTTTTTTGGGGTCACCCTATACGTTTATGAAATCACGTATTTGCTACTATCCGATCGTTCGCTTAACAGTTTTTCTTTTTCTGTCGTACCCTTTCAGGGCGTAGACGATCATGACTCTCCATTTCTCCTTATCCCTTACAGCTCTCAGCAAGTTCCATACCTCTGCCACCTCTCCCGGACCACGTTCTGTCATCCACTTGCTTAAGCCCGCCAGGTATATCATGCGTTGTTTTTCCTTGTTTCTCTTTCCTTCTATTCGACCCTGTGAGTATCATATTCTCCAGGCCTTTCTTCCTCATTATGTGTCCCAGAAACTTCAGCTGCCTCTTCCTGGTATTAAGTATAAGCCTCCTCCTTGTTTGCAACCTCTCTAAGACCTCATCGTTGCTCACTCACTCGGTCCATGATATCCTTAGCATCTTCTGACATCTCATCAAAAGCGCTAAGAGTGATTACATCACAGGAATTTCTGACATTTATTGAGGCAGATCCGGCTGGTTTCCTTGGACGTTCTGTCATCTACTTGCATAAGCCCGCCAGATATGTCACGCGTTGTTTTTCCTTGTTTCTCTTTCCCTCCATTCGACCCGTGAGTATCAGATTCTCCAGGCCCTCCTTCCTCATTATGTTTCACAGAAACTTCAGCTGCCTCTTCCTGATGTTAAGTATAAGCCTCCTCCTTGTTTGCATCCTCTCTAAGATCTCATCGTTGCTCACACGATCGGTCCATGATATACTCAGCATCCTATTGTAGAACCACATCTCTGTCACCCCGAGTCTCTTCATCTTTGAGGCGACAGTTCAACATTCGCTGCCGTAAAGGAGGACAGATGTCACGAAACAGTTCAGTAATCTGACACTGCTGAGCCCATTTTTCTCGGAGCTCAAAACGAGTTCCTAGGCCGAAGTTGCCAAATATTTCCAAACTCTCTCTTTGGCATTCAGGTCTCCCATGACGATTCTAATTTCCTGTAATTGGAATTGGGCCCTGGCGTTGTCTAGCGTACAGCTGCAGATTTAACGCAAAACGTTGTCACTCTATGATCAGCGATAAACTCCAGAGACCCTGTGCAAATGCACGAAAAGATAAATCGGCTAAAAGAATTTTCAATATTAAATTTTAAGATTTTAATTTTTGATGCCTACTTTTTGTTGAAAACGAAGTAACGACCGATTGAAATATATTTTTGTTGGGGCGTTAAAAAAAAAAACAACGAACATAAACCTCCTGATACAAAGCACGTGGCCCAACTGACAACTCAGCTTCCAATTTAAAACTGAAAGCAAGCAGCTTCTCTCGTTAATCTATCTATCTATCTATCTATCTATCTATCTATCTATCTATCTATCTATCTATCTATCCAAATACATGCATACCTCCACACACATACACACATACACACACACACATATGTATATATATATATATATATATAAAGAGAGAGAGAGAGAGAGAAAGAGAGAAAGAGAGCGAGCGACTGTTAATTATTTACCAGTAACCGTTTGATAAGTCTGTAAGTTTGAAATATATATATATATATATATATATATATATATATATATATATATATATATATAAAATTATTTATTCGAAAATTATAACATAAAAATGTTATAAAATCACTACAAAAATAGCCATTTTGTTTCAACACTTCTAGTGTCTTATCAAACGATGGTGTTGAATGTAGAATAAAGGGAATTTGATTGATTTGAACATTTTAAAAGCCTTTATTCTACATTCAACACCATCGTTTGATAAGACACTAGAAAGACACTGTTGAAACAAAATGGCTATTTTTGTAGTGGTTTTATAAAATCTTTCTATTATAATTTTCGAATTAATCATTTTATTTGCTCTACTCTGTATTGAGCACTCTTTTAAGAATAGTATTTGTTGGTTATTGAAATTTATTCCGTATACACCAATCCTATACTTGGATATATACATACATACATATATATATATATATATATATATATATATATATATATATATATATATATATATATATATATATATATATATATATATTACATGAATCATTCATACAAAAAACAGATATAGAAATTAATGATATAAATGGCGAGAATACATCTACGCAAACAAATTTCGTTGTCCTGTTATTACCTGGATGTAAAAAACAAATATATTTTCATACCTGATGATGTCTGTATGCACAGATGAAAGCTTGTAAAAAAATAAAAAAGACCATATGCAATTGGAATTTATAAACAGGGATCATAACATTCATCTACAGGTTGGAGGTTAATGTCATTTATTAAATTTGTTTGCGAAGATGTATTCTCGCCATTTATATCATTAACTTCAATATCTGTTTTTTGTATGAATGATTCATGTAATGTAAATTGAATTGCACCACATACTTGATATATATATATATATATATATATATATATATATATATATATATAGTAAGTAAGTCAACCTAAAGAGCCAGACAAACCTACCAAGGATTTACTTACGTGGATCGTCAGGACAAGCCGGCTAAAGAGGTAATGTAAGAACGGTATATATACCTTACAACACGACCGTGTGACCAGAAAAAAATAAAAACAAACAAACAGTAACTCAACAACGGGAGGGATTAAACCTATTTATTATCAAAAACATTAAAAGAAACAAATAAATAAAAAACTTTAGCCAGCCTGCCCTGACGATCCGCCTAAGTGAAACCTTGGTAGGTTTGTCTGGCTCTTTAGGTTCTTACTTAGTTTGCTCTTCTTAGCGTATTGAGCAATTTGCTTAGTTATTTTTACTTTACTCGTATCGGAGGTTTTTTTCTTTGAACTCTGAACTTAGATTCTAGACGATTATTTTCGCCGGAAGTACATGTTCTTAGTTCTTCCCCCCCCTCCCATTTTTCCCCTTGGGTATTGGCTTGTTCATTCACAAGCCAAAGCATCTAACGTTTTCCAGGACGACTATACTTACTTATATTTATAAGATTATTAATATTATATGTATATATATGTATATATGTATATATATATATATTACTTTGTATGTGAACTGCTTAGTGGAAAGCACTCAATATCAGTGATCGAGCTATTATATTCAGTTGTATGAAGATGAGTTTTTGTCTGATAATTGCAAAAGCGTGAAACCCATAATAAATGAATACTAATGAGTTTATTTACCTACTGCACTTATAGGCGTGGATGCAGACAAGTAGAGCTTCGTGCACATGTTAAACAGGTGCATTAATATTCATGAGTCGTAAAGCTACACTTCCTTGCCCGTTATGGATAATTAAACAACCAGAAATTGCGAACAAAAATGATTCCACCATTACCAGTTACATATGAACTTAAGTAATAAAGAAATCAAACACGGCATCCTAATAACGGATGGACGAGAAATGTAACGGTTAGTGATTTGGGAAGAGTAATAGGCGATCCGGGTTCGAATTCCGGAAGGAATCGTTACGTTCACTTTCGCTCGAATGCACTCTGGAAGTCATGGTTTAAAGCAGGGATGACTGAAGTGTCTTCACTTGAGATTATAACTAGTTTAGGAGAAGGAAAAGACAGAATTCAAAACTAAAGAGGGATGGATACCGTCAGGTTAATTTGCCTGAGATACACCACTGTTGTTATAACTGCAGTACATATAGTGCTCTTACAACTCTAATTGGTTACGGAACGGGGGACGTGACAGTCTAATAACTGGCAGATCCCACCTTATATGAATAACAGCGGTTATGTAACGTAGCTTAATGTCAACGAGTTGCTGGAGTCATTGCGTTGTAGAACTATTACAAGAATATGGGATCTGGCAGATACCCACTACGAATAACAGCGGTTATGTCCATCAGTCAGTAAGGTGTCATAGGTGATACACGTTTAGGTGATCATGTATCTTTCGATACATGACTGACGAGGCAGATTTGTTCCCGTAGTAGGTTGCCATTTCTTTCTGCGGTAGACCAGTTGCGATGCAAGGCTACAGAACCCGGTCTGTCCTGCTATTTACCAATATTCTCCGATTCCCCAGGCTGAACCGCTATACATTACACCACCGTTCTTCCAATAGGGTTATGTAACGTAGCTTAAAGTCAAGAAGGTGCTAGAATCGTTGTATTGTAGTAACCTAGCCAGATTATATGAACTGGCATATAGCCCCCTTCCCTCTGTATGAATACCAGCGGTTATGTAACGTAGCTTAAAGTCAAGAAGGTGCTAGAATCGTTGTATTGTAGTAACCTAGCCAGATTATATGAACTGGCATATAGCCCCCTTCCCACTCTATGAATACCAGCGGTTATGTAACGTAGCTTAATGTCAACGAGGTGATGGAGTCGTTGCATTGTAGTACCATAAGGTTTTGGGAACTGACTGATGCTCTCTTGTATGAATAACAGCGGTTATGTAACGTAGCTTAAAGACAACGTGCTGCTGGTGTTTTTGTGTTGTACTGCCATGGCAAGATTAACTGCTGCTAGCGATTAGAATGGGACAACTCTCTTTTCCGTGAAGAAGTACGAGGAAAGAAGACCTGTAGAATGTAACTCTCATAGGAACTTGATATTATCCAGGCACGTTTCACGACTTTTTATAACTAATGTGCCTTTCTTCTTTTCTTTTTTCTTTTTTCTTTTCGGATGCAAGGAATTTAATGAGTTCTGCAACATGTCCCATAGATACTCAATGGGATTTAAATCAGTGTTTAGAAAAACAGTTTCATGTCACCGGCGCACGAAATACTTTACGTTATCTTGCTGGAACAAGCCATCTCTTACGGGAATCACAACGGGTATAAATGGGTGTAAATTATCCGCCACAACATGAGCGAATGCCACACGTACCCAGAATCTAGTTCCATGAATAGTTCTCCCAAAAATGTACGATCTGCCCCATTGCAAAACAACAAACAGGTTTCAAGAAAAGATTTTCTGACAGTTTTTTTAACATGCGGTATCCTCCACACATAAACGCGACTGTCAACCCGAAATAGCTGGAAGCGTGACTCCTCGGCATAGGCAACACTGCGCCCGTCAGACACGGTCCAGTGGATAAGTAATGTTGTCGAGGTAAAACGATATAACCTTTGCTGTGTTTAATGCTATGCTTGTTCTTGGTTTGTTTTGTTTTACGGTATATCAACCTCAATGGGTTATTTAATGCCGACAATTATTTTTCCTGGTAATATTTTGTTTTGTCAAAAATCTATTTCTGGTAATATTTTTTCCTTCAAAGATGTATTGCTGGTAATACTTTTTTCCTCAAAAATGTATAGCTGGTAATCTTTTTTCAATGATGTATTGCTGGTAATTTTTTTTTTCAAAAACGTATTGCTGGTAATAATTTTTTTCTTCAAAAATTTATTGCCGGTAATAATTATTTACAAAGTATTTCTGGTATTAAAACCTATTTTTACACTTTCATAGTCTTTCTGCCCCGGTTTTGGGGTTAACTATTTGCCCATAGCTGGCTCACTAACAAGTGCTACCACTCCGGGTTAGGGTGCACCTGTGAACACCAGCAATTAAGAGGTGGTTCCACGCTCCTCAAAACCTCCTGATCAGACGCCTTACTGTTGGACGTAGTTTATCGTCGTACCCAGGACGCGGATGTAGTTTATCGTCATACCCAGGACGGGCTATGTTTGTTAATCGGCGATTACAAAATCCCATGGTATGCAATGAATGCAGTATAGTAGCTTGACTGATACGCTGAACGGCACCAGGATTAAATTGAGATTGAATTTCATTCGGTATGGTTAGGTGAATATTAGTTGCCGCAACCTGTCCTGAGTCCTGGGTATGACGATAAACTATATCCAGCAGCAAGGCCTCGAACCGAAAAGATTTGAGGAGCGTGGAATCACCTTTTAATTGCTGTTGTTTCCAAGTCTACTCTGAGCCGAGCATGGACAGCTATGGGCAAATAGTGAACACCCAAACTAAAATTGAAACACCATGAAAGTATAAAAATACATCGCAAACCAAACTAAATTTAATTAACAGTTATTTTTCGCCTAACACAAGAGCCACTCAAGGTGGAGAAATAGTGAATGAGATTGTTCTATAAACGGTTATTAACTTGGGAAGAGCAGATTGTAAGAATAACAGCGGTTATGTAACGTAGCTTAAATTCAACGAGATGCCGGAGTCCTTCCGTTGTAGTCCAATGGCAAGAGTATGGGAAATGGCAGAGAACCCTCTTGTAAGAATAACAGCGGTTATTTAACGTAGCTTAAAGTCAAGGAGGTGCTGGAATCGTTGCGTCGTAGTCCTATGGCAAGAGTATGGGATTGGCAGATACCTCTCTTGTAAGAATAACAGCGGTTGTGTAACGTAGCTTAAAGTCAAGGAGGTGTTGGAATCGTTGCGTTGGAATCCTATGGCAAGAGTGTCGGAAAAGCAGATTCCCCACTTGTAAGAATAACAAAGGTTATGTAACTTAGCTTAAATGCAAGGCGGGGTGTCGTTGCGTCGTAGTCGTATGGCAAAAGTCTGGTAACTGGCAGAGAACCCTCTTGTAAGAATAACAGCGGTTATTTAACGTAGCTTAAAGTCAAGGAGGTGCTGGAATCGTTGAGTCGTAGTCCTATGGCAACAGTATGGGATTGGCAGATACCTCTCTTGTAAGAATAACAGCGGTTGTGTAACGTAGCTTAAAGTCAAGGAGGTGTTGGAATCGTTGCGTTGTAATCCTATGGTAAGAGTGTGGGAAATAGCAGATTCCCCTCTTGTAAGAATAACAAAGGTTATGTATCTTAGCTTAAATGGAAGGCGGGGTGTCGT
Source organism: Acanthosepion esculentum (assembly GCA_964036315.1). Lineage (NCBI taxonomy): Eukaryota > Metazoa > Mollusca > Cephalopoda > Sepiida > Sepiidae > Acanthosepion > Acanthosepion esculentum. The sequence goes on from OZ038501.1 coordinate 81,155,214, forward strand.
TGCGTTGTAGTATCATGGCAAAAGTCTGGTAACTGGCAGATACCCCTCTTGTAAGAAAAACAGTGGTTGTGTAACGTAGCTTAAAGTCAAGGAGGCGCTGGAATCGTTAAGTTGAAGTCCTATAGGAAGAGTATGGGAAATGGCAGATACCCCTCTTGTAAGAATAACAGCGGTTGTGTAACGTAGCTTAAAGTCAAGGAGGTGTTGGAATCGTTGCGTTGTAATCCTATGGCAAGAGTGTGGGAAATAGCAGATTCCCCTCTTGTAAGAATAACAAAGGTTATGTAACTTAGCTTAAATGCAAGGCGGGGTGTCGTTGCGTTGTAGTATCATGGCAAAAGTCTGGTAACTGGCAGATACCCCTTTTGTAAGAATAACAGCGGTTATGTAACGTAGCTTAAAGTCAAGGAGGCGCTGGAATCGTTGCTTTGTACTATTATGGCACGACTATGGGAAAGATAATCCCACTCTTATATGAATAACAATAAGGACTGAGGAGAATCAGTTGAACAGTTCCTTTTGTGAGGATATGTAGGAAAAAGTTAACTTTGTTATCATAGACATGAAAAATTAAAATTGTATCTTATTAAAGAATCTAGTAAAGAATTCTATCCAGCGTCCTTTCCAAAATACAGAATTTTTTTTTGGCGGGGCGGGGCGGGGGTAGATGAACGTTCTTCTTACAAATAGAATGCGAAAGAACCTTGCCAGTGTATGGGGCGTAACATGTTTTAGATGTGAAGTCCTGGACTGATGTAACCAACGAATGCAACATGTCAGAACGTTTCTCATGAAATAAGTTCAAGAAAACCTTCCGAATGTTAAATTAAGTAATGGTTCGTGAGACGCTGCAGGATATTTTGAACAATTTTTCATTGAAATATATCTCGTGTGTATTTAGTAAATATATTGATTTTTATGTATTCGGAAGAGATAAGTTAGATTCATGAATAATGGATCCATAGAAAAATGTATGTTGATCTCTGACGAAGCCTTAATAAAGTGAAATATGTTAGATTAAGATCTGTTTCAAACTTGTTCTTTTTTCTATCACACACGCACACACACACACACACACACACACACACACACACACACACACACAAACACACACATATATATATATATATATTTAGGATTATATCAAGGCAATGTATGAATTATTTTGTTTCACGTGGTTATATACAAGCATGGATGGCGTTGGATTATCAAGGCTTTTAAATTTGAGAAAGTATATATATATATATATATATATATAAGCAAGTGAAACAAAATAATTCATACATTGCCTTGATAAAATCCTTCAGAGGAAGAAACGCGTCGGCTAAGTATTGCTTTTACACTTTTTATTAATTTTGTTCCTTTACAGATGCACTGAATCTGAAAATAATTTATATATATATATATATATATATATATATATATATATATATATATATTATGTCATTCACAGACAGTACTGTTTCGCTGTATCACAGCTCCTCAGTGTGACTAGACTTCCGAATGCCTCAAGCCAGGATTGAAACACAACTAATTTGGTGTCAGTCAGAACTATCTTCACTCGGTAGAGTTACACAACTAAATCTAGCGTATTGTTTTTACAAATGTAAACAAATGCCAATCAGCCAAAGTGCTCCATTCATTTTACTGAAGAGCTTTGCATTAGTACAGGTGGCTGTTGTTTATAGAATTAGCTTATCACTCAACAGTGCTCAATTGAAATATCATTCTCAAGAGCTAAATTATGTCATTCACAGACAGTACTGTTTCGCTGTATCACAGCTCCTCAATAGTCTTAAAGTGTGCTATATTTATGAGATAAAGTACTCAATATCAGAGACAGAGTGTGTTTAAATATAAAAGTGAGCATTGAAGTCAACACTTAGAGGCGACAGGCTGTTTCATGCTAGACGCAATCGTCAGGCGTCGTGGCCTGGCGATTGCGTCTAGCATGAAACAGCCTGTCGGCTCTAATTGTTGACTTCAATGTTCACTTATATATCTATATCTATCTATCTATCTATCTATCTATCTCTCTCTCTCTCTCTCTCTATATATATATATATATATATATATATATATATATATATATATATATGGCCTTTCTTTTGTTAGCACCTGCTAAGCCAATATCAGTTAGGGCTTTGCAAAGCGACCTTGCAGCAAAACCCCTTACACCCACCTCGATTGGTAAACAGCTTGATTTCCATCCATTGTTTTTACAACTCGTTTTTAATTCGTCGTATTTTAACATCTTCCGTTCGTGGGCTTCTTCTGCATGCTCTTCCCATGGCACTGTCAGTTCCCACATTATTACTTTCTTAATATTGTTAGAGAAAAATACTAAATCTGGGCGTAAAGATGTTTGCACGATGTGGTCGGGGAATTTTAATCTTTTCCCTAAGTCGACCCTTAATTCCCAGTCCGTTGCTGGTGACAGGATATTTGCTATGTTCTTGTTCTTTTTTGGGGGTTTCTCACCAGCTCTATGAAACTCTATGGCTCTTTTATCTAGGTTTAAGGTATTATTGCTGATGGCCGTACTAACTATCTTTGCTATATCCTTTAATATTTCATCATGCCTCCATCTATACCGGCCTTCCGTTAGGGCTGTCTTACAGCTACTTAGAATATGCTTTAGAGTTCCATGACGCGAACACAATTGGCATAGTGGCGATTCTGTTTCATACCATAGGTGGAGGTTGGTAGGACTGGGAAGGATGTCATATACAGTCTTAATAAGGAATTTTATGTTGATATCATTATTCCATATGTCCGACCATTTTATTTTCCTGTAAATAATAGATTCCCAATTAGTCCACGCACCTTGTTGCCTTAGTGCTACCATCTTTGCTACCCTTTTCTCCTCCTCACCTTTGCGTACTTCTTCTTGTATTAAAAGGTTCTTTTCTTTACCTTTAGCTCTGTCCACCCGAATGGTAGGAAAAAACCCTAAGCCTGCTCGTCCCGTAGCCACAGCGCCTAATATGGCCTTTTCGCGGAGCCCTTCTTTCGCGGAGCCCTTCTTTCGCGACACGCAATTCGTTCTCTACTCTCCATTTCCTTCCCGAGTGGATTTCAATGCCTGCTCCAGCCACCTTTGGGTCTTTGGATAACTTGTACTGCATTATTGTTCTGATTTTGGTGACTTTGAACTCCTCTACTAGACTTCTAAAAGGAAGTTGCAGAGCATTGGTATTTCCGTATAGAGCAGCACTAGTTAAACCCCTTCGGTAAACCTAACCATCTATCTATATATATAATTTTAGGGTAACTAATCAAATGTAGTAGTGACAATTACTGTTTCTCTTTGTAAACGTACACTTTATGAGCGAGTAAAAGAGAGGATATGTTGTTGTTATTATCATTATTATTATTATTAACTTCCATTATGTGTGCTCATTCCTGTTTTTAAAATATTAAACTTAATGTCTACTGGCCTAAAAATCATGGAAAATTGTAGTTTAAAAACAGTAAAATTGACCTTGCTGACCGAACGCTCTTCTGTGGCCCAGTCGGTAAAAGCATGTCAGGCTATATGACGGTTTTGTATAGGATACAGGTTCGATTCCTGTCGGAGGACGCATATTTTCTATGAAATGTTGTTAATACTGTTTATTATAAACAGAGCATTTACTTAAATATTTGTATCCGTAAAAAGAACGTAGACAGATAAATCAAACGGCTAGATACAAGCAACGGTATACGTGCGTCCTGGTGTACATACGCGATCAAGCAAATAAATAAATGTCAAGATTATGCATGAGGTGTAAACATAACAGTGCTCGATGCAGTTATACAGAGCAAATATATATATTAATTTGTACCTTTTTTCAAATTAAAAAAAGAAAGTGTAACTCGCCAGTATAGAATTTAACAAACCTCTGTGCATTTTTATTTTTGCGTTACGTATCAGCGATACTCCCATAAGAAATTTGTTTACTTTTAACGACATAGAACTTGTGCCTGACGAGCTGGTAATTCAGCGAAATTTTAGTCGCATACCAAAACGTAGGTACACGTATATGTACATATTAATATACAGTGTAACCCGGATATAAGAGAGTTGTCGGGACCGGAGAAGAAGTATCTTATATCCGGGTTTCTCTTATATCCGGGTTTGGTCTATTATATATACATTAACACAGGTTCTAATTTGGGACCAGAGAAAATCTCTCTTATATCCGGTTTTCTTTTATAACAGGGTCTCTTATATCCGGGTTACACTGTATATAATATATATTTATACATATGTTGAGGTAAATTTTTTTTTTTGCTGTAAACAATACGGATTTTAATTAATTATAATGTTAATATGTACATACCGGGTGTAACAGCAAAATTGTCCAAATGTTGTAACAACATTATTATCCATCCCACAAAATCTTTTATCTCTAAAAAAAAAACCCCAAAAATCAAACAAAAAAAACACTAAACTGAGTTCCTTTTCACAACGTTTTCAGAAAAGACGTTTAGCCATCTTGACACTATTTGACGTAAGAATCACTGAAAAATCCTTTGAGTTATTCAGCTAGAAAGACAACAGGTGAACATCAACCAACTGAGCAATGATGAGAGGAAAAAAATCATTCAGGCCTTTAGGAATGGTAACGACATTCACACATTGGCTTCCATCTTCAAAGTCCATTCAAGAATCATCCAGAGAGCGGTGAATAAGTTTAAAATACAGAGGGAACAAATGGAGAGGAAAACTGGACCAGGAGGTCACTCCAGAAAGAGAGATCATCATTCCAACTTAGGACAAAAGAGATCACTTAGAAATTTTATTTCTCCATATAGAGTCTAATTGATCGATTTCATTACGATACTTCTGTTAAGCCTGGAAAGTAATTATGCATTCTTATTGCTCCAAATAGAGTCTAATAGTTGGAATAACTAATTTCGATGCCATTTGAACACTAATGGGATTCTGTCAGATCTTTGATTGTGTTTTTCGGTGTTTTGATCTGGGGTAAAGTTCTGGCAGTCTTCATTTTATAGCTATTTCATTGGCAATATGTTTCCGTCGCGACATAATGCCAGATGAAATCATTAGCATACATCCAATAATCTTTTTTCTCTGTGCAAATTCATCTTATGCGCAAATATTGAGACTTCTAGTTTAATTTTATCATGTTTTAATGATGGTCAGAATGTCGGCAAAGATAAATATCTGACGAGGGAGGCTTGTACATTAATTCGGGCATTAGGCGACTCACTGAGAAATTTTACTCTAATGTCTAAAATTTCGACACTGGCGTTCATTCTTGGAAGGCAACACGATGAATTTGGCACAAAAGTGTTACCACCAAACCAAAGCTGGTGCAATTGGGACACTCCATGGCCGGTAACTTAAGGAATATTTTCATGAGAACCTTCGAAGAAAAACTACTTGATGTTTTCAAATCGCAACACGACCATGAGCAAATTCTTTGGCTACGATTTATTGATGATATTTTTTCCAAGAGGAAGGTACACAGGAAAGTTTCCTAAGATGTCGACAATTTTGTGATACTTTTGCAGAAAAGAACAATTTTCGATCTCATTTCGCTTTTATTTAAGCTTCATCCGTTCCTGATGAAGGTTAAATAAAGACGAAACCTCTTAAATTTATAAATGTTCCTGTTTGTTCTTCATCCTATCATTCCGTCGGATTCTAATCCATATTTGATCCAGTTCGTGTGTGTGTGTGTAAATATATGCGTATGCGTGTAAATGTGAGTGTATGTGTGAAAACGTGTGTGTGTATATGCGTAAATGTGTGTTTATGTGTGTAAATGTGTGTGTATGTGTGTAAATGTGTATGAATGTGCGTAAATGTGTGTATGAGTTAAAATGTGTGTGTATGTGTGAAAATGTGTATGCATGGAAATATGTGCGTGTGTGTCTATGTGTGTGTAAATATGTGCAAATGCGTGTGTATGTGTGCGAGTGTATGCGTGAAAATGTATGCGTGAAAATGGGTATGTATGGAAACGTGTGCGTGTATGTATGTGTGTGTGGGGATTTGATTTTTGGAAAGAGGAAAAAAGTCACAGGCGACGAAATCTGGGGAACAGGGTGGTTGTCGGACCTGAGGAATGTTGTCCTTGGCTCCAAACGACAGCACACGCCAGTGTCACTGTTGGAACTTCTGTTTTGTGGTGAGACGGCCACACTCGGCACACTTTCCTTCCAAGCACTGCTATCAACAGCGAAACGTTATAACTTGCATGTGTACATGCGTGATAGCGTTCAAGGTCAATCCGTGCCAAATTGCTTCACTCTCCTTACTTTAGCCCAGTTACCATAGTAACAATCCCGATATTTTGTGATCAGACCTCGTATATATATTTAACGCTTCGCTTTTATTTAAGCTTCATCCGTTCCTGATGAAGGTTAAATCAAGACGAAACCTCTTAAATTTATAAACGTCCCTGTTTGTTCTTCATCCTATCATTCCGTTGGATTCTAATCCATATTTGATCCCAGTTCGTGTGTGTGTGTGTAAATATATGCGTATGCGTGTAAATGTGTGTGTGTATATATGAAAATGTTTGTTTGTATGTGCTTAAATGTGTGTTTATGTGTGTAAATGTGTGCGTATGTGTGTAAATGTGTGCATGGAAATGTGCGCGCGTATTTGTATGTGTGTGTAAATGTGTGTGTGTAAATGTGTGTGTAAATGTGTGTGAATGTGTGTGTATGTCTGTAAATGTGTGTGTGTATGTCTGTAAATGTGTGTGAATGTGTGTAAATGTGTGTGTATGTGTGTAAATGTGTGTGTATGGAAATGTGTGCTCGTGTCTGTATGTGTGTATAAATGTGTGTAAATGTGTGTGAATGTGTGTGTATGTCTGTAAATGTGTGTGTGTATGTCTGTAAATGTGTGTGTGTGTATGTCTGTAAATGTGTGTGAATGTGCGTAAATGTGTGTGTATGTGTGTAAATGTGTGTGTATGGAAATGTGTGCGCGTGTCTGTGTGTGTGTATAAATGTGTGTAAATGTGTGTGAATGTGTGTGTATGTCTGTAAATGTGTGTGTCTATGTCTGTAAATGTGTGTGTGTGTATGTCTGTAAATGTGTGTAAATGTGTGTGTATGTGTGTAAATGTGTGTGTATGGAAATGTGTGCGCGTGTCTGTATGTGTGTATAAATGTCTGTGAAAGTGTGTGTATGTGTGAATATGTGTGTGTGTATGTGCTTAAATGTGTGTTTATGTGTGTAAATGTGTGTATGTCTGTAAATGTTTGTGAATGTGCGTAAATGTGTGTGTGTGAGTGTGTGAAAATATGTGTGTAAATGTGTGTTTATGGAAATGTGTGCGCGTGTCTGTATGTGTGTGTGAATGTGTGTGCGTAAACGTGTGTGAATGCGTGTGTATGTGCGTAAATGCGTTTGTGTGTATGAGTGAAAAAAATGTGTGTATAGAAATGTGTGCATGTGTCTGTACGTGTGTGTGTGTGTGTAAATGTGTCTGTATATGTGTGTGAATGTGTATGTATGTGTGAAAGTGTGTGTGTGTGTATGTGCAAAAATGTGTTTCTGTAAAAATGTCTATGTATAGAAATGTGTGCGCGTGTGTTTATGTGTTTGTGTGTGTTTGTGAAAATGTGTTTGTGCATGTGTGGAAATATGTGTGTGTGTGTATATATATATGTATAAATATGTGCGTATGAAAATATGTGCGTGTATGTGTGGAAATGTGTGTGTATGGAAATGTGTGCGTTTGTGTGTGAGCGTGTGTGTGTGTGTGTGTGTGTAAATGTGATGTGGAAATGTGTGTCTGTGATTTAAAGATACGCAGGAAAGTTTGCTAAGATGTCTACAATTTTGTGATATTTTTACAGAAAAGAACGATTTTCGATGACGTGTCTAAAATATACGTCGACTTTCTCAAAAGCTAGCGTTGAAGTTTTAGCCGCTAGAATACAGTTCTCAAAGAGTCGGCTAAGAATCCAGCGTCTCTCATCAAATATTTATCTTCATCGCCGTTCCAAGCATCCTTATCACGCGATAAAACCAAAACCCGAAATGAAAGCAAACGTGTTCGGTTGAATGTGGATTAAGTATTGGCCAGAATTGCCTTGTCAGCCCATCGCACCCTTCCCACGATCACTGTCCCTGCTGGTATCCTTCTACCTCTGTAGAATGTGGAAGATGTTGGAATCTTCGGAACAAGGCATACCTCATAAAAGAAGCAAAGAACAGAAAATACACTTTGATCTCAGCCTGTAGATAGGGTAACGACTGGTATTTACCCTCCTCCTCACAAGAGTGGCACGATATCATTTTTAATATGGGGTGCCCCTTTTTTTTTCTTTCTATCTATCTATCTATCTATCTATCTCAGTCTTTATTCTATCTATCTATCTATCTTATCCTTTTCCTATTTATATAACAATCTGTCATGTACATCTATCTCAATTTGTTCATCACTCTCTCTTTCTCTCTCTGTCTATTTCTCTCTATATCTATCTATCTATATATATAAATATATGTATGTATATATATATATATATATATATATTAGAATTGGACATAGTCCGACAATTTATTTTAAAGACATTTATATTATGTTTAACGTTCTTTTTATAGATACAAGTATTTAAGCAAACGCTCTGTTTATAATAAACATTATTAAATAACATTTACCGGCCTGAATGTCCGAGAAATTTTCATAGAAAATTTTCGCTCTCCGACAGGAATCGAACCTGTATCCTATGCGGAACCATCATTTCGCGTGATGTGCCTTAACCGTTCGGCCGGTAAATGTTATTTAATACTGTTTATTATAAAACAGAGCATTTGCTTAAATACTTGTATCTATAAAAAGAACGTTAAACATATAAAAAAAGTCTTTAATATATATATATATATATATATATATATATATATATATATATATATATATATATATATATATATATATATATATATATATATATATATATATATATATATATATATATATATATATATATATATATCGGACACACACTCGCTCTCTCTCTCTCTCTCTCTCTCTATATATATATATATATAGGACACGAACTCAGTGTATACCGGGGTTGAATAAGACTGACGAATTACATTTTCGTCGGTTGAAATCAGCTTATTCTCCATACCATGTGATTTGAGATTTTATTGCGTTTTAATTTCTTTCTGTTTTAATAAATACATTGATCTCTTTTTTGTGGATCAATTTTAATATTTTATATTACTAGGATCCACTTGGATTATATACCAACGGATTTATTACGTTTAATAAATATATATATATATATATATATATATTATATTTCCTTTTATTTTCATCAATTTTCTGGGTGGCGGTAAAAGTTTTCCCTCATGGACCATGAATAAATTGGAATAGATAGATAGATAGATAGATAGATAGATAGATAGATAGATAGATAGATATGAACAAGCTGATATATATATATATATATATATATATATATATATATATATATATATAGATAGATAGATAGATAGATAGATAGATAGATAGATATAAACAGAGGATAGATAGATAGATAGATAGATAGATAGATAGATAGATAGATAGATAGATAGATAGATATGAACAAATTGAGACAGTTTTGACCAGATAAGAACAGAGATACATCCATAGACAAATAGATATGAACAGTGGCATATATATATATATATATATATATATATATATATATATATATATATATATATATATGATTGTGTGTGTGTGTGCATGGACAGAGAGAGTTGGATATAGATAGATATTAATAGACTGAGATAGATAGATATATAGATAGATATATAGATAGATAGATATGAACATAGATAGATAGATAGATAGATAGATAGACAGATAGACAGACACAGCTAAAAAGATAGATATGAACTGACTGTGATATATATATATATATATATATATATATATATATATATATATATATATATATATATATAGATAGATAGTAATGTCAATCGACGTGTCCAGATGCCCTGATCTATCCCCTATCCTTCTCTTCATCCTTTCCTCTAGCACTCATATCTGCTTGTGGCTTCCCGCCTTGCTTGGGGTTGAATGCTTAAAAAAATATATGAACAGTGGCATTTATATATATATAAAAGCCCTGTTTTCATTGGCTGACGCTGACTGACATGTGTCAATAAGAACGGTCGAAGTCCAGCCTTACTATCGAAAATTACTGTTTTTTGCAATGTCGCGGTGCGTAGCACGACGCTTTCAAGGAGGCGGCCTGTTTCACCTAGAATCAGGTCGGGGTTGCTGTTGGAGCCGATATGATGCGAAACCCGAAATCGGCGATGAGAACAGTGCATCACTGAAGACCACCCTTGATGCATCTAAAATGTATGACTTAACTATATATATATATATATATATATATATATATATATATATATATATATATATATATATATATATATATATATATATATAATATAAAAGGCTCAAACACAAATATTCGATGGTAACAATTTATTACATTGGAATCGTAATCACGATCCAATTCATCAGACCTACAAATTCAAAAATATTTTCCGATTTCTTTTTGAATTTGTAGGTCTGATGAATTGGATCGTGATTATGATTCCAATGTAATAAATTATAACCATGGAATATTAGTGTTTGAGCCTTTTATATTATATTCTTACTCTGTCCTGGACATTGAGTTCTACCTGGATTCTATCCTCTTGGGAATTTATGTATATATATATATATATAAAAGTGAACATAGAATTCAACACTTAGAGGCGACAGTCTGTTTCATAGGTGGCCTGTCGATTGCATCTAGCGTGAAACAGACTGTCGCCTCTAAGTGTTGACTTCTATGTTCACTTTTATATTTATTCACGCTTTATCTCTGATATAGAGCACTTTATCCCATAAATATAGCACACCTCAAGAGTAGATTTCTTTATATATATATATATATATATGTATATATATATATGTGTGTGTGTGTGTGTATGTGGAAAGAGAGAGATGGATATAGATAGATATGAATTGACTGAGATAGATAGATAGATAGATACATAGATAGATAGAACACACTAAGTTAGATAGATAGATACAGATTGAGACAGATTTGACCAGATTGAGATAGATATGAACAGAGATACATAGACAAATAGATAAGAACAGTGGCATGTATATATAAACATATATATACATATATATGTGTCTGTATGTGTGTATGTATGTATGTATATATATATATATATATATATATATATATATATATATATATATATATATATGGCACGAGAGAGATGGATACAGATATAAAGACACTGAGATAGATAGATAGATAGATATGAACAGTAGATAGATAGATAGATAGATAGATAAATAGATAGATAGATATGAATAGCCTAGGATGGATAGACAGATATATACAAACAGTAGCAGATACTTAGATAGATATGATGAAAAAAGATAACATTGCTAAAGAACGAAAAAATGTGATAGATAGATAGATAGATAGATAGATAGATAGATATGAAAAGCGGCAGATAGATAGAGACAGATGTGAACAGATTGAGATAGATTTGAACAGACTAATAGATAGACAGATAGTTATAAACAGTGGCATATATATATATATATATATATATATATATATATATATAATCATTCATTTAAATATTATAACATAAATATGTTATAAAATCACTACAAAAATAGCCATTTTGTTTCAACACTCCCAGTGTCTTATCAAGTGATGATGTTGAATGTAGAATAAATGGTTTTAAAAAGTTCCAAATTCATTAACGGTCCTTCGCTAGGGGTAAACGCTGTAACATAAATCAGAATGACCAATCAAAACACAAGTATATGGTGATTCAAAAAACCTGACCACGAAGCAAGGTTATCAATGGGGGGGTGAAGGGTGTAGAGAGATATGATTGAGCCAGACGCAACACTTCGACTCCCTCCGCCTTAAATTCTTTTGAGGAAAACCAGGCACCGACATATATATATATATATATTATATATATATATATATATATATATATATATATATATATATATATATATATATATATATATATATATAAGTAATATATAGACATATATATATATATATATATATATATATATATTTATGAATATATATATATATGAATAGATTGAGATCAGCTTGTTTTATTTGAAGATTTCTGTCTAAAGTAGATCTTCAGACAGAAAGGATCAGCTGTTTCTGAGAGAACCTTCGGCTCTCCTAAATAAACTTGCACGTCAATGACACCCTCATCATTTCTTGAACCTGTTGAAATTCTCAACTTCGATCGAGAATACACACGTCCTGTTTGCCAGCCACATACTAACACGTACCTTGAAAAACCCGCCTTCTCACGCGCAATAAACGACTGCCGTTCAATTACCGACGTCTCTGAATTTCATTTTCTTATTTCTTGTTTGTTTGTCATCTCCCGACAATTCGACGTGTTTGTTTATAAGTCCGGCGAGTTTCGAATTCATTAAATAAAACAAATTCTTACAAATGTCAATGACTCTATCCAAACTTGGCTTGTTTTTGTAATCACACATTCTTACAAATGTCATTGAATCTATCTAAGCCTGATTTGTTTTAGCAATCATTTCATCGCGAGCAAGGAGATAATGCCACAAAGATTCAAGAAAATGAAAGAGAATTTGAAGATTTTAGTGAGGAGAAAGAACAATAAAAGAACAGGTTTCAAGAAGACAGAAGATGGCGCTAATGCAAATAGGACACAAGGGGTTACTGGGGGTAAAAGTGAATGAGCAGACTTTAGTGAGAGGAAGCGACAATAAAAGAACAGGTTTAATGAAGATACAAATTGGCTGTTGACGTTGCGTTTAAATCTTTGAAGATCGTAGGTGGCAGGGAGGTGAGCAACGTGATTATAGTTTCACAGGCGAGCAGTGCGAGAAATAAACCATTAGAATAGTACTTACGGTTGCATTCGGCTATGTCCAGAGTAAAACCATGCGTACTATTTGCCAATCTATCACTGCGCTTAAATTCACGCTGTCGAAGTCACAAGGAAGAAAGCACTTTAGGACAATTGCCATGAAAATATTTATAGAAAAGACAGAGGAGGGCGTCATCACAGCGGTGGGAAAGTGACTGAAGTACAGCCGCCAGGTCAGGACCGATAACACGCCCATCTTTGATTTTGTCGAGAATCTTGGATTTTATAGCAGAAGCACCAGACCAGACATGACGGTAATATTAAAGGCACGGACAAATGTCAAATTAATAAACATGCAAGACGTTTTCTGGCGAGAAAAAAATTCTCTGTTTTGACGCAGTGACCCAACTTTCCTAGCAATAGACCTAGCGATTGATTCATTATAATCATTCCCCTTCAGAATTGCGTTAACTCTCCTGGAGGTTAGCATCAGCCATATTCATGGAATAGCAAAAACAGTTCTGCATTCTGCCTAAAAGACAGTTTAGGAGGCGTTAAAATTCCCAAGCTATTTGCGACCCAAGTTGATTTGTAGTTATTAGGTTGGTGCAAAAATAATGTCGTTTTTTGACGTTCAAGATCATGTCAAAAAACGACATTATTTTTGCACCAACCTAATATTATCGTAATCAGCTACAAGTTTTACTTTACCGGACGTATCAAAGTTACTTTTAACACATGTTAAATAGTTTTGCTATCAGTGTGAATACAGAATTAGGAAGTCTTTCCACTGGGAAGGTTGTTGATAAAGATAATAAACAATGTAGTCCAAGAATAGAGCGCCCTCTGGGAGGATCCTCGATCACTAAGGTTGCTGAACTGTTTAGTTTTTCAAGAGCTACCATATCAAGAACTATGACGCAATTCGAGAAACAGGGCAAAACCTCTAGCAACCGTAGAAATTCGGGCCGGACTTGCAAACTTACTGACAGGGACGGACGTGCATTGAAACGGAATGTGGCAAAAAATCATCGGACTACTGCGGCCAAAGTGACTGCTGCGTTGAATAATCATCTGAATAGTCCAGTTTCTACTAAAATTGTTCGTCGTGAGCTCTATAGGGCTGGATATCATGGAAGAACCGCTGTGAGGAAACCTCTTCTCTCCACTCGCAACATTCAGAAGTGGTTGAAGTGGTGCAGAGATCACAATCTGCAAACCAATTGAAGCAAGTCATATTCTCAGACGAGTCCAGCTTTTCTCTTTTCCCATCTTCAGGGCGAGTTTATGAGTGGAGGCAGCCCAAAGAAGCTTACAACCCTGATTGGCTTCTTCCAACAATGAATCATGGAGGTGCATCAGTGATAGTTTGGGCCGCCTTATCATGGAAATGTCTCGGTCCAATAGTTGCCCTTCATGGTAGAATCAACAGCAAAGATTACCTGAACATTTTGGGAGATTATGTTCCTCAAATGGCCCAGACTTTATTCCCTGATGGTGACTGCATCTTCCAAGACGATAATGCTCCAATACATACCGCTCGAGTGGTTAAGAATTGGTATGAAGAGCATGAAAGGGAGCTAGAATACATGGAGTGGCCTCCCCAATCTTCAGATATCAATATTATTGAATATTTGTGGTGCATTTTGGAGCGACAAGTTAGGAGCTGCTATCCTCCACCGTCGTGTCTTAAAGAGCTGGAGCAGGTGTTAATGGAAGAATGGCTGAAAATTCCTCTGGATGAAGTCAGGAAGTTGTATGATTCCATTTTTAGGCGTATAAAAAAGCTGTCTGTGAGGCTAAATGAGGACCAACTCCATATTAAATAAATTTTCTTTGAATTTAAGAAGTGTTTCAATTATTTTGTCCAACCCCTGTATATGTGAAAGGAACGAGACAACGTGGCACTCATTACACGATTTATTAAGAAAGAAAAGGATAAATAATAGTAAAGATAGGCTGGATCAAGAATTAAAATGGTAACCAACAAATGGATAAAGACGTAAAGAAATAAATGAATGAAAGATAAAAGCAACGAACAAGGGATTTTTGAATAATAAAGACAATGGACAAATAGATAAAGAATAATAATGAACAATTGGATAATAATCAGTTAGGTGCCATAACTTTCAATACGAGGCAGATTTTTCCACGCAGTAAGTTGCCATTTCTTTCTGGGGTAGTACCAGTTGCTATCCAAGTCTATAGAACACGGACTGTACTGCTATTTACACATACGTGTGGGGAGAAGAAGAAGGTGCCTTTCTTTCCCAGGGGTATTAGCACGTAAGTGAATGTAATGGTTTCGATTGGAATTCGAAATCGGTTCTCTGATTTCTCAATCTGGGCCGCTACCCATTACTCCACCGTGCCTCCTAAAGAATGATAAATGTAAAGAACAAATGGATACAATTAATGGTAACGGAGAAAGAGATAAAGAATAATTAAGGTAACGAACAAAAAGATAAAGAATGATTAAGGTCACGAACAAATAGATAAAGAATAATTAAGGTAACAATCGTTACTTGAAGAATGTCTCATGTATGGTAATCTACAAAAACCGGTTCATCAGCGGTTTTCTCCATTTGACCTGTTAGTTCGATGTAGGTCCCCTGTCTTGAAAATACGTCCAAAAAATATAATCATCGAAGAATTGTTCACTTCGAATTTTTCTCATTCGGCAATACACTGCGGTTCTTAATAAAAGGTGGGGTGTTGAAAACTCATTTAAAGGGCCCAAAACCCTCAAATGAATGAACGAAATGGTCTTAATAATAAAGTAACAAACGGGAAAGCATATTTATTCTGTATAAATTACAGAAATGTGGCACAAGGCCGAAGGAGGGATTGGGGAAAGGACAGTCTTCTTCTGTCTTAACTATAACTTAGCTAGCCGCAAACACTGACCCAATCGTACGAACAATATTCCTTACACCAAAACACCACATTCTTATCTACCTTTCTTACTACATCCACCATAATACCTCACTGTCTCTATGAAAATACTAACTAGTCCCCATATTTACAATTCAGTGTCTGTGGGGGGGGGAGGAGGGGAATAAAATAACAATTCTAAAAACTAATCCCAATGAGTATTTACAATATGAATACAAAATATTTACAAGAAACTAAAGAAAAATAATATTAGTAATAAAAAACCCCACAATCACTAAATGTGGCAGAAATACCAGTTCACTTGCCGAAATCAATGCTGGACTATAATATTATAGAACATTCATTCATCCCAAGCACATTAGCATAACTGCCATGAAAATATTTATAGAAATGACAGAGAGGGGCCTCATCACGTCGGCGGGAAAGTGAGTTAAGTCGAGATGCCAGGTCAGGACAGATAACTTTAAAGATCCTTCTTTGGTTTTTGTCGATAATCTCGAATTATATAGCAGGAGCACCAGACCAGATATGGCAGTAATGTTAAAGGCACTGACAAATGGTCGATTTATAAATATGCAAGCCGTATTTTGGCAAGAAAAATTATCTGGTACGAGGCAGGGAACCAATTTTCCTGGCAGTAGATCGAGCAATTGATTAAAATATTTTTCTTAAATTCCAAACATTTCAAAATAACATCAATCCTAACTTCAGGTAAAATGGATTAATACTTTAGGGGAAAATGTCCTAAAGAAAAACAAAAGACAAATAAATACCCCCTCTTCATTGTCTTTTATCCCCCTTTAATAGGAATTAAATTCTTTTTTTTTCGTATTTGATGAAATAATTTTTTATCTGTATGCAAATGGTTTACTACGAAGGTCATTCAATAAATAAGGTGAATTTTTCGGTATAAGGACTTCTAATACAGATAGAAGCTTACTTTTTTTTAATGTTTTTTTGTTTTACTTCTTTTTCACATAGATTTAATTTCTTTTGCAGATTAAAATAAAAAGTTTTCAGAGTTTTGGCGATTGACAAAGATGGCCGACCAAGAAGCATGCTCCAGGATTGAACATCGGTCAGTTATCAAGTTTTTGGTTGTTGAAGGGTGCAAACCAGTTGAAATTCATAGGAGAATGTCAACTGTGTATGGTGCCAAATGTTTCAGCAAAAAAAAATGTCTACAAGTGGGCTAAATTGTTTAAAGAAGGATGGAGCAGTGTTGAGGATGAAGACAGGCCTGGGAGGCCTACAGAAGTGAGATCTCCTGGGGTGATCGAATCATTCAATGACCTCATTCAGTCTGACAGAAGGGTGACAGTGGATGACATTGCAAGGACTTTGAGCTTATCTGTTGGGACAGCACACAAGGTCAGCTGCCGGTGGGTGCCAAAGATGCTTACTGCAGAGCACAAACAGCACAGCAGCCCAAACGGTGCAGACCATCAACGAGCTGGGCTGGGAACTGCTCCCTCATCCCCCTTACAGCCCAGACCTTGCCCCTTCAGACTTTCACCTGTTTGGTCCCTTGAAAGCGTTCACGAGAGGCACGAAGTTTAAAAGTGACGATGAAGTCAAAAGTGTTGTGAGCGACTGGCTGAGACATCAGTCCAAAGATTTGTACGCTGAGGGAATACGGAAGCTTGTGCACAGATGGGAAAAGTGTGTGACAGTGCTGGGAGACTACGTTGAAAAATTTAAAAAAAGTAAGCTTCTATCTGTATTAGAAGTCCTTATACCGAAAAATTCACCTTATTTATTGAATAAGCCTCGTACTTGTATAGGTTCTGGATGATTCAAATCTCCATCCCACAAAATTCAAGCTTACCTAGCATTTTCTAACTGTTCTTTGTGACTTACACATTGGCTTAATCTATAAAACAAATAATATATATATATATATATATATATATATATATATATATATATATATATATACATATATATATACATATATATATACATATATATATACATATATATATATACATATATATATACATATATTTATATAAATATATATATATATATATATATATATATATATATATATATATATATATATATAGATATAGATATAGATAGATAGTTGGCTGATTACTTTGAGTAACGTCTGAAGAATGAAAGACTGAATCTAGTAAACATCTGTGATATTTTTTTGATCGTTTGATCAGGTTGAAGGGCTGAGTCGATCACATTAGTTTGTTGTGCCTCTGCCAACGCGCGTTTATTTGCACGTGCGCTAATTGAGATTCATTTTCCGCGGGTTGAAAATTCATTTCTCAGTCTTTAAACAGCTGCGTATAAGTTTGATTGGACTAACGATTCGAGATACTTAATAAATAAACTTTCCTATACGTAGAGAGGTGTTAAACGAATAACTGAATTTTGCGAGCCCCTTTTCCGGGATAGATAGATAGATAGATAGATAGATAGATAGATAGATAGATAGATAGATAGATAGATAGATAGATAATGAACAAAATATATAACTAGATGCTATTTAAATAGATAGATAATGAATAGGATAGATAGATAGATATATATTAATAGACAGGAATAGATGGATAGATAGTGAGCAGGATAGATAGATAGATACATAGATAATGAACAGAATATATATATATATATATATATATATATATATATATATATAGAGAGAGAGAGAGAGAGAGAGCGAGAGAGAGAGGGAGGGAGAGAGAGAGAGAATTAAGGAACAGAATAGCTAGCTAGCTAGATAGATATATAATGAACAGAATAGATAGATAATGAACAGACTGACATAGATACATAGATATGAAATAAATCTCTCTCTCTCTCTCTCTCTGTCTCACTCTCTCTCTCTCTCTATATATATATATAGAGAGAGATAGATAGATAGATAATGAACAGAATATATATATATATATATATATATATGTATGTATATATATATATATATATATATATATATATAACTATGAACCTAAAGAGCCAGGCAAATCTACCAAGGCTTCACCTACCCGGATCGTCATGGTACATGTCAATATATATATATATATATATATATATATATATATATATATATATATATATATATATATATATATGTATATATATATATATATATATATATGTATATATATATATATATATATATGAATATATATATATATATATGAATATATATATATATATGAATATATATATATATATATATATATGTATATATATATATATATATATATATATGTAGATAGATAAATTAGGAACAGAATAGATAGGTAGGTAGATAGATAATGAGCAGAATAGATAGATATCAATAGAGAGTAATAGATGGATAGATAGTGAACAGAATATATACACACACTGACCGATAGATAGATAGATAGATAGATAGATAGATAGATAGATAGATAGATAGATAGATAGATGAACACACTCTTACCTACTGCAAGGAAAGTCAGTTCCCTATCTCGTAGTATAAGGTTACATATCTACAAATGTACCACTCGTCTGTGCATTGAATGCTGCTGCCATATCTGGTCTGGTGCCCCTGCTATTCACCTCGAGGGTCTGGAGAAGATCCAAAGAAGGATCTGCAATGCAATCAGTCCTCAACTGGCATTTCGACTTCAGTTACTTTCTCACAGACATTGTGCGTCTTCCGTCTGTCTTTTCTACAAATCTTTTCATGGTAACTGCTCTGATGAGCTTTTTGCCCTGGTAAGCGTGCTACTAGTTTGGCATGTAGGTCCCACCCTTTTACTACTGAAATAGTCAAATGTAACAACCACTCGTACTTCAATAGTTTCGTTTTTCACACATCTTGACAGTGGAACTCCCTTTCTCTTACTGGGCCCTTCAATCTTCAAAGATTTAAATGCACCGTCAACCGCCGTCTTCTGTTGTCTTGAACCCCGTCTATCTTTTTTCCTTTACTCAGTTCCCGCTATACCCAGACTTTTCTTTCAATTTCACTTTCTGTGACCCCCACTGCGTGCTAATGACACACCCGTCTTGCTGCGGGTGAAATTCATTAAAAAAAGAAAAGAAAAGAGAAAGAAAGAAAAATTATTCATTTTTTTGGTGTTTAATTTGGTTTGGTTTGGTTTGTTTTACGGCATATAAACCTCAATGGGTCATTTAATGCCGGCAACTATTTTTTTCCTTGTAATATTTTTGTCAAAAATCTATTTCTGTTAATATTTTTTTCCTCAAAAATGTATAGCTGGTAATATTATTTTCAAAAACCTATAGCTGGTAATATTATTTTCAAAAACCTATAGGTGGTAATATTATTTTTTCAAAAACGTATAGCTGGTAAGGTGTTAACTATTTTCCTATAGCTGGGACCCTAACAGGTGCTACCACCCCTGGTCAGGGTGGACCTGAGAATGCCAGCAATTAAGAGGTAGTTCCACGCTCCTCAAAACCTCCTGATCAGGGGCCTTGCTGCTGGACGTTGTTTATCGTCTTACCCAGGACGGTGTTTAATTTTAATTAGTGGATCTAATACCTTTAAAAATGTGTTTCAATTCGATTGAATTGGAGCATGTCTTTTTTTTTTAATGAGAATCTCTGATTTCTGTGTGTCAACTTCATTTACTTGTCGTCTTAGTATCAGATAGCGGCAGATAGATTATTGTAGAAAGAAAAGGAAAGAAACCTTCCACGAAGCGAGAGTAAATTTCACAGGAAATCATTTCATCGATATGTTGATCACAAAACATAAGAAAACCGTTGTGCTTTCTTAAACTGGATATCTCAGACCGCTCTACATTTTCATGTAATATAGAACGGATCAAATTTCACGATCGATGTTGGAAAAATTTCCATTAAAAATAAAAAAAAAAATAAAAATTTAAATTAAATTTAAATTAAAACTCGTTTCACTTTTGGTTTCTAACTTTGAAAAAAAATTCTTGCAGAAATGTTTTTTTTCAAAAATAATATTTTGCTATCTTAACAAAAATGTAAAATTTCGAAATTATTTTTCTTATGTAAAAGGGTGTTTTTTTTTTTTTTGGTTTCTGTTCAGCTCGCAAATTATTCACTTCCACGTGTAAATTTTATTTCAAGTTTATTCAGCCCGGTTCTTTTTCTTGCTGTGTTCAATATTTTTTGTCAATATTTTCATAGTTGTAACTTCTAGGGTAGATAGAAATTTTTTTGAAACTCCTGCAATCGATAATGTGAAATCGATCAAAAGTATCGAATTTGACGCTGAAGAAGTTATAGTTTAACCAGTTTCGAAGAAAACATATTATATATATATATATATATATATATATATATATATATATATATATATATATATATATATAGAAAGAGAGAGAGAGAGAGAGAGAGAGAGAGAGGGGGGAGAGTGTGTGAGAGAGAAATCAAACAAACGAAAAATATATAAAAATTAACAGATTTCGAGCATGTTTTATGAGCAAAGGAAGTTCAAACCGGTGTTAAGATGACGAGATTTCTCGTTTCTTGAAGGTAGTTACAAAATTCAAAAGAAAGAAATGCACTGATATATATATATATATATATATATATATATATATATATATATATATATATATATATATATATATATATATATATATATATATAATAATAATAATAATAATAATAAAAAGAAAGAACAGTAAGATATATAATCCGGTGTTCTTATAGATATTTTTATTTTTACACAATAGTGCTCAATGTAAATTTACAGAGCATTAATATTATAAATTAACTGATTTAAAATAGGGTTTATTCGCTATACAGTAATAAATATATTATGAAACATAGTTATTACTGCGTAGCGAATAAACCCTATTTTAAATCAGTTAATTTATAATATATATATATATATATATATATATATATATATATATATGTATATATACATATTATTGTCATCCACAGACAGATTGTTTCGCTGTACCACAGATCTTCAGGTATGATTGCCTCTAGCTAGGACTGAAACCCGACTGAAGCCGTCGGTGAAGGTGAATTTTAAACGTATTTATTTTTAGATAAACACACAGTCACCGACAGGACTCAATTCTCTTTTGCCAAAGAGTCTTGCTATATCAGCCTTAATAGACACTGTTTATAAACCCACACTTCCTTCCCCAGAGAGCTCAACCGAAATTAATTTTTCAGGAGCCTATATTATTGTCATCCAATACACACACTATATATATGTTATATATATAGAATTTATATATTATATATAATATACATAATATATGTATAAATATATATATTATATATATCACTTATATATACACAATATATATGTACATAATATATATATATATATATATATATATATATATATATATATATATATAAGTGAACATTGAAGTCAACACTCAGAGTCGACAGGCTGTTTCATGCTAGACGCAATCGTTAGGCCGACCTGTCAAGCACGAAACAGCCTGTCGCCTCTGAGTGTTGACTTCAATGTTCACTTTTATATTTATATTTACATACGCTCTATGGCTGATATTGAGCACTTCATCACATAAATATAGAATACGTTAAAACTATATTTCTGCATATGTCTATGTATAAAAGGCAGGATGTGTGTGTGTGTGTGTGTGTGTGTGTGTAACGAATGCACGGCCGCAATTTTCGACAGATGTGCACCAAAATTTACATGCACATGCTCCAAGTTAGAGAACAGGCCATTACCGACTTTGCATTTTTTCAACTCCCATCGATAGTGGAAATAATCGATTTTTTATGCTTCTACGGTAGTTTTCATGTAGTTTGCGGCCATTTTCTACTGGCCAGAGTGAGAGCCTATACCTGGCTGCCACGAATAGGCAGGAAGATTATATTAGCCAGCGTGAGAGCCAACAGCTGACTGACACGAATGTTAGCATGCAAATTTGTGAGCTAGCATGCAGCATGCAAAAAAAATCGATAGCTGCATTCGTCACAAGTAGAAATATTTAAATCTGCATGGCATTTTACTTCAATTGGCTCATTCGCTTACTTAAACTCAACGTTGATTCCGATTCCGCAGAACTGGGTAGGGTGTGAAAAAGTATTTGTTGATAACATTCTTTTTTCATTCGGTTTTTCCAGTTACGAGTCCTTTTTTAAAGCTGATTGTTTTGTGTTCATTTTGTTTAATTCTTTTTTCGTAACAGATTTAATGTTTAGTATAGAGCTTAGAAAAAAATCGCAGTGTGAGATAGGCAAGAAGTAAGGCATGTAGAAACATCAGCACGGCAAAGGGCACTCCCTTAAAGGCAAGGAAGAGCAAAAATATTTTAAGTCAAGTGATAGCGATTGCTGTATGAGTCGTACGATTTTTGAATCAAGCACGGGCAACGCCCGGCCATGCTGCTCGTATATATATATGTATATATATATATATATATATATATATATATATATATATATATATATATATGTATGTGTGTGTGTGTGTGTGTGTGTGTCTATTTGTATGTATATATACGCAATATATAATGACATAATCGTTAGTTTTAGTGTATATCTATCTATCTATCTATCTATCTATTTATCTATATATATATATATATATATATATATATATATATATATATATATATATGTTTATATTAACCATCCTTTCTCTATAAAAATATAATCACATAATCATTTATTTACTAAACAGTTTATTTATTTTCGTTGACCGTTCTGAATATTCGAGAAATCGTATCGAAGAAAAATATGCTCTCTACGGCAGGATTTGAACCTGCGCCCCTCTGCTCAGTTTCCTATCTAAACATAAACCAAGTAATTTTCTAAAGAAGGGATGGATTATTTATTTATTCATCCGACAGATTTTTATCACCTTAAACATTATTTTTATTGGATACTCATATTTAAGTAGACGCCTCGTTTATTTATTAAACAGTATGCTTTCCGGCATGAATATTAGAGAAATTTTGGTAGAGAGAAAACGCGTCGGTAGACAATAATAAATATACCGTTTATAAACGCAACGTCTACTCAAATATGGGTATCCATTAAAAATACCGCTTAAGTAATAAAAATATATCCGATTAACAAAGAAATCCCTTAATTCTCGAGAAATTGCTTTGTTTACGTTTGTATACGAAACTTAGCAGATATGACATTTCTAGAGTCTTAGATGAGAGGAATTTCTCTTAAAGGCTTTATTCAGCCTTGCTTGATCGGCAAAAGTTTTTCGTGACCGAGTCGGTTAAAGCACGTTGAATCTAACGATGTTTTATCCTGTCAAGGGAGAACGCTGATTCGAATCCTGCCACAAGGGTCATATTTTTGTCGAATATTCAGGCTGGTAGACGATAATAAATATACTGTCTACAAATAAAAACGATGTGTCTACTCAGATATGGATATTGGATATCCACTTAAAATAACGTTTAACGGATATATATATATATATATATATATATATATATATATATATATATATATGTGTGTGTGTGTGTGTGTGTGTGTGTGTGTGTGTGTGTGTGTGTGTGTATCAGTCTGTTCATATCTATCAATTTATTCATATCTATCTAATCATATCTTCGACGTTTACTCATATCTATCCCAATTTATTCATATCTATCTATGCCAATTTATTCATACATATCTATCTATCTATCTATCTATCTATCTATCTATCTATCTATCTATCTATCTATCTATGTTTATTCATTATCTATCTATCTATCCCAATTTATTCATACATATCTATCTATCTATCCCAATTTATTCATACATATCTATCTATCTATCTATCTATCTATCTATCTATCTAGGTTTATTCATTATCTATCTATCTATCTATCTATCTATCTCAATTTATTCATACATATCTATCTATCTATCTATCTATCTATCTATCTATCTATCTATCTATCCCAATTTATTCATACATATCTATCTATCTATCTATCTATCTATCTATCTATCTATCTATGTTTATTCATTATCTATCTATCTATCTATCTATCTATCTATCTATCTATCTATCTATCCCAATTTATTCATACATATCTATCTATCTATCTATTTATCTATCTATCTATCTATGTTAGTGAAATTCGATTTCGCTAATATATGCATATGTGTATTTTATATCAACATCCGTTCTTTCTTATAATCCAGTTTCCATCGTTTTAGTTCCTCTTTTCTGAACAAATGTTTTTTTTTCTTTTTTTTTCCTCAGCCTTCCTTCAAAAGAACAAAAACCAAACAAACGTAAAAGAAAAGACACACACTTTCGCCATCTCATTCATGTACTGCTAACTTATTTATTCATATCTACACATGTGCACGCGCGCCAACACATGCACACGCACACATATAGATATATAAATTTTTTATGCTAATTGACTTTTTACACGCACACACACACTCACTCTCTCTCTCTCTTTCACACACACACACACACACACAAATATATATATACACACACACACATATATATATATATATATATATATATATATATATATATATATATATATATATATATATATATATATATATATATATATATATGAAATATTTTTTTATGTTAATTGATTTTTCTCAGAAATTTGTTTCTGACGTCGAGGTGGAAGAAAAAAAAAATATTTCATAAGAAAAAAAAATAAAAAACAACAACGCTTTCTTTTTTCGCTTTTTGCCAAAATCAATTATTTTACGTTTTCAAATTTTGAACATTACCGAAAACAAATTACAAATGATTTAAGAGACATTCACTCTACCAAATTTACGTTTCGGAATCTTACCGAATGCCCGGGGATAAATAATGATTCATATGAATTTTAGATTTTACAAGAAAAAAAAAAAAAATTATCAAAACAAAGCACTGTTGGGTTCACCAAGAACACGATGGGGACTTGTTGCCACTTGAGCCTCCGCAGGTGCCACCTTGAATCATCGACATAATTCACTTACGGTGTCCCTTCAGGGCATGATAGAATTTTGGCACTTCACGACTTACTATCTCTTGTTGCTCTAAAAATATTTGGCAATGGTTAACCTTCCTGTCTAAAAAAAAAAAAGCAAAAAAACAAAACAAAAAAAAACGCTGTGCCAAAAGTACGATTATTCCCTTGACACCGCTGTTATTGTATACACTTTGATTCTCTCGTATGACGATAAACTACATCCGGGTCATGGGAAAGACAGTGAACTTCATCAGGAGTTTTCGAGGAGCGTGGAAGCCCCTTTTGGTTGCTGGTTTTCCCGCGTCCACACTGGCTCTGGGGGTAGGGGGCACTTGTTGGGGTCACGGCTGTGAGCAGGTGTCTGCCACCAACCCCAGAAAAATGGGGTCAAAGCACTATTAATGTATAAAAAAGGGTTTTAATACCAGCAATGCTATTTTGGAGGAATTGTTGTCGGCAGTACATTTTGGAACAAGAAAAATATTACCAGCAATAAAAAATGTTGTCGGCATTAAATAACCCATTGAGGTTGATATGCTGTAAAACAAAATAAACGAAACCAATCTAAACCAAAGAATACATATTCTATTCATACGAATCTATCCTAAAAATGTTGTCGGCATTAAATAACCCATTGAGGTTGATATGCCGTAAAACAAAATAAACGAAACCAATCTAAACCAAAGAATACATATTCTATTCATACGAATCTATCCTAAAATTGTTGTCGGCATTAAATAACCCATTGAGGTTGATATGCCGTAAAACAAAATAAACCAAACCAATCTAAACCAAAGAATACATATTCTATTCATACGAATCTATCCTTAAAAATGTTGTCGGCATTAAATAACCCATTGAGGTTGATATGCCGTAAAACAAAATAAACGAAACCAATCTAAACCAAAGAATACATATTCTATTCATACGAATCTATCCTAAAAATGTTGTCAGCATTAAATAACCCATTGAGGTTGATATGCCATAAAACAAAATAAACCAAACCAATCTAAACCAAAGAATACATATTCTATTCATGCGAATCTATCCTAAAAATGTTGTCGGCATTAAATAAGCCATTGAGGTTGATATGCCATAAAACAATAAACGAAACCAATCTAAACCAAAGAATACATATTCTATTCATACGAATCTATCCTAAAAATGTTGTCGGCATTAAATAACCAATTGAGGTTGATATACCGCAAAACAAAATAAACGAAACCAATCTAAACCAAAGAATACATATTCTATTCATACGAATCTATCCTAAAAATGTTGTCGGCATTAAATAACCCATTGAGGTTGATATACCGCAAAACAAAATAAACGAAACCAATCTAAACCAAAGAATACATATTCTATTCATACGAATCTACCCTAAAAATGATGTCGGCATTAAATAACCCATTGAGGTTGATACGCCCTAAAACAAAAACAAAACCAATCTAAACCAAAGAATACATATTCTATTCATACGAATCTATCCTAAAAATGTTGTCGGCATTAAATAGACCATTGAGGTTGATATGCCGTAAAACAAACCAATTGATTCTCTCGTCAATGTTTATTCTTTTAAAAAGCGATGATTAGAAATTTAATAAAACTCAAAAGAAAGTGAATTTCTATCTTTTCTTTCTAACCGACCCATTTTATCATCGAGAGGCGCGGTTGAGGAATGGAGAGAATGGCCAAGTTCGAATTTCACTCAGATCCATTACGTTCATTTACGTTCCCTTGGGAAAGGTATGAATCCTCTTCTTCTCCCCTAGCTATGGGTAAATAGCAGGACAGACTGGGTTCTGTAGCGTTGGATGGCATTTGGTCTGCCGCAAAAAGAAATGGCAACCTACTACGGGAAGAAATCTGCCTCGTCAGTCATGTATCGAAATGTATCAGGAATGCCTGACTGATTGTATAACCATGGCGTCGACTTTCTACCCTACCTTAGACACAATGTTAGACCAGAGATCCCAGTCTGTCATACTTTTTAACCCATAGCGGGGGAAGATGGATTCGTATAATTTCACATACAAAATACGAAGATAAAAAATCCCAAGCAAAGACGATAGAAGCCACATCCCTTGAAGAATTCTAACTTCAACAAGAACTAGGAGAGAAAACAATGATGCGAGAATTGACTGAAAAGTTCATAGGCTGACCAAAATAGAATTGTAAGTAAACGTACCACTTTGGTAGACGAAAGCATATGGAATTGTATCAGATTGCAACAACTGGTCGAACAGCTGTTGTATTCTGTTACGTTTGTACGTCGTTTAGTCTATCAATTGGTATGTCTACTTACATTCATATGTTGGTCAGCCTATGAACTTTTCAGCCAGCCCCTTGTATAATCAAGGTGTCGACTTTCTACCCTAGCACAGACAAAATATAAGGAACTCCCCACCCCAACTAATGCTAGAAAGAGCGAAAACAGTTAGTGGACAGCAGAAGCCGATTCCAGCGACATTAACGATATTCAATCACTGAATGCCAGATGGGGATTTTCTAAGCGTAGCATAGACGTGGTACAAGGCTGAAACTGTGGGTCACCCAGTGAGGATCGAACTCGCTACTCAGTCGTAATTGATCTAGAGAGACAAGCTTGCTAACCATTACACCACGTCGATGTGACCCAGTGGATGCCAAATGTTTCCCGTGTAGAAACGGTTATTTTTACCAAATATCATTACCATTATGAAATTAGTCAAGGTACATGTCCTGAAAGTCCACAGTACCTTCCTAAACATTATCTTTACACGGTGCAAAAGTGACTGAAACCGAGACACCAGATCAGAATCACCAATATTGCTGATTCTCCTTTGGGTTTTATCAATGATCTCTAGATATATAGCAAGATCACCAGAACACATGTGACAGCGATATTCTAAACATGGAAGAATGATAGAATACAACTGGTCGACCAGCTGTTGTATTCTGGTACACTTGTATGTCGTTTAGTCTATCAATTGGTGTGTCTACTTAGATATTTATATCTTGGCCAGCCTATGAACTTTATAGCCAACCCATTGTATAATCGGGTGACGCGGTGGAGTAATGCATAGCAGCTCGGGTTGAGAAATCGGAGAGCCGTTTTGGAATTTAGGTCAGATTCCTTACGTTCCCTTGGGAAAGGCATGAATCCTCTTCTTGAGGCATGAATCCTCACCCCCCCCCATCTACGGGTAAATAGCAGGACAGACTGGGTTGTATATGTTGGAGTTTTTGGGTACCCTGGTGTACTAGTGAGCCAGGCAAAATGAGCGGACTCATTTTATAGTTCACCAATAGAAGTGTAAACCAATCAGAAGGCTCAAAATATTCAATTGGACGTGTATCAAATCGGCCATGTTTTTTTCTTCCGAATATTCATTGCCAATCTCTTGTATCGAAGACTGAAGAATTACGGAACAGCTGGTGGTGGTATTGACGATATAGTCAGATTCAGTCGAGTGTCTGACTCGTGAGTGTTAATCTTTAACGTTGTTTCATTGAATAGATTACGTACTGCGCTGGATTCTATATTCATAGACTATGGTGAACATGATCAACACTATAGCACAGAAAGTAATGGCAACCTACCGCGGGAAAAAATGTGACTCGTCAGTCATGTATCGAAATGTATCAGGAATGGCTGACTGTTTGTATAATCAAGCTGTCGACTTTCTACCCTACCTCAGACAACATTATCGTTACACGGTGTAAAAGTGACTGAAGCCGAGACACCTGATCAGGACCAATAATATTGCTGATTCTCCCTTGGATTTTATCAATGATCTCTTGATATATAGCAGGATCACCAGAATATATATGGCAGCGATATTCTAGACATGGACGAATGGTAGACTGATAGATATGTAAGATAAATTCTGAAGAGAAAAATCGTCTAACACGGTCATCTACAGTAAATATGCCCCTGGCTCTTACAAGATTTCACCCTTCCTGGCAGATCTTCTAATATCATTGTGTGGAATACCTACGCACAAAAGGTGGTGGAAAGAAAAAGAAAAAGATTCTAAATTCTAATTCGGCTAGATAAAAAAAAAAGAAATCTAAAATTCCCAGCATCCCTCAGTCTTGCGCATGTGCAGTCCTACAAACATAACAAATTTCCACTTTGTCATAGAATTTCTCCAATTTGTGTTTGCATATATATATATATATATATATATATATATATATATATATATATATATATATATATATATATCAATTATGTAGTGCGTGTTCAATTTATATAACGTAAATCATTCATACGAAAAACAAATAATGAAGTTAATTATATTGCAAGAATCACTCCCGCAAACAATATTTAATAATAAAATACAATCAACCTCGAATGCGTTAATGAATGGTATGATCCTTGTTTATAAATTCCGGTTTTATCAGGTCTTATTTTTGCTACTATCTCGGATTTCAGTCGTTTCATACGACCATCATCAGGTAGAAAATTATGTAAGTTTTTTAAATCCAGGTAATAATGAGACATCGAAAGATAGTGCACACCGAAAGAGGAGTTTTTAGAAATGTGATATTGTTAACAGTCACGACGCTAAGGTTGATTTTTTTTTTTTAATTTTAAAATTGTGCGTTCTTGTACTGTAGAAGTAGTCTCTTTTTTTGTAGTCTTTTTTTTGTAGTCTTTTATATATATATATATATATATATATATATATATATATATATATATATATATATATATAAAATATATATATATATATATATATATATATATATATATTAAGAAAAAATACTGGATTCTAAAATTAAATACATATAAACTAGGGTTAAATAAAGACTTGGGTATTTTAAATCTTTATAAATATTTCAATAAACAAAAAATTTTGATAGATATAGTTAAAAACATTTTTAAACATCTAAAATATTACTACAGTTAGATTTACGTTAGAAATATTCAAACACAGTCGCATTCCATATCACGTGACGTCCGCGTCTCGCGACGGACGCTACTTAATGTAAACAAACTTCTGAAAACAGCCATTTCTGACGAAAGATCGGGGCCGATCTGAAATATCAAATATATATATATAAAATATATAAAAGATATAAATAAATACTTTCACAAAAAAAAATTCAATTTTTTTTAATTTGCAACTTTTCAGTTGTTTTTTCTATATTATATATATATATATATATATATATATATATATATATATATATGTGTGTGTGTGTGTGTGTGTGTGTGTGTGTGTGTGTGTGTGTTTAGGCAGCAATCCTTCTTTCATGCACATTTCATTAAAAACGACAGACTTTTATTTAGTTTTTATACAATTTCAATTTTTATACAATTACAATTTTATTTAGTTTTTATACAATTTCTCTTGCGATCTAATATATGTCTTTTTGGATGATAAATTATATAAAAACTGTCCGAATGTTCTTTTTATCCGAGCGCTTTCGGCTATACATTTAGCTATTTTCAAGGATTATATTTTAACTGTTAGAATTAGAAATAGTTTGTTATATGTATGTTTTATAAAATGTTTCATTTTTTTGTTTCAAATCACGGTCAAGATATTATGTCCATGTTCAGAGTTAATATTATTAAGTGTTGGTTAGTTTGTTTTTATTAATAAGGCTTCCATTATTTTTAGCCTTTTTTTTGCATGTGGATGATGCTGTTATATTAGTGTTGTCGACAAGTATGTTCCGAATAGTGTCCGATAGGTCTCCATGAATATTTAAATGAGATCTAATTGAGCTATTGTCAGAAAGGTGTAGAGTTAGTCTGCGTGTTAAACATGTTGTAGTGTGACCTATATAATTATTTACGAAAGTTGATTGTTGAGGAATACAGTTCCTTAATGGACATTTGAATTTGTAAATAATATTTGCTCTATTTAACTTTGTTCTAGGAGGTGAATTGTTATTTTTAACTTTAAGGTTAGAAGTTTTCAATTTTTTATAATAAATAATTAATCTAATTTTTTTGCTATTGTCAACTGGTGTTATGCATTTTTTTATAATGTTATTAATTCTGAATTCATCCTGTTTATAATTTTCGTTATAAAACATACATATAAGAAACTATTTCTAATTCAAACAGTTAAAATATAATCCTTGAAAATGGCTAAATGTATAGCCGAAAGCGCTCGGATAAAAAGAACATTCGGACAGTTGTTATATAATTTATCATCCGAAAAGAAAAACATTATTTGATCGCATGAGAAATTGTATAAAAAACTAAATAAAATCACCTTGTCAGTCGTTTTTAATTATATATATATATATATATATATATATATGCAGATATGTATAAAAATAGGAAAGGATTTTTATCCACATACCAGTCACCTTCAGAAAGAGGTCAAGCTGAGATAGGGTGATATATTGTTAAGTGCCTAGAGAATGTTGTTTTATTTTATTTTTTTTTTCCAAAGGGCTGCTTCATATATAAACGCGTCTGCAGTGTCTAAAGATCCCATGGTGATGTCAATTAACTCTTAGGCCCCTTATCAAAATGGTCGCCCCAGCCGTTTCCATAGTAATTAATTTTGCGAATGAACATGCTTAGAAAGATGCGTAAATTTCAAGATTGGTTATTCCTAAATTTTCGCTTGAGGATGAAACAGGGCTTGATACTTTAATTCAATTTAATTTTAATAATTATATTGAGGGTTTCGGCTCTCGTTTTTGAAACATGAGAACTCTTATGTAGCGAAGGAATCATTTTTTTAAAAATAATTATAATTTAAGCTCTACTTCTGTATTGAGCACTTTTAAAAAAAAATAAAAACAAAAATACTAAAGAACTCCGGACTATTAACCTAACGTGTTCTTTCCTATTTTTCTACATACCTGCACACATATATATCGGCTCCCAAATTGAGGTCGAGCACTCTGAACCTTTATTTTTAAAATAAGAACTTTAAACATATGGAAAAATTAAATCTCGGCATTTCTCTGAAGAATACTCCACACAGAAACTAATAGAATTATTTCGTGAAACTTTTGCAAAAAACAGAAGAATTAATAAGGAGAATGAGATGGAAAGCATTCTTCTTCCTTCGAGGGAATAACTTAACAAAAAAAGAACATGAGGTTTACGGCTTTAAAAGTAAAAAAGTTGCATCATTTAACGAAAACCTACAGGAATTTGAAAAGGACCTACACAATATAATTAATAACATCTTTCAAAAAAAGAAAAGCAACTTCCAAAAACATCTAGACCAAATAGTCAAAAGCATCAACGACAGCGATAAAATACTAGTTAAGCCCGACAAAACGAGAAACTTCTACAAATTGGCGGAAGACGACTACAACAAATTAATTTTAAAAAATTAACTAAGACTTATAAAAGAGCTCATACTAACAACATGAAGATGGGAGAGAGTATTAACAGAACTACTAAAATTATTACTGAAAAATTAAAAATAATTGATAGAGTAGGCAAACTGGCGGAAAGGGAATGCTACATCACTCTTAAGGACCACAAACAAGATTTTGAGGAAGACCCCATTACCAGAATGATAAACCCAACAAGGCCAAGCAAAAGAATCCTAGAGAGGATCACTAAACAAATCAAAAAATGCCTTGGATTAACACTCTGGATTAATACCAAAAAAGTCATCAATTGGTTTACCAACATCGACAATAAGCCTGACTGCACCCTAATACAGTTCGATATTGTGGATTATTACCAGTCAATATCAAGAGATCTCTTCACGACTGCCCTGGAGTTTGCTACTGTATATTCTGACTTAACTAAGGAAAAAATGAACATAATTCTTAGTGCAATTTTGACATCACCATGGGATCTTTAGACTCTGCAGAGTTTTCTGAACTTGTCCGTCTATTAGTACTGTACAATCTAACCGCGCACCGTGAATTAGACATTAAGGACATCAGGCTATACAGGGATGACGGGCTCATGGTAGTGAGGAGCCCCACAAATTTTAAAATAGGCAAAATTAGAAAGATAATATATAGTGAATTAAGAAAACTAAATTTAAAAACTACAGTCAACACTAAATTAAAAAGGGTAAACTTCCTCGACGTAACTCTAGACTTAATGAACAACATATACAAAGCCTAACACTAATCCCTTGTATGTACACCCTAAGTCAAACCACCCTCCATCTATAATTAGGCATATACCCACATCAATAGAGAAAAGAATCAGCATGAACTCCGCTAATAAGGAAATATTCCAACAACACAGTAACTTTTTTATGACAGCCCTAAAAAATAGCGGATGCAAAAACATAAATTATAGAAACAATGGTACTAACAGGAAGAAAAACAGGAAAAGAAAAATCATCTGGTATACCGCTCCGTTCAACCAAATGGTTAGTATTAAGCTAGGACATAAGTTCCTAGCTTTAATTGAAAACACTTTCCTACTAATAGCAGACTTAGCAAGATCTTTAATAATAACACCTTAAAATTAAGTTACAGTTGCACTGAAAATCTAGAAAGAATCATAAAAAACATAATAATAAAATAAAATCCTGGAAAAACACGAATTGTCGAAACAGTATTAATAAAAATCCTAAACTAAAATTAGAGAAAAATAATGGAAAATTATGTGATTGTAGAAACCCTGAAGACTGCCCGTTGGAAAATAAATGCCAGACAAAATCTGTGGTATACCAATGCACTATCTCATCCATTGAGAGTCCTAACACTGATAGGATATACATTGGTTCAACGAAGAATGAATTTAAGATTAGATGGAGACAACACAAAAGCTCCTTCAATAATATTAGAAATAGAAATCAGATATCTCCATCCAAATATTTTTGGCATTTAAAAGAAATGAATAAAACACCAAAAGTAAAATGGAAAATAATAAATAGAACAAGAACTTGTAAAACCTGGGATGACCCATGCCCTTTATGCCTACATGAAAAACTACACATTAGTAAGTTTCTAAATAATGAAAATTTATTAAACCCTACACATGAGTTAACGGTTTGTTGCTGACATCAACAAATTTTCGCATTAGATAATTAGCTTAAGAAAAATAAATAAATTTCATAGTCTAATAAAAGGCTTAAAAGCTTAACCCAATCATAACATAGAAAAACCCTTTAAGAAGTCGTCAAAAAAAACAAATTGTAGTTCAGTGCAACGCGTTTATATATGTAACAGCCCTTTGGAAATAAATAAATAAATAAAATAAAACAAAATTCTCTAGACACTTCACGATATATCATGGTGCCAAAAGCTATCTTTGCTGTGACTGACCAGACGACATGCGTACATGAATGCCATCGTTCGCTTTGAAATGGACACTCCACCCTACCTCGGCTTGACCTCTTTCCGAAGGCGACTGAGATGTGGATAAAAATTAACTGTTAGACCCCTTATCAAAATGGTCGCCCCAGCCGTTTCCATAGTAATTAATTTTACGAACGCACATGCTTATAAAGATGTGTAAATTTCAAGATTGGTTATTCCTAAATTTTCGCTTGAGGATGAAACAGGGCTTGATACCTTAATTCAATTTAATTTTAATAATTATATTGAGGGTTTCGGCTTTCGTTATTGAAGCATGAGAACTCTTATGTAGCGAAGGAATCATATTTTTTTAAAATAATTATAATATATATATATATATATATATATATATATATATATATATATATATATATTATAAGTATTTTAAAATTAAATAGTGAAAAGTTACTAAACCATAGACATGAGTTAACGGTGTTCTGTCGTCATCAAATGATTTTCGCATTAAATAATTAATAAATAGATTTAAACAAATTAAGTCCATAATTTAAAAGCCTTAAAAAACTCAGCCCAATAATTATTGAGAAAAACCCTTTGATAAAAAAAGCCATGTAAATAAACAAATAAATAAACAGATCAAATAGATAATAATGAAACATAACCTTCTAGTCACTCAACGACTCAAGGCAAGCCCATAAATAAAAAATAAAAAAAGACGCCGTCTGACTAGCATAAACCCAAAACCACTCTGGACATAGAATCACCATTGTAACTTGATACGCATTTTTGCAAAGGGACTGGCCTGTAGATAAAAATTAATTCTTAATTCTTAGCCCCTTAAACCATCTAACTTCAACGGCCGAAACTAGCCGTTTCCATAGCAACTAATGTTCCAATGATACCGTATTTATAAACACTAGCTAACCAAAAGATAGCTTATTCCCAAATTCTCGCTTGACAAGGAAGCGGGTCCAGACACCTTAACTCTACATAACTTAAAAAATTATGTTAGGGGTCTCGGCTCTCACTTTTGAAACATGAGAACTCTTATGTAGCGGAGGAATCATATTTTTAAAAACTAAAAATATTATTATAATATAAGCTCTACTTCTGTATGGAGCACTGTCCTTTTGAAAATAAAGCTAAATATTAAGGAACACCGGATTATCTACCTAACGTGTTCTTTCCTATTTCACTGCACACCTGCATATATATATATATATATATATATATATATATATATATATATATATATATATATTCGACTCTCCCGTCGAAATAGACGTATGAGATTTGATTATAGTGGTGAAGGTTTTTTGCAGGACCAACCACACTTTTTGAAGAGCCGAATACAGAGGCCTGGTGCACTACGTGCCACAGGGTCCCCAAACGACCCTTCGTAGGTTTTGAATTCAGAGTTGTACTTCTCCTAGGCCAGTTGCCATCCAAGGCTATAGAAACCAGTCTGTCATGCTATTTACCCATAGCTGGAGGGAGAAGAATAGGATTCACACCTTTCCCACGTAAATGAATGTAATGAATTCGAACTCGGCTCTCTGATTCCTGAATCCAAGTCTCTATCTATTACTCCACCGTACCTTATATATATATATATATATATATATATATATATATATATATATATATATATATATATATATATATATATATATATATATATATATATATATATATATATATATATATATATATATATATATATATATATATATATATATATATATATATATATATATATATATATATATATATATATATATTACTTTTAAAATTAATCTTTACAAATTAATCATTTCATTTTTTGTTTGTGTGAGTAAAAGTAATTTGAAATAAATTATTATTATGTTCCCTGTCGACCTAGGGAACGAAACCGGTTGGTCTGTCTTGTATGTGTTCTCATCTCTTATTTTTATTTTTTATAATGCCTATAAGAAATAAATTTTACGTTTTCCTTGCAATATTACGGTTTTGTATCTCCCACAATCTATATATATATATATATATATATATATATATATATATGAAGAAATATAGTCTTAAGGTGTGCTATATTTATGGGATAAAGTGCTCAATATCAGAGATAGAGCGCGTGTAAATATAAAAGTGAACATTGAAGTCAACACTTAGAGACGACAGTCTGTTTCATGCTAGACACCATCGTCAGGCCATATATATATATATATATATATATATATATATATAGTAATTCATCAAGTCTGGAAGAATCTTCAACAGAATGCAGAAAATACTAGACAACCGTTTCCTCCTTTTTGGCACTCATCAGCAGTGCGCATCCACTACCGAGATTCGAACCCGGACCGTTACGATACGACGCAAGCGTCATACTACACTGGACCAACGGGTCTCGAGAGACTAAGAGGTAACTAATTAGACTCGATGCAGCGCCGCTCTTCACAAATTCTGTCATGTAATTCATCAAAGTTTCTTCGCCCAACAGATTGTGCCCCCATGAGTCACGTCTTCTCTCTCCAAGCCGCTCCATCCATAGCATTAGAAGGCGGGTCAAGCAAGGATATACAAGTGATAGAAATGATTAGGTGGATTTGAATAATGATAATTAAGAAATTCATCGAGTCTAGAAGAGTCCTTAACTGAATGCAGAAAGCACTGGACGGCCGTTTCGTCCTATATTTGGGACCGTTACGATAGGAGGCAACTGTACCAACGGGCCTCGGTGACGAAGAGGTAGCGAATCAGACTCGATATAGCGCCGCTCGATCGCATATTCCGTGGTGGAACTCATCCGAGTTTCTCTTTTACCCATAGGACTGTGCCCTCCGCCACGAGCTACGACTACTATCCCAAGCCGCTCAGTCCAGAGCACCTGAAGCCGGTTCAAGCAAGGATATGCAAGTGATAGAAATTAGGAGGATTTGAAATAATCAAAATTAAGTAATTCATCGAGTTTAGAATGCAGAAAGCACTGGACGGCCGTTTCGTCCCTTTTGGGACTCATCAGCAGTGCGCATCCACTACCGAGAATGGAACCCGAACCGTTACGATACAACACAAGCGTCATACCCCTGGACCAACGAGCTTCGACGTCGAAGAAGAAACTGACTAGATTCGATAGAGCGTTGCTACTCTCTAAGTTCCGTGGTAGTACTCCTCCAAGTATTCAAAACCCTACGGCTTGTACCCCAAGAGCCACGTTTTCTTTTTTCGTCACCGAAGGCCGTTGGTACAATTTTTCATGTTTTTTTTTTTTTTTTTTTTTAAATTTTATTACAGTTGTCATTCTGGTAAGTGTAGAACGACATTTCCGTTGTTCAAAGTCTTTCTGTTCACTTCATTCATCTCTTCGTATTAGTTTTGATCGGTTCATCTCTCCCTATTCAGTTGATAGGTTTATATCAATTCGCTTTTACTTATCTACGTAACGTATGAACCTCGATCTTTCTGTCCAACTAAGAGAGGCTGCAGAAGAGTTCGCAGCCCGACCAAGAGGCACCTCGAAAACCAAATTAATCTGATGCTTGACCATCTTCTTAGATTTGATGAAGTGGATCGAGACGAAATTTTTAAATCTTTTAAAGACATCGTGTGTGTGTGTGTGTGTGTGTGTGTGTGTGTGTGTGTCTATCTATCTATCTATCTATCTATCTATCTATCTATAGACGGTGATTTCCAGCTTGGCAACCAGTCCAGGAGAAGGAAAATGCTGATTTCAAAAGTTGTTATGCAGTCAGAACGAGGCTTGTACTATAGAGTTATTGAAAAGATTATATTCACGATTAACTGCAGTGCAGGGCTTGTGTAGACTAACTTTTATTGAGTTCTAATAAAAACCTCTCTTTTTCTCTCTTTCTCCTTTTCTCTCTTTCTCCTTTTCTCTCTTTCTCTTTTTCTCTCTTTCTCTATCTCCCTTTCTATCTATATATTCTTGTCTATTTTCAATCCTTTTAATTTGTTCTTTTTTTAAATCAGTTTATTCGACTTTTCTTTCTGTTCATATCTATCTATCTATCTATCTATCTATCTATCTATAATCTGTTCATATCTATATCACTCTCTCTCTCTCTCTCTATATATATATATATATATATATGTCTGTATGTGTGTGTGTATGTATCTTTAATATCTATCTATCTATCTATCTATCTATCTATCTATCTATCTATCTATCTATGTCCATTCAATCTATGTCCTTTCAATATCTATCTATCTATCTATCTATCTATCTATCTATCTATTTATCTTCAATATTTATCTATCTCTACTCTGTTCATATCTATCTATCTATCTATCTATCGATCTATACTCTGATCATATCTATATCTCTCTTTCTCTCTCTCTCTCTCTATATATATACATATATATATATATATATATATGTGTGTGTGTGTGTGTGTGTCTTTAATATCTATTTATCTATCTATCTATCTATCTATCTATCTATCTATCTATCTATCTTTTTCACTTATTATCTATCCATTATAAAAATTACGTGGAGTTCGGTCAGACTTGGCTTATAGAACTAAAACAGTTCGTCTGCATATTTGCCCTTTTCTCCTCCTTTACAAGCGACTTCCTTAAAAAAAAGTCCATTTCCTATAATGATATTCCTCAAAGAGCGAGCATGTCTATGACGAACGTCAGACATTTTTCTGGCAGATTCTTTCTTGAAGCCGACTGCACCAGGCCTGACGGTAATTTTCTTAGAATCGAAAGGATGGATGCCAAAACGACTCTCTCTTTCATAACAAACAACGCAGAGTTTACGCTGGAACGCAACTATTAATTGACTCGCTCGTTGGTAAAAGTAGTTGGGTATTCCGAGCAGGCAACATTGTCGATGTTATAAAACTTAAGGCATCTTTTTTCACACACGACGAATTATTTTAATGTGGAATGACACTTTATTATAGACATGAATTTCAAATCTTACTATAGAAGTGAAACCTTAGAAATGCAGTGCAAATAGTATTATACATTTAACGTACATGATCTTATTCTATGTGCCGTGTCCCGTCAGGAGGTCAGCAATCATGGCTCTCCACAATTTCCTGTCTTTTTAGCTCTTAATAAATTTTGTTTCTAGACAATCTCCCCTAGTTGCTGTCTCTGCCAATCAATTACTCAAGCTTTTTCTTCTATGTGTCATGTCCATTCAAGACGTGGACGATCATGGCTCTCCACAATTTCCTCTTCTTTGTAGCTCTTAGTAATATTTTGCCATCTCTCCTAATCCCTGTCCTGCCAACCAATTTCATGAAATGTTTCTTCTTCTATGTGTCATGTTCATTCAAGTCGTGGGCGATCATGGCTCTCCACAATTTCCTCTTCTTTGTAGCACGTAGTAAATTTTATATCAATTTTTATTCCTGTTCTGCCAACCAATTTCATAAGCTTCTTCTTCTTCTTCTTCTTCTTCTATGTCACATGTCCCTTCAGGATGTGAACGATCATGGCTCTCCACTATTTCTCGTTCTTTGTCGCTCTTAGTAATTTTTTTTCTATCTCTCCTTATACCTTTTCTGCCAACCAATTTCATAAGATTCTTCTTCTTCTTCTCCTTCTTCTTCTTTTATGTGTCATGTCCTTTCAGGACGTGGTTGATCACGGCTCTCCACAACTTCTCGTCTTTGCTCGCTCTGAGTATTTTTCTATCTCTTTCCTAATCCCTGTTCTGCAAACCAATTTCATAAGCTTCTTCTTCTTCTTCTTCTTCTTCTTCTTCTTCTTCTTCTTCTTCTTCTTCTTCTTCTATGTGCCGTGTCCCTTCAGGATAAAGAGTATAATGGCTCTCCACAATTTCCTGTTCTTTGTAGTTCTTTGTAAGATTTGTCTTTTCACCTCGCTCCCCAACTACCTGTTCTGCTAACCATATACACATGCTCGTTAGGTAGGTTACTCACAGTTCATCTCTGTCCCTTCAGCATGTCCTTTGCGTGTCAAAATTTCCACGCCTTTTTTCACATCATATGTCCCAGACATTACCACTGCTTCTTTCTGATATTATGCAATTGTTTTCCTTTTTGTTTGTTCCGGTACAATAGCCTACTGGATTGAAGCGGATTTGTTGACATTGAGGTTGTAAGTTCAATCCTTGTGCCGGGCAGTGTGTAATTGCTCTCAGTGGAGAGGGGGGCGTACAATAAATGAGCAATACTAAAATTTACAATGAAGTAAAGGATCTTGGCTCAGATGGAGGGATCAGAGTTCATTAAATTAACTGGCGTGCTGAAAACCTTGGGAAAGATATACATCTATCTATTCACCCTCGGATATTTGTAAAAAGCCGGACAGTCTGGTTCTATAGACTTGGGTGGAAACCGGTCTAGGAGAAGGAAAATTTTCTGAATTCAAAACTTTATATAGCCCTGGCAAATTACACATTATGCAGCCAAGGATAGGATTGTTCACATTGACTCAATGACACCGATTACGGTTTATGAAGAAAGAAAGACCTAGACGAGATATCCTTAGACATGGTGAACGAGAACAATCTACACTCGTATATTACATAAAGAGCTCAGTTCTGAATTCTCTGTAGGTCAATATACACTTGAGGAAGGACGGAGGCCAGAACGGCCGAATCGTTGTGATGGCAATAATTCGTATAGTGCCAATGAAATTAGTTCTTTTTTTTTCGTAATTCCTTAAATCTTCCTCGTTCTTTACATGCTGCGTCATTGTTATTCTTAATTCTTCCCTGTTCTTTACATGTTTATTATATATTATTTATTACAACGTTTCGGCCTTTCAGTATCTGTCTATATTTCTGAGATGAGGTATTATGTACACTATTTACATTCCTCGGACTATTGTCCTCATCTTTGTTGCCATATTTATTACAACGTTTCGACCTTTCAGTATCTGTCTATATTTCTGAGATGTGGGATTATGTACACTATTTACATTATTCGGACTATTCGGTCGCCATATTTATTACAACGTTTTGGCCCTTCAGTATCTGTTTATATTTTTGAGATGCGGTATTATGTACATTATTTACATTATTCAGCTATATTTATTTCGGCCGTTGTATGCTCCGGCCTTCTTCAGGTTGCAATGTCGAACTGAACCCTTTATTTCGCTCAGTTTTCATTTATCTTCTGTTAATTTTCCTCTGAAATTTCTCCACTGCCTTAACCGGGTATTGAACTCACACTCTTTTGGTCCTGTCACTGGATCTAACCAACGCCTTTATCCACTGTGC
Source organism: Acanthosepion esculentum (assembly GCA_964036315.1). NCBI lineage: Eukaryota > Metazoa > Mollusca > Cephalopoda > Sepiida > Sepiidae > Acanthosepion > Acanthosepion esculentum. The sequence continues at coordinate 81,197,287 of OZ038501.1, forward strand.
CATGTGTCCTTGAGGACATTTGAGTATGAAATTCTGGATATTATATACCTAATATCTTCAGCAACCTTTTTTACCAGAGCTCATATTGCAATTTTTGCTGTTATCATTTTCACGTTTTTGCCAGAGCTCATATTTCAATTTTTGTTATTCTCGTTTTTCTCTGATACTCCTTATTACTGGTTCCCAGATTGTATTCATTTCTATGCTTGGTCGGCTCAGGAGATTTTTGTGGCCTAGCATATGTGCTGATTCCTTAAGTTTACGAATTTCCAACGGCGAAGGAAATTTCATCATAATCATGTACATAATACCTCATCTCAGAAATATAGACAGATACAGAAAAGAAAATGATGAAAAAAACAGTAGGTATATTTATAAACACTGAGGCCCCACAACCGGTTTTTTTATGATGGCTGTCACGATTTAATATAAATCGTCCCTGGAAGTTTGAAGTTATTGTCGGAATGTGACCCTACTCAAAACTAAGAACATACACTCACGGAAGGACAATGCGTGTTGATACGAACGTGGGCTGAAAAGTCCATAGACTGCCTGTAAATGATTGGTGCTGGAGTTCTGAAATAATCCATGTATTAATTTTAACTCTTTTTTTATTAATAATTGCATTGTTTCTTTCTACGTACGGGCGTGGGCTGAAAAGTTAACGAGCTGATTATGAAGGAGTAATGTTAGAAATGAAAAAAAATACTGCATGGATTCATTTCAACTCTTGTTAATAATTGCATTGTTTCTTTACAGGTAAACTGGCATCTGGTTGCCAAAGAGGACTTCAAACTTCTTGAAAACGGACAACATTTGGCATCATGGTGTTATCAGATACCTGCAGAAAAAAAAGGTTTTAAATCTGAAAAACATTCATGCTGGCATGGTTGCTACATCAGGTGATGTCAATTCAGCTTCATCAACATTGGAAAAATGAGCAGTTAAATTTAGGAGGGGAAGAAAGAGACAGACTTGAATATGACCCATGGTCGGGTCTTCCTGCATCTGACACCTCCACCGAAAACACTGACCGTGTTCAACACATGATGATGGATGTCGAGCAATTGACTGTGTGTATAGCTGGTCACTGTTATTCAAGGATACCCGTCTACTAAGACGGCTAGCCAATCCCTACTGCAGACGCTTGCTCGGGCATATTTTTGTTTCTTCAACACCCACAAAGCCCACCTGTGGTTTATACTGCATCTACGCTAAGCAGACCTCAGTTACAGTTTCTGGGAAAGAGCGTGCTATCTAGTGTAATCAACAATTTGAACAAGGCCAGCACGCTCAAGCCCTCGGCCACGGTGACTTGTGACTTCGTGCTAGCACAGTTATCAACGGCACCCAAGGGCTCCGTCTACCCAATTACACTCATAAGGTTTAGGGTCAACTTCTGGTGTGGTTTTCAGACACTTTCCAAAGGTGCCGCGCTCTGGAACCGACCCCTTCAGTCCGATAACATCAGGAAGTCTCCTTCCTGACAAATCTACCTTTGGTGAGATTCGAACCCGGGTCTCATGGTCAGAATGCGAACGTTCTAACCACTCGGTCACGTGCCCATAACACATGGTGATGGTTGACGAGTAATTGGCTATAAATAAAATAACCAATGCTATTAGCACATCCCGTGAGAGAGCGGAGAATATACTGCACAGTGAACTTGACATGGCCAACGTTTCTTCTCGGTAAGTGCCACGTCTTCTGACATCTGATAAAAGTACACCAGACTGATCATATGACGGGAAAATCTGACATTGATTGAAGCAAATCCAGCTCATTTCTTTGAACCTTTCCGAATCCAGGATGAGTGCTGATTTCACCACAAAGACACAAAGCATGCAGTGGAAAAACTTTACCTCACCCGCCTCAAAGAACGAAAAGGTAGTTTCATCTGCAGGAAAGAAGATGGTCTCAGTTTTTTAGGATGCGAAAGATATTGTATTTATTTAAATGGGTCACACCCTCAATGGAGAGTGCTATGCCAATTTTCTGAAGTATTTACTATCAAAGCTAAACGCTCAGGACAAGCGACAATGCTCTAGCGCATAAGTGCTCGGTTTCAGTGGTTGTTGTGCGTGAATGTGGCTTTGAAACGGTTGATTATCCTCCCTATCCCCCTGATATATCCCTGTCTGACTATTATGTAATATCGGTCCTCCTATATGACAGTGAATACTGGACAATCTCAGCGCAGATGAAGAAGAGTTTTGAAGCAAAAGAAACAAAGAAAAAATACTGAATTGTTATGTAATATCAGTCCTCCTATATGCCAGTGAATGCTGGACAATTTTCAAGCCATAGAAAGGGTACAGTACTGTTATGTAATATATGTTCTACTATATGACAGTGAATGCTGGACAATCTCCTCACAGATGAAGAAGAGTTTTGAAGCAACAGAAACAAAGAAAATGTACTGAATTGTTATGTAAAATCGGCGCTCCTATATGCCAGTGAATGCTGGGCAACCTCAGCACAGATACAGAAGAGATTTGAAGCAACAGAAACAAAGAAAATATACTGAATTGTTATGTAAAATCGGCCGTCCTGTATGCCAGTGAATCTCAGCACAAATGAAGAAGAGACTTGGAGCAACAGAAGCCAAGAAAAGAGTAAAGAATTGTTATGTATTATCGGTTGTCCAATATGAGAGTGAATCTCCTCACAGATGAATAAAAACTTGAAGCAACAGAAATTTGATTCTGCAAAATGATGCATGAACCGAACATGTGAGAAACGACGGGGTTTTAGAGAGAATGGAAACAAAAAGAAATTTCTAGGGCACATAACGATGAAAGAAGGCTTGGAAAATCTGATACACATAGGGCTGATTAAAGGTAAGAGGAACAGAGGAATGCAACTTATGACCTACCTAGCGAGCTTGAGTAATGGATGGCGGGACAAGGTTTAGGAGCGATAACAATAGTAATTAAGGATAACTAGGAAGTTCTCTCTGTATTTCTGAGATGAGGTATGGTAATTATTTATGTTATTTGCATTGTTCGGACTGTTGTGCTAATCTTTGTTGACATATTCACGACAATTTTAGACATTGTACGCTCCGGCCTTCTTCAGGTGATCGGAATTTTGAACTGAACCCTTTATTTCGTCCACCAGAGTAGATTGTTTTCGTTCCACGTGCCATGCTGCTTCCGGATGTATCAGTATCAGTTATCTCCCTTTAACTAAACTCTACAAGTTTTTTTCATCCACCTTAGCCAGGTATTGAACACATAACTCTTTGGGTTAAGTCAATGAATTCAACCAATGCTTTTAGCCACCGTGTCATGTGTCCTTGAGGACGATGCTGGAGAATTCAGGAGATTATAGTAATTAATAATACTGAGGAAGGTGCTGGAGATTTGAGAAGATTGCTGTAATTAATCCTCAGACCGCTAGTGGAAACAAGTATATACATGAAATATGAAAATAATAAATGATACTGAGGAAGGTGCTGGAGATCTGAGGAGGTTACAGTCATTAATCCTCAGACCTTTAGTGAAAACAAGTATATACATAAAATATGAAAATAATAAATGATACTGAGGAAAGTGCTGGAGATTTGGGGAGCGTTGCTGCCACTCACTCTTCAGAGATATTAATTGATAGATTTATTGTTTGATGGTTTTAGAGTGTACATTTTTTTGAGATATTAACAATTCGAACTCGGCTCTCCAGTTTCCAATTCTGAACAGTTATCTATTACACCATCCGCACATCCATGCTTACAGCAGCAAGTATTCCGAAGAGGTAACCCTTTAAGGTACTGACCAGGCTCTACGTTGCTTAACTTCGGTGATCGTACATGAACCAATGTTTCGACGTGATATGACCGTAAGCCGATAACCTTTTGGTTTCTAGTAAAAATATGCAAACGTAATAATGATAAGCGATACCGAGGAAGGTGCTGCCTTCTTGAGAAACCTTGCAGTCACTCAGTCGCCTGTGACGATCACCATCGTTGACGCAAAGTTAATATGCAAAAAGAATAGTCAAGTAACTTAGGCATGAAAGAGTGTACAAAAACATTAATCGTATCTGTCAGATGTGTTTTAACTTTTAAGATAACAGTGTTAGATTGCAATATGGTATCCAGCCTCTTATATGGAAGTGAATGCTTGGTAATTTCCCCAAGAATGAGGGTGGGGAACTAGAAGCAGCAGAAATGTGGTTCTACAGAAGGATACTGAAAATTCCATGGGTGGAACGAGTAAGTAATAAAGGGGTCTTAAAGAAAATGGTAACAGACAGAACACTTCTACTCAGAATCAGGAAAAGTCACACTGAAATTCCTTGGAGGAAAAGAGGGATTGGAAAATTTAATCCTCACGGGGCATATTGAGGGTATATGTGTTCTGGTGCTACTGATATATAAAGATTCTTGCTAAAATCCAAAGAAAAGTCTGCAATGTTATTTGTCCTAATCTGGCATCTCAGCTTCAGTCGTTTTGCTATCGTCGTAACGTATCTTCCCTTTGTCCTTACTATGAATACTTTCATAGTAGTTGTTCTGATGAACTTTCCTCTATGGTACCTAGAATCTATGAATTGAAGTTCAGTACTAGATTGGCGGCAAGGTCCCATCATTTTACAGTTGAAATGGCTACATATAGCAGTTACTTCCATCGCACTTCTCGCTTGCTGAACTCTTTTCTGGCTTCTTGCTTCCAAGTAAAACTTTAATCTTCAAAAAGTTATAAGCACTGTCAATTGTTATCTTCTGTTTTCAAAATTTTAATTCTTTTTTGTTCTATCTTCTTAATAGTAGTTTTTATTATAATCTCTAACACTAAATAAACCCCTTGCGTCCTAGTGGCTTTATTGCCTTACTTGGGGGTGAAAGAGAGATAGGGAACGCAGCGAGACATTTACCCGACGATCTAGATGTCGGAACGAAAGCTTTAGCAAAGAGAGAAAACCCGCTAGGAGTTACGCGAGCTAAAAAGCTGTGGGGGGCCATGATCATCTATGTATTGAAGGTAGGCAACGCATAGAAGAAGACATATTAATTCTGTTCTTGGAACAACATCGAGGTAAACAAGATGGGTAATTCTGATATAATGTTCTAAAATCATTGGGCTGTTGTTTACAATTGATTTTAACAGAAGCTCTGAAGTTCCACACGAGAAGCAACCGTTCGTTAAACTGACTGTCCAAAAGAGGGCGCTGGCAATTAGTAAGACACTCACACAGTTTTAAAAGCTGACAATCACCTTTTCCTATTCCTCGCCATGTTTTCCCCTCGACTACAGACGCTTCACATTGGCCAAGACGTAGGCAGTTTGATCAATCGACCATGCCGTATTAATTATGTGAAGAGAAAATCGAAACCGACGAAGAGGCTGTGGCACGGGATGGGTAGGGGATCTTCTCAGGGAATCTACCGATCTTTCTTTCGAGTACGACTGCAGCTAAGGCGCCAAGTAATGTAGCGATGGTCCGCGGTATTGATTCGAAGTCGGAAACGAACGTTGCTGGAGTGACAAATGTTTCACTGCAGATCACCAATGATGGATAACTGAACGAGAAGTTCACATGAGCTGAAAACGGACTGAGAGATACATGAGAACTGCCTTTAGTCTGGGCAGTCGGAATCGAGCCGTCCATATCACTACGTCACCCACAGCACAGCCACCTACCCCGTCGTCACGTTCACTTACCGACTAGCACTTCCTTCGAGAATTGATGACTGTGTCGGGAATCGAATTACAGTAAATGAGGCTTGCACGGTAACGCCGTCTACCCATTTTTTTTTTTTTTTACTCACCCAAAAGAATCAAGCCACGGACAAATTTTCATCATGGCGACTACCGAGAGAACTCTATTTTAATTTAATGTATCTCTGTTTTTATATATATATATATATACGTGAATTGCAATGTGTTCTTGGTAGAAATATTGGAGCGCTCTTCCGTTGCATTATCTACGGTGTTCTTTCTCTTAGACTGGTTGCCAGCCAAGGCTAGGGAGCTCAGTCTCCGCTGCTATTTAACCTATAACTTGGGGGACGAGAAGAGGCGAGTTTCGTGCATTTTTAAATATAAATGTGAACAGGGCGGAATTTGAACTCGCCGATTCGTTTAATCGCTACTAGTAGCAGTGGTCAGAAAAGAGAATTTCGATCTACTTATCGTGTTAGAAAACCTCAAAGCTTCTTTCATCCCCCTTACAACAGAATGCGTACTATCATTGGATAGTTATCTCAAAAAAAAAAAATCGGTCATGAGAAGTCAAATTTAGTGCCAGGCTGCTGCAGTGATTCCTAGGTCAGCACTCTCACATCAGACCGAGGCTGTTGATCCGCTTTCGTGATCTTATAGTGAAGATCTGGAAGTGCTTCAAACTCGTTTGGAAATCTATGGTTTGATCTATTTGTTTATCTAGGAATAAGTCGTACAATGACTCTTTTTTTCAGGAGATAGGCGATCAGGGTTACCTAAAAACTTCTTTACTAACCTTGAATCTAAGCCCTGACGACAGGGTTTTTATATCGATGAATAACTTCCTCTTGCTTTTCTGTTATGGCAGTAGATACTCTTCCTAAAAGTGAATGCTGGGCAATCTCGTCAGCGATGAAGAGGAGACTTGAAACAAAAGATATGTGGTTGTAATGAAAGTTAATAAGAATACCACGGGCCGAACATGTTGAGAAAAAAAGTAAGGTTTTAGAGAAACTTGAAACAAAAAGGACACTTATATTTAATATCAGGAAGAGACAACTGAAATTTCTAGGGTATATAATGAGGAAAGAGGGTTTGGAAAACTTGATACTCACAGGACAGATTGAGGGACAGAGGAAAAACATGTAACATGAGCTGAAGTAAATTGATGGCGGAAGAGGGTTGAGGAGAGATAACAAAAAGACAAAATTTATTAAGAGGTCAGGAAATTGTGGAGAGCCATGATCGTCTACGTCCTGATAGGACACATCACATAGAAGAAGAAGAAGAAGAAGAAGAAGAAGAAGAAGAAGAAGAAGAAGAAGAAGAAGAAGAAGAAGAATGAGCTTGAGTAAATGGGTGGTGTAGCAAGGGTAAAGAGAGATAACAAAAAAGAAAAAAAATTAAGAGGTGAAAAGGTCAGGAAAATGAGGAGAGCCATGATCGGCAACGTCCTGAAGAATAAGAAAAGATTATTTTCACTACTGTTAAGGAAATATACAGTTCATAGCTCAATACATACATAACAAGCAAATTATATGACTTATTTATTAATTATAGATAACTATATTTAATAATTAATTATAATTAATTATAATTTATAATTAATTATAATTTATAATTAATTATAATTTAATTATATTAATTCAATATAATTATATTATATTAAATTAAATTTACTCCGTATATATGATGAATACACAACTATTTACTTATGTCTAAATCAATGATTCCCAGCGTGGGGCACATGGCCCACTGGTGGGGCATGGTAATATTTTGGTGGGAGCATGCGTAGGACGTGCACCCTTCGGTTTACTATACAAAAAGAATAAGGGGGCAATTCGAGAATGAGTTGTTAACAGTGAATTGTTTTCTAGTGAGCTCAAATTTCATTTTGAATTATTTCATGATTAAAATGATCAAAGTATATTACAGAATAAGCTTTCATCCAAATATTTTATATTTCTGCCTTTCAGTTCTCTATTATATGTTTTGAAACTATATATATTTAAATGTCGTTTTTTTTTTTAAAATTTTTCTCTTTCATGGACGACATGGTTTGTTTAGAGACCAAGTTAATGGCCTTTTAAGCTTCCTTCATGTGAACCGTCCTGGGTATGACGATAAACTACATCCGCGTCCTGGGTAAGACGATAAATTGCGTCCGACAGCAAGGCCTCTGATCAGGAGGTTTTGAGGAGCGTGGAACCACCTCTTAATTGCTGGTGTTCCCAGATCCACCCTGACCCGGGGTGGTAGCACCTGCTAGGGTCCCAGCTATGGGCAAATAGTTAACTCCCAAACTGGGGCCAAAATACTATGAAAGTGTAAAAATAGGTTTTAATACCAGAAATACTTTGTAAAAAAAATTGAAAAAAAAGAAATTACCAGCGAGGGAAAATTCTTACCAGAAATAGATTTTTGAAAAAAAAATACTAACAGAAATAGATTTTTGGAAAAAAATATTACCAACAATGAAAATTTTGTCAGCGTTAAATAACCCATTGAGGTTGATAGCTGTAAAACAAAACAAAACAAACCAATATATACCGAGATAGATAGATAAATAGATAGATAGATAGATAGATAGATAGATAGATAGATAGATAGATAGATTCGATAGATAGACAATGAACAGACTGTCATAGATAGATAGATAGATAGAAAATTTTTTTACCAGCAATAAAAATGTTGTCGGCATTAAATAACCCATTGTGGTTGATATACCGTAAAACAAACCAATATATACTGGGATAGATAGATAGACAGATAGATAGATAGATAGACAAACAATGAACAGACTGTCATAGATAGATAGATTGAGGTTGATATGCTGTAAAACAAAACAAAACAAACCAAACCAAATCTTCACGTGAACTGCAGTAAAATTATGAATATGTAAGAATTAAATATTACTGGGGCTTACCAGAATTTTCGAAATTGGCAGGTAGTGTTATACCCCAGCTACGGGTTAAATAAAAGACTTGTATCAATAAATCATTATCATCTTAAAAATAAAATTCTTACAAGCTAAGAAAAATATTTTATAGCTTTAAACAATCTGCAGAGGGTCGATAAGCCGTAGAAAACGAATCAAATCAGAATCAGAGACAGTTATAATTCCTTAATGAGGAAGAAATGCCCGCTCACGAGGCCTTCTGGCCAGTAGTTTTGTGTAACAGAAAATTACAGCTTCGTACGCACTTTCATGTCAAATGTCAGTTTGCTAGACTGTCACTCATCTGCTATCTGCAAGATAGCCGTAAAAATCATTTTTGTCGAGAAGGTGGTACCTTCGATAGTGGTACCAAAAGCAGCCACCTGGAGGGCGGGAATTTTGTTTGCGAACGATTTTTCATGTAAATACATTCTATTGCTTCTCGGGTGAGAAAATCTTCGCCAAAGATATTCTCTGGCGACTCGTAATTATTACTTAAAGCTCAGTCGATTTTCCGATCGAATTTTGTGAATGTCTTCTTCGAGCTAAAAAAAAAAAAAAAACTTTCTTTCGGAATAAACATCTTGTGACAAAATTAAATCAAGAATCGATCGAACCTCCCACAGATTCTGAGTATTTTTTTTTTTTTTTGGTCTTGTTATTCGTTCTGATTCATTTTATTTTTCTCGACTTTTCTTCCTGACTTCCTTAATTATTAAAGAAAGTCTTTTTTGTTCACTTATACATATTACTTCTTAATTTTGTTCGTTTTTCTTTCTATTTTTTTTCTTTCTTTTCTGTTGTTCTTCTCTCTATTTCCTCTCTCCTTTCATTACGTTACCTCTCTCCAACGCAACGCCATACTTCTGACTGTATTTCTGAGATGAGATATTGTAACTATTTACACTATTTATATAGTTTGAGCTGTTTACCTCATCTTTATTGCCATATTCACGACGTTTCGGCCGTTGTACGCTCCGACATTAGTCAGGATCTGTCTATGTTTCTGCGATATATTGTAACTATTTAAACTATTTATATTGTTTGCATTGTTTACCTCATCTTTATTGCCATATTCACGACGTTTCGGCCGTTGTACGCTCCGAACTTCGTCAGGATCTGTCTATGTTTCTGCGATATATTGTAACTATTTATATTGTTTGCATTGTTTACCTCATCTTTATTGCCATATTCACGACGTTTCGGCCGTTGTACGCTCCGACCTTCTTCAGGATCTGTCTATGTTTCTGCGATATATTGTAACTATTTAAACTATTTATATTGTTTGCATTGTTTACCTCATCTTTATTGCCATATTCACGACGTTTCGGCCGTTGTACGCTCCGACCTTCTTCAGGATCTGTCTATGTTTCTGCGATATATTGTAACTATTTAAACTATTTATATTGTTTGCATTGTTTACCTAATCTTTATTGCCATATTCACGACGTTTCGGCCGTTGTACGCTCCGACCTTCTTCAGGATCTGTCTATGTTTCTGCGATATATTGTAACTATTTAAACTATTTATATTGTTTGCATTGTTTACCTCATCTTTATTGCCATATTCACGACGTTTCGGCCGTTGTACGCTCCGACCTTCTTCAGGATCTGTCTATGTTTCTGCGATATATTGTAACTATTTAAACTATTTATATTGTTTGCACTGTTTACCTCCTCTTTATTGCCATATTCACGACGTTTCGGCCGTTGTACGCTCCGACCTTCTTCAGGATCTGTCTATATTTCTGCGATATATTTTAACTATTTAAACTATTTATATTGTTTGCATTGTTTACCTCCTCTTTATTGCCATATTCACGACGTTTCGGCCGTTGTACGCTCCGACCTTCTTCAGGATCTGTCTATGTTTCTGCGATATATTGTAACTATTTAAACTATTTATATTGTTTGCATTGTTTACCTCCTCTTTATTGCCATATTCACGACGTTTCGGCCGTTGTACGCTCCGACCTTCTTCAGGATCTGTCTATATTTCTGCGATATATTTTAACTATTTAAACTATTTATATTGTTTGCATTGTTTACCTCCTCTTTATTGCCATATTCACGACGTTTCGGCCGTTGTACGCTCCGACCTTCTTCAGGATCTTCAGGTGATATTTTGTTTCTGTTTCCTTGCTGCCTTCCTTTTTCTCTTCTTTCTTTGCTTCATTCCATCTTTTCTCCACATTTCTTCCTTTCTTTTAACCCCCCATTTCTTTCGTCCTTCCTTCGTTCTTTCTCTGCCTTCTTCTCTCCCCCCCCTCTCTCTCTATGTCTCATTCCCCTTCCTTCCTCATTAAATTACGTAGCCGGACATTTGGCTGAGAGACATTTGTCCGAACGGATATTTGGCCTATGGACATTTAGTCGAAGGACTGAGAGACATTTGCCCGAACGATCATTTGGCCGACGGACATTTCACCGAAAAAGTACAAGTAAAAATAGTAACAAGTAATACTTTAAGTATTTTAATTAGCAGTATTATAAGGTAGAATAGGACTAATAATTACTAATGAATTTCAAGTGATTAAATTACTAAATCTAAATTTTAAAGTTTTCTTATTTTAATATTTGCTTATTGAAATTAGTATTTTTGAAAATATTTGCGAGTATTTAGGTCAAAAGTAGCACCTAATTATTTTCGTATTTAACAGTGAGATAAAAGCTAGTTTTTCCCTTGAAGTTAATAATCATTAAAAGCGAAATTGAAAGATCTTTCATATCGTAAAAGCTTAAGATTTCTTACGGAATTAAAATGTGCCCTTTTATCAAAACAATTATCATTTTACAATAATATTTGAAGTAAAATATATTATATACGGAATAGATTTTTAAAAAAGCATCTAAAAAAAAAACGAAAATTTATAAATTAATCCAGTAAATAAATACATATAGCACATTACGATAAAGAGTGTGACATACATGTAAGTACGCCACTACATTTTCGGCTAAATATCCATTCGGTTAAATGTCCGTCGGCCAAATGTCCGAGTACCGAAGTTTCTCTCCTGATAACCCATAGAACTTTTTAAATCCGGTACATGAAGAATTCAACTCGTATCACTTGCAGTAGCGAGCTGTTCTTAAATCTATAAATGATTACTATCTTTACTTACATATACAATGTCTGAATTTTGAATGGCACATCGATTCCCATATGAAGGTCATTAAAAATTTCATAAACTCATTTAATTTAATGAAGTGAAGGGAGCTGCCCAGACCTTAACTCCCCAGGCTTGATAGAGTCCAAAAGCATCTTTGGGGGGGGTTGGGGAGTGACGAATTATTTTCTACCCGTCTCTCACAGACGGTATGTGGCAGGCGTCTCACTGCTCTCTCGCTACTTCCATGGAAGGTCCTCGGACAAGCTATGTTCCTCGGTTCGGCCAGGTCTAACCTTCACGTCTAGGACCCGCCACGCTACTTACATAGTAGGAAACGACCGACATTCCCCACCCCCCGTATTCCATCGCAAAGAAGTAAGTTCCACTTGAACAGTTTCTTCCCGCAAACCACTGCTTGTGAAACCGACTCTCAATGGGACGCTCCCCCGATCACCAGAACCATCCCCCCCAAACAGATCAATCTCACGTTCAGAATTTGAATGCAATAACAAGGCATTTGTAGAAGATAGTAATATGGACAGAATAGATATTTAAAAAAAAGCCTGTAAAAAAAAAAACAAAAAAAAAAAATGAAAACTTATAAATTAATACAGTAAATATATATATATATATATATATATATATATATATATATATATATATATATATATATATATATATATATCAGATGACGATAAAGAGTGTGGCATTCATATAAGTACCCACTACATTTTCGGCTCAATATCCATTCGGTTAAATATCCGTCGGCCAAATATCCGATTACCTAAAATCTAAACGAATTTAATGATTTCTTTTTATCAACTTCAAAACGTGGAATATTAATTATCTCTTCTCTTTGCTCACATGACCAACCGGGGTCTGCCCAGCGCGGGAAATGATCACCCTCTATTATCGCAAGATCGAAACGACTTTATTTTCGGAGTCCACAAATTCTGCCGGGCATTGTTCACGTTTTCTTTGGCGTTTAACTTTCAAACAAACATAACCCAACAGAGAGCAAAGGTCCGTAAGTAAACCCGGCAAGATTTTTTACGATCAACCGAATCTCAGAATTGTATAATTATATTAGTACCGAAGAAAATCAACATAGCGGTCTAAAATTGCTTTTGGGATATTTTCCGTTTTTCCAATTTTATTTACATATGGAAACAAAATCAACAAATTTAGACTGCAGTATATGTTAATGAGATTAGGGGAGGTTATGCTAGTGACCGTACTGTTCAAATGCCGTTAAAGAAGCATTCAATAAAAAATGATTCACCTGAAATTGCATCCCGTAAACGACGGCATGTAAACATTGGTGATGACCAACTGAGAACTTGTGTTAAGTTAGCTCCAAATAGGTTGGATGCTCGTGTTATATCAGGTCATCCCATAAGTTCTGTCCGAATTTTGAATAAAGAAAACAAGTGACCAAGTGTTACATTTAATTACAGATTCAATCAACAATGTATTTTCCCTGATTATCTATGACTTCCTTCCATCTATTAACAAGCTTACTAATTCCATTACTGTAAAATTCTTTTGGCTTTGATTCGAAGAACTCACAAATGTCAGTTTTAACCTCTTCCTGTGTTACAAAAGCTGTTTCTTCCAAATGATTCTGTAAGCTACGAAACAAATGGTAGTCTGAAGGAGCAAGGTCGGGAGAATAAGGTGGATGAGGAATTTTCTCCCAACCAAGTTCTTCGATCTTTTGTGACGTGATTCTTGCTGTGTGTGGTCGCGCATTGTCCTGATGAAACATCACCCGTTTTCGATTCGCTAGAGCAGGTCTTTTTTTCTTCAAAGCTTGGTTCAAACGCTCTAATTGCTGACAGTATATTTGAGCATTAATTGTTGCATTAGGTGGTAAGAATTCAAAGTGGATATTCCTTGGCAATCCCACCAGATTGAAAGAAGAACCTTTCGCCCATGAAGTTCCCTTCTCGGCTGTGGCTGGGGTCCTTCCCCTTTACCAAGCCACTGTCTACGACGCTTAACATTTCGATAAAAGGTCCATTTTTCGTCGCCAGTCACAAGTCTATCCAAAAAAGGTGAAACAAGTGGGCGAGAATGGAGAGAAGAGCAGATGTCAACTCGGGATTTGAGGTTGTTTTCAGACAATTCATGAGGCACACATTTTCCAAGTTTATGAACTTTTCCAAGTTGTTGAAGATGACGATGAACAGTTGTATGGTTTGAACTGAGAACCACTGCCAATTCCTCAACTGATAAAGCAGGATTTTCTTCAAGGGCTGCTTCAAGAAGCTTTTCATCAAACTCAACTGGACGTCCGGTTCGATCTTCATCTTCAAGGGTGAAATCTCCACCTCTGAATTTTGCAAACCATCTTCTGCAAGTTCTTTCATTCACACATTCCTCTCCATAAACTGAGTGAATGTTTCTAGCCGCTTCGTTAATTTACATATACTTATTACTGCCCGTCAAAAATATGTAAATTTCTTTTCATTTTTCGTTTCAACGTTTGGAAATGAAATCTGATGATCCGCGGTCCTTTAAAAGGGCTGTGGTGAAATAATTTATTATATAGAACCTTAAAGTGGTTTGTTTTTATTAAATATATATATATATATATATATATATATATATATATATATATATATATATATATATATATATATATATATATATATTGGTTTCGTTGTGACCGCGACGATTCTGACGACACATTCTAGTATGGCGGTATCAAAACTCAAAAGCAAGGATAAGTTCCCCAAAACAAGAATACATGAAGTATTAAGAACAACACATGGAATTATATTTTTCTGAATTTCAAATAAAAAGAAAAAATCCACAAAATAATCTATGGAAGTTAATAAGCGCTCAAAAAAAAAAGACCCTCAGTAATATAATTTTACATTACATCAAACCAAAAATCGCTACACCCAGCGGCGATTCTGTTCATTCAGACATTCCATTTTCAATTCTCCTGTGTTATCCGTTACTCAATTAAGGCATATCTGGCGATGCCAATTCTAAATTTGATGTTTCTACGGTTCACAGTCGATCTATTCCCACGCTGTTCTTAAAGACCTAAGAAATTTTTGATTCGACTGGATGTGATTCAGTCAATTATATATGACAAAAAAATAAAATGAAGATTCATTTTTCCCTGAAATCGAGATTAATTATTTTCCAGTTCTCTGTCGGAGATCATTTCTTGAGAGTCCACATTTTTAATTTGATAAAAAAAACAAATTCAACTTTAAGTTATTCTGAGATTTGAAATATTTTCGGTTTTACTCATTTTTCCTGACAACTTTCGTTATTTCGTTGCTTTTTCTTACAACTTAACTCGGCCAATCAGTTCTTTCGGCATTTAATTAAAACGGCCGTAATTCTAATGCTGAACTGTTACGTAATATCGGCCCTCCTCTCGGACAGATTGAAGGCAAGAGGAACAGAAAGAAAGCTACACATAACTTACCCGGCGAGATTGAGAGAATGGATGACAGGACAGCATTTAGGAGAGGTAACAAAAAGACAAAATTTATTAAGAGCTACAAAGACAGGAAATTCTAGAGAGCCATGATCACCAACGTCCTGAAGGGACAAGACACGTTGAATAATGATAATAATAATAATAATAATAATAGTAGTAGTAGTAGTGATGATGATGATAATAATAATAATAATAATAATAATAATAATAATAATAATAATAATAATAATGTGTAAATGAATGCCGGAACAAGGTTTAGAAGTCATAAGAAACATACAAAATTTTATTAAGACCTAAGAATTTTTGCTTCGATTGGATGTGATTCAGTCAATTATATATGATAAAAAAAAATCGAGATTAATTATTTTCCAGTTCTCGGTCGGAGATCATTTCTTGAGAGTCCACATTTTTATTTGATAAAAAAAAAAATTCAACCTGAAGTTATTCTGAGATTTGAAATATTTTCGGTTTAAATCATTTTTCCTGACAAGTTTTTTTTATTATGTCATTGCTTTTTCTTACAACTTAACTCGGCCAGTCAGTTCTTCCGTCATTTAATTAAAACGGTCGTAATTCTAATTTAATTCTCATTAAGACGTATTATATATAAGGGTGCTTCATTAAGACGGATCAAAGTTAGCAGTAAATAAATCACTGTTATTGATGAAAATTTATTTATTTCTCTATTTAATCATGTTATTTAAGTTATGGCATTTATGGGTGAAAAATAATATCGCCCAAATGTCCGCCAAACCTGAAAGAATAAGGGAAAAAAGTCATTAGACTCTTAAAATTGATTTACATATAAAATCGGTCCAAGTTATTGGAACACACTTTACTTAATATCAGGAAGAGGCAGCTAAAGTTCGTTGGACACGCAATGAGAAAGGAGGGATTGGAGAATCTGATACTCACAGGTCGAATAGAGGGAAAGAGAGACAAGCGAAAGCAACACATGACATACCTGGCGGTATCCACTTGCTTAAGTGGATGACAGAAGGAAGCCTGGGGGGGGGGTGGAAGAAGGACGAAACTTATTGAGACCTACAAGGGATAGAAGGTAGTGGAGGCCCATGATCGCCTACGCCCTGAAAGGACACGATACATAAAAAGAAAAAAGAATAATAGCCTTCATAATCAGATTATTGAAACAAAAATGTATTTTTACATACAAGTAATTATATCAAGATGAATAATAAATACTATTAATTTATTCGTAACCTATGCACTATTAGAACTGTTTTTGGTCTGAAGAAGTTCCTTCTAGGAACGAAACGTATCGATAAGAAAGTAAGTGGGGGATGCAATTCTGACATATGGTGAAAAGAGTGCAAAAAACATACATGGTTCACTGGCAGATATGAATTCAAACACTGGTTGTGTCGAAACGTCATTTGCTTGCAGAACGATGTAATATACGAAGCCACTGCAAAATAAGCAGATAATAAAGATTATATATAGGAGTAATTGAAGGACCCTGGAAGCAAAGAAACTATGCACACAAAACATTCTTTACAAATAATAAATACACGAACGGCAGAATGCTTTTCTAGAAATATATGGGGAATTAAAAGCAAAAACCTATCACATCAAATATATGGAAAATAAGGAAAACGAGAAGCAGCATAAAAATGCATAAGACTGATGATATATCACGTACGAACGATCAATATAATAAAGACGTCTGAGGAAAGTCGGGTGATATGACGGTCGAAACGCTGTAAGCATAACAATTAAAAAGAGCAGACTGGTCTGAATAGCAAAGCATATAAGAATGATAATTCCGCATCTCAAATATTCAGACAAAAATACTATAGACGCCTGAAGATTTCTGGGTAAGCGTACGACTAGGTTGGCATCCCGTCCCATCCTTTCACGGTCGAAACGGTTAAATGTAGCCGTCTCTACTACTCCAACAGCTTCTTCTCTCGCACTTCCCGACAGTGGAACTCCCTTCCTCTTACTTGCTTCCTTGATAGCTATAATCTTCAAATGTAATGTCAGTCGACATCTTCTGATGCCTTGAACTTGATCCCCCGTCCTTCTCTTTATCCTTTCCTCAAACACCCCTCTTTAATCTTGCTCTCACTCTCTGTAACCCCTTGCGTGCAAGTGGCACTCCCGCCTTGCTTGGGGTGAAACGCTTAAACGAAAAAAAAAACAATATATATATATATATATATATATATATAACAAAAAAAAAACAGCTGAAACGTTGTTAGTATAAAAACCAAGACGGGCATGATGATCCGAGTACCAAAATATAACAATCCTATTCTGTTGTGACCAATTAAATGGTTAAGTAATAGCAAAAAACAGGTTTGCAGATATATCGTATATTAAACAGTAAGTACACAAAAAGAGTATTACACGACTAGTGAGAGTGTATCGAATGAACTAGCGCTCAGTCCATTCACTGTATAACTTAACATCCTCCCATGTATGTGGTGCAAGGTCGAGTTTACCATGGGTTCTCCGAGCCCGTAGGTTCGGCCAAAAATATCCCCTTAGAACCCGCATAAACAGGTTCAGGGTCTGTCTACCTCCCCGGACAAAACTTTGCACTTCGGCAAAGTCTCGTCCGGATTCCTCTCCGCTCAAGGCAGAGAGTTCGACAGATGAACAATCTATTCGACTATTAATATTTAACAGCCCCCCACGAAGGATGTATGTGGCACAAGGCCAACTTTAGCGTGGGTCCTCCGAGCCCGTAGGCTCGGCCAAAAATATTCCCTTAGAACCCGCATAAACGGGTTCAAGGTCTGTCTACCTCCCCGGACAAAACGTTGCCCTTCGGCAAAGCCTCGTCCGAATTCCTCTCTGCTCGAGGCAGAGAGTTCGACAGTTACGAACACTCCATCCACTATTATACTTAACGCCCCCCCCCACCTTGGTCGTATGTGGCACAAGGCCGAGTTTAATGTGGGTTTTCTGAGCCCGTAGGCTCGGCCAAAAATATTCCCTTCGAACCCGTATAAACGGGTTCAGGGCCTGTCTACCTCCCTGGATGAAACTTTGCCCTACGGCAAAGCCTCGTCCGGATTCCTCTCCGCTCAAGTCCGAGAGTTCGACAGATGAACAATCTGTTCGACTGTTATATTTAACAGTCCCACTAAGAGGCATGTATGTGGCACAAGGCCATGTTTAATGTGGGTTTCTCCGAGCCCGTAGGCTCGGCCAAAAAATTTTCCTTTTGAAACGGCCTAAGCGGGTTCGGGATCTGTCTACCTCCACGGACGAAACTTTGCCCTTCGACAAAGCCTCGTCCAGGTTCTTCATCGCTCAAGCCCTAGAGTTCGACAGATGAACAATCTTTTAGACTTTTCCCCGAAGCCTTCTGTCCTACTAATCTTACAGTAGGCGGAAGAGTCTAACATAGACTCTATAGAGGGAAGACACCACAATATATTCAATAGGTCTCATACATGGAAACTCACTCGTTCTTTCCATTTCGTTTTTGTTTTTTAACACAACACACAATTTCTAAAGCCAGCTAGAAAATAATAGTTGAAGAGAAAATATGGTAATCAATCCCCCTCCCAGGCAAGGCGATAAAACCACTATGACGCAAGGGCCTGCTGGGAGTGAAAGGGAATGAAGAGACTTTAGAAGGTACCGGAAATACTAGAAATTCCAATTTTAGCAAATCGTGTAACAGAGATAATAACAATATCTTAAATTGGCGGGTGGGGGTGTATATACTTATTAGACAGTGCGATATTTGAGAGGGGCTTTTAAATTACTGTTTCGAAATGTGGTTAAAAAAATGCCGGACATTGCTTGCTCCAGTGTAAGAAATTTTGAAGAAATAGCGCGCATTAAGGGCAGTGTCAGGATTTCAGTATGGTTACGATTTACTTGCTAAACGGGGGGAAAATTGGGGATTATTCCACCTTTGAAATATTAAATCAACAGTTTAAAACAAATTGTTATGAATGGAATCGTTTGTGTTACACGGGTTGCTAAGAATGGATTCGTTTGTGTTACACGGACTGCTAAGATTGTAATCACTTGCGCTACACAGATTGCAAAGAGTTGATTCGCTTGTATTATACGAATTAATGAGATCTGAATCGACAATGTCACACGGTTTACTACGAATAAAATCGTTCGTGTCACATAATTTTCTGAGATTTAAATCGAGGAAGGCTGGAGAATATATCGACCGAAATATTGATGTGAAGCAAAAGTATAAGATAAATGATAAGGATTATTCCAGTAGTGAGAAAATCTCTTCGAGTAAGAAATAAAGATTGATATTGTTTTTTTTTTTGTTAAACCATTTTCAATTTTTAGGAAAAAGGATTTGAAATATTTAAAATATTTGAAATATTACGTGTATTCAATATAAAAAAAAATATTTTGTAAAAAGAATCCTACGGAAGTGTTTTGTAGAGTAGCGAAAAAAGGATTTTGAAAAATTGTAAATATTACCAGAACAAAAAAGAAAAAAAAAGATTTTTAGAAATTTTAAATATTGGAAATATGTAAATATTTCAAAATGCGAAACTGATTTTTTGAAAAAAAAGTTTTAAACAGTTTAAAGACATATTAAAATACCTCGGAAGTCTATAAATATAAAAAGAACATTGAAATGGTTTTAAAGATATATGGATTTGTTTTTAAGCGTGGAAATGTCTTAATTTAATTATGTTATCTCATATATGCTAATATATATATATATATATATATATATATATATATATATATATATATATATATATATATATATACGTATGTATATATATATATATATATATATATATTTCTGTTTATTAATGCAACATACGTTATTTTAAATGGATACTCATATTTCGAGGTTATTTTCTAAACAGTATTTTATTTTCATCTATCTGTCTGAATATTCGAGAAATTATATTAAAGCAAAATGCGCCCTCAGGCATGACTCGAACCTGCTCAACCCCACAATAGCATGAGAGACAAAGATGAGATCAATAGTCCGAATAATGTAAATAGTGTACATCTCATCTTTAGAAATATAGACAAATGCCAAAAAGAATAATTCCGTTATTATTTCCTTTTTTTCCCATATTTTTCCAATGAAACATAAACAGTGCCCATGTTAGCATTTCCGTTCGTATGTCCATTCCACGAAGTCTTTCCTTGAAGACTGACCACAGATTCTCGATTGGATTTAAACCAGGAGAGTTTCCGGTCCAGTCGATAATACGTCGATTTGCTCACTGGTAAATCTTGCCATTTGTGTTTGTGCAGCGTTACAATTTTCGTACGCTTCCTTGGAGTAATGTCCATTGCAGACAATGGCCGTGGGACAACTAATCGACAGACGAGACAATAGTATCTAGGCGTGATAAAAATCTGATGACAATAATTTCTAAGGCGAAACAAATTTCCTCATACACCTCGAATATAAATTCATATTACTGCACACAACTGCAAAGGAACTAATCAGAGGAAAAGATAGAAATCAATTACAACCTGTCACTCCAGTGGGTATAAAACTGACCATAAGAGAAGAAAGAGAGAGAGAAAGAAAGAAAGAAAGAAAAGAAAAGGGACAAAAGGAATGTGAAATAATGGAAAACAAAGAAAGGACAGAGTAGAAAAAGAAAGAAAGAAAGAGAAGAAAAAAGAGAAGAAAGAAAGAAAGAAAATAAGAAAGAAAGAAAGAAATAAGGAAAGAAAGAAAGAAAGAAAAGGAACAAAAGGAAAGGAAATAATGGAAAACGAAAAATAAAAGGACATAGTAGAAAAAGAAAGAAAAAAGAGAAGAAAGAAAGAAAGAAAGAAAGAGAAGAAAGAAAGAACGAAAGAAAAGGAACAAAACGAATGGGAAATAATCAAAATCAAAATAAAAGGACATAGTAGTAAAAGAACGAAAGTAAGAGAAGAAAGAAAGAAAGAAAGAAAAGGAACATAAGGTAAGGGAAATAATGGAACGAAAAATAAAAGGACATAGTAGAAAGAGAAAGAAAGAAAGAAAGAAAGAAAGAACGAAAGAAAGAAAGAAAGAAAAGGAAAGGAAAGGAAAGGAATGGGAAATAATCAAAAACGAAAAATAAAAGGACATAGTAGAAAAAGAAAGAAAGAGAAGAAAGAAAGAAAGAAAGAAAGAGAAGAAAGAAAGAAAGAAAGAGAAAAAAGAAAGAAAGAAAAGGAACAAATGATAAGGGAAATAATCAAAAACGAAAAATAAAAGGACATAGTAGAAAAAGAAAGAAAGAGAAGAAAGAAAGAAAGAAAGAAAGAAAGAGAAGAAAGAAAGAGAAGAAAGAAAGAAAGAAAGAAAGAAAGAGAAAAAAGAAAGAAAGAAAGAAAAGGAACAAATGATAAGGGAAATAATGGAACGAAAAATAAAAGGACATAGTAGAAAAAGAAAGAAAGAAAGAAAGAAAGAAAGAAAAGGAAAGGAAAGGAATGGGAAATAATCAAAAACGAAAAATAAAAGGACATTGTAGAAAAAGAAAGAGAGAGAAGAAAGAAAGAAAGAAAGACAGGGAGAAAGGAAGTAAAGATGGAAAATAATGAGATTAGTGCAAAATGAAAGAAAGGAAGAAAAAGAAAGAAATTGAAAATAGTAAAAAGTGAAAGATAAACGAAAAATAAAGGGGCATAGTAGAAAATGAAAGAAAGAAAGAAATTGGGTAATGGATGAATGAAAAAGGGAAATAGTGAAGAAAAAGAAAAGAAAGACAGGAAGAAAGAGTATAAATGAATAAATAAATGAAGAAAGAAAGAAAGGAAGAAAGAAAGGAAGGAAGAAAGAAAAAGAAAGAGAAGGGTGGAAAATAATGATAAATAGTAGGAAATGAAAGAAAGAAAGAAAAAAGAAAGAAAAGGAAAGGGATATAGAAAAAGAAAGAAAGAAAGAAAGAAAAAAGTAGAAATAAAGAAAGAAATAAACAAGGGTATATACGGATTTCTTTTTAAGCGTGTAAATATCTTAATTTAATTATGTTGTCTCATATATATCAATATGTACATTTATTTATTATCGAAAGAGTTAATCGATTTTTATTTTTTTAATCCGACATATTTTTATCACTTCAAACGTCATTTTAATCGGATGCTCATATTTCTCGGTATTTTCTAAACATTATTTTAAATTTCGTCTACCGTTCTGAATAATTGAAAAATCTTATTAAAGAAAAACACCTCCTCAGCCATGACTCGAACCTGCTTGACCCCACCATTGCAAGAGTGACCGTCGTTAAATCGACGTGCTTTTAACCGACTCGGCCACAAAGAGCATCAACTGGTGTGCAAGTCTGTATAATGCCTTTAATTACCCCACTCCCTTTTATTAGTTCCCTGAAAGTTCATAACAGCTCGGTATTTTATAGCCAGCGCAACATAAACTGAATATCTACTGCGAAGTATTTATATATATATATATATATATATATATATATATATATATATATATATATATATATATAGGGGTTGGACAAAATAATTGAAACACATTTTAAATTCAAAGTAAATTTATTTAATATGGAGTTGGTCCTCCTTTAGACTCACAGACAGCTTTAATACGTCTAGGAATGGAATCATACAGCTTCCTGACTTCACCCAGAGAAATTTTCAGCCATTCTTCCATTAATACCTGGTCCAGCTCTTTAAGATACGACGGTAGAGGATAGCAGCTCCTAACTTGTTGCTCCAAAATGCACAACAAATGTTCAATAATATTGATATCTGGAGATTGGGGAGGCCACTCCATATGTTCTAGCTCACTTTCATGCTCTTCATACCAATTCTTAACCACTCGAGCGGTATGTATTGGAGCATTATCGTCTTGGAAGATGCAGTCACCATCAGAGAATAAAGTCTTGGTCATTGGATGAACATGATCTCCCAAAATGTTCAGGTAATCTTTGCTGTTGATTCTATCATGCAGGGCAACTATTGGACCGAGACATTTCTATGATATGGCGGCCCGAACTATCACTGATCCACCTCCATGCTTCACTGTTGGAAGAAGGCAGTCAGGGTTGTAAGCTTTGGGCTGCCTCCACACATAATCTCACCCTGAAGTTGGGAAAAGAGAAAAACTGGACTTGTTTGAGAATATGACTTGCTTCCATTGGTCTGCAGACCAGGCATTGTGATCTCTGCACCACTTCAACCTCTTCTGAATGTTGCGAGTGGAGAGAAGCGGTTTCCTTACGGCGGTTCTTCCATGATATGCAGCTTTATGGAGCTCACGACGAACAGTTTTAGTAGAAACTGGACTATTCAGATGATTATTCAACCCAGCAGTCACTTTGGCCACAGTAGTCCGATGATTTATTTGCCACATTGCGTTTCAATGCACGTCGGTCTTTGTCAGCACATTTGCAAGTCCGGCCCGAATTGCTACGGCTGCTAGAGGTTTTGCCCTGTTTCTCGAATGGCGTCATAGTTCTTGATATGGTAACTCTTGAAAAACCAAACAGTTCAGCAACCTTAGTGATCGAGGCTCCTGCCATGAGAGCTCCAACAATTTGCCCTTTTTCGAACTCAGAGAGGTCACGCATTTAGCTTAAATTATACTAAATTCTAAAAATAAATAAGACAAAGAGAGTAAATTAGATAAATAAACGTATTTACAAAAGATATAACCGGCAATTACGAAGGTTTAGTTAAATTTCGTAATATAATAGGTCTTTGAAATATAGGAGTGGAATTTGCACCTGTTCCAATTATTTTGTCCAACCCCTGTATATGAAACATTTCTCAGAGTTAACCTGTAGAAAAAGACAATATTTATGAATCTAAAAGACAACAGGAAAACTGTAATAGTTGCCGACGCGTTTCGTCCGATGTGGACTTTCTCAAGGCAAAAAAAAACCAAAAAACGAAATGTATTTATTAAACAAAGTAACTAATAATAACAAAAACAAAATGTCCTTAGCAACTTGAAGAATTTAAAGAACGTTATTTTCATACTGTTAACTTAAAATTACGTCAATTAAATATATATCGCAACCTAATTGAATAAAGTCATAACACACACACGCGAGCGCGCGCAAACACACCCACATACACACAAACGCATACACACACATGAACACACACACAAATACAAACGTATAAAAACACTAACATATATATATATATATATATATATATATATAAACACCAGCACTCAATGTGCGATATTATATATATATATATATATATATATATATATATATATATATATACGGACAAAAGCATTTGTTTTTGTCTGTATGAAAAAATTTATAATAAATAATTATTGTTCTACTCTTGGTATCGGTGGAGTAATGGAATCCTCTTCTTCTCCCCCCAGCTATGGGTAAATAGCAGGACAGCCCTTGGATGGCAAATGGTCTACCGCAGAAAGAAATGGCAACCTACTGCGTGAAAAAAATCTGCCTAGTCAGTCATGTATCTTTCGATACATGATCGCCTACGCGTCTATCACGTATGGCACAGAACTGACTGACTTTTGGTAATGAGCCCTCTTCTGAATTAATGCTGTGAACGTCAGAGTTTATATTATTTTCGTTCTCATCACATTCGTATATATATTTGTCTTTTTGTTATCTCTCTTAAACCATATTCTGCCAGTTGCCTTGATCTATCCACTTCCCTTCTCCACATCCTTTCATTTTTCATTCCTATCTGCTCTCGCTCCAAATCTTCTGTAACCCCCTTGCCTTGATCGACCCACTGTCTTTCTCTTTCTCCACATCCTCTCCTTTACCACTCCTATCTGCTCTTCCTCCAACCCTTCTTTAACCCCTTGCGTGATAGTGGCTTCCAGCCTTGCTTGGAGTGATACGCTTAAAAAAAAAATATATATATATATATATATATATATATATATTGAACAATAAAAAATATTGAAAAATTAAAATCTTCAGACACATTGGGTTGTATATTAATATTCTTTCGTTTTTATTATTATTTCAGTTAGATTCCTCGACTAGTTTAGGCCAACATGGCCATCATCAGGCGAAAAAAAAAAATTCTGCTTGCTGGTAGCAGTGAACTGCAGAAATGAATGTCTTGATGGAGAAAATGAACTTTAGCCTGTTTTTTTTTTAGTTTTTTTAACATGAATTTTGGTTAGTCTTTGTGTTGGTCAGACAGTCTCTTTTAAGTTGTTATTTAAGATAAGAGCTGGATTGATTCATGCTGCTCTGAATTCCTTTGGTCATTGTGATAGATTTATTGGTTTCTGGAAAGCGGATGTGTCTCTGTTAAGTGTGTGTGTGTGTTATTTGGTTCTTAGGGAGTGAGTGAGTATGATGTGTGTAAGCGTGTATATTACTATGGGCGTGTGTTATCATTTGGATCACTAGGGAGTGAGTGAGTATGATGTGTGTAACCGTGTATATACGCGTGGGTGTGTGTATAAGTGTGAGGTCTCAACACCTCCGTAAGCATGTCTGTCTTGTGTGCGTGAGAAATGTGGGTAGGTCCTGATTTGTGAAACTATATATTAATACTATCTATATTGTTAAATTTGTGAATGAGCCCGTCTAGATAGTGCGTTATATATACATATATACATATATATACACACACACACACACACACATATATATATATATATGTATTATATATATATATATGTGTGTATGTGTGTGTGTGTGTGTATGAATGTGTGTGCAAATACTTGTGATGTCATTACATATATATTTAATATGTTCGCTGATGTACGTGTTATATATATATATATATATATATATATATATATATATATATATATATATATATATATATATATATATATATATATACGTGTGTCTGTGTGTGTGCAGATCGTAACTTACTTAACCATGGACTTGGTTACAGATATACATATATGCAAACACATTTTAATGCCTACGTAATGTGTATATATATATATATATATTTAAATTATATATATATATATTTATATGTATGTATGTATAAGGACAATATTTCTGTAGTTTTAGTGAAAATTGGCATATTTGTTATATGTAGCCCAGTGTGAAAACTCGGCCAAGTATCTAATAACATTCGCTCTTTCATTATCGCTTGCAATCTGTCAGATGAACGCCTGCAGAAAGATGCCTTAAGTGCCTTCGAGGAAAAAACAAATCTGATTCGGAATGTTGCATGCAATCTAGATTAAGGATCCTAATATTTTTAAAGCCATAATTAAGTGCATTATTCCATTTTGGGAATTCCGTTTTATTTGCCAACTTCAAACCGCTAATTTATTTTCCGTTTTTGACTGTCATGTAGATGTTTTTCAGGCCGGAAGTTAGTCGATACCGAAGATGCTTTTTCTTTTTCATTTGTTTGTCTTTTACTTAATAGCTTCTGTATTGTTGCATTATTGTTGCAATTCTGATTTTGTATGCCTATCAATATTCCCTGGAATCTATCTATCTATCTATCTATCTATCTATCTATCTATCTATCTATCTATTTCAGTCTGTTCATTTCTGTCCGTTCATTTTATCTATCTGTCTGATATATCGTTTTCACTCTGTTCATATCTATCTATCCAGTCCTTATCTATCTATCTATCTATCTATCTATCTATCTATCTATCTATCTATTTCGGTCTGTTCATATCTCTCTGTTCATTTTATCTATCTATCTGATATATCGTTTTCACTCTGTTTATATCTATCTATCCAGTCCTTATCTATCTATCTATCTATCTATCTATCTATCTATCTATCTATCTATCTATCTATCTATCTATCTATCTATTTCAGTCTGTTAATTTCTGTCTGTTCATTTTTATCCATCTGATATATCGTTTTCACTCTGTTCATATCTAGCTTTGCAGTCCTTATCTATCTATCTATCTATCTATCTATCTATCTATCTATCTATCTATCTATCTATCTATCTATTTCGGTCTGTTCATTTCTGTCTGTTCATTTTATCTATCTATCTGCTATATCGTTTTCAGTCTGTTCATATCTATCTATCCAGGCCTTATCTATCTATCTATCTATCTATCTATTTCATTTGGTATATATTTATCTATCTCTGTCTGTTAACGTCTATCTTTCTCTTTATAGATTTATCTACATTGTACACGTGGTCACCAAACTGGCAGATGCTGTTTAACATCTGACAAATGCAAGTGTTTACACGTTGGATATGGAAATATGAAATATGACTACCTCGTAGGCGGCAAGTTGATTGACAATATAGACTCACAAAAAAAGATCTTGGTATTATATTACACAAGACATTGCAGTCAGAATACCTTGTTGCTAAGTGTCAAAACTGCCAAGAAAATACTAGAGGCGATAAGAACTTATGTTGACAAAAGATATTTCTTCTTTAGTTCTTCCCCATCGAGATTTTGGTCTGCTAGCATGGCGACCTTACCAAGATACTAAAGATATCTAAAACGAAAAAGTTATTCTGTGACCTACCGTATGAGGAAGGATTATTTTAAAGCGCTCTAAGCACCCTGGGATTTTTAAAGACTTACACCTTTATGCAAAGTAATTAAAACAAAACGAATAATTCAGTTATTATTTACATTTATGATCCAGTACTTCGTATGTCAATTCCACGAAGTCGTTACTTGTAGATTGACCACAGATTCTCGATTGGTTTTAAATCAGGAGAGTTTCCGGGCCAGTCTAGTACTTTGATTTGGTCACTGGTAAGGCTTGCCAGTGTGTTCGTGCAACTTTACAAATTTTCGTACACTTCCTTGGAGTAACGTCCATCGCAGACAATAACTGTAGGACAACTAATCGATAGTCGAGACATAGTAGAAAAGAAAGAAAAAAAGAAGAAAGAAAGAAAAAAAGAAGATAAGAAAGAAAGAAAGAAAGAGAGAAAGAAAGGAAGGAAGGAAGAAAGAAAGAAAAGGAACAAAAGGAATGGGAAATAATGGAAAACGAAAAATAAAGGGACATAGCAGAAAAAGAAAGAAAGAAAGAGAAGAAGAAAGGGAAGAAAGAAAGAAAGAAAGAAGGAAACGAAAGGAAGGAAGGAAGGAAGGAAGGAAGGAAGGAAGGAAGGAAAATAATAAGAAATAGTGGAAAATGTAAGAAAAAGAAAGGGAGATAGTAGAAAAAGAAAGAAAGAAAGAAAAAAGAAAGAAAAGAAAGAGGAAAGAAAATAATGAGAAATAGTAGGTAAAGAAAGAAAAGGAAAGGGATATAGTAGAAAAATAAATAAAGAAAGAATAGAAATAAAAAAGAAAGAAAGAAAGAAAGAAAGAAAGAAAGAAAAGGAACAAAGGAATGGGAAATGATGGAAAACGAAAAATAAAAGGACAGAAAAGAATAAAGGAAGGAAGGAAGGAAGGAAGGAAGGAAAATAATGAGAAATAGTGGAAAATGAAAGAAAGAAAGAAAGAAATGGAAAGGGATATAGTAGAAAAAGAAAGAAAGAAAGAAAAAAGAAAAGAAAGAGAAGGAAAGAAAATAATGAGAAATAGTGGGTAAAGAAAGAAAGAAAGAAATAAGAAAGAAAGAAAGAAAGAAAGAAAGAAAGAAAAGGAAAGTGATATAGTATAAAAAGAAAGAAATTGTAGAAAACAAAAGAAAAACGAAAAATAAAGTGACATAACAGAAAAAGAAAGAAAAAAATTGAAAAATGAATGAATGGAAAATGGAAATAGTGAAGAAAAAAGAAAAGAAAGAAAGAAAGAAAGAAAGAAGGAAAGAAAGAAAGAAAGAAAGAAAGCAAAATTCAAAAAGGAAGGCTCTCAAAATTTTTACGGTCACTATTAGTGATTTTTTGAAATTATTAACAAACCGAACCAATTTCTTTTAATTATCATGATCTAAGGGTGCTTAATTTATAGTAATATAAGATATTGTTCTTGAAAATGTTACTAAACAACCAAATAAACAAAACGGTTGGTTTGCTTTAGTTCCATGATGGAGGATCGATTTACAATGAATTTCTATTGCACATTTATAACTGGTGAACTAATCGACCTATATCGATTTTTCCTGGATTTTACACATCTTCGGGACAGGAATTAACCTAATCCCCAGTTATTTTGCGAATAAAAGTTTCTTTAAGTCCCTACGTCAACCTACTTCTCCTTCGTCTGCGATCTACCACATTTGACTAGAAATATCGCGCATAACGAAATAATGTGATACCAATTACTTGACTCTCTTGCCGCATCGGGAGAAGAGACTCAAAGCTCGCTTAGTTCTGCTCTTGCAGAATATTCAAAAGACGTGGGCGCAAGACCAGAGTTGATATCTGTATCCCACCAGCAGAATGTGCAATTGGTGCTGTCATTTCTACCGTTGTTTATCTCTAAATATTTACGGCCCTATTAAGAATCGCTTTGTTTATTATCTGATATATTTCTGAGATGAGGTATTATGTACACTATTTATATTATTCGGACTATTGTCCTCATCTTTGTTGCCATATTTACTACAACGTTTCGGCCCTTCAGTATCTGTCTATATTTCTGAGATGAGGTATTATGTACACTATTTACATTATTCGGACTATTGTTCTCATCTTTGTCCCCACATTTATTACAACGTTTCGGCCCTTCAGTATCTGTCGATATTTCTGAGATGAGGTATTATGTACACTATTTACATTATTCGGACTATTGTCCTCGTTTGTGTCACCATATTTATTACAACGTTTCGGCCCTTCAGTATCTGTCGATATTTCTGAGATGAGGTATTATGTACACTATTTACATTATTCGGACTATTGTCCTCATCTGTGTCATCATATTTATTACAACGTTTCGGCCCTTCAGTATCTGTCTATATTTCTGAGATGAGGTATTATGTACACTATTTACATTATTCGGACTATTGTCCTCATCTTTGTCACCATATTTATTACAACGTTTCGGCCCTTCAGTATCTGTCGATATTTCTGAGATGAGGTATTATGTACACTATTTACATTATTCGGACTATTGTCCTCATCTGTGTCACCATATTTATTACAACGTTTCGGCCCTTCAGTATCTGTCTATATTTCTGAGATGACGTATTATGTACACTATTTACATTATTCGGACTATTGTCCTCATCTTTGTCACCATATTTATTACAACGTTTCGGCCCTTCAGTATCTGTCTATATTTCTGAGATGAGGTATTATGTACACTATTTATATTATTCGGACTATTGTCCTCATCTTTGTCGCCATATTTATTACAACGTTTCGGCCCTTCAGTATCTGTCGATATTTCTGAGATGAGGTATTATGTACACTATTTACATTATTCGGACTATTGTCCTCATCTTTGTTGCTATATTTATTACAACGTTTCGGCCCTTCAGTATCTGTCTATATTTCTGAGATGACGTATTATGTACACTATTTACATTATTCGGACTATTGTTCTCATCTTTGTCACCATATTTATTACAACGTTTCGGCCCTTCAGTATCTGTCTATATTTCTGAGATGAGGTATTATGTACACTATTTATATTATTCGGACTATTGTCCTCATCTTTGTCACCATATTTATTACAACGTTTCGGCCCTTCAGTATCTGTCGATATTTCTGAGATGAGGTATTATGTACACTATTTATATTATTCGGACTATTGTCCTCATCTTTGTCACCATATTTATTACAACGTTTCGGCCCTTCAGTATCTGTCGATATTTCTGAGATGACGTATTATGTACACTATTTATATTATTCGGACTATTGTCCTCATCTTTGTTGCCATATTTATTACAACATTTCGGCCGTTGTATGCTCCGCCCTTCTTCAAGTGACTGAAATCTTACTAACGCCTTTAACCACTCAAGGACAGTGGATAAGGGCGTTAGTTAGATCCACTGACAGGACCCAAAGAGTGTGAGTTCAATACCTGGTTAAGGCAGTGGAGATCTCTGAGAGGGGAATTAACAG
Source organism: Acanthosepion esculentum (assembly GCA_964036315.1). Taxonomy (NCBI): domain Eukaryota; kingdom Metazoa; phylum Mollusca; class Cephalopoda; order Sepiida; family Sepiidae; genus Acanthosepion; species Acanthosepion esculentum. The sequence goes on from OZ038501.1 coordinate 81,228,276, forward strand.
GAGATATCTGACAACTGACATCCATTAAACATGGCACGTAGAACTACAACAGTCTACCCCAGTGAGAAATAAAGGGTTCAATTTGACATTCCAAACACCTGAGGAAGGCCAGAGCGTACAACGGCCGAAATGTTGTAATAAATATGGCGACAAAGATGAGGACAATAGTCCGAATAATGTAAATAGTGTACACAATATCTCAGCTCAGAAATATAGACAGATACTGAATGGCCGAAACTTTGTAGTAAATATGGCGACAAAGATGAGGACAATAGTCCGAATAATGTAAATAGTGTACACAATCTCATCTCAGAAATATAGACAGATACTGAAGAAGGCCGGAGCGTACAACGGCCGAAACGTTGTAATAAATATGGCGACAAAGATGAGGACAATAGTCCGAATAATGTAAATAGTTTTTTGTTTATATTCTCATGTGTTGGTTGGTTTGGTTTGGTTAGATTTGTTTTTTATTTAGATTTTTACGGCATATCAACCTCAATAGGTTATTTAATGCCGACAAGATTTTTATTGCTGGTAATTTTTTTTTTCAAAAGTGTATTGCTGTTATTCAAACCTATATTTATACTTTCATAGTTTTAACCTATTTTTTTTTTTTGGTGAGGGTGACTATTTTGCTCATAGCTGAGATGATGACAGGTGCTACCACCCCAGGTCAGGGCAGACCTGGCAACACCATCAATTAAGAGGTGGTTCCATGCTCCTCGAAACCTCCTGCTCAGAGGCCTTGCTGCCTGATGTAGTTTATCGTCTTTTCCAGGATGCGGATACAGCTTATCATCTTACCCAAGACGCGAATGCAGTTTATTGTCTTACCCAGTATGTGGATGTAGTTTATTGACTTACCCAGGACGCGGATGTAGTTTATCGTATTACCTAGGACGCGGATGCAATTCATCGTCAGACCCAGGACGCGGGTGCAGTTTATCGTCTTACCCAGTACGTGGATATAGTTTATCATCTTACCCAGGACGCGGATGCAGTTTATCATCTTACCCAGGACTCGGATGCAGTTTATCATCTTACCCAGGACGCGGATGCAGTTTATCGTCTTACCCAGGACGTGAATATAGTTTATCATCTTACCCAGGACGCGGATGCAGTTTATCATCTTACCCAGGACTCGTATGCAGTTTATCATCTTACCCAGGACGCGGATGCAGTTTATCGTCTTACCCAGGACTCGGATGCAGTTTATCATCTTACCCAGGACTCGTATGCAGTTTATCATCTTACCCAGGACGCGGATGCAGTTTATCATCTTACCCAGGACTCGTATGCAGTTTATCATCTTACCCAGGACGCGGCGCGGGGCAGTTTATCGTCTTACCCAGGACGTGAATATAGTTTATCATCTTACCCAGGACGCGAATGCAGTTTATCGTTTGTGCTGTTCCTTATTTTATTTTCCATACACACAATAAAAATTAATTCACACCACGGTTATCAAAAAAATACAACTGCGCGGGAATTCACTCCTCACCATACCCTGTGGGGTCAAAAACAAGAACGGCGCACCTAAAAGTTCGGACGTAGTGAAAAGCACACCACGTGGTAAAAAAATATGATTTATTGACCAATCAGGGCTCGACATAAGAAACCCATTTCTTAATCTCCCCGGAGCCTCATCATTCAGATATAAGGAAGGTAGAAACTCTCATCAGACCAGAGGGAGAACAGCGACAAGCCGACATCAAAGCGACACGGACAGCTTCGAACACACACACACACACACACAGAATTCAGCAGTTCATACAACAGGCAGTATCGCGTATCAGTGAACATTCCTTCACCCTCTCTTTCTTTCATCTCGCTCGCTACACATCGTCCTACCTTTTCCCTCTCACATTCCCAGTGCCTTTCTTTCTCCTTTTCTTCCACTGCTTTACGGACAATTTCATTTTTGTACAAAAAAAATAATTCTTATATTTTTTTTTTACGAAAATAAACAAAAGTTTATTTTGCTTTATTTGTAGTGCATTTTCCTTTTATTATTTGTCTGAGGGACTTCTTTGCACCCTCAACAATTGGTGACCGACGTGAGACACTACATTTAAAAAAACAAACAAAACGAAAAGGAAGGACACAATGGAATCACAATCTTCGGAAACCCCTCTCGCCACACTATCGTTGAATATCCCGGCTTTCAACACGACTAACACTAAGTCCTGGTTCGTTCAAATCCAGGCATTATTTGATGCGAAGCGAATCACCTCCCAGAGAACCCGGTATTGTTACTTAGTGGAAAAACTGCCATCGGACATCATCGAGGAAGTAATGGATTTACTGGAAAATGTCCCGGATAACAACCCGTACGATAGGCTCAAGGAAGCAATTTTAAAACGGACCGGTGTATCGAACGAAGCCATGCTATGCAACCTTTTCTCTCAGGTGGAATTAGGAGACCGCACCACATCGCAGTTGTTGAGGCACATGCGAACCTTACTGGGTGACAACAAAATGTCCGAGAACATTATACGGAGCTTATGGCTGGACAAGTTACCCACTACAACGACACAAATCCTCGCACCCATGACGGAGGGAACGCAGACAGAAAAACTCGCGGACATTGCAGATCGGATCCATGAAAGTTTTCGAAGCCGCAGGGTAAACTCTATCCAACCACAACCAGCCCAACAAAGTGACAGGGAATTTAACGACCTCAAGTCTACGGTAGAAAGGTTGTCTATACAATTACAAGGCTTACTGAAAAAAGGCCGACAGTACCGCCGCGATAAATGTCCAGGCTACAGAAAGTAAAGTTTCAGCAGAGACCGGACTGACAACCGCAATAGAAAGGATGAAATTTGTTATTACTACAAAAGGTTTGGTCCTGAGGCGAGACGATGTACACGTCCTTGTTCTTTCAACAACGCGAATGCGGGAAACGGAAATTCCAGCCAGTAGAGACGACGGCTGTTGCTGGATTTTTAACAAAAGGTCGTCTGTTTTATATCCGTGACAAAATTAATGGATATAACTTTTTAATAGACACCGGAGACGTGGTACCACCAACACAAAATCAGGAGACTATGCCGCAATCTTATCATCTTCAAGCAGCTAACGGTACCAAAATACCAACTTACGGAGATAAATCGCTCAATATCAATCTCGGTATGCGACGGAATTTTTTCTGGAATTTTACCATAGCCAGTGTAACAACGCCTATATTGGGGGCAGATTTTTTAGCCAGATTCAACCTGTCTGTCAACATGACTAATCGCACACTAGTGGATAATCAAACCAAGATTTCAGTAAGTGGGATCACCTCGAAATACCAGTCTACTGGAATCAGTTCTGCCTTACCCGAGGACCAGTACATCCGTCAGCTACTAAAAAAATATCCACAACTCTCCCAGCCATTTAAAAGCACAGACACCATAAAACATAATGCCAAGCACCACATCAAGACAACTGGACAACCTGTCTATGCCACCCCCAGACGATTGAAACCGGACAAATATAAGATTGCGAAAAACGAGTTTCAACATTTATTACAGCAAGGGATCATCCTCGAAAAGTGCTTGGTCTTCACCGCTACACATGGTGCAAAAGTCTGACGCTACAACATGGCGTCCTTGTGGCGATTTTAGAATATTAAATGCTAAAACGGTCCCGGATAGATACTCTATTCCACATATCCACGATTTCGCCATCGGTCTGCAAGGCGCCACCATATTTTCCAAACTGGATCTCGTAAAGGCGTACTACCAAGTTCCAGTGGCAGAAGAAGACATTCATAAAACTGCACTGACCACACCATTTGGGCTTAGGAACGCCTGTCAAACCTTCCAAAGGTTAATAGACGAAGTTTTTAGAGGTCTGCCATTTATATTTGCATATGTGGATGACGTTTTAATCGCCAGCAGAAACCTCGACGAGCACAGACAGCACTTAGAGCAAACATTTAAAAGAATATCACATTACGGTCTGAAAATAAATACAGAGAAATGCATTTTCAGCCAACCAAAGGTTAATTTCCTCGGACACTTAATTGACAAGGACGGAATATCTCCACTACCCGAGAAAGTAAGTGCAATTTCAAATTTCCCGCAACCAACATCAGTCAGACAAGTACGCAGATTCATAGGCGTAATTAACTATTACAGACGATTTTTACCTAACTGTTCTACATTACTTGCACCGTTAACAGATTTGTTACAAAACAAAACAAAGAACCAACAGTTAAAGTTAGAAGGGACTAGCTTAGAAGCCTTCAAACAAGCTAAAACTGCTTTGGCCAACTTTACAAAACTAAACTACGTAATGGACAGCGAGGACACAAAACTCACGCTTACAACAGATGCATCTGAAATAGCTGTAGGAGCAGTCATACACCAACTTGCTAACAAAACAATGACTCCTATATCATTTTTTTCGGCTAAGCTAAGCAAGACACAGACGAAATACAGCACCTTTTCAAGGGAGCTTCTAGCAATTTACCTTGCTATTAAACATTTTAAACATTTGCTGGAAGGAAGAAATTTTTGCATTTATACAGATCACAAACCATTAACATATGCACTACATACACATGTAGATAAATATGGTCCACAAGAAATCAGACATCTCGATTATATCGCCCAGTTCTCCACAGACATCCGATATATTAAGGGTCAAGAGAACATTATAGCAGACGCATTATCTCGATCTACAATAGCCTCTTTAAATTCCAGTTCTTTAAGTATGGAATTAATCGCACAAGAGCAGAAAACAGATGAAACACTTCCAGTTGTACAACAAAAAACATCCTTACAACTGAAAGAAATGCCCATACCATTTGATACAACAAAATTTTATTGTGATGTATCACAAACACATCCGCGTCCATATATAACCACCGAACATCAGACGACTAGTTTTTCAACATTTTCACAATTTATCTCATCCAGGAAAAAGAGCCACTGTAAAATTAATAGCAGAACGCTTTGTTTGGCCCAATATGAACACGGACATTCGCAATTGGACTAAAACTTGTATACCTTGCCAAAAGAACAAAATCCACAGACACACGAAATCACCACTTGGCACTTTTAGCACACCTGATGCTAGATTCACCAACATTCATATCGACTTAGTAGGACCTTTACCCACCTCAAAAGGACATACACACATTCTTACTATAGTTGACAGATTTAGCAGATGGCCTACAGCCATAGCAGTCAAAGACACTTCGGCTGCAACAATAGCCAGAGTTATACTGCAGGACTGGATAGCAATATTTGGAGTACCTTCAGTAATAACAACAGATAGAGGTTCACAATTCCAATCCACACTTTTTTGCTGAATTTAACCAATTGTTAGGAACGAATCACATCAAGACAACCGCCTATCACCCTTGTGCAAATGGGATGGTTGAAAGATTCCACAGACAGTTAAAAGCTTCACTAGCTATGAATTTAAATAATGCGGACTGGACAGACAATTTACCACTAATTCTTTTAGCGATAAGAAACACGGTAAAAGAAGATTTGCAAAGCACACCTGCAGAGGTAGTTTTCGGATCAGCATTAACCCTACCTGGACAGTATTTTAATCACGAGACAGACATTTCACCCACCACAACGTTTGTAACAGAATTAAAACATAAAATGTCTCTTCTCAACTTTGCGCCAACCAGGAAAACAGAGAAACAAACTTACATCCCAAACGATCTTCACACCTGCAAATATATATTTATCAGAAATGACGCGGTTAAAAAACCACTCTGTCCAAATTATTCAGGACCATATCAAGTTCTGGACAGGCATAAAAAATATTTTACTATTATGAGAAAAGAAAAGAAAGATAATATCGCTATTGATCGCATTAAACCAGCGTACATCGAGGAACAACCTCATACAATACCTCCACAAACACATATTCACACAGAAAATGAGGAAGCTGAAAAACTAAATACTGACATCACACCTACAACGAAAACCGGCAGAAAAGTCCACTGGACGAAACATTTTAAAGAATATATCACATATTGAAAAACATATGTATCTTTCATATATTTTCCAATCTGGGCGGGGGGAGTATTGTGCTGTTCCTTATTTTATTTTCCATACACACAATAAAAATTAATTCACACCACGGTTATCAAAAAAATACAACTGCGCGGGAATTCACTCCTCACCATACCCTGTGGGGTCAAAAACAAGAACGGCGCACCTAAAAGTTCGAACATAGTGAAAAGCACAACACGTGGTAAAAAAATATGATTTATTGACCAATCAGGGCTCGACATAAGAAACCCAATTCTTAATCTCCCCGGAGCCTCATCATTCAGATATAAGGAAGGTAGAAACTCTCATCAGACCAGAGGGAGAACAGCGACAAGCCGACATCAAAGCGACACGGACAGCTTCGAACACACACATACACAGAGAATTCAGCAGTTCACACCACAGGCAGTATCGCGTATCAGTGAACATTCCTTCACCCTCTCTTTCTTTCATCTCGCTCGCTACACATCGTCCTACCTTTTCCCTCTCACATTCCCAGTGCCTTTCTTTCTCCTTTTCTTCCACTGCTTTACGGACAATTTCATTTTTGTACAAAAAAAAATAATTCTTATATTTTTTTTTTTACGAAAATAAACAAAAGTTTATTTTGCTTTATTTGTAGTGCATTTTCCTTTTATTATTTGTCTGAGGGACTTCTTTGCACCCTCAACACGTTTTACCCAGGACGCGGATGCAGTTTATCGTCATACCCAGGACGCGGATATAGTTTATCATCTTACCCAGGACGCGAATGCAGTTTATCGTCTTACCCAGGATGCGGATATAATTTATCGTCTTACTCAGGACGCTTGGTTGGTTGGTTGTTTGATTTTGTTTAGTGACATATCTACCTCTAGGTATTATTTAATGTCGAAATCTAAATATTTCGAACGCAATATATGGCTTCAACTAAATATATTTAAAACGTAATTGTATGCCTTCAACTACAGGTAAAATTTATTGTTGGCCATTTTTATATAAATGTATTGTTGGTAATTCTACTATAAATATGTATTACCGACCCTTTTACTATAAATAGGTATTGTTTGTCATTTTACATAAAATTATATATTGTTGGCAATTTTAGTATAAAAATGTATTTTTATGCTTTCATCTTGTTTTGTTTTTTGCTTGCGGTTTCACGATATGCCCATAGCTGGAACCCCTAACAGGTGCTACCGGCCGGGCCAGGGTGGAGCAATTAAGAGTTGGTTGCACGCTCCTAAATATCTCCAACCTTCCAATCAGTGCGGACTTTTAAGCTAGCTTCTGCAGAGAGCTAATTGGTACTCAGACCTATAACTAAAGGGACCTCTGGTTCAGCTTAGAAAACAGTAGTGATAATTTTGAAGAAATAACTTCGAAGTCCTAAGTTCACTCCATGTAACTTCAAAACGCCACTCTAATTCTGATTCAGGGTTATAAGTCCAATTCCGGCCAAAGAACCGATTTGGGACGATAGTTCAATTTGGGCCGAAACTCCGATTTGGGCCGAAACTCCGATTTGGGCCGAAACTGCGATTTGACCTGAAACTCCGATTTGGGCCGAAACACCGATTTGGGCTGAAAATAGATTTCTTCAAACCATAAACTCCATGGAATTTCAATTGAGTCGAGTTCTTCAAATCTTAAACTCCGTGGAACTTCAATTGTGTTGAATTCTTCAAATCATAAACTCCGTGGAACTTCAAAATCTAATGTCGTGAAACCACTCACGTTTTTTCTGATTCCTTAGTATTTTGAAGAAATAAAATTGATTTCCTAAATTTTGTAGATGTTTTAAACTGAATTTAAAACAAAAAAAAAATTAAATTCACTAAGTTTTTGTGTTACACAATATAAATTGAAAACTTTTATAATCACTACATTTTTTAAGTTATTTTAAAATTGGAATTTTGAACTGTTCCCTCTTCATCCAGAATCAAATGCTAATGCTGCACGCTCTAGCACCAGATGAAGGACAGGTTTTCAATCCCGGGAGCATCCTGGTTCCAAAAAGATATAATACGTCTATGTAGAGCAGGTGTGGCCCGAGTTAGAGGCGGTTTCAGACACACGGACAGACAAACAGAAATTGCCGTTTATTTATTAACATGATTTCAGATTATTAAATTTTATGGTTCATAACACATTTCAGTATTTTAATAGAGACTATCTCACGTTTCTACTAACTATGGGGGTTGGTCATAGGTTGAAAAGTGCAGCATTACAAAATTTATAAGTAAATCCGTGTAATTTACTCGGGTCCTGTTACCAATAATAATAATAATAATAGTTACATTTGATGACGATTGATTTGCTTCGACGTCAAGCGGGAAGAATTCCCACCTCTGGCACCGAGTTATGCAAGCAATTCCATGTATTGCAGTTGCGAGGATCTCACCAAATGTGAGGCGGTTCCACCGGGAGACGGTAACAGCAGCGAATTTTGACCGGCTTGTAGGCTAAACTATACCTGAAACTGAACGGTTAGTAGTCTATACAGGAGGTTGCTGAGTCGGCATTGCTGAGCGGGGGGGGGGGCTTTCTAGGCCGAAGTCAAAAGCCAGTTCGAAGTCCCGTCATCCCTGATGGTGGACGAACCCTTACATCTGAGGATATCTGACCTGGACAGGGATTGGCTCTGCCGGACACTCTACGCTTGAATGAGTATCTATCTTAACTTTCGACTGGATATGCAACAGAGACATGTAGTGGGAGGTGATCAGGAGCTCCGTTGCATAGCAACAATTCGGCGACATCTTGTCATGTGACTGTGGATGATGATAATTTTGCATAATGGATTGATTACTGCGGACATGATTCTTTTCGAGGATCTTTTTTTGTTTCTTTACAAGCATTTTTATTTTTTGTTTGTTATATATATTTTTCTAAGTAGTTTCGACCACTTTGTCCATCTTCAGTGTGATGAGTCTTTGTTTTCTTTCCTTTTTTATAGTTTTTACCATTATATTTTGAATTTGAATAAAACAAGCGTTTTTATTTTTATTGGTGATTCAAGATTATAAATTTATTTCCTTATATATTTTTCTCTAAGCGGTTTCGAGTACTTTGTCCATCTTCAGGTGTAAAGTTGTTTGGAATAGAGACAAGTCTTTGTTTTCTTCTGTGCCCTAATTGGTAGAATAAACTTCGACTAAAGTAGCAGTTTTCTTAAAGAAATAGTTTCTATTCAAGTTGGGAGGCACGTGTTTTTGATCTCTCAGTCGGTTGAAATTACTTTCACATCCAGATACTATTCGTTTTGATATTTCTGACGATATCATCAAGATTCTATCATTTAACTTTAAAAAAAAGAGTTTATACTTTGTTTACCCCGGTTCACACTCCTCCCCGGTATTTGAACAGGAGTACAGGGTTATCCCTTGTTTCCTGCTTAGGGCTGGGTTTCCGGTTCGTTCTAATAATTCAGCAGACGAAGAGACTGATCAGAATAATGTGTAGAGTGACATCACAAGGACACTGGATGCAACATATATCTGAAGAAATCCGAAGAATAATTCAGCTGAAATGTTGCGATAAAAACAATAAAGATGAAGATACTGGTCAGAATAATGTGTAGAGTGACATCTAAAGGCCACAAAGTAACTATATGGTTTTAAAAAAAGCGTGAATGTGCCTAAGTTGGAGTAAAATAAAATGTTTACTTCCATACTCAGCCATGACAATTTTTAGTGGGGGAAAATCGCTTCGGAATTTAATTAAGTTTCGAATTTCCTTTAAAATCATTAATTTGAGATTTAAGTACAAATAGGCATGTCAGTTCTTTACCCATTTCAGAGATTTGATTTAAATAGATACTTTTCGACGAGAAATATATAAACTTTTTTTTAAATTTTTTATTTACTTCCTTACTGTTATTTTTTTTTTACTTCCGTTCACGCAACTAATTTTAAAAGCGCGGAAAATGCTAATTCTATCGTTTGTATGTCGTTCTTCAAATAGAGTCTTTATTTTGGTTGACTCTGTATGTGTAAATATGGTTGCACGATTCCTTTTTTTTTTTTTTTATTTGTAAATTTTATTTTTTCGTCATGATAATTATTTTCTTTTTGAAATTCAAGAGATGACGCAGAAAAAAAAGTAACTCGGGTGATTTGCTTGCAGTCAGCGAATATGGAAACTCTATTTAGTAAAGGAAATTAACCCAGAAAATGTTGCTTCATTTTTTCCCCTCCCCTACAATGCTGTTGTTGTCATTATTGATATGTTTTATTAGTTGAGGTTTTATAATTCTTTGTCGGCCATTTTTTTTTATTTTTAAACATGTCTTTTTATTTTTCTCTTATTACAACATGAAAAGACTGGGAGAGAAAAGGGCACGTAACTCTTCTTCTACTTCCGTATTCACCTTTTCTGCAACGCCAACAGCTGCTTGTTTTCTCATATTTTTTTTTCATTTTTTTTTATTGTTCTTCTCTTCTTAGATTATTTTTGGTTTTGTAAAAATTTAGACCCTTAATGCAATTTTAGGAGCACTTTCTTTGACGTTTTTAATTGCTAGAAAAGAATTTTTTCGTTCTAAAATCGGCCACACTAAATTCTCTACACATGATCCATTTGATAACCCCCACCGCTAAATATGATTAGGTATTTTGGGTTGAAGCCATGTAACCTCGTTTCAGTTATCGAGTCATTACTGCTTTAACTTTATATTCGATTTTCATGTATTGATTTTGTACCGTTTGCTTTAAGTTTCTACAATAAACAAAAACACCCCCTCCCACCAAAAAAAACAGAATAAACATAGCATAAAATATTGTTAAAACTAGTCAAATACCCGTCCTGCGGATAGAGCAAAGCCAGCTGTAATATTGCTGCCATATCTGGTCTGGTGTTCTGGTTATGTATCCCGAGATTCTCAACAAAATCCAAAGAACGGTCTGTAATGTCATTGGTCCTGGCCTGCTATCTCAGCTTCTGTCTATATCTGGGTATGACGATAAACTACATCAGGCAGCACTACTTTTGAATGAGAGATCTGAGGTTCTGAGTAGCGTGGAAGCACTTCTTTATTTCTGTTACGCTTAGGTTCAACGTGACCCCAGATGATAGCAGCTGTTAGGGTCTCAGTTATAGGCAAAACGTTAACCCCCGAACAAAGATAAAACACTATGAAAATACATTTTGATAGTAAAAAAGCCAGCAATACATTTTTATATAAAAAATGTATTGCTGGTATTAAAAAAATAAAGCTGTATAAATAAAAATGATATACAAAATATATTTATAGTAAAATGATTAACAATACCTATTTATAGTAATACTAGCAGCCATACCCAGCTCTCATCGATCAGAAAAAGCGTTCAATTAGAATGGAGCAAAAACAGCATCATGTTTAGATGTAACAGAGTCTATCTTCTTCAATTACTTTAAAGTACTTTCATTAAAAACATTTTGAATTAATGCAGTTACTGATATAACAAAAGTAGTCTGTCTTTATTCAGTCAAAGTTAGCCGAGGACATGAAGGGGTAAAACAGGCAACTTGAAGACCCATTTAAGACCATAATTATTTTGGAGTTTTTAAAATTCAATTTGTCTGTGCGCTACCAGGGATACAATTATAAAACAATTGTTAAGTTGGATAAAAATTGATTGACAGATTAACGGAAAATAAGAAAGAAACCAGTAAAAATCGCCATTTTTCGCTATTTAAGCAGGTTTTTATTATATGGGTGGACTCAATTATTAAGTTAAATGATTGTTAAACAACCAACTTATTGTTGGTTACGATTGAATGACATTTGTATTAGATTGCTTGAAAATTGAGGGAGATTTTAGTTTAAAATTAGTGTTGAAATCGATTTGTGTTGAAATCGATTTGTGTTGAAATCAATGTTTCGTTTTTCGCTAAACGCAGTAGCGTAGAAATAATAAATGAGGTATCGTTGAGCTCGTCATGATGTAAGTAACCTACATACCGACTTTGAACGAAATCGGAGGAAAAAAGTTGAATTTATCGAAATTTGATCAGCATTATCGATTATTGATTTGTTAAATTATCGATTTTTTACGCTAAGAACCTATCTCTTACATGAGATAATGTATATGTCAATTTTTGTCAAAATCATTTGGATGGATCTCGAGTTAAAAGGTATCACACAGACAGAAACATACACAGAGACACCCTTTGTTTTATATATATAGATGAACAACAATATATTTTTAAAGAAAATGACCATCACTACATTTTATAGTAGAATTACTAACACTACATTTTATAGCAAAATAACTAACGATTCATTTAATCTGTAGTCGATGCCATAAAATTGCGTAGAAAATATTTAGATTTCGGCATTAAATAATCAATTAGAGGTTGATATGCCGCTAAACAAAATCAACCATCGCAAACAATCAAAATATTTAGATTTCGGCATTAAAAAACCCATAGACGTTGATATGCCACTAAACAAAATCAACCAACGCAAACAATCAAAATATTTAGATTTCGGCATTAAATAACCCCTAGAGGTTGATATGTCGCTAAACAAAATCATCCAACGCAAACAATCAAAATTTTTATATTTCGGCATTAAATAATCTATAAAGGTTTATATGCCCGCTAAACTAAATCAACCAACCCAAACAATCAAAATATTTATATTTCGGCATTAAATAATCCATAGAGGTTGATATGCCCGCAAAAGGAAATCAACAATCCAACCAATCGATTTTAGTCACTTTCTCATCACCGTGACGTTTTTTTCCCTCTGTCTTTTCTACAAATATTTTCATGATATTTGTTCTGATGAACTTTCCTTTTTGGTAACTCGACCGCATGTAATTAAGCTGGATTGGCAGTTCGGTCTCTTTGCTTTTGAAATAGCTAAATATAACCGTAAGTTCTATTCTAATTTTTTGCTTTTCTAGCAATTCTCGTTTATGGAATTTTTGTTCCTGTTTTTTTTTCTTCTTCTTCTTCCCTGACACATACGATCTTCAATAATTTAAATGTCACGCCAATCGTCATCATCTATCTTCCTAAAAGCTGTTCGCTTATTGTCCTTTCTCTTCGCTAAAATCTCATTCTCTTACACACCAAGTAAACTATTTCGTCTTAATAGCATTATCGTCTTGCTTTAGGTGAAATCATAAACACTTTCCAGTCCTGTTATCTGCATATAATTTCTGTATAAACAGTATTTTTAGCAAGATATCTTTTTTCTAATTTTCCTTTTGTCATTATGCTAAATCCCGTTTGAATTTCCCAGTCTAGACATAGCTGCATACATCTAACCATGAAGGAAATGTTTTTAAAAATGTTTTAATGTTTGTAATAACAATAATCAAACCATTTAATAATTATCAATGTGTATTTAATTATATATTTCATGTCGCATTACGTTAATAAATTTATAACTCACCTTAGTCGTTTTAATAATAAGCACAACTAAAATATTTATCTGCATTTAGACAAAATTAGTTCCCAGGTAAAAGAATCCGTTTAATTAATCATTTCCTTTACTCTCACGTTTCTTAGATATTTGTTCAAGTCTTTCAGGTGTGGCACTCGAATATCTTTGTCTATGAAATAATCGTTTCACTTCAACTTAGTCTTGAAATAGGTTTTGGCATCGCTGTCTTTGTCGTTCTGTTGCTAATCTTTTGCTTCCCAGAGATAATTCCGTTTCACTGTTATATTAAACACATCACATTTTTAACATGAAAAGATCTTGAACAAAAAGAGCTTTATATAATACCAGGAGTAATTAATGAATCATAGATACCATTGAATGTCTAAAAGATATAAATGGAACGGATTAATTGTACGGTTCATTGGCCTCTATTTTAGTTGGGTTTTATTTATCACCGTTTTATTGAATCTTAATACACCTTAGTTCAAGACTTTTATTTCATTGCATCTCACTATTAAAGCTTTCTAACAACAGCTGACATTTTTTATGGCACGGGTACAAAATAATAATAATAATAATAATAATAATAATAATAACTGGTTGGAAAAGATTCCAGTAGGCTGATTGAAGGGATCCCTGGAAGTCCATGCCTCAAAGAGATACAAAAAATTGTTCTGACAAGTACAGCCCACACTTTACGAAGGGCTTTATCTATGTAATATTTTTTTTTCTTTACAGTGGAAAGTGTCATGATGCCATTTCTAACCTTAGGTCCCTGGGCGGGACCCGGAAAGAAATGTGTAAACGCCAGATATCAAAGAAAATAAAAATAATAATAATAATAATAATAATAATAGTGAAAATTATCGAGAAATTGTCCAAATACAAGAAGCTGGAGATCGAGATTAACAGGATGTAGGGAATGAGGACTGAGACTGTACCAATAGTAATCAGAGCACTGGGCCCCGTGAGAGAAGGAATGGACAATTTTACTAACAGTGTCACAAATAACATCAACATAGAGATTGCCCAGAACAACGACAATAATAATAATAATAATGATTCTCGTTGTAGTTGGAGCCCTCGTATTGATTGCAAGGAAGACATCAGTAATTCCAGTCATAGGTAAAGTCCTCGGATTGATTTGAAAAGATTCCTATAGACTTACTGAAGGAATCTTTGGTAGCCTTGGTACCTTAAAGAAATACAAAAAATTGTACTCACAAGTACAGTTCACACATTACGAAGAGCTTTATCTATGTAAAATGTTTGCGTGCGATCATGAGGGTTTTTTAGGGGGGGGGCTGTATTTTATAAAAAGGGTCAGTGGAAATTATCATGAAGCCATTTTTGACTTTAGGTCTCTGGTTGGGGTCCGGAAGGAAATGTGTATACAACATAAATCAAAGGAAATAATAATAATAATAATCACTCAGATTGATTGGAAAAGTTTCCAATAGACCCATTAAAGGGATTCCTGGCAGCTCATGCCTTAAAGAAATACAAAAAAACTGTCCTCACGAGTACAGCCCACACCTTCTTTTCTTGTTATGCGCCATCTCCTTTCAGGACGTAGGCGATCATTGCTCTCCACCTCCCTCTATCCCTTGCAGCTCTCAACATTCCTTCCCCCTGCTTCCTCCCCTCAGCCCAACTGTTATCTACTTGCTTAAGCCCGCTAGGTATGTCACGCGTTGTTTTCTCTTGTCTCTATTCGACCCGTGAGTATCAGATTCTCCAGGCCCTCCTTCCTCATTATGTGTCCCAGAAACTTCAGCTGCCTCTTCCTGATATTAATTATAAGCCTCCTCCTTGTTTGTATCCTCTCCAAGACCTCATCGTTGCTCACATGCTCGGTCTATGACATCCTTAGCATCCTTCTGTAGAACTACATCTCTGTCGCCTCGAGTCTCTTCTTCATCTTTGAGGAAATCGTCCAACATTCGCTGCCGTAAAGAAGGACAGATGTCACGTAACAGCTCATTATTTTTTCTATACGAAGGGCTTTATCTATGTAAAATATTTTTTTTATATATTGCTCAGTGGAAAAAGTCATGATGCCATTTTTGACCTTAGGTCTCTGTTCGGGAAACGGAAAAGAAATGAGTACACGCCAGAAATCAAAGAAAATAAATAAATAAATATATATATATATATATATATATATATATATATATATATATATATATATATATATATATATAAAACAAGTGAAAAGTTGCAAATTAAAAATAATGAATGTTTTTTTTGTGAAAGTATTTATATTTTTTATATATATATATTTGATATTTCAGAACGGCCCCGATCTTTCGTCAGAAATGGCTGCTTTTAGAAGTTTGTTTACATTAAGTAGCGTCCGTCGCGAGACGCAGACGTCACGTAATATGGAATGCAACTGCGTTTGAATATTTCTAACGTAAATCTAACTGTAGTAATATTTTAGATGTTGTTTAAAAAAAAATTTAAGTATATCTAACAAAAATGTTTTGTTTAACTATTGAAAAATTTATAAACATTTAAAATACCCAAGTCTTTATTTAACCTTAGTTTATATGTATTTAATTTTAAAATCCAGTATTTTTCTTTTTTTCTGCGTGTGTATGTGGAACTGAAATCAGAATCTATCAATACACATTTACAGTTTTCTAATGAGTGTCCTGGTTGATTAAAATGTTCAGCTATATATATATATAGTCATCCACAGACAGACTGTTTCGCTGTATCATAGCTCTTCAATGTGGCTAGACGTCCGGTAGCTTCTAGCTAGGATCGAAGCCCAACTGAATTGGCGTCAATCGGAGATTCTACCACTAAACCGTTGGCGCACACCAGGGATGAAGGTGAATTTTAAGCGTATTTATTTTTAGATAAACACACAGTGACTGAGGGAAATCGATTCGATTTATCGAAGATTTTTGCATTATAAGGGATAATTATGCATATCACGTAAACGCTTAGCTAGATTTTACGAGATAACTGCGATTAAATACATAAAGAAAAAGGATTGTCATGGGTCAGGAATTCATACATATATTATTAACAGAGAAGTATAATGCAAACATGTTTCTAAAGATTTTACTAGAAAAAAGCATTGAAAACAATAAACAATGGTATTGTCGGTGCTCATTTAATTAACGGAAACTTTACCGACAAAATAAATCTCCAAATCCAGAATCTTCTCAGTCCTGTTGGAGGAAACGTGGTTTAGTGGGTGTAGCCGTACTAAGTAATTTGGCAAATTGCAAGTTGGTGAAGCTATTTAATTCATTCTGGTGTTCCATTCGACCGCTTAGGTTTTGAAATCAGAGTTGTGCTTGTGCTAGACTGGTTACGATCCAATGCTGTAGAACCCAGTCTGTTCTGTTATTTATTCATAGCTCGGGGCGGGGGATAAATGATGGATTATACATTTCCTAAGAGTATTTGCGCGTAAGTGAATGTAATGAACTCGACTGGTATTCGAAACCGACACTCCGATTTTCAATTCGAGTCGCTGTGCGTTGATTCATCATGTCTTTTTATTAATATTGTTTTTCAGAAAAGTACATTTTTTAAAAAAATTTTCCAGTTGTTAATACAGAGTTGGTGAAGCTATTTAATCCATAGTTGGGGAGCATAGCCGTTGACTATGAAGATTTCATCCTCTCTTTAACAGCGCTTTTTGTGCTGCTGGGGTTCCATTGACTTGTTGAGTTGAAATAGTCACCGACTACTCGACCCTACATTTAAAAATTGCAAGTTGATGAAGCTATTTAATTCATTCTGGAGTTCCATTCGACTTACTGACGTTAAGTATAAGCCTCCTCCCTGTTTGCACCCTCTCCAAGACCTCATCGTTGCTCACAGACTCGGTCCATGATATCCTTAGCATCCTTCTGTAGAACCACATATCCGTCGCCTCGAGTCTCTTCTTCATCTTCGCGGAAATCGTCCAACATTCGATGGCGTAAAGAAGGACGGGGGTAGGGATAAATGATGGATTAAACATTTCCCAAGAGTATTTGCGCGTACGTGAATGTAACGAACGCGACTGGAATTCGAACCCGACACTCCGATATTCAATTCGAACCGTTGTCCGTTGATTTACCATGTCTTTTTATTAATATTGTTTGTTCCGAAAAGTACATTTTTTAAAAAGTTTTCCAGTTGTTAATACAGAGTTAGGTAAAATTATGTTAACGATTTTAATTTCCTGTTACAGGTTTATAATTACCCATGGGTGACAGACTGACATTCGAGCACAGAAGGGTGGTTGCAATCTTGATGGAAGTATTTGAATCGGCAACAGCTGGACGTCGGACGATTACCAGATCGTAGTCTACGAAGGCATTTAACAATTTATCGCATCTATGACAAGTCTGTATCCACTGGATCAGTAGCAGACAACTAGCAAGGAAAGTGGGGACAGTCCAGAATAGGCAGAACTTGAACCTTGCTACCGTCCAGCAAGCCGTACTACGGAGCCAATTCAAATCGACGAGACGTTGCAGTCTAGAAACAGTGATTCCAGAAAGAACAGTGTGCCAAATTCTAATCCAAAGACCTTGGGCGTCCTGGGTATGACGATAAACTACATCCGCGTCCTGTGTAAGACGATAAACTACGTCCAGCAGCAAGGCCTCTGATCAGGAGGCTTTGAGGAGCGTGGAACCACCTCTTAATTGCTGATGTTCCCAGGTCCACACTGACCCGGGGTGATAGCACCTGTTAGGGTCCCAGCTATGGGCAAATAGTTAACCCTGAAACTAAGGTAAAAAGAATTTTAAAAGTGAAAAAATAGGTTTTAATATCAGAAATACTTTGTAAAAAATCATTACCAGGAATCAATTTTTGAAGAAAAAAAAAACTATTAGCAGCTTACGTTTTTGAAAAATTATATTACCAGCAATACATTTTTTAGGAAAAATTATTAACAGATATAGATTTTTGACAAAACAGAAATATTACCAGAAAAAAAAAGTTGTCGGCATTAAATGACCCATTGAGGTTGATATGCCGTAAAACAAAATAAACGAAACCAATCTAAACCAAACAATACATATTCTATTCATACGAATCTATCCTCAAAATGTTGTCGGAATTAAATGACCCATTGAGGTTGATATGCCGTAAAACAAAATAAACCAAACCAAACCAAAGACCTTGGTATGCGACCATATCATGTACAAGTTGTCCAAGCTTTGACAGCTGGGCACAAATTTCGAGTAGAATGCTGTGAGATTCTGGCTGAAACGTCAAGCATCAAACCGGACATTGTTACTCAAATACTATTGAGTGATGAAGCCACCTCTCATACCAGTGGTCATATTAAACGACATAACACCATTTTCTGGGGTACGGAATATCCACGTGTCATTCGAGAGCATGAACGGGCCACAGCAAAGGTAAACCTGTGGTGTTCCTTCACTGCTACTGGTGTAAATGGTCCATATTTCTTTGCAACTCCAATGGTCACTGCAAATGCTTACTTAGAAATGCTGCAAGAGTTTGCCATTGATAACAAACCCCTACAGATCAAACGAGCAGGGTATTTTCAACAGGATGGTGCACCACCTCTTTTTGCCCGTATTGTCTCGATCAAAGTTTGCAAAATCGTTGGATAGTTCGCGGCAGACCGTAAGCATGGCCACCACATTCCTCTGATCTGACACTCTTTGACTTCTGGTTATTGGGTATGATAAAGTTTCGCGTTTATAGCAAAAACGTTAGAGACATAGAAGAACCCAAGGACAGAATAAAAGGTGTAATATCAAACTTTCCCCGTGAAATGTGTGTCAAGGCACTTAATTGTACTGTTGATCCCTGTTTTTTGTGCATCAATCGTACTGATGGAGAGGTAGGGGTTGTTCAGTAAACTCTGAATAAATGATTCCTCTCCTACCAGTATTAACATAATTTTGACTCACCCTGTATTTTAAATTTCCAGGTCACTAACTAAAATAGCTACGAATAACAATTCGGCTTTGATGTTTCTTTTTTGTTTTGTCTTTTTTTTCAAATATAGGTTTTAGTTATTTTATTCAAATCAACATGGCCTTTAAAACAATTATTATACAATTACCCACCGAGAATTATTTCCGCCATTAATTTTCTATATTACTTTCCCACTCGATAATTCTCGCGCGAATATTTCCAGTTTTGTTCAATTTGTAAATTCACTTGGGAGACAGGAAATCGCTTTTTATAGATTTATTTTTCATCGTTTTAATGAGAAAAAATGTTTGTCTTTCTTTCTTCCATTTTAATTGGCAAACGACACAACGAATGCCTCTGTGAACGCCACAAAAAATGTTTTTCTCTTTCATTTCACTGCGATGAGTAAACATTTGGATATTTTAAAAGTATTTTAAGGATTTGAATCATCTTCTTTAGAGTACATGCATCTTTTCATCAAAAGAAAAATGACCTGTCGCTGACCTTCGCATATATATATATATATATATATATATATATATATATATATATATATATCTCGAGCAGTGCTTTTTTTTTAAAATGCTAACGAAAGCAGTGCTCGATATATATATATATATATATATATATATATATATATTGAGCACTGCTTTTTTTAAAAATGCTAACGAATTCTGGATTATAAATCTACCTGTTCTTTCCTATTATTTTAATATATATATACATACATATATATATATATATATATATATATATATATATTTATATATATATATTTATATATATATATATATATATATATATATATATATATATATGCATAAATATATGGTCGAATTTAATGCATTAACTTTATTAACTTATTATTTACTTTCGATTTTACTGTCTTTATATATATATGTATGTATATATATATATATATTATTTTATGATAATAAATTATAATAAAACATATTTTTCTCTTTCATTACATTGAACATTTTAAATGTATTTGAAGGATTTGAATCATCTTCAGAGTACATAGACCTTTTCATCAAAAGAAAAATTACCTGTAGCTATCCTTTACATGCATACATATATATATATATATATATATATATATATATATATATATATATATATATATATATATATATATATATACATACATATATATATATATATATACATATACAGATATATATATATATATACACACATATATATATGTATATATATATATATATATATATATATATATATATATATATATTCTAAGAATTTTATTATAATAGATTATAAAAAAACATTTTACATCGCTACACAAAAGATTTCCTGTTTCAATATTATGATTATACTTTCTCAGGCGATGCTAGATAACTTCTGATAAAAATTATTTTCTAAGGAAATTTGAAAACAAATCGTAACTCCTTTTCGGTAGTTGAAGGTGGGCGGGGGCATGAAATAAGAATTAAAACTATACTTGTTGGTATGTTCCGATTAAATAAGTAAAAGTCAGATCTACGCTAAAATAGGGAAAATAAGGTCAAGGGTGGAGGTGGGTGTGATATTTTTTACATATTTTTTTTTTAATTTCTTAATAAATCATTTTCATCAAAAGTTATCTACCATCGCCTGAGGAAGTCCTATCGTAGTATTGAAACATGAAAGCTTTTGTATATCGATGTAAAATGTTTTTATTATAATCTATTATAATAAAAACAGCATAATAAGAAATGCCACGAACTGTGGATTTTTGCTCCACCTGTCCTTTCTCTTATTTGTATATATATATATATATATATATATATATATATATATATATATATATATATATATATATATTCTGTGGTGTCAAATTTATGTTAAATATATATATATATATATATATATATATATATATATTCTGTGGTGTCAAATTTATGTTAAATATATATATATATATACATATATATATATATATGAACATAATAAAATAGGCAGCATATATTTACATTACAAAGAGTTAATCATACCTTGACTCAATCAGCATATTGCTGATTGATTCAAGGTATGATTGACTCTTTGTAATATATATATATATATATATATATATATATATATGGATGGATGTATGTATGTGTGTATGTATGTGTGTAGTTGTATATATATATATATATATATATATATATATATATATATATATATATATATATATATATGTATACCAAAGAACAAATAATAAAAAAAGCCCTGAACTAAAATCCTGCATTACCATAAAACAAACAAGCTTAAAGGTAGACAGATTCCCTTCAAGTCTCAACTCAGGAACTGATAAGCACGGGTAATGAATTTGATTTACAGTACACACTTATCCTCAGAGACCCTAAGACATTTTCTGCGCACATAATCTTGATTTTCTTTTGTCAAACTAATGATGCCAAACAGAGCATATATATATATATATATATATATATATATATATATATATATATATATATATATATATATATATAATTATTTATTCGAAAATTATAACATAAATATGTTATAAAATCACTACAAAAATAGCCATTTTGTTTCAACACTTCTGGTGTCTTATCAAGTGATGATGTTGAATGTAGAATAAATAGTTTTAAAAGTTTCAAATTAATTAACGATCCTTCGCTAGGGGTAAACGCTGTTACATAAGCTAGAATGACCAATCAAAATACAAGTATATGGTAATTCAAAAAAATTGACAACGAAGCAAGGTTATCATAGATATTAAAAGATTTATAAAATTTAAAATTAAAATTAAAAGTAAAAAATTACCTATTTAGAAATCTAAATCAAATCTCTATTAAGTTTGAAATTGTAGAATTACTGAGGAGAAAAAAATAAAAAATACATATGATATTTAATTTATTTTTTCATTGAAATTATTTTAAAAAGTATACACTTTACAGTTTAACTTCAACATGATGGCCACCTCTCACGTAAAACAATTCAAACACACTCAGGTTATAATACATAAGCGCCCAGACATATTTAGATATATACACACACACACACAAAACGGTGACGAGACACGACCCTTGATGAAAAAATACAAAAAACGAACACATACACACATACACACACACAAACACGCAGCCAAACATGCATACACTTTCCTTACACATAGACATCGATAAACACAGGCACATACATCCACATGCACATTGACCTAGACAATCAGACGCAATATCCAAAACATATTCGGGGCTTAATATGTTATTAAACGAATTCTAACTTGAAATATAACTAATCTGGGCAATTATATATAGATAAAATTTAAACAAATAAATATATATAAATATATATATATTTTTAACCATATAGTTTTCCACACACTACATGAAAAAGTAAATAACTACTTCCATATATAATCGTACATTCACACATACACACATACAGGTCTGCACATGTACCTACATGTACATATATACGCATACAGATACGCATATACACACATACGCACATACACATACATATAATCACGTATAAATATATCGACCCATACAGCAACGTAAAAAAGTAAATAAAGCAAGTAAAAATATATATACATAAAGATGCACATATATACAAATACATACATACATACACATATACATACATATTTACATATACATACGCACGTATACATATATATATATAAACTAAACATATAAACAGACATTTACAAATACACGCATATACATGAAAAATCAAACAAACGTAAATTAAAACTATATAAATATAAATACGTATATACACACCCACGTATACATATATGCACACATACATACGCATATATATAAATATATATATATATATAAACATATAGACACACAAAAAAAGGGAAAGGAATATGTATACAGAGACCTACATATATTCTAACAATATTAACTTATTGATGATAAAATACATTAACAGTTTATAATAATTTTTTAAACATAACAACAGACAGTCTATAAGCAATTAAACACTCATTATCAACCAAAAGTAGATTTTAGTTAGTATCTATGATATACTAATGAAGACACTAAGGCATACATACAAATACACATACTACGACATACGAACATACATCCATATATACATAAATATATAATCATATTTTTTGCCTTGATAAAGTCGGCAAATGAAATTTCAATTTTCACTCTCATCCCAATTTGTCTAATCCACAGGATTATTCTGGAATTTTTTTTTAACTACCTGGGTGTGTGTATATTTCTACAAGTGTCAGAGATCCTGCTCCAGATGAAGTATACAGTGCTGTTCGATAAAAGTGACTCACCTGATTATTTTTATTTAAAAATCTTTTCGCCTATTGTTTTTGGGGTCAAACTAATTTTTAATCTTACTAATATAAAGACCCCTTCCCGACCACCTAGTAAAAAAAGTTTACTCACCCTATTGATAATTATAATTTTGGAGATAAATGAGATTTAGGGAAAAACTCTGTGCAAAAAAAGTGACTCACTTATTTCCTGCAACTAGTAATCAATAGAAACATAACCGAACAGCTTTAAATAAAGAATAATAGAGGTTTAATTTATTTATAATAGGTAGTATAGTTCGAAATATTTAATAATCTATGGGTCCTCCTTTATTTTGAATAACCTTTTCAACCCTTTTTGGCATTGACTTGATCAGGTTCTGTCAAATCTCATCTCCAAGCATTGAATTCCATTCGGATATGAAATTCACAATCAAATCCTCTTTGTTGCTCAACTGCTTTCTCGAGAGCCTGTACTTTATAATGCTCCATAAGTTTTCTATGAGGTTGAGGTCAGGGGATTGGGGCGGCCATGTCATAATACTCACCTGCTTTTCATTAAAGTATTCATTCACCAATTTTGATTTGTGACAGGGAGCATTTTCCTCCATAAAAATGAGCTTGGTGGGGGTCGATTTGCACCCTTTCAGCAGAAGGGAGCAGACAAGACCCTAAAATTCTCTTGTACTGCTCGCTCCTGAGGGTCTTTTCAATAGGTTTTAAGAAACCAGTTCCATGAAAAGAAAAGCATCCCCAGAACATTATACTGAACGGATGCTTGACGGTACTTACTGCTAAATTCAAAGAGCTTTCAAAGCTTCTTCTTCGGATTTTAGATCGCTTAGCCTTTGAATTTAGCTCAAATTTCGTTTCATCGGAGAAGAGAACATTTAGTAAAAAAAATCAGGTGAGTCACTTTTATCGAACAGCACTGTATGTGATATAAAGAACTTTTTTTTTCTCTTTTCATAACCAGAGTTAAGTGGCAAAATATTTTTTCAGGAGGATCTGTCTATCCCACGCTTGCAGCAGCAACCGAGCTCAATGCGACCCCACCCTAACTTAGAAAAACAATCCTATAACTATTGTTGACAGTAGAAGGAGCAGACCAACATACAAATTACTAATTAGAGACACCGAAATAAAACAAGTACAACAATTTAAATTCTGGGTAGCGTTTTAACAGAGAACGGAGAGTGTGACACCGAAAGCCGAAGACTTATCGGGATAGCGATAACCTAATCAAATATTAAGAAGTAGAAATATTTCGTAAGAAACAAAGAATAGAGTACTGAACTGTTATGTAATATCAGCCTTCCTATACGGCAGTGAATGCTAGACAATCTCCTCAAAGATGAAGAAGATACTTGAAGCAACAGAAATGTGGTTCTACAGAAGGCTTCTGAGAATCCCATGGACCGAACATGTGAGCAACGACGAAGTTTTAGAAAAAAAATGGAAACCAAAAGGAAACTTATATTTACCATCATACACATCGTACAAAGATATCCTCAAGAATCCATGTCTCAGGGGGGATAAAGACGTTAGTTAGATCCAGTGACTAGACCCACAAAGTTGTGAGTTCATTACCAGGTCACAGCAGTGGTGAACCAAAAAACTTGGAGGGTTGAGTTAAAGGGAAATTAACTGAGACATCCGGAAGAGGCATGACACGTGGAATTAGAATAATCTACCACGATGGTTCGAAATAAAGGGTTTGGTTCGACATACCAATCACCTTAAGAAGGCCGGAGGGTACGACGGCCGAAACGTTGTGAATATAGCAATGAAGATGAAGATAATAGTCCGAATAATATAAATTATGCAGGTAATCATAATATCTCATCTCAGAGATATAGTTCGAAATTCGAATCACCTGAAGAAGGCCGGGCGTATAACGGCCGAAACGTTGTGAATATGACAATGAAGATGAAGATAACAGTCCGAATAATGTAAATAATGCAGATCATGATAATATCTCATCTCAGAGATACAGACAGGAAGAGACAGTTGAAATTTCTCGGGCACATGAAAAGAAAAGATGACTTGGAAAACTTAATACTCACAGGACAGATTGAAGGTAAGCCACGCATAAATTACCTGACAAGCTTGAGAGAATAAATGGCCGAACAGGGTTTCGGAGAGAAAGAAAGGAAAAAAATCTATTAAGAGCTAAAAAGAATAGGAAATAGAGGAGAGCTATGATCTCCTACGTCTTGAAGGGACAAGGCACATAGCAGAATTGATGTAAGAAACAATATTCCTCTAAGTCATGTTTTTGTTTATCCAGATTCCTCAAAGTCGAAACATAAATAGCGTCATCGGAACGAGATTACGAAGACCTTCAATCTGGAAGTTCAACTTTAATTCAAACGCTTACAACTCTTTGAATTGGTTTGCGTAGAATGCACGATTCTAACCTTCGCTGTTGCTTCGAAATATTGGTATTATATTCGACGCCATATCAATAACATCCCCGAGTGTTGATCAATTCAAAATAATGTAATAATTAGCATGAGATTCTAAGGAATAAATAGTAAGTATCATTGACACCACATATTTATGGCTTTTCACAAAAATAAGGTTTGACAAGCACTCAAAGAAGAGGGTTACAGAATAAGGATAAACCTGGATAGATAGATAGATAGATAGATAGATAGATAGATAGATAGATATGTACAGAGATAGATAGATAGATAGATAGATAGATAGATATGAACAGAATGAGATCGATCGATAGATAGATAGATAGATATGAACATAATTATATCGATCGATCGATAGATAGATAGATATGAACAGAATGAGATCGATCGATAGATAGATAGATAGATATGAACAGAATGAGATCGATCGATCGATAGATAGATAGATAGATAGATAGATATGAACAGAATGAGATCGATCGATCGATAGGTAGATAGATAACAGAATTAGATCGATCGATCGATCGACCGATAGATAGATAGATAGATATGAACAGAATGAGATCGATCGATCGATAGATAGATAGATAGATATGAACAGAATGAGATCGATCGATCGATAGATAGATAGATAACAGAATGAGATCGATCGATCGATCGATAGATAGATAGATAGATAGATATGAACAGAATGAGATCGATCGATAGATAGATAGATAGATAGATAGATAGATAGATAGATAGATAAAAACAGGCTGAGACAAATAAATATGAACAGAGTGAGATAGATACCTAGACTTGATCAGACCAAGATAGATAGCTAAGGAAAAGGCTTAGACATATGTGTGTGTCTGTGTGTGTGTGTGTGTGTGTGTGTGTGTGTGTGTGTGTGTGTGTAATTTGGCAGCAACTTTTCTTTTAAACATGTGTTGAATGTCAAAGACAACATAGTCTTGCTTATTCTCTTTTGAATTTTCTCATATTTTCTAATGAGACTTTTTATTTGAAAATTATATTGAAATAGAAATCTTCTGAGCAGTTATATCCTTTTCAATGACTGGTTTAAGCCGTAATGTTATTTCCTGAAATTGTTCCTGGCTGGTAAGTTGTATAATGTCATTTTGTATACGTTTAGAAGCAGTATTTAGGAGGTTAATATTATTTTTGGCAAAAATCAATTTGTCGTTTAACAAGATATTCTTTGTAATCCCTGGTGTTGGTATCATATAAAGCTGCGGGATCATGTAGTTTAAAATATGTGTAATTTGGCAGCAACTTTTCTTTTAAACATGTTGTGTTGAATGTCAAAGACGACATAGTCTTGCATATTCTCTTTTAAATCACTGGTTTAAGCCGTAATATTACACATATTTTAAATCAGTCATTGAAAAGGATATAACTCCTCAGAAGATTTCTATTTCAATATAATTTTCAAATAAAAAGTCTCATTAGAAAATATGAGAAAATTCAAAAGAGAATAGTCAAGACTATGTTGTCTTTGACATTCAACACAAAAACACACACACACACACACACACACACACACATACATATATATATATATATATATATATATATATATATATATATATATAAAGGGTGTCCATAAACTTCGTGTGCACTTTAAAAGATGTATAACTTTATTTGTATTTGCGATAGAAATAATTTGTAAAAAGGATTAAAAAGAAGTAAATCTATATTTTTTAAGGTTTTATTGAAATTTTATTTAAGTTTCCACATGTCCTCCATCATTAGCAATACAAAGGTTAATACGATTTTGCAGTTGACGGAAAACATTTGCCAACTGATTTACAGTAATGCCTGAAATCACATTAGTTATTTTAGCTATACTTAAAACTAGGTACATTAAACTTTATAACATTTTTTACAGATTATTTCTATCGCAAATACAAACAAAGTCATAAATTTTTTAAAGTGCACACGACATGGACACCCTGTATATATATATGCTAGCAGCAGAGCCCGGCGTTTCCCGTGCTTGATTAAAAAATCGTACGACTCATACAGCAATCGCTATCACTTGACTTAAAATAAAAAAGGACTCGTAACTGGAAAAACCGAATGAAAAAAGAATGTTTACAACAAATACGTTTTCACACCCAACCCAGTTCTGCGGAATCAGAATCAACGTTGAGTTTAAGCAAGCGAATGGGAGTTGGGAAATGCAAAGTCGGTCTTGGCCTTCCCACTAACTTGGAGCATGTACATGTAAATTTTGGTGCAAATCCGCCGAAAATTGCTGCCGTGCATTCGTTACACACACAAACACATCCAGCCTTATATATATATATATATATATATATATATATATATCTCAGTATAGAATATTAGGAATTTCATAATTTTCCATACTTAAAAGCTTTACGTGTTAATTTTTTCTCTTTTTATATATCTACTGAAAGCACTTCTTTAACACTAGTCTAATTCAAATCTGGCCATTAACGTCTTTATATATATATATATATATATATATATATATATATATATATATATATATATATATAAAGAGATAGATATCTAGAACTGAACAAAACAAGATAGATAGAAAATGAAGGAAGGAAGAGAGCGAGCTCGCTAGCTAGGTAGATAGACGGATATGAACATACGTAGACAGATGAATACGAACAGAGTGAAATAAATACCTATAACAGTCCAAGATAGCTAGATAATGAAGCTTAGACACACACACACACACACACACACACACACACACACACACACACAAATATATATATATATATATATATATATATATATATATATATATATATATATATATTTGTATATTTAAGCAGAAATCCTTCGTTTAAGCATGTTTCATTAAAAACCACAGACAAGGTACTACGGTTAAGTTTTTTATTTAATTTTTCTTGTGTACGAACAAGAGCCTTCTTTGCTGGACAAAGGGTGTGGTACACAAGAAAAATTAAATAAAAAACTTAACCGTAGTACCTTGTCTGTTGTTTTTAATGAAACGTGAATATATATATATATATATATATATATATATATATATATATATATATATATATATATATATATATATATATATATATATAAACAGATTGAGATAAATATCTAGACTTGAACAGAATAAGATAGATAGGAACGAAAGGAGGGAAGATAGATAGATAGATAGATATGTTGGAAAATGCTTAGCTTCAGCTGTCCATTTCTCCGGGTATCACCTTGCCTTTAGGAAAGTGGCTAGTTTTAATCCCAGGTATACGAAGCATGTCCAAAGGATAAAGGCTGAAAAAACTTGAGCAGTTACATTCTATACACGCGTAAGTCTTTCAATTTAGACTCAGTCTTGTCCGATATATCATTAATATTTTTCAACCGACGGTTCGCTTTCCTTGCGATAATAATAAAAAAACGTGATTTGTGATCCCTTTGAAGACTATTTAAGTAAAGTTTATAGCCTGACAAAACAATTAAGGAGATAGAGACGGATACATGTAACATTATTTCACGACGGCCAGCGCAGATTAAAAAAAAT